>LHPF02000001.1:5070000-5670000 GCA_002245815.2 Micractinium conductrix | reverse complement strand
GCGCTCGGCCGCTCCCCCCTGCCCTTTTATTCTTGCTGAATCTCGATTTCCAGCGTTGCGCCGCCTCCCCCCTGCTTTCTTCATGCCCCGTGCGGCGTGCGTCAACCGGCGCACCCCCTCGATAGTAGCGTAGCAACGTTCTGCTTCTTCCCCTGCCCCGCGCTTCCCCCCCTCATTTCGCCTGGCCCTCGGATCCGCCAGCACCCAAGCCCTCTCGGCGGCTGCGCAGCCCTCGTGCAGCTCCTCCTGCGTGGCAGTTACGCCGCCTGCCCCTGCCCCTGCGATGATAACCCTGCCCTGCATAGCGTCCCCCTGCCCAGCGTCCCCCTGCCTAGCGTTCCCCTGCTACAGCCAAGGGATTGCCTTGCGTGTAAGTACCCTGCCTGCGAGCGAGGGAGGGGATTGTCTACAGCCGTCTACAGCAGGCGACCGGTGGAGGCAGCAGCGGCAGCATGGTGTTGCAGCACGTTCGGCAGGGCCGCACCTTCGTGTGGCATGGATATTTTCACATACTCTTCCCCTCCTGCATGCATGCCGTGCTCTCTCTCGAGTGCGTGTATCCCTTCATCGCCGGTCCAACCATCCCCTACAATCTCAGTGCCCTCCAACCGCCAGGTCGCCGCCGCGCACGGCAGCCGCCCCCAATCGAGTTCTCTCATGGTGCTGGGCTGATATGTGCGCTCCATCCGCATCACATCTTGTCTACCCAATTCGCCTTGCACCCTCTCGGAGGCCAGCGCAGAGGTGGGCCTTCTTCCGGCCGGCATTTTCTCCAGGACGCCCTCAACCAACTTCTGTCCTCAGCAACTCATCCCCTGCGATCTCCCCGTCACCGTGGACGACCGCAGGCCACTCACTCGCCGACCGCCGCAGCGCATCTGCAGTTGCAACGACGCTGCTGTTGCGTTCCCCGCGCCGATACAGCCCAGCGCCGGATTGCTTTCTCAACAACATGGCGGCGCCGCGCGGCGTCCCGCCCCGACGGCGGCCATTTGCTGCCGCCTCCGACAACCACCACCGCCTCCCCGTCGGCGCCGTACGGGCGCTTGTAGCAGCGTTTCTGCTGGTTCACTGCGCAGCACCTGCAGTCGCGCAAGGCATCAAGGTTGCCTCCGGCATGCCCACTGCAACGCCGGCGCCCCCGGGCATGGTGGGCATTGCGGTTGGCGGCGTGGGCGACAGCACCCCAACCCCCACCGATCCGGCCGCCACTGCGTCGCCCTCCTCACCCATGCCCGCCATCGACGTCCCTTCTCCGTCACCGCTGCCAACCCCAGCGACGCCCTCTCCCTCGCCCTCTCCTGTGCCGTCGCCGGCGCCGGCGCCGCCGTCGACCAGTGCCTCTCCTTCGTTGCATCCCGCTGCGACGGTGCCGTCCCCGAGCCCATCCCCTTCACCATTGCCACAGCCGGCTGCCGCCTCCCCCGCACCCATCGCCGCCAGCTCACCTGCGCCCTCTCCCAAGCCGCTGGTGCGTGGCAGCGTAGCAGCCGCAGTGGTAGCTGGTAGCTGGTTCACTCTGCCAGGTGTCGGCAACGTGTAGTGTGGGAGGTCGAAGGGGCAGCACTCGCTGCCAGTCCTTCCCCCTCAACCAAGCCCTGCGGCGCCACCTTCCGCCCAACGCTCCGTACGCAGACCGTGCCCGCGCCCGCCCCCACCTCTGAGACCTTCTCCCTGGTGCTGCGCCTGACCGGCAGCGGGCTGGTGCCGTGGAGCAAGAGCAAGGGGGACAAGGTGCTGGCCAGCCTGGTTCCCTTCCTGCAGGGCCGCGCCCTCGTCGTGAGCGGCACCCAGCTGGTGCTCCTCCAGGCCTTGGCCCCCGCCAGCGGCCGCCGCCGGCTGGCAGGCAGGGACAGCGCTGGGGCCGCCATCCCTTCGCTGTACGCCGTCAGTCAGACGGTGGATGTGCAGGTGAGCGAGGGTGCCGCAGGTGTGCAGGCACGGCAGGGGCGGGCCCCGCTCCGCGCCGCTTCGATGCTGCCTGCAGGTGTCGAGCGCTTGTATAGCAGGTGATGCCAGGTGCTCGTGAGACGTGCTGCCGGTGCTGTGCTCCTGTCCCTCCACAACCACCACCCCTCGTTGAAACGCAGGCGGTGGTGGAGGCGGAGCCGCCCGGAAGCCTGGGCGCGGTGAAGACGGCGCTGGTGGAGGCGGTGACGTCGGGGCAGCTGGCGCTGCAGCTGCGCTCAAGGGGTGAGCGCGCAGCCGTACTATGGAGCAGCAGCTCTTGAGATGCAGTGCATCTGTCGATGCCACCTGCAGGCGCTCTGGCCCGGTGTCGCCGGCTGTGTTGCATGCCCGTCTCCTCTCAGCCACCCTCGGCCTGCTGCACATCAATGCGCAGGCCTGTCCGTGGGCCAGGTGGTGCCTCTCGCGGCCTACTCTGGCACCGGCGATCCGCCAGCAGAGATGAGCCCCATGACCCCCACCGCCGCCGCCGCCTCGCCGCCGCCCAATGAGGCCCGCGCCGCTGCTGGGTCAGGCAGCCAGGCTCCCAGCACAGCCATGATTGCTGGCATCGTCGACGGCGTGGGAGCCGCGGCGGTGTTCACAGGTGGGTTCGTTCAGCTGTGTCTGTTTTCTTCTGTTTTGTTCACAGGTGGGCTCTGTCAGCTGTGTCAGCAGTGCAGGGTCGCTGCAGGAGCTGCTGCTGCCTTGCCTCCTTTCCTACCTCTGGCCCCCCACCTCCCCGCGTTTCCGCCGCCCGCCCCTGCCGCCGCAGTGGCCCTGCTGGTCTTCCTTCGCTCCCGCAAGAGCAAGCAGGCCGCGGAGCACGGCCCATACGTCTACGACAAGAACGCCGCCAAGGCGTCGCCGCCGCCCCGCCGCGGCGGCAGCGCCTCCAACAGCATCGACCTGGAGGGGCAGTCCACGCCGCGCCACTGCCAGCCCATCACCCCCCGCCGCACGGCCCTCAAGAACGGCGGCCCCCAGGGCTCCTTCCACATGCACGCCACCCAGCCGCTGCCGGCGTCGCTGCCCAGCGCAGGCGTGCACCTGGTGTCGGGGGTGCACCTGCTGCCGCGCGCCCCCTCCAGCGCCGCCCTCGGCTCCGGGAGAGGCTCCCGCCTGCAGCCCCCCAGTGGGCGTTCCATGGCGTCGGCGTCAGATCCACAGGTGGGCAGCTGGGGGAAAGGGGGGGGGATAGGGAGCGCAGGTGGAGGGAAGCCACGCGGTGTCGCTGCCGGCGCACCGGCCCATGGCTGGCAGCGCTGCTGCTCAATCAATCAATCTGCTGCATCTGACCAGCGGTGCGACCTCCTGCCCCCCTTGCAGCTGCCCATTGCGCCGGATGCACAGCGCGCTGCCCATCGCTCGCAGCAGGCGGCGGAGCAGCAGGCAGTGAGAGAATACTTGAAGAGCAAACCTCCGCAGGTGGGTGGGAGGGTGCTGAGGAGGGCTTTCGTTCGTTTCGTTCGTGGGGTTTCAGAGGACGCTTAGTGAGCTCTACGAAATGTGGCGCCAGCCACAAAAGTTGTGGGGGTTTGGCCGCATGCTCACTGAGTGCAAGTCTGCCTCACAAAACATACTAAAGACGTGTCACACCATACCCTGTACCACAGATCCTTTGGGAGGACGATACCACCGCCCGCGTGGCGCGCGTCGCCGAGCAGCTGGCGCGGTCGCAGAACCGGCTGGCCCGCCAGCTGCCCGCCGGGTACCCGCGCTCTTCCTCCAGTCGCCCCAGCAGCTTCTCCACAGGTGGGTGCTGTGCGATGGGTCCCCTCGCACTGCAGTGCTGTGCAGAGGGAGTTGGCTGGGAGGGGAACGGAGCATGGGGCGCGAGGGAGGGGACAGCTTATATGGCGTGAAAGTTGGCTCGTCGACAGCCCCAGCAGCTTCTCCACAGGTGGGCGCTCAACAGGGGTGGAGTAGGCGCGGAGCGCGAGCCCCGGAGTGTAGTAGTAAGAGCGAAGTACGAGAGGAGCACAGCAGGCGGGCAGCGTCCCAGGAAAATCTTCCTATCGACCCTCATCCAACCTGCATCTTCCCTCGCTTCGGACCCTCACTCCCCTTGCTGCAGGTCCCAGCACGCACATCGGGAGCAGCGCCGCGCCCTCAGAGAGCGGGCTCTCCGAGATCTCTGCCGCCGTGACGGACGCGACCCACTCGCAGCGCAGCGGCAACAGCGGGCGCGCCGGGCGCAGCGGCGGCGGCTCGTCCGGCGGCATCACGCCCGCCCTGCCGGAGCAGCTGAAGCGCATGGGGGCGCGGGTGCAGTCGGGCAGCCCGCGGCGCAGCACGCAGCGCGCCAAGGGTCCCTCTGCCACTCGGGTGAGCGAGGTGCAGCCAGGAGAAGCAGAAGGAGGGGGCGTTGCCTGTGGTGCCGCCAGCGTGGCAGCCTTGCGTGGGGGTGGGGCTCGCTTGCAAGCGTCGATTGGGGTTGCCTTCCTGCACTGTGACTGCGGCAGGCGCGCTGTGCTTTGCGCGCTGTGCCTGACCAACTGCATGAAAGAAAGAAAGAAAGAATACGCCCTTGGGCGTGGATTGAGGAAGCCGGCGGGGCTGGGCGGCCCTCAAAGAGGGCCACCCCCCACCAGCTACCATACTTTGACCACCTGCATGCATCTACAAATGACTCTGTCCCCACTCGCGGCCCGCTCGCAGGATGGCGACGCGCAGCCGGCTGCGCCGCAGCCCGGCATCAGCCGCCTGGCACGCACCAGCTCTGCCCCCGCCGACGGCCCTCCAGCCTCGGCGGCTGGCGCCCCGCCCGACCGCAGCCAGCTGACCGGCGCTTGGGTGGCCACTGGCGGGCGGCTGAGCCTGCAGGCAGGCGAGCCCCCGGAGCAGCTCTGACCGCCCACCAGAGCGACACAGTTCGAATGATGAAGCAGCGCAGCGAGGCGTGCTGACCTCCCCGCCCCCCCGCCCCCCCCCTTTCCCCCCCTCCTTTTGATTGGTTTCCACTTCGTCTTTCACCCTCCAGCATTTTTCGGCCCATCTCTCTGGGCGCTTGCGACAACGTCCCCCTCCTGCCTCCCGCTGTGTGCGCCACGTGGGCACGCCCCCTGGGACGCCGTGCGTCCAATGCACCCTCAAATGGCGCGCCACCTGACATCCTTTCCTTCCTATTCAACCGGGGAACCCCATTCCCACTCCCACACTCCCCTTTGCCGCGACGCTGCTGTGGCCAGCTTCACACCAGCTGCACACCAGCTGCAGCACGTTTCTCCCCGAGGGAGCCGCCCCGCCTCGGTTCCCCTGGGTAGCACCCCCCCGCTTATTCTTCCACCCAAATTGATGCTTCCTGTACAGTTCTGGCATTGAACCTGTGGCCACATGTAGCGCCCTTCCTCGCAAAGGAGCAGGCACAGGAGTGGGCTCGGCAGCAGCAGCGCTGGCGCGGCGGCGAGGCAGGCAGGGAGGCGGTGCCAGAGAGCTGCCCATCCGCCGTGCGAGGTTTGCGCCGACTTGCTTGCACCGCGAGTCTCTCAGGTGCGTGGGATGCCTGCAGGCGGGACGTACTGCGCCAGTGGTGCGTACGCCACCCCTGGGTGCCCGAACGCCGCAGGTCCCACCACAGCAAGCGCCTCTGGCGTGGTCAGCAGCGGGTGGGCGGGCAGGCCCAGCACAGCGGCGCGCAGCCCGTAGCGGAGCTCCTCTGTTGCGATGGGCAGGCCAGCTGCAGAGGAGAGCAGGAGGCCAGGGACATGCATTACAGGGCTGCAGGTAGGAGCAGCGGATTGGGACTGGGGTGCGGCAGGCTGGCTGCGCACGGCTGCGCAGGCTGGCAGGCAGCAGCGCACGCGTACCACACATTGCCAGATCATCACTGCCTGCCAGTATGCCCTCCTCCCATACTCACTTTCATACCTCCCCCCATACTCACTTTCATCTTGAACGCAGCAAATGAGGTCGGGCACAGTGGTTAGAACGACGCCGCCCTGCCATGCACCTCCCTGCTCGCCGCTGCCCTGCGCTGCGGCGCCGTGCCGGGCCGCCAGATGCGTGGCCGCAGAGCCCGGCAGCAGCCGCGCGACAAGGTTCTCGTTCTGCAGGGCCAGCAGAAGGGCAGATGCAGGTTCCAAGTGTTTTCGTATGCTGTCAGACACAGCCAAGCGCGCGAGCCTGCTGCATTAGAGCAGCCCTGCTGTGCCATGCAGCTGTGCTGTGCAATCTATAAATCTAAACACCACCATTTAACAATCAGTCCCGCCCAGCCCCGACTACCAGCCACACCTGAAAGTCAGCGCGCAGCAGGGAGCCAGCGTGCGCAGCGCCGCTGCTGCCCGCCAGCACCACCTGGCCCCTGGCAAAGCCGCCGCTGGTCTGGCGCTGCACGTCGACAATCCTGCCTGCCCATGGGGGGGGGTGGGAAGCAGCGAGGGTTCTACAGATGCGAGCGCTACTGGCGCTGCAATCGAGAAGATGGATCCTGCTCCCGTACGTCGGCAGCAGGCCGTTCTGGTGCACCGAGTGCATGCTTGGCGCTTATTGGCGCCATCCCCAGGGTGCCTGCCCGCCCGCGCCCACCTCTGAACAGCACACGGCCGCCGCCTGCCGCCGCAGCAGCAGCAGGCGCGTCACGCTTGGCGTGCTGCGCTTCGACCACAGCGTGCCCCAGCCGCCACGCCAGGCTCAGCGAGTGCGGCACCACCACTCGCTGCAGCTGCTCGCCTGCAGGGAGGTTTGCAGTGGTCGACGCGACGCAGGCTGCTGCAGTCCGGGGTTGCTGCTGCAGGCCGTTGCAGGCTGGCAGGGGCACAGCATGGCTCGGCAACCTCCTCCCGCAGCCAGTTCCTGCGACACTTCCCTCCCAGATCTCTGTCTCTCAACCATCCATGCATGACTAACCCGTGAGCGGGCAGGAGCTGAAGCCCGCCGAAGCACCCATTTCGGCGCACACCGGGCGCAGCAGGCGCTCCAGCCAGGCAGGGGAGGCGGCGCTGTGCACCGTCAGGCAGTTGCCGCGGGCGTCGGCGACGGCGGCGGGCGCGGCGGGCAGCCCGTAGATGGAGGGGGTGGCCATCTGTGGGAGGCAAGGGTTGGCAGGTCCATCAGTTTGGCTAGCTAGCGGTAGGAAACGAGAGCAGCGCGTAGAGGTGCAAGTGCACCGCCTCTGCTGCATGACTGTCTGCCTCTCCCCGATTGCAGCCCAGTGCTGGGCTCATGCTCATGCTCATGCACGTCCTCCGCCCTGCCTGCCTGCAGCTCCGGGAACGCCCTGCCCATCGCGTCGCCGTCGACCACCGGCAAGCCCAGCAGAGGTGCGGCGCAGAGGGCCTCCAGTCCGTTGCCGCCTCCCACCTACCACCCGACGAGTGGGCAACACCGGGTGTTGTGTTTGTGTTCAGAGTCTGTGAGCGCAGCGCAGCGTGCGCAGCGGTCCCCCTGATGCTGGTGGTTCCGGAAGCCGCACACATGGCTGCCAGCTGGCACAGCCTTGCTCAGCGCCTCGGCGCCTCAGCGCCTCAGCGCCGCAGTGCCCTCTTGCCAGGCTTCCCTGCAGTGCACTCACCTCAAAAGACATGAGAGCCACGAGGGGCAGCACGCCACCTGGGGCTGCCGCCGGACCAGCACCGCTGCCGCCGCTGCTGCTGCCTGCCGTCGCCGGTGGGCCGCCGCTGCCACCGCCGCCGCTACAGGCTGCAGCGGCGGTCGCACGGTACGCCGCAACGGCTGCCGCCGCCGCGTTGGCTGCCTCCCCGCTGTCTGGCTTTTCGGTGCCGACAGTCGGGGCTCCCATGTACCCCACATCTGCCACCAGGCCGCCAGCAGGCACAGCAGCAGGGGAGATGACACGCATCGAGCCAGCGCCGGAACTGAGCGGGGTTGGGAGGCAGAGTAGACCGCTCGCTGCCACTTGTCGGATGCCCGTGCAGGCGCGGATTCATCTTGGGCCAAGATGGCGCAGTGCAAGCTCAGCACTGCGGCTGGGGGCGGAAGCCCAGCTGCGCCTCCTCCACGCGACCCCAGCTCCTCTGTGCCACCCACCCACCCCTGCGCACCTCTGCAGCTGCATGCAGGCCTTGAGCAGAGCCTTGTCCGGGCTGCCGCCGCCACCGCAGCCAAGGATGCCTGTTCCGATGGCAACAAGGTGCAGATCTGGAGGCGCCAGCAGCCATGCGCCATCTGGTGCCAGCCGTGGCTGCCATGCTGCCAGCTCAGCAGAGCTGGGCTCGTCACCGCGCCCTGCCAGCGGCGGCCAGACGCCCCGAAGCGGCGGCGCTGGGGGCTGCGCTGCTGCTGAGGGCATCGCTATATCGTCTGCCGTGCTGCCCGTAGCTGCTACGCTGCCCACCGCCGTTGCGGCCGCCGTGCTCTCCGCTGCTGCAGGTGTGGTGCCGCTGCTGCCCAGCCGCCCCACCTCCAGCTCTCCAATCACCTTCACCCTCACCCTGCTGTGCCTGCCTGGCAGGTACGCCAGCGGTACCTCCTCCCGTACCGCCACCCACGTGCTGCCGGCGCGGGCACCGGCTGCCAGCGCCCGCTCCATCGCCTGCTGCTCCGCCTCCGCGAGGACGGCTGCCCTGCTGGCGGGCGTGGGCCCCATGTTGGAAACAGCATCCACGGAGCCTCCCACCTGGCGAACACCAGGCAGAGATTTGAGCTCAACAACCGGAGGGCAGGTTGAGCAGCAACGAGCGTGCATGCTCAGCTGGTAGTGCCCGCATCAGAGACAAGAGGCAAAGGTGGCAGGCGGCCACCTCATTCGCCGAGGGAGCTTCGGTCACCCACCTGGGCGATGGCTGCGCCCACGGCGTTGGCCACCGCAGCATGCCGCGGGCGCACCACAGAGGACGCCCCTGCCAGGCTGTCGCCGCACAGCGGCGCGCCGCCGCCCACCGCCACCACCGGCGCGTCTCCTGCAACTGAGGGGCAGGGAAGACAGGGAGAAACTTGCTGAAATGCAACGGCAATCAACTGGGGTGCACCCGGCTGACAGTGGCCGCATCGGGTTATCTGCAGTTCGGCACTACACCAGCGAAGGTCAAGCACAGCTCAGCCCCAACAAATCATCGGCAGCTCGCCTGCCTGGGTTTTCGCTTGCTCCACGCAGCCCTCCAGCTGGCACTGCACCTCCCGCCACGCTGCCTCCGCCTGCTGCCGCGTCAGCCCGCCGCCCACCGCCGCCTGCCGCCCCCCCAACACCAGCTGCATCCTCCCAAGCAGCACCGCTGCGTCGGTGGCGGTGGGGGTGGCGCCGCCGGCGCAGAGCGCCTCGTCTGCCAGGCGAGCGCCCACGCTGTCCGGGCCGACCGTGCACGCTAGTGGGGCGGGTGGAGCCGTGGCGTCGTCGGGCCCTGAACCACTGCCTTCCTCAGCGCTGCTCGCTGGGCCTGCCGCTGCGCCCGCCCCTTTGCCGCCAATAGCGCTGGCGGGCTGCGCAGGGAAGCGCAGGCGGGAGCCGCCACCCAGCCCAATGCTGAGCACGTCAGGGGCCTGCAGGTTGAGGAAGCCAGATGATTTTGTGATGGAGGGTGGGTTTAGAACAGCCAGCAACAGCCAGCGGCCATCGAACGCAGCCGCCAGGCAAGCCAAGTGAGGCAGCAGGCAACGCCGGTGGGCACTGGCACTGTGCAGCAGTCGTGGCCACCCCCCCTGCCCTGCTTGCCTGGAAGTTGGTGGGCGCGCCTGCCAGGCGCACAGCCCGAGGCGCAGGACGGGGCAGACCCTCCACCAGCACGCCCACATCCGTGGAAGTTCCGCCTGCAAAGGTGGGAGAGGTGCGGGGGGGGGGGGGGGGGGGAGCAGGATAGGCAGCCAGGAAGGCAGCCCATGCACCAGCACCCCCACATCGGTGGAGGCACCACCTGCACGCAACACTCAGCATGCAGGGGGCGAAGGTGGAAGGAGTCCGATGCGCGAGGGAGCGGGGTGCAAGGGCAGGGCGACCCACCCGGAGGGCAGCCCTTCCCGGAAGCCCTTCCCGGTGGCACCGACCAGCATTCCCCACGTTGGTGGAGGTGTGCCACCGGGGTTTTGCACTTGTTTTGCCCTGCATGCGCCTCCCTCGATCGCTGCGCCCCCACCGCCCGCGAGGCAGCCACTGCCCGACGGGCACATTCCCCTTCGCTGCCGCCATTGCCCTGCTCTCAAAGAAGACGTGGCACACTTCCTTTTTCAATGCCCCTCTACACCACCCTCCGCACCCACTTCGCAAACTAATTCCCGCCCTCAATTTTCACCCCACAGGCCTGGCTGGCCCAGCCAGCCTGCGCCCGCACCGCACAGTGCCTCTCCCAATGCTATGAACTCCACTCACACACCCTTCTCCCCCCGCCCAGTCCCATGAGACCCCTGCTGGCTCCCCGTGGACTTTAAATGTAATTGATTGAATTGATTGACTTGGGCGTGACCAACGCAGGGGACGAGCACACCCTTCACCGACCTATGTCGATGACTATGCCGTTGGCGGTGCCAGCCAGCAGCGCCGCCCCGCGCAGGGAGTTGACTGGGCCAGACTGAAAGGTGGCCACAGGCAGCTGGCGCGTGGGAGGGGCAGGCAAGGGGGCGGCGAGGTCGGGAGGCGGCTGAACGAGCACTGCAGGCAGGCAAGGGAAGGCAAGGGGGCAGTTGCAGCAGCTTGAGCTGTGCACGTGCTCACCACTCGTACTCACCACCCAAAACTGTCGCCCGCCCCACCAGCCCGCCCACCCGCATGGCTTCTGCTGCAGAGAGCAGCGTGCCATCGTTCGACGTAAAATACAGCGAGGCATGGCCCAGCCCAGCAGCCGCCAGCGCAGCGCTGCACGTCGGCACCACCCGCCGCGCCAGCGGCAGCAGCGCGGCGTTGAGCGCCGCTGCATTTTCTCGGGCCAGCAGCCCAAGCTGGCCAACCTCGTGGCTCAGGCAGATGAGCAGCGGCGGCTCAGCGCCGTGCGGCAGGCAGTGCCGTGCTGCTGCATCGACGCCGCCCGCCAATGCCTCGCCTGTACCGCCTGCTGCGCTTGCATCCTTTGCTGCCGCCTCTGCTGCTGCCTCCGCTGCCGCCGCCGCCGCCTCGTCAGCGAACACAGCAGCCGCGCGGTGCTCCTGCGCTGGCTGCGCAGGCGAGAACACGCCAGCGACCACCACGCAGCGCAGGCCCGCAGCCAGCACCTGCACGAGGGTGGGGAGGAAGTCACATGGGCAGGTACACGAGTATATGTGCAAGTGCATCTGGGTGCGCCACCCGTCTGCTACGGCAGCGTCGAAGGCTGCAACTGCCCTGCGTTTTCATGCTCAGCCGGCTGTGCCTGGGCCTGCAGCAAGAGTGTGCGAGGCCCGCCCTGCAGCAGGTGCTGCTAGCGCTGCTGGGCGCCCACGCTGAGCTGATGGCACGCCCACCTGGCGGGCGATGCCACGCAGCTGGCCTTCATCCATGGGCGACAGCTCGCTGCACCCATCAAACTCGTGTCCTCCTGGCAGGAAGATGAGGGGCTGGGGAGGGGGCTTTGGATGTGCGGAGCCTCTCAAACCGGTTGGGACGCTCAGGGGGAATCTTCTTGAGAGGTCATGCAGGCAGGGCCGGAAAGATGGAGCGGAGCTGCCGTAACCCAGCGCCCGCACCCAGCGCCTGGAACAGCCGCACGAGCGGGCTCGCCTTCAGCCAGGAAGTAGCAGCCGCCGATCGCGGCGCGCAGGCGCGGCGGCATGTCGCAAAAGGGGGGCAGCGCGTGCGTGGCCGGGCCGCAGAGGCGGACGAGCACGACACGAGCCAGCCCCTGCAGCTGGATGGCTGCGTTGACGAACTGGGTGGTGCCCAGCATGACTGCCGCCACCTCCGAGGGCTCTGAGGGGAGTTGCCAGGGGTGGTGCAGCCGGAAGGTTAGGGGCTTGCGCGTGCAGGCAGCAGCGGCAGTGGATGCTGGGCAACTCGAGAGGTGTCAGCTTGCCGAGGAGCACCTGTTGGCAGGCAAGCTCCCCCAGGCATGCTCTCCCACGAGCTGCAACCAGGGCTGAGGGTAGCACGCACCCCGCTGTGCCTCTGCGAGCGCCGCCTCCACCGCCGCCACGACGCCTGCAATCAGCTGCTCAGGCTCGCCGGCGCTCTTCGGCGCCGGCCGCTTGCTCCAGCCCAGCACAGCATTGCCTGGCGCCAGGCACACGGCGTCAATGCTGGTGCCTCCCACGTCCACTCCAATGCGCAGCGTCATCTGGGCTGTAGGCGAGAGGGGGCCAGGGCAGCGGGCGGTGTGACGCGGGCCATTGGCGGCAGCAGTGCGGTGGCGAAAGGGCCGAAGGGCGGCGGGGCAACCACGACGGCGGCGGGTTGGGCATGGGGCCTCACGGCGCACTGCTGTTGCCTCTATGAATTGCGGGCCGTCATGCTCGCCTCTCTAGGGCTGCAGTCGGGGCGCAGCGTAGCGCAGGCTCGTGAGGAGGCTTGTCACTGCGCCAACGAGGGAGAGAGAGAAAGCGCACTGGAACCCCCAAGACTGCTCGGAACGTGTGCTGTGGTGCACAGAAGAAGAAGAAGATGTGACACTGGATGACTTTTGGGGGAGATGCGCCGCAGCAGCGCGGAGCGCCGCCTCTCAGATGAAGGAATGGTCGTTACGCCCTGCCGCTCCATGCTGACGCCGCTTCCGTCCGTTGCCGCTCACGCCTCCGCAGCACCTCCTCCTCACCCTCCAATGCTTCCAAGGCACAAACAGCACAGCTATGCCCCATGCAGCCTGATATACGCTGCCACGCCCAGTTGCACACACCCTCAGGCACCAGCGCCAGTCCCGGCATAGGACAGCACGGCAGCAGCCAGCAAGCTCAGAAAAGTGCAGGGAGGGTTTACACCTCTCATCGGCGCCGGGGGTGCGACGCAAATGAGAAGGGTAGGACAGCTCTGCGTGAGTCGCAGCACACTGCTGATGCCTCGTGCTGTGATATATCCATCAGAGTGATCTCTCACAGCCCGCAGTCAGAGGTTTGAGGCCTGGTTTGATTTCCAGTGACCAGGCACCCTGCACCCTGGCCACACCGTGCTGCATCGGTGTTCCTGTGCGTCGGGTGCCCCTGTTACAGCAGGCGGTGCGACGACGGGGTGCAGAGCGTGGATGGCGACACATGAGAGTGCCACATGGTAGCGACATGTTGAGGGTGGAGGGTGACAAGTAGAAGTGAGCCAAGGGAGTGGTACGTGGCGGGTGGGCAGTGGAACATGCATTGAGTGGCATGCATGGTGTTCGGTACACTGGGTGTGTGGGCGTGGTTGTGGGGGGGGGGGGATGCGTGAGTACTGATACGTGGTGAGACAAGAAGCCGGGGCATTGGGGCAGGGGGGGTACTAGTATCTCAGAGCTGATCGGGGGGCGCTGTGGGCGGATGGAAAAAACGAAGCGCCTGCACGGAGGGCGCTGCGGTGGAAGAGGGGTTGCGCGCTGAGATGGGCGCGGATTTGCAATGCAGGGGAAGGTGAGTGTGCAGGAGAGGGAGGAGAAGGTGAGTGTGCAAGAGAGGGAGCAGCGCTCGAGTGCAACTTGAAGTGTGGGGGGTGATGCGGGACGGCGTCAATTGGGGCAAAGAGATATGGAAGTGACAGCGGCAGAGGGCCGTGGAGTGCGGGATGTCAGACGGAGCAGCAGCAGCAGCACAACTGCCGGCCGCTCGGGCCGACCATCCTCGTTGGTGCGACCGAGTGCAGCAGCAGCAGCAGCAGCAGCAGCAGGCCTGGGCAAGATCCACAGCAGGGGATAACAACTGTCCACTGCTGGGTGAACCACCCAAGCGATGCTAGGCGATGCGGCTGGTACTGGTAGTGCTGCTGGTTCTTCCATGCATCCATGTAAAACTGCAGTGCCGACCAGAGGGAAGGTGACGCAGGTGCGCTTGTCAGTGTTAGTGCGTTAAGGCCCAGGGGGCAAGCGGTGACGACTTGCTCAGGGCATGTGCACACGGGCAGTAGGGTGGCAGTGGCTGCCAGCCCGAACAGGGAACCATGCGGTGATTGCAGGCAAAAGGCAGCGGCCAGCGCGCCACGTAGCACAGCGTGCCCAGCGCGCGAGGCCCTCACCTCCACAATCTGCTGCGGCGTGCTGACCGGCAGCACCGCCTGCTCTTCTGCGAGGAACTCTGGATATGCCAGCATGATCACGTCGCTGCGGCGAGAGGGAGGCATGGGGGGGTTAGAAGGGTGGGCTGTTGCGGAAGCAGGCGCTGCTGGCGACTGCCCGGGTGGGGTCGGTGGGGCGGCGGCGTGTGTAGGCGACCGTCGCCAGGCATGGTGACACGCACACGTCCGCCACACCAACAGGCACGCAGCACACACCAGCCATTGCAGGCACTAGGCTGGAACCAACCACCACGTGTGGTTACCTGCGCCGTTGAACCAGGAGTCCGCGCTGGTGAGCAAGCAGGCGGAGCGCGTCGTTTGCCGCGAGCACCCCAGGCACAGCGCCCGCTGCCGCGCCGTCAGCTTCTCAGAGCAGCTGCGGACCAGGGTGTGGTTCACTAAATAGAAGTCCGTTTCTGCAGGGGCCAGCGGGTGGGTTGGGCACAGGTGGGCGGGGCTGGGGCGGCGGGCAGCCGCACGTGGTACAGGAACAGCTGCAGCAGTACGGCTGCCGCTGCCGCTCGCCGGCAACGGACACATCTTGGCGGGAGGGTGGTGCGGGCTGGGCCAGCACTACACGCGAGCAGGCCCGGCAGCTGCAGCGCCGCATGCCAGGCCGCATGCCATGCCGGCCGCTGCTGCTGCTGCTGCGGTGCTGTGGAGCGAATGGTGGGCGTAGCGGCACCGGCAGCAGCGGCAGCTGCCGACAAGGCGGCAGCTGCGTCATGTATGTGTGCACCGCCCCGCCGCACTGCAGGCGTCCCACCTGGCACGTATGGCACGAAGTTGATTTGCGACCACCTGCAGATTTCGTTCAGGGCTGCCCAGGCACGCCCCCCCTCATGTCGCTCCTGCTGCCGCATCCCCCTTTAATCACGCACTTGAGCTATGGAAAAGAAAAGGGCGGGGCGGCTGAGGCAGGCTGTCCGGGAGGGCGGCAGCGGGCAACGACGGCGGCTGCGACTGTGGCCAGAGGCGACTCCGGTCGGCGGCGCTGCAGGCCGCGCAGCCGCCACGTTGTTGGCGCCAGCGACTTGTGCACAACACGGCGGAGCGGGGGTCTGCGGAGAGCACGCCGAGCTCGCGGCCTCCTGCCGCTCGCTCCCGTCGCCTTGTTTCCGGCGGCTCTCCAGCCTTTCCTTCACTTCTAGACAGCTACACTCACATACAGAAGGGCGTAGTCGCCGCGCCTGGGGGCGTGTGGTTCGCGACGGCCGCGAGCAGGCAGCCCGCGACGCACAGAAGCGCCAATATCCGTTCATGGCTATGGCTCCAGTGGAAGGAAGCAAATTAGTGCAAGAATTCTGCCGGCGAGGCCCGCGGCTGTACAGGTAGGGTAGGGTACAGCCTGGGTACAGCCCCCCTGGCAGATGAGCACACGATGAGCGCACAACGCCGGGCAGGGCCTTGCAGGGCTGGCCGGATACACCAGGCGTCTGGTTGCCAAAGGGGGCTCGAGGTGTCCAAAGGGGGGGCGGGGGGAGCATGCCCGACCAGGACTGGCACGTGTCGCACGTGTGGTCGCACACGGCGCAGCAGGTATCCTGCTCAGGGTTTGAGGGAAAGGAACATCGACGCTGTGTAAATCTGTGTAAGTCGAACCGGTTACATCACGCCGCTTCTGGTGACCCTGCGTGTTGCTGGGGGACATGCGATGGGGACAGCGCAGGCCGCAGGTCCGGCTTGGCAGCCTGGGCCGACCGGCCGGCGCGCGAGTCCGCCGTGCCTGTTGCCTGAGTATGTTGCTTGCTCTAATTCTGCTTCATATCACAACCAATACTGTGGTTCGGAGCTTTGAACGCACCAGCCCGTTGCCCTGTCTGGCTTTGCCTGCAATGAGCCGGGCCACGCTTTGCACGCTGCCGCCGCTGCTCTTGGCCCGGGCCTGGCGGTCTCCCGCGCCCTTTCACCCACCTCTCGCCGCCTTCATATGCGCAGCAAGGGCTATTGTGAAGCCTGCACAGCTTTGCTCGCGTTGCACGTCGCCTTCGGAAGGCCCGAGCGCTCCAGCCTGCCACCCAAGCGCGCTGCCTCCGGCCAGCAACGGTAATAGGTCAGAGCAATGGATTGGCTCGGCGAGGCTGCGCCGTGGTCGCGCGCACATCAGCAGACACCCCGTCGCCGCTGCTGCTCATCGTTCGCTCGCTGGCGCCGCATGCCGCCCTCTGCGACTCCCCCTCACTGCGTACTATTCCTGCTCCACCCTGCCGGTTGTACCTGCAGCAAAGGCACTAATTTCCGGCGGCCATCACTCCACGCGGCGCCGCAGCATGGCCGCCGCTGATCTCGACCGTCAGTTGCACCGTGCGGCCTCCACAGGCGATCTCGCCGCCGTGCGTGCTGCGCTGGCGGCCGGCGCGGACCCGGATGCACTGGTGGAGTCTGCACTCGGTGGGTGCGCCAGGCGCTGGCAGGGGGTGTCGCCAGCACGCCCGCAGCCGTCGTGAATCACGTCATACGCCTGCCGGCACGCATTGATTGATGTGGCGTTACACGATGCGAGTCCACAGCTTTCACTGGCAGCCGCTGTCCCCGCCAGGCATGGAGGCTGCTGCACTGCACCACGCGGCAATCAACGGCCACGTCGAGTGCGTGGCAGCGCTGCTGAGGCGCGGGGCAGAGGTCAACATGCTGGACAGTGATGAGGCGACGCCGCTGCACTGGGCGGCGGAGAGCGGCGAGCAGGCGTGCGCAGCAGCACTGCTGGCGGCGGGCGGCGAACCCTTGGCGGCCGACGCAGAGGGCTGCACGCCGCTGCACTGCGCGGCTGTGCAGGACCACGTGCACCTGCTGCGGGTGCTGCTGCCAGCAAACCCAAAAGCGGCGCTGCTGCAGAACAGCGACTTGTTTACGCCGCTGGATGTGGCTCTGACGAACGGCAGGCACGCCGCCGCGCAGTGGCTGCTGGAGCAGGCGCCGCTGCAGCCGACGGGGGAGATCCTGGAAAGCCTGGCTGCAGCAGAAGCGGGGGCGGCAGCAGAGGGTGGCGCAGAGCAGCGGGTGCACCCCCTGTATGCCTGCCTGGCTGCGCGCGCGGCCCTGACCGCCAGGCAGTGGGCCTGCTTCCCCACCCCGTGCACCCGCCTGGGCGCCGCGCTGCCGGCGGTGCTGGCACGCTCAGCCGGCGAGGCGGCGCTGCTGATGCGCCACCTGACGAATGTCGAACAACAACGCCTGCGCACGCTGGCGCTGTGCCTGCACTGCGCAGCCACCCGCCCTCCCCTGCGGCGACGCGCCCGCCTGCCGTTGCTGCCGACGCCGCTCGTGTGGCACCTGCTGGCGCTGAGCGCGGCCGACCCTCCCCCTGAACGCCGCCGACCACGCCCCTTCTTCTACCGCTGCCTTCCCAGCTGATGCTGCCTAACTGTGTGCGCGTCAATGCATGATGTGCTGCCCAGCCTTGTAAACATAGCCACCTGCGCTACCGAGCAGCTCCAGCAGCAGGAGGTTGCGGCGGGCGGGCGATGCCGGCGGCGTCGTCAACGGCGGCGGAACTGTGCGAGGCCTCCCCATCCCATCTACACGCCCGCTGTTGTCAGCTGACCCAGTCCTCGTCGCCGCCAGGGTATCCTGACCGGTGATGATGGAGCGTTGGGCCAGCAGCCGGTTTGGGACGAGGTGACAGGGCTGGCCGAGTGTTGGGATGGCAGTTACGCACTGTTGTTCAACTGCATGCCAGCCCCTGCACTGCATGGCCCACATGCCCCGTCAGCGACTCCGGCCACCGCATGGCCCACATGCCCCAGCTAGGCCCCCGGGCATTAGCTGGGGTGCTGGGTCCCTCACGGGTGCGCTCATGCAGTCCCCCACACGCACCTCTTGCCCCTTGGTGCGCACATGCCTGCCCAGCGCGCGCCCTACGCCCGCCACAGCGTCACGTATGCCGCGCATTCTTTGCTTCGCTCCACCCAAGCACATTGCCCATGTGCCATCTCAGAGAGTCCCTGCGCATTATTTCCGCCTCCCACTTGCAAGCAAACCCCGCCTGCCCCTGCCCAAAGCCCCACTCCCCTGCATCCCCCGTCGCCCCTGCCACAACCTCACGCCATGCCGTCTCTGCACATACACAAATCCCCTGGTAAAGCATGGGAGCAGCAGCCGGCAGCCGGCAGCGGTGCGCAGGCAACCAGAGCAGCCAAACGACGGCGGCAGCTGGGCGCCGACGGACACAGCAATGCAAGCGCGCCAGCGGATCTGTGGGAAAGCGCAGCCTCGGCGGTAAGCAGGCAATGCAGGCATGGATGCAGGGAGGGCGCTGCTGGCGTCAGCAGCGCCTCTCGCCGGTCAGGCCGAATCGAACGGCTCGGCCGCGAGGCCGCTACGGATTTGAAGTCCGCACTCAGCACCAGCTGAGATCAGTCCGGCATGGGGTGTTGTGTGTGGCGTGGCGGCGGAACAGGCTCAGGCTGGGAGGCTGGCAGCGGCAGCACGCTGGTTTGGCGCAGGGGCGAGCCGTCGCGCAGCGCGCCAAGGGAGGATGAACGACAGCATCAATTTCAGCAGGATTGCTACACAGGCTGACATGTGGTGCGGGCTTGGAGGTGGTGGGCACGACAGCAGCAGCAGCGTGGCAGGAGTGCAGGCATGATGCAGGGAGGCCTGCGCGCACGGGGTGCAGCGCAGAGCCCCGCCGGTCAGGCCGAATCGAACGGCTCGGCCGCGAGGCCGCTACGGATTTGAAGTCCGCACTCAGCACCAGCTGAGATCAGTCCGGCGGGTGGTGTGGTTCGGGTGCATCAGTGACGGAAGCGGCAGCTGCGACGACACGAGCACGAGCGGGGGACGGCGGCGGCCGGCGCAGCGCGAGGCCACGCACCAGCGCCGCCTCCAGGACCTCAGACACGCGCAGGTGCAGGTGCGGGCGGCGCGGCAAAGTGCAGGGCAACGTGCATGCATGCGGGCACGCAGTGCAGAGGCGGTGCAGATGCGTGGTGGTTGGGGATCAGAATCGGCTTCTCCAGGAGGGTTTGATCGTAACAAGGTTGGTGGGGGAACCCTCCCTTCAGCGATAAACGCTGTAGAGCCCGCTCATCATGCTTGAGAACCTGCCGCAGCCCAGGAGGGCTTTGGCATGTTCGGAAGGATGCAGCTGGAGGCGGGGGAGCAGCCTTTGGGCCGCGAGCGCACCAGTGCCACCAGGGACGGCCCATGCCGGGGCAGGCGGGTTGCTCCTTGAAGGCCCCCAGCTGCGCTCATTGACTGTCCTGGTGGCTGTGAGACATTTGTTGGAGCTTGCGAGTGAGCAGGCGCCCTCACCCCCAGCCGCCATCCCCTCGCCGAGTTTTACAAAGCGGTTTCTTGCTGAACTCGTGAGTGCGCGGTGCGTCCGTTCACAGCTCAGCAAGGAGCAAAGGCGCCCGGGGGCGGGCGCAGAGTGCTCTGGCTGCCTGCTCAGGGCCTCACGGCGCGCCTGTGCGCGTCGCTCGCTCCTTCAAGATCGTAGCGAAGCAGCTACGGATCGCGCGCTGGCGCTCAGGGCCCCCTACCGCCCAGCCACCCACCTGCCGCCGCTGCCGCTGCCACCACCGCCACCGCCGCCTTGCAGGCGCTCTACAGGAGAAGCGCGCTTTCCGCCAGCCATGCTGCGCTGCCAGGCGCTGCGGCCGGTGGGCGTCAGCCTGCAGGCCGCTGTGCACGCCCGGCCGCTGGCCGTCCGGCGTGCGTCGACGCACCGCGTATCGTGCACCGCCGCACCCGACGGCGGCCTGCCTGGCGGTGCTGGCAAGCCCAGCAGCCGCCGGCGTGCGGGCCGCAGCAGCAGCGGTCCTGGGCCCAGCGGCAGCCTGGGGCAGAGCGAACAGGGGCGGCTGGAGAGCGCGCTGCTGCAGCCGTCCTACCCTTGCGACTGCGCCGACGAAGCACCCAGCAGCAGCAACGGCAACGGCGCGCACGCCGGCGGCAGCACAGCAGCAGCAGCAGCGCCCGCTGGCGCCGCAGCAGAGCAGGCAGCGGAGCCTGAGCGTGGCAGCTGGGAGGACTGGGAGAGGCACTTTTACGAAATGGACGACGTGGTGAGTGCCGCATCCATTCTTTGTTGGCGGCAGCGCTCGCCACTGCCGCCGCTGGCTGCCGCCGCGGCCGCCGCCGCTGTTGCTTGGCATGCATGGGACGCGCTGCAGCCGCGCCTGTTCTGCTCCACATGCACCGCATGTTGTGCTTGCCGCTTCGGCGTGCGTGTTCAAGCGCTGCCGTCTGCTCGTCCGCCGCCTGGTTTTGCAGGTTCAAGAGTTGGATGCTTTGGAAGGCGAGATGAACGACGCTGTCGCCCAGGTGGGCAGGGCAGGGGTGCACGGGTGCACACCCGCAGGCCGACGTGGCTGCTGGGTGGGTGCCTGGCACAGCTCGACGCTGCGGCACACGGTTGTGCCGCTGCTGTTGATTGTGCGCTCAACGAGTGGCACCTCCCTCCCACCTGGCACAGGAGGACTACCGCGCCGCCGCCGCCGTCAAGGCGCAGCGGCAGCAGCTGGAGGCGGCGGACGCGCTTGCTGCGGCGCTGCGGGAGCTGGATGCGGCCATTGCAGAGGAGCGCTTCGCAGGTGGGCACAGCGTCGGCAGCGGGGCCGTGCGGCCAAGCACAAGTCTGTCGAAACCCAACAACCGGGGGGCGCAGCGCAGCCTGCTGCTGCACGCCGGTGTGGCCTGTGCCTCCTTTGGCCCCCCTCGCGCGCCTCCCACTGAACCCTGCATCTTTCTGGTCCCTTCAGACGCCGCCCGCCTGCGCGACGAGTCCGGGGTGGGGCTGCTGGGCTGGTGGGTGGGGCGCGGCGAGGACGACTCCACCGGCCACCTCATGCACATCAGCACCGACTTTGGGCGCTACGTGGGGCAGGTCTACTCCCCCAAAGACATCCAGGACCTCATGCCGGTAGGGTGGGAGTGGACGCTTAAAAAATAGACCTCGTGCCCGTCGCATGAGGGCGCCGCCTGCCACAGGGCCGGCGGAGGAAGCGTGCAGGTGCTGCAGCAGGCGCCCGCCGCCGCCGGCCGAGCGACGCGCCTCGACGGTCCCCTGACCGACTCCCCACGCCCCTCCTCAACTCCCCACCGCCGCCCTGTGCCCGCGCCCTTCCTCAACTCCCCACCGCCGCCCTGTGATGCGTCCCCCGCTCTGCAGGAGCTGGCGGGCTCGGGGCTGGGCGGCGACCGCGGCGCCACCTCCCTGGAGGCTGCGCTTCGCGGCGCGGCGGCGGCGGATGCGGCGCCGCCTCAGCCAGAGGATGTGGGCCTGCCTGTGCTGGAGCTGTTCCTGCGGCGGGCGCCCGAGGGCAGCGGTGAGGCAGGGACCGGCAGGGAGGCACCGGCGGTTGTCAGGACGTGCTGCTGGCAAGCCTGAAGTGCCAGGCAGGCAGCTGGGAGGCGCACCTCGCATGCCCACCAGCGCCGGCCTCCCTGCCGACCGGCCGTCCGCCTCTGCCGCGTCTCTTCTCCCCTGCCCAGGCGCGCGCTACGAGCAGCGGGCGGTTGCTCTCTACGCGCCGGAGGACGCGCTGGTGAATGCGGCGGCGCAGGTGGAGCAGGAGGCGGTCACCGCCACCCTGGCAGAATACCTGTCTTCCACAGGTGGGTGTGGGCGCTGCAGGGTGCCACCGCAGCTTAAACCTGGTGCAGGGGAGCACCCGGGAGTGGCCCTTTTGGCAGCCGACTGCCTGCACGCCTGCCCCCCAACCCTTCCCCTCACCCCAACCCCTCACCCCAACCCTTCCCCTCATCCCAACCCCTCCCCTCCCCCCAACCACGACCTTTCGAAGACACCAACGGCAGCATCGTCAGCATCGAGCAGGGGCAGGCGGAGGACGGCGGCGCCTACATGAAGGTAAGAGGCCAGCGCAGAGGGATACCAGATGCACGCAACCACAGTGCAGCCGCATGCACGCCGCTGGGGCAGCATGCGACAGAACCAGCCATCCACCGTGTGCCTCCCTGCCCTCGTGCACCGCAGATTGAGATCTCCAGCAGCCCCGCGAGCCCCAGCGGCGACGAGGACCCCGCGGCGCCGCCTGCCGCCGCAGCAGGGGAGGACAGCGACGACGAGCACATCAGGTCAGGCGCTGGCGCCGACCTGCCTGCTGTTTGTTGCCTGCCTGCCTGCCTGTGCCCTTCTGCCTGCCTGCCTGTGCCGGCAGCGCTTCGGTGATCTGTTGCCAGCGCCGCACAGGCGGCGCCCTGGCTGCTGACACTCCCTGCGCCCCTGCTGCTCTAGCTCAAACCTGGCCCCTGGCCCCTGCCTCCCTGCTCTCCCTGAAGGACCATCGATGACCTGGCAGCGGCGGCTGGCGTGAACGCCGACGACCTGGCGCAGCAGGGCAGCGGCAGCGCAGCAGCGAACGCAGCAGACGCAGCTGGCGCGCGTGCAGACGTCAGCGAGGAGGAGGAGGCGAAGCTCCGAGCCTGGCGCGAGGCGGCGGCGGGCGGCAGCGGCGAGGAGGAAAGCGGCAGCGGGCGGGGCCTGAAGGAGGATGTTGATGCTCTCACAGAGGCGCTGCTGGCGTCGGCAGGGGAGCAGGGCTTTGCAGCGTCAGGTATGGTGTTTGGGCGGTGAGGCTGGGGCTGGCAGCAGGGTGGGAGGGTGCGGCAGCCTGCTTGTGCACCTGTGCCTGCCTGCAACTGCCGTTCGGCACGTTTGATGGCAGGCAGGCAGCTGCCTGTGCATGCCCTGCACGCTGTTGCGACCTGGCCGCAAGAACCAGCCGCCCCCACGCCACCCTGGCCCCCGCATTGCTTCCCTCCTGCTCCGCCTGCAGCCGAGGAGGCGAGCGAGGGGTGGGGCGGCAACGCCGGCGGCGAGGGGGAGGCGGAGGAGGAGGAGGAGGAGGAAGAGGAGGAGGAGGAGGATGCCATGCCCTCTTCTGCCAACCAGCTCGGCTGCGTGCTGCTGCGCACGCCCGCCAGCCTCACCTGGGAGGGGCGCGACCGGTTCACCGTCAGCGTCAGCGAGCCACCAGAGCTTGCTGCGGCACGCCGCGCGGCAGAGGTGGAGGCGTCCGCGACGGCGCCGCCGCAGCTGCAGCGCCCGCCGGTGCGCATCATCTATGATGGCAAGGAGCAGCAGCGGCGGCGGCAGCAGGGCGACGACGACGGCGCCCCCAGCAGCGGCAGCGATGCCGGCGGCAGCAGCGACGGCGCGGCCGCCGAGCAGCAGTCGCAGCAGCAGCCGGGCAGCAGCGGGCACGCGCCAGATGGCAGCTTCGACGTCGAAGTCCGGTCAGAGGACAGCGAGAGCGAGGACGTGTCTGTGTTCCTTTCCGGCAAGCAGCCGCGGCAGCAGGGCGACCCGGCGCAGCAGCAGCGCGAGCGGGAGCAGGCGGCGCAGCAGGTGGGAGGGGGGGAGGGGAGCTGCACAGGCTGCAGGGTTGCAGGGGCGGCGACCCGCCGCAAGGAAAACTTGTTTGCTTTCTGCATGTAAGCGGCAGTAGCCCCACCAAGCTCGCCTCCACACATCTGACGGGCTTTGTGTCGTCCACCCTCCACCCTCCACCCCTCTCCCTCTCTCTGTCTGCAGGACGCGGTAGCGCAGGACAGCGCGGAGCTGGCGGAGAAGATGGAGGCGCTGAGGAAGGAGATGGAGGCGGGGGTCAAGCCGTCTGCAGAGAAGGTCAATGAGATTAGTGAGTGGGGCAAGGGGCAGCGGGAAGGGCGCAGTAAGTTGGGCCAACGAGAACAGTGAGTGCGGCAGGGGGCAGCGAGAGCAAAGCAAGGGGAAAGCAAGGGGAGGGGGCTGTCAGTTTTTTGTTGGTGGTGGTGGTGGGGGGGGGGGGGGGGGAGTGGCAGGCATGGTGCAAGGTCACAGCGACAAGTCCTGCTGCCCACCATTTTGCACCCCACCGTGTGCCTTCACCTCTGTCACCGTTACGCTCCCCCCCTCTGCAGCCCGCCGCGCGATGGGCCTAGCCATCGCCCAGGGCATCACGTCGGCAAACCAGGCGGGGGTGGCGCTGGCAGAGCGGTGGGCGACGCTGGAGGGGCGCACGAGCTACCAGCGCTTGGCGCTGAGCAAGACCCGCACAGACCCCTTGCAAGGTGCGTTCACCGGGCGGGGCAGGAAGGCTGCCTGCCACGGGCTGGATAACGTCTCAAGCTGGTGTGGCTGCTGCGCCGGGCTGCGCCGGGCCGGAGCGTGGCCTGCAGCCCAGCCATCCTCTGCATCACCCTGCCGCCTGCGCCCCGCCCACACCCTGCCGCAGGCCTGTACGTGGGCTCCTTTGGCCCCCACGGCCCCGAGCTGCTGCAAGTGACCCGACAGATGGAGGGAGGCCAGGAGTGGGCGGTGTGCACCAAGCTCACAGGTGGGTGGGGGGCGGGTCTCCTGGGCAGTCGCCGACCTGTTATCATGCTGACTTAGCCGAGCTGTTGGCAGTGCCGGCACGGCTCGCGAGGCGCAGCACAAAGGCGCGCCCAACGCGATCGCAAGCCCCGAGCGCCCTGTTGTTACTGCCCCCCGGTTGTGCGGTGCAGGCGACCCCAACGTGCCCGCCGGCACCGTCAGCTGGAAGGCGGTGATCGGCCGGAGCAACCGGCTGCCCGGTGAGTGAGGGGTCCTGCCTGGCACCATTTGCTGCGCTGTCTAGTTTGCCAGGTGCATGCGCTGCAGCGTAGGTGCTGGTGCCAGGTGAGCGAGGGGTCCCATTGACTTGGACCTCGGTAAGATGACGCGTGTGTGCTGCGCCGCACAGTTTGCTGCATGCTGGCGTTGCAGCCCGGGCGCTGCTTGCTGCGCATGCCCCTGCTTGCTGCATGCCGCATCAACTCATGCCTGCTGCGCGCTGCTCCATGCCTGAAGAGTTGAGACGATGCCTTTTACACAGACTTCCCGTTTCTGTGCCCTCCTCCCGCTGCAGTGAACATGTACCCTCCTGAGATGGTGGTGATGGGGCGCTACCGTGGCCAGGGCCAGGTGGCGCAGTCGGTGAGTGCCTCGGGTGCAGGGGTGCAGGGCAGCCGAGGGGCTGGGCCGCTCTATTGTGGCATGGGACTGGCAGAGCTGTACCTAGTACCCTTAACCTCTTCTATGTTCATGCAACACGTTTGGCTAGTACACATCGTTACATTCCCATGCGTTGCTTGCAGAGCTTCGCCAATCCCCAGGTGGTTGAAATGCAAGCAGCTACACACCTCTGTTTCAGCCAGGGTTGCAATAACTTGATGTGTTCGCAACTGTCGTCTGCAGGGCTTCATCAACCCCAAGTGGGTGGACGGCGAGCTGCTGGTGTTTGGCACCGACTCGCCGTTTGTGCGCGGCGCGCAGCTGGGCTTCACCTTCGACGTCCGCGCCAACCAGCGGTGCGTGCGTGCCCGGCGCGCGTGCCCGGCGCGCGTGCCCATTGTGCTGCTTTAAACCCAGGTCCAGGCCAACAGCTGCTCGCACGCGTACGCATGTTCTGTGCACTTGCGCCCTGTGTCGTTGTTTGGCACGCCCGGTGGCGTGCTGGTGCCAATGTCCGCTCCTCTCCTGCCGCTGCGCACCGTGCCGACCTCTCCCATCTCCCTGCCCCCCCTCCTGGCCTGCTGCAGCTACTTGATCGTGCTGCACCGCGTCGACTTGGACAAGCTGCTCCCAGGCCTTGACGCCTGAGCGATCGCTGGCTCCACCGCTTGTGCCAGCGCTTGCGGCCATCACGCTTCTTGCCAGCGTTGACATGGGGCATTGAGATGCGCCGCATGCACCACGCCCGTGTGCGCCTTTTGTGTCACGGCAGCCCAGCGCAGCATGCAGCGAGCATGCAGCGAGCAGGCGCCGGCGGTGGCCCGTTCCTGCACCCCAACCTTTCGTTTGCTCTCCAACTCTCGACCCCATTTGCTTTTGCCGTGTTATGTGGCAATGCCGCTGCTGCCCAGTGCCGCGTGCTTTTTGCGCTGCAAACCTCCCTGCCATTTGCACCCTTCACTTCCCCCATTTCAACCCACGCCGACGCACTCCTGCCCATACAAACTTCAACCCCTGCCCCCTCCAAGCATCTTTAATTTTGACAGCTGTCCGTCCCTCGAGACGTCCTTATCTAGCATGTCCCTGCAAGGGCCCCTTTGCATGTCCCTGCAAGGGGCCTACGCTGCTGCTGAATTCAGCGCGCCCCGTGTTTTTGGTCCCTCGGCCGCCCTGCTTGCCCCCTGTTTTGTTGTGCGTGGCGCAGCCACGACGTGTGAGGCAGACCGGAGCTCGAAAGGAGCGGCGGGGCGGAGCATGCGGCGGGGACGCGAGGGGAGGCCGCTTGGAGGCTGTGTCGGCGGCAAGCTGTTGTGTGTTTGGGCGTTACAACTCATGAATGGCAGGGACTGCCCTAAAGCAGTCGCCGGCTGCCAAGTGGACGCGCATCCCCAGCCCCTGCGCCGCGCTGGGTGCTGCCCTGCCTGCCGTGCTGCAGAGGTCGACCGGAGAGGCGGCGCTGCTGGTGCATCACCTGCCACCTCCTGCGCTCGAGCGCCTGCACTGCTTGGCGCTCTGCCTGCACCGAGCGCAGCGCCGCCACCGCCTGTGCCTTCCCCCGCCGAGCACCCAGCGCTTGCTCGCGCTGAGCGCCGCCGCCTCCTGAGCCCCGCCGGGCGAACGCTCTGAAGTGTCAGGCCGCGCATGTCGCCGCAATCATCGTTGTGCCTGCCCAGCTCCGTCTTCCATGTTTCTGATTTCCTCTGCAACAGCTCTTGATGTCGCCACCGGTAGATACAGCCAGAGTAAGCCAGACAAGTCAGCAAGGGTGCTGAGCAGACGGGGGCAGGCACGAGGGAGAGCCAGAGGCATGCCTGCTGGAGGATGCATGCACCCGCACCCGCCGCACGCCTGGCGGCAGCAGCGCGGCAGCGACGGTGGGCCACGACGGCACCCTGAAGCGTGTCCTCCCAGCAGAGCCCCGACTGACTGCCGTGGACAGCAGCGCCTGGGCAGCCAGCAGGCGTAGCGTCCCTACTAGCAGGGCCTGCCACGCTCCTCCGTCCCTCGGACCCTCGGCGCCATGCTCAGGGGCACGCAGGGCGTCTTGAGGCGCCTGCCAGGTGACCTCGCAGGCCGCTGCGCGGCAGCAGGCGGCTGGGGGCGCCGCGGGGTCGGCGGCGCTGGCGGCGGCGCTGGCGGCGAGTCGGGCGGCGCGGCGGCTGCGGCCCCCGACGCCCCCGACGTCTGTCCGGAGACCGGCCTGCCTTTTTCGGCGCCTCCACCAGAGAGCCTGCGGGATGCGGTGGAGGAGATTGTCATGTGAGACGAGTCAGTCCTGGGGTGCTGGGTGAGCCGCTGGATGGAACCCTTTTGCCCGCTGATTTTCGCCGCTGCTTTTGTCCGCATGCCCTGAATGTCGTTGATGCAATCCTGGCAGTTAAAATCTGTCAAGATGCTATCGATTGCTGTTTACATGCTGCGTCACTTTGCTGCCTCTCCGTTGCAGCGGCCAGCTGGAGGAGATGCTGCGGGCCGAGAGCGGCGCTTCGGCGGACCCAGAGCTGAAGGCGGAGGTGGAGGCTGCGCTGGAGGCGCGCTCCACCTGCGAGTCCTGCAATCAGGTGATGAGGAGGACTTGGGCGGCGCGGGAAGGGCCATCGATGCACGCTGAGATGCCTGGAGTGGGTAGAAGGAGGGGAGCGCGGGCTTGAGCGTGTGCTTTGCACGCTGATGGTGAGCGCCTGCTGCCGCCGGCCCCTCCTCCCCCTCCCCTGCGACCCCCAGGAGCTCGAGGCCAGCGGCGCATGGGAGAGCTTCATGTCCTCTGCTGGCCTCATCAATTCTCCCAGGGACTATGGGCTGCCGCCCGAGGGGGCAGAAGCCGGCGGCGACGGCGAGGGGGGCGGCGAGCGCGGCAGCAGCGGCGCTGGCGGCACGCAGTGACGGGAGCGGCGCGAGGAGGGGGGGGGGGGCAGATCTGCCCGACAATAAGCTGTGGTTGTTAGCTTGCCGGCGGCGTGTGTAAGAGCACGGCGGGGGGGCTCCGCCTGTGGTGGTTGCGGTGCCGCTGCAGCATGTGCCGCTGACCACACAGCGGGGGGGGTGCACCCGGGTGGTATCTGCGCACTGTTCATCCCTTCACGCTCGCGCCGCTGTACGTTCGCCGCATCTGGCCGCTTCCCAGATCACTGCGGCAAGCTGCACCTCGGGTGGTAATTGGCGCACACGGCCCGCTCCACACGAGCTGCGCCAGCTCGCCAAGAGGGTCGCTTGTGAAGCGCTGACAGTGGCAGCACCAGCGCGCAGCGCCCACAGGCGCCGCCAGCGCGCAGTCCGGGGCGGCAACAGCAGCGGCTGCAGCGGCGGCAGCGCGACTGCCGCCTGCCGGCCGGCAGAATGCCCCTCGCGGCCCGCCTGCTGGCCCTGGCCGCCCTCTTGGCGGTCCTATGTGAGTGGTAGCTAGTTGTGAGCTGCCCAGATGCTGGACAGCAGGCAGGCGGGGGCGTCGCATGCATTCCCCACACAGCCTTCGTCCCCTTTGCTGCAGCCACGGCGTGCGCTGCCCGCCGCACGGACGACCGTCGGCGTGGCCGTGCACTGCTACTTGAGCTTCAATACACAGTGAGCCACACGTTTCGTGCTCTCTGCACTCGCATCCGCTGCTATCTGCTGCCTCGCTGCGCTGTTTGTTTCGCTGCACTGTCTGCTGTTGGCAGCGAATGCCCGCCACCCTTGCTGCCCACGGCTGCACCCCATCCACCCACCTGCTTCCCTCTCACATCCCTCCCCAGTTCACACAAGCGTACGGCGGCAAAGGCGGCTCGCCCGGACAGTTCCGCTTCCCTACGGGAGTAGCGTACCACGCAGCCAGCGGAGCCGTGTTTGTGGCAGACGGCGACAACAACCGCATCCAAAAGCTGCTGCTGCAGCCAGACGGCAGCCTGGCGGTGGTCAAAACAGCGGGCAGCCTGGGGCCCGGTGCGAGGGGGTGCTGCGCAAGGAGAGCGTTGTGGTTGCGTTTGCAGCTGCTGGAGGGGGGAGGGGGCAGGGCCACACACGCGCAGCTTGTCCACTTCACCCCTTGTCCACTTCACTGCTGGTGGCGTCGCCGTCGTCGCTGCTGTAGGGCCTGCTCAGCTGGACTTCCCCGGGGACTTGGCGGTGTCCCGCGCCCGCAACAGGCTGTACGTCGCCGACAGGTGAGCTTGCTGGGAGCAGCGGCCAGGCTGCGCTGCGCCAGGAGTGCGTTGGCGGGCTTGGGATACCTGTGCTTTGGTAGCTCGCCCCGCCCCGCCCCGTCCCACCCCACCCCACCCCACCCCGCCACTTACCCTGTGCCTCCTGCTGATGGACCTCCTTCGGCACGCCTCCCCCGACGTGGGCTGCCATTCTCTGGGGCTGCATTGAGAGCTTGAACCATAGCAATCGCAACCCTCCTGTCGTATGTGCAGCTACGGCAACCGCATCTCCGTGTGGGACCTGGATTTGAACAACATCACGACCTTTGGAAAAGAGGGGTCGCAGGCAGGCAGCTTCCAAACGCCGCTGGGCGTGTGCACCGACTCGGCGGGCAACGTGTGAGTGCGGGTGGGTGGTTGCAGAAGGGGCTGGTGGAGGAAGCAACGTGGGATCGCTTGGCCGGTCGAGCGGATGAGGGCAGCGCCCTGGAGCAGGCAGTGCACGCCTCTCGGGACACGGTGGGCCCGCCACAGGACAGCAGCCTGCCCGTCAGCCCCCTCGTCTCGCCCACCCCTTCTACACTTGTGTATGTGCTGCGTGTGTGCATGTGATTTGGGATGGCTGCGGAACGCTGCCGCTGCACGCAAGCCTGGTTGCTGCCAGCCTGTGGTTCTCCGCCCCGCTCACCGCCGCCGCTCTCCCACCGCCTTTCTCCGTTTCAGGTACGTGTCCGAGGATGGCGGCTCTCGGGTCCAGAAGTTCACTCCCGAGGGGGTGTGGCTGATGACGATCGGTGTTGGACAGGTACTGCTGCGTGGGCACTGCTGCTGTGTAATTGATTGTGTGCTGCTATCGGGCGCCTGACGGAAAGAATGCTAGTTGTCGCAGGGGCCGTTGCGGCCGAGGTCTTTGTGCCTGGGGGTGGAGCAGCCGGAGGGTGCCGGGGGTGGCGGCATCGCAGGAGCAGGAGCAGCGTGGGGCGCTTTGCCTGGGTGTCACTCACATGGCACGCGTCTGCTTCGGCCCCTCCCCTGCCGTGCCCCCACGACCGTAGCTAAGCTACCCCGTGGGCTGCGTCGTCAAAGGCGGCGCGCTGTACGTCTGCGACAGCTTCAACGACCGCGTCGCGGTGCGTCTGCCCTGAAGTCACAGCACTGCAGAGGCGCAGCGGCAGGCGGCGGCAGGCAGCCCGCCCCCCTACCTGCATCGCCTGCTCCGCTCGCTTGATCATCATTCCGCGCCCCCTTCCATTATGTGTCTGTATAACACTCGGTCTACCTCTGCAGGTGTTCAGCACCAGCACCGGCGCCTTTCAGAGGGCTTTCGGCGAGAGCGGGTCCGACCCCGGCCAGTTCCTTACCCCCCAGGTCCGTGCACAGGCCACTGCTCTGTTTTACAGGCCACTGCTCGGGTTTGATGCGCCACTGCTCGGGTGTGGGCCGCCGCTTGGGTGGCATGCCAACGTGCGTCCTACTACCTCGATGGCACACCTCTCCCCGCTGCCGCCTCTTGCTCCTGCAACCAACCAAAGAGAGGCTCCGGTACCTCCTGCGGTACGGGCGCCCGCCCACCCACCCACCCATGCAAAACGTGCCCTGTCTCCTGCTGACATTGCAGTACATTGCCCTCACGCCCGAGGGGGACCTCCTGGTGTCTGACGCCGAGAATACGCGGGTGCAGAGGTGCGGGCCGGCCGCGCCGGTGGCCGCGGCCAGCGCTGGGTGCGGCTGTCGCCGCAGTGCTGGCCGCTGTCGCAGCACGCGGGCCGAACCCTCCTCTGTGTACGGAGGTATGCATGCCCTCTTCCCATCCTTGGCCTCCTTCATAAACCAACCGACTGCTGTCCCTCCCCGCCTCCCCTCGTGCCCTTGGCCCGCCTTCTCTTCAGGCTGCGCCCGGGCGGCGCTTCCGTGGCGTCCTTTAGCAGCGAAGGCAACTCCAACGGTCGCTTCCTGCTGCCCCAGGGGCTGGCTGTGCTGGGCGACAGCGGCGCGGTGCTGGTGGCCGACGGCGAGCGCAGCGCGCTGCAGACCTTCACGCCTGCGCTGTGAGCCTGGGTTGTTTTGAGACAAGGTTTGAAAGAAGGTTTTTTGGGGGGGGAACAGGACGTGCCTGCACACAGGTTCGCATGCACATTCACAGCGGCTGCCTCCACCTCCGCCCATCCTGCTCTGCAGCGTTGAGCGCCCGCCGCCGCCCTCCCGGCCGCGCCCGCCGCCCCCCTCCCCCAAGCCCCCTCCGCCGCCGTCCCCCAAGCCCCCTCCGCCACGCGTCCCTCCGAGGCGCTGCTCGCGCCTGGGCAAGCCCTGCTCGCGCATCCAGTACTGCTGCGGACGGCTGCGGTGCAGCGCGATGAGTGCACGCGGCGGCGTGTGTGTTCCACTGCGGCCGTAAGCGGCGCTGCGTGCTGCATGCTGCATTCGCGTGTTGCTCTGTGGGCGGGAGCGCTGCTGCACCTTGGAATAAAAAGAATGTGTGCCACTGCAAACGGCACCCACTGCTTGCAAAAAAAGGCTACCGACTGCGCTTACACAGGGAGCTAGTCAGAGGCAGGCCCCAACCAGGAGGCCCGGCACAGGCATCCACAGCCAGGGCAACCCGCCCTGGGGCTCCACAGCCGCTCCCGAGCAGCTGCACGTCAGCTTCACAGCAGCTGCTCCTCCGCCAGCAGCCGCAGGAAGTCGCGCCGCAGGTCTGTGTCCTCGAAGAGGGCGCCCACAAGGTGCGACACCTCATCCGCGCTGCAGGGCAGGGAGGGGCATATGAGGGGGGAGGCTGGCAGGCAGCGTTAGGGTCAGCGGGAGGAAGTCGAAGCCGCCGCGCCGAGCGTTCAGCGGTGCCGCATCCAGCGTGGGTGGCTGTTTTGGCAGCTGGCACAGGCTCGCGTCCCCTCCCACGCCCCCTCAGCGTTCCCTCAGCCGCCCAGGGGACTCGCCTGAAGCCGATTGCCTGCAGGCGCCCGTCCTGCCAGCGCCGCCGGATTTCGACCATGCGTATGTCCAGCAGTTCACAGAGCTCCTTCAGCAGTGAAAACACAGAGGGGGAAAGCAAGGCTGCGGGGTCGGCAGCAACGGGGAACTGCCGCCCAGACCTCGCCCGCTGCTTTCCAAGGCTGGATGCCCAGCGCTGCCACGATAGCGCCCACCCAACTCAGAACCAAGAGAAGCACCCGCAACAACTGCGACGCTACAACTCGGACGCACCCGCAGCTTCATCACCGCCGGCGTTCGCTCGTGCAGCGCAGCATGCAGGTCGTCCAGTCGCACCCCGCCCATCGCCGACGCCAGCTCCGCCGCCGCGCCGCCTGCGCCAGAGGCAGGGCCGGGCGGTGCCGGCAGCACCGCGTCGTGCACACCGGAGGTCAGGGGCTCCAGGATCTGAGAGGGGAGGCAGGCAGGCGTTGCATCTGGTTCTTTGGTGTGCGTTGGAAGCTGTCATTGCTGCCGATGGCAAGGACGGAGCGCGGCAGCACCCGCGCTTGCGCTGCTGCTGGCAGCCGAGCGTGGGGGTTGGATGCGCAATTGGATGCGCAGTTCCTGGGGTCCTGCCGGGGGCGCATCCTGTACCCGTCCTGAGCGTGCATGCCCTGTGTGGCCAGGCAGGCACACCCCCGCGCGGCGCCGCCCGCACCTGCGGAATCTGCTCAGACTCGTCCACGGAAATGTCTGGAAGCGCCATGATGTCCTCTGCGTGATGAAGGGTGGCAGCAACGGGCGATGTAGGGTAGGGGGGGGGGGGGCTGACGTGGAGGCAGCATGCGTGAGGTGAATGCGGATTGAACACCGGACGCATCCGCGGAGCGTTGTTCCCAGAAGATATGGGGGGATACTACGGGGGTGAGGGCGGAGCCCGCCCAACAAGCTGGCACACGCTCGGGCGACGCAGGCTTGGCAGCAGGCGTTCGACAGAGCGCTTGCATGATTGGCGGGACCTCGTGCTGCAGCAGGCACAGCACCGCCGTCACGCACGCACGCACCCATGATCTGGCTGCACACTGCTTGGATCAGCTCTCCGGACACCTGCACCAGCACCCCGGGCGCCAGCACCGGCCGCAGCACTGAACCCAGCCGTCGGAACGCCGCCAGCAGCTGCTGCACCGTCTTGCGGCAGCTGCGACGAGGCCAGGCGGGAGGGCGGAAAGGCAAGGTGCCGAGGTCGCAACAGGCCACGGGGGCTGGCGCGGTGAAGGCAGCAGAGTGACGTGCTGCTCGCGCCTCCCCCTTGCAGGCTTGCCGCCGAGCGGCGCAACGGCGCGCCGGCGACGCACCCGCGGGCGACGGACCCGCAGGCGTTCGTGCAGGCATTTGTTCCCTCCTGCCTCCCCCCTCGGCCCGCATGCCTCCTGCCTCCCCCACCCCCTCACTGAAGGCCCGCCCGCCCATCCGAGTCGAGGCCCGCAAACTGGCTCAGCTCTTGTACCAGGCCCAGCAGCTCCGCCTGCTGGTAGCGTACCTGCAGCAGGGCACGAGTTTTGGAGCCAAACACGTCAGGCAGACAGAGCGGAATTGAGGCTTGTGGATTTGGGCAGGATATCAGAGGTAGGGGTGCATGGCGGGGGGAAAGCAGCGTGCAGTGAAGTCGTTGCAGGGAACGCGCCCAACCAAACCCCCTCCGCTACCCCCCCGCTGCCCTGCCCACCACCCGCACCTCCCCCCCAACACAGCGCACCATGGCCTGCAGGCACTCGTGGCCGGCGAGGCGCACGCGCAGGGCGGGGTTGACAAAGTTGACGTTGCGGTGCACCAGCTGCTGCAGGCGCGGAGAGAACTGGTAGGGCAGGCTGCAGAGCGCCTGCGGGAACAGGGGGCAGAATGTGGTCCGGAGGAGGTCACCAGGCTGCTGCGACAGAGTGCACCAGCTGCTGCAGGTGGGGAGAGAAGTGGTAGGGCAGGCTGCAGAGGGCCTGAGGGGGGGTGCGAGACACAGGCAGGGGCGAGAGAGGAGTGGGGAATCGGGAGATGGGGGGAGGCAACAGCTGCAGAATGTGTGAGGAGTGCGGCTGCCCTGCCAGGCAGCAGGAAGAAAATCTCTGGACGCCTGCACCCTTCGGCTCACTTCCCATACCCCAGTCTTACCTGATATACATAATGACAGTCGTTGTGCCGCAACGCTGCAGGGTAGGGCAGCAGCAGCGGCTGTGGCTGCTCCCCCTTCCCCCCTGCTGCCGCTGGGTGCGGCGGCACCGCTGCGCCGTCGCGGCCCGCGGCTGCCGCCGGCGGCGGCAGCGCCACCACGGAGGCCGCCACGTCGACCACTGCACCGCACATGGCCTGCGCTAGCGCTGTGTTGCCTACACACCAGGAGCAACGAGGGGCCTCGGTCAACAAGATGCTTTAAGGCAGTGCTCCCCTGCCGGTCAACAATATGCTTTTAGGCAGTGCTCCCCTGCTGCTTGTACGACTGTGCTGGACCGCGCACACAGGCAATGGTCGAGCCACCGCTTTCCCCATCTGTCTACGCTGGCACCGTGACCCCAGCCATCACATGGCAGCACGCAGGGCAGCAGCGGCGGCGCACGCACGAGGCGCGAGGCGCAGCGCACACGGAGCGCGCACCTGACCGCACGGCCTCAGCCAGCGCGTCGCGCATGAGGCTCACCGCGCCCTGCGCCGCCTTGCTGCAGGCAGGCACGCAGGGGCGGGGCGCGCGGCAGACGAGTCGGAAGAGCACAGCCACCTGTTGTGAGGCTTTGCAGATCTCAGGCGGCGCCGCAGCAGCGTGCCGCTGAAGTGCCACCTGCAGGGTTGGCCAGGGACCACCTGCAACCCCCTGCTTACCTGATGGCGTACTCGCCGCAAGCCAACAGCGGCTCCTCGTCTTCCAACCCACTGCTGCCGCTGCTCGCCGCCTGCTGCTGCTGCTGGCCACGTGCCGGCGCGCCAAACAGGGCGCGCGAGGGCTTGGGTCCCCCCGCCACGGCTGTGCCCGCCCGTTGCGGCACGCCCACCGTCACCGCTTCCTGGGTCGCCGCTGACAGCAGCAAGTCACGGGCAGCGCAGATGAACCTGGGGGGGGGACGCAGAGGAGGCGGGGCGGCGCCACGCACACGCGTCAGGGAAACAGCAGTCCGCGAGGGAGGCGCACGACAGGAGCAGGCAGCGGAGAAGTGATGGGTGATGGAGGAGGGATGGAGGCAGGTGCGCGGCAGGGAGTGGGCAAGGAACGCCCACGCTGCCCCCGCCCCCTCACCTGTTGCGGCGCGCATTCAAAAACAGGTTCAGGGCACGTTTGATGTGGCGGGTGATGGGTCCCTCCTTGTCAGCTGTAAGGTACACCGGAGGGGGGCCAGAGGGGGGGAGGGTTTGGGGGGGGGGGCAGTGTGTGGGCGACGGCGACACACGCACAGGGATGCACGGCCAGCAGGCAACAGCGCCCTCGTGCATTCAAAGCACGGCACTGCAGCAGCACAATACATATATGTATGTGCGCCGTCGTCCCGCACTGCCACCCTGGGCTTCGAACCCACCTGGCAGCAGGTGCAGCGCCACCGCCTTTTGCTCCAGCTTGGCGCCGAGCGAGGACTTGCGGCTGTACAGCTCCACCTGGCAGTACACGCGAGGCAGCACAGTCAGCACAGCAACAAGGGGAGCACACTTTTCGGTGCTTGCAGCAGCAGACAGAGGGTGCGCCTGGCACGGCAGCAAAGGTGGCCAGGGGGAGCGGTTTTGGCACAGCAGCAAAGATGGCGGCGACGGCAGCAGGGCAGCCGCAGCAGCCACAAGCCTCGCAGCTGGCATGCCGCTCGCCCTGCACCGCTCTTGAGGATAGGGATGTGCCATACTTCGGATGCGGCGGGGTGCAAACCAAAGCAGGCGCAGCACGCACCTCAGCGTCGCTCTGCGGCTGGATGGGGCGCAGCTTGGTGTTGACGTACGCTGCAGCCAGGGGGGGCCACAGCAGCGCCCCAAGCTGCTCCGCCAGCTCGGCATCGCCGCCCAGCACCTGCGCAGCAGAGGGGGCGGTTGCGAACTGTGTTGAGATGATGGACAGGGCCGTTGCGCATTTCGCCAGCCCGCAGCAGACTGACCGCTGATTCAACAGGGTTGGTAAAATTGCAGACATTAGGTAACATTCGCAGTCGTAATGTTATGGCTCGCGTGCTCCGTTAACGTATTTAATGGCCTCGTACAGCTGCCGCTCCACCGAGCAGGTTTTATTTTTTATTTGTTTAATACATACCTATTGAACAAATGTGTTACTTGCCTGCTCCGCCAACGCTTTCAACGCCTTGTACAGCTGCCGCTCCACCGAGTTGCCGCCGCGGCCGCCGCCCGCTGCGGTGGCTCGGCTCAGGTTGGACGACGCCACTGAGCCGGCGGGGCTGTCGCTGAGGCTCCGGTTGGGGTCGTGCTCTGACGCGACGTGCACAGGGGGAGCTTGCGGGCCGGTTGGCTTCAGAGTTGCGGCACGCACGCCCATGCGGCGCACGGCCAGCAGGATGCTGGTGCTGCCACCCTTCGATCAGCATTTCCCCGCTCCGCTCCTCGCCGGCGTAGCACTGCATTCGTCACCAACCTCCCCACGCCGACACACCTGCCACCAGGATGGGCTGCACGCAGTGTTCCACGAACGCCGCCGCCAGCTGCTGCAGCGTCTGAGGCAGCAGGCCCAGCACGCGCAGCGCACGCCACACCTCTGCCAGCGCGGCGACCGTGGCTGCCACACTCGCGGCTGCTGCTGCTGCCGCCACGTCTGGGGTGCCCCCGGGGGGCGCCGAGGGCAGCAGCGTTGGAAGGTGGGTGGCTGGGTCGAAGCTAAGGCAGGAAAACACGGCCTGCTGGAGGTGCTGCTGCAGCGGTTCCAGCCGCGCCGCCACCGCCGCCGCCATGTCGTCGCTGCCTGGCACCGCCGCCACCGCCTTCTGCAGCTCCACCGCCGTCCAGGCTGCCTCGCTGTACGCCCCCGCTGCCACAGCAGCATCGAAATCAGCCAGCCGATGCTGCAGCTCGGCAGCAACACGCACGGAGGCAGCGATGGCGGAGGTGTCTCGAGCCGCCTGCAGCACCGCCGCGTGCTGCGCCGCCAGCGCCGCCAGCGCCGCCGCCGCGCCGCCGTCCTCCACGGCCAGCTCCGCCTGCTCTCCCAACCGTGCCAGCGCGGCGCTGAAGGCTGCATCCCCTGCGCTGACCTCTGGAGGAGCCGAAGGGCCCTGAGGGGCAGCCGCGCCACCCTCTTCTCCTTCCTCCTGCTCTGCCATGTAGCGTTCTGCCACTGCGCCATACAGCGTCATCAGCACCTGTGTGATGACAGAGCACGGTGTGAGCACGAGTGGCACTGGGGAGGGGGCAGCAAGGCAGGAGGGCAAGATGCGCCGCCCGGCGGCAGTGGTCGCGGGTGGCGGCGGGTGGCGGCGGCAGCAGCCAACATGAGGCGCACCTCTTCTCGACGGACATCTACCTTGTGCAGAAACTCTTGTAGTGCCGCTGAGGTAAAGCCCTGCACGAGGAGAGGCAGCAGGGCGCGATCGCGGTGCTGCGTTCTCTCGCGCAGCTCTGTTGCGACACCTGTGCTGGGCAAAATCACGGCGGTCGCACCTGTGCATCGTCACCATCGCCGCCAGCCCCCAGCAGCGCCTCCAGGAGTTGTCCAGGCTGTTGGGCCGCCTGCATCGCACTGAGCCGATCCAAGGGCTCAGATGAGCATCGATAGTACGATCAGTGCGGCAGAAACAACAAGGAGTGCGATCAGGGCATCAGGGCGGCAAGTGGCAGCGCATTGCAAAAGCGGAAGAAAACAACGACTAGCGGACTGCTGAGGGTTTTCAGCAGGCATTCAAGTTATCCACCCGTTCCCAACACACCTTAAAGCTACCACAGGCAGTCCAGGCTGCTTCTGAGCAGCGGCTTCTGGTGATGGAAGAAGAACGATGGGCTGGCGGGGAGCAGCACTCGCCTAAGCGCACCCTGAAGCGGCGCAGCCGCAGCAGAAGTCTTGGGCGCGACGACAGCGGCAGCAGGCGCAACCGCAGCCCGCCGCGGGGCGAGCGGCGGCGGCGCTCGCCAAGCCCCGCCGCCCGCCGTCGGCGTAGCGACAGCGGCGACAGGCGCCGCCGGCGCTCCCGCAGCAGGAGTCGCAGCAAGGCGCGCCGCAGCCGCAGCCGCAGCCCTGACAGGCGTGGCGCAGGTGAGGGGAATGCGGGCGGGAGATGCTCAGCGCATGGCGCAGATGCGCGCCTCCATTGGTACACCGTACAGCGCAAATCAAATCGTGTTTGTGCCAAACTGCTGTGCTCTGCTCCGCTCCTGCCCTGTGCCCAGACCACCGGAGGGAGCGGTCACCGCCCCGCCGTCGATCCCCACCCGCCCGCCGCGGCGGCTACGGCGAGCGCCGCGGCGGCAGCCGCTCGCCGCCACGCGGCGGCTATGGCGAGCGGCGGGGCGGCAGCCGCTCGCCGCCACGAGGGGGGACCTATGGCCGTGGGCCCCCTGGCGGTGGCGCCAGCGGGCGCGACTTCCGGGGGCCACCACCAGCACTGATGCTGTCAGGTGGGCGGGTGCTGCAGGCGGAGCACCTTGGTCTGGGTGCCCGCAGGAGAGGGACAGCTGCCGCTGCCTGCTGCTGCCAAGCCGCCCGTGTCCTGCCAAAGCGGCGCCCCCCGGAACACCGCCTGCTCCCCCTGCAACACGCCTGGAGCGCAGCAGGAAAAATTTAACATCCATCAAAAACGTATTATCCGTAAACATCGGAATTCCCCACCTGAAGCTTTAATACTCTAATCATTACTGGTTGGACAAATTTATTGCGATAAGTGACGTTTGGGTAACCCATACGCTCACAAAAGAAGATACCTTATTGTTCCGAAAACTTACACGTTGGGCTAAGCATCGAGATGGAAAGCAATCAGAATCTTTCTGGGTACACCGCAAGGAACCTATCTCGCAAGTACAACGTATAACAGTCACAAAGTATATTACAAACACATGACATAGTATTAACCTGAACCGCCTCCCCTTCCTTGCAGACGAGCCTCCGGCGGAGGGGTCCATCCACCACGCCCGCGTCGTGTCTGTTCGGCCCTTTGGAGCGTTTGTGGAGCTGCCCGGCTTCCGCAAGCAGGCGCTGGTGCACCACACGCAGGCACGAGGCGGGCGGTCGGGTGCCTGGGTGGGTGCGTGCACTGCGCGGCATCCACCTCCCCCCTTCCCCCCCGTCTCGACATCAACGCTTTGTTAAATTAAAGGATATTTTTTCTCTTTTGATGCACGAAAAACGACTCCGTAAACGCCCTGCCTGCGCAGGTGTCAGAAGACATTCACTTCGGGAGGGACGACGACGACGAAATGAAGGTCAAGGCCATGGAGTTTTTCCTGCCTCGTGGCGAAAAGGTGGGCTGCTGGCGTTTGGCGCGTTGCTGCTGCTGCTGCTCCTGCTGCTTGCTGTGGTGCGCTTGCTTCCGCCTGTCGCCGCCGCCGCCGCGCTGCTTATGCTGCCTTGGGCACACCAGGCTGCTGCATACCAGCTGCACAGCTAGCCCCCCCCCCCCCCCCCCTCCCCCCGTGGTCTCCTGTGCGCCCGGCAGGTGTGGGTGAAGGTGTTGGAGGTCCGCCCCGACGCCGGCGGCGCCAGGCTGGCGGCGTCCATGCGTGCGGTGAACCAGGAGGATGGCACTGACCTGGACCCAGACAACGTGCTGGCGCTTGCAGGCGAGTGCGACAGGGCAGGGCAGGGAAGGGGGGCGCTCGCAGGCGGGCGCAGGCGGGCTGGGAAGGGCGGGGGGTGGCTTGCAGGCGAGCAGCGGGGGGAAGGGAAGGGTCGCTGGCAGGCAAGCGCTGCCGGCAGGGCAGGGAATGGCTTGTTACATCAGGTGCTGGTGGGCCCACACGACGCGGCGGGCAGCACATGGGGTGGGCGGAATCGGGGCAGGAAAGCCTCACACGCAATGCCACCCCTCTCCATCCGCGCCCTGCAGGCGGTCGCGGCGGCGGCGGAGGCGGTGGCGGCGGCGGCGGGCGTGACAGCGATCAGCCACCGGAGCTTTACTCCATTCACCGTGCTGGTATGAAAGGGCTGGTTGGGCATGGCTTGAGTCGGGAAGGGAGGCTGCAAGGTGCAGCAGGCGCTGCGTGGAGTTTGATTACGGCGCCGCCGCTCGCCTCCGTCTGCCTTGTGCAGGCATGCACCAGGTGCGATCATTCTCTCCAGCTGCTGACAACCACCTTCTGCCCCTCCTGTCCCTCCCGCCGGCTCCCCTTTGCTGTGCAGCCGTGCAGCAGGTGCGGCCCTTCGGAGTGTTTGTGAAGATTGATGGCTACCGCAAATTTGGGCTTGTGCACTTCAGCCAGGCGAGCGGGATGCCTTTTGGGAACGCACGTCTGGGGCACACATCTGCGCTGCTGCAGCATTGCTGCACGCCTGAAATGATGAGGAGTTGCCTGCATGGCGCGGCTGTGTCACCCGGCACCTGCTCCCGTGTGCCAGGCAGGCGCTCAAGTGCAGGAGGCGCTGGCGTTAGCGCCTGGTCGCACCCTTTTACCACTCGTCTCCCGGGGGCATCCACCGTTGCTTGCAGATCAGCGAGCACATCCATTTCGCAAAGGAGGACTCAGATGAAGTCAAGATGAAAGAGATTGGAGAGATCCTGTCGATAGGCGACCCAGGTGGCGGCAGGCGGGCAGGAGTGGGCTGGGGGCTTGCTGCCCAACTCCCGACTGCGTCTTGCGACCGTACCATCTCCCTTGTGCTGCTGGGAGGCATGCTGCCCACCCGCCCAGCTTATGCAGCCCAGCAGTCAGCCTCCACACTAGCGTACGACCGACTGCTCGCTCATCAGGCAGCACGTGGCACCGCACCATCCCCCCTGCGCTGCAGTGTGGGTCAAAGTGGTGGACGTCACCCACGACGAGCGGGGGCCCAAGGCAAGAGTTGATTCTTTGTTCTGCCGCCGCTGTTGCCTCTGCTGCTGCTGCTGCCGCTGCCGCTGCTGCCGCTGCTGCTGCTGCTGCCGCTGCTGCTCCTGCCGCTGCTGGCTGCTTTCCTGTTGCTGCTCCCCTGCTGCGCCGCTGCCCGGCTCCCTAGTCGTGAAGGCACGCGCCTGGCAGCTTGCCTTGCGCCCCTTCAACCTGCTCACCCAGCATCCGCAAATGTGGTCTGCCCTCCCACCCCCCGGGTGCCGCTGCAGATTGGCTGCAGCATCAAGAACGTCAGCCAGGGCGACGGCACCGACCTCGACCCAGCCAACACAAAGTACCGCCCGCGTGGCGAGGGCGGCGCCCCGCAGGTGCGTGCGCACGTCGCGGCACGTGGCGTGTGGGTGCTGGGGGGCCCTACCCAGCACCATTGGAGGCCCGGCCTGGAACGGCCACGCGTGCAGCTGCTGCTGCTGCTGCCCCGTCTTGCTGAGCATCGCCTGACCCTGTTTCCATATCTCCCAATGCACCCTGTTTCCATGTCTCCCAATGCACCCTGTTTCCATGTCTCCCAATGCACCCTGTTTCCATGTCTCCCAATGCACCCTGTTTCCATGTCTCCCCATGCACCCTGTTTCCATGTCTCCCAATGCACCCTGTTTCCATATCTCCCAATGCACCCTGTTTCCATGTCTCCCAATGCACCCTGTTTCCATGTCTCCCAATGCACCATGTTTCCATGTCTCCCAATGCAGGCCCCGCAGCCAATTGGTGCAGCGGCGGGGACGACCACGCAGGAGGGAGGCATCGAGTGGGGCCACCTGAAGGCGGATGTGGTGCAGGTGCGCCCCGCTGCTCGACCGACTGCTTGCTTGCTTGGGTTGCCTGCATGCGTGCTTGCCTCCGTGCTTGCTTGCTTGCCTCCGTGCTTGCTTGCTTGCTGGCCTCTTCCCTCAGAGTCGCATGTGCTGTGCACAGGCGACCTGCTGCTGTTGCCCCATGCCACCACGCCGCCTGCCGATGCTTGCTGCATCTGTCTGCTACCTGTACCTACTGCACGCACCTGGCTTGGCGACGTTTCCTGCAGTGCGATGATGCATCGTTGAGCAGGCGCTGACAAAGGGTGCCCCCCGCCCTCCTGCCCATGGTTCCACCCCTGACCCGCCCGCTGCGCCGCCGCTTGTACTGCTTCCGTGCTGCAGTACGGCACCGGAGGGAAGTACGACATCATAGCAGACTCTGATGAGGAGCGACGCCCGGGGGCCTCTGGCCGCGGGCGCCCGCTGCCGCCGCAGCGCCCCGGCCCGCCCGGCGCGCCCGGCGGCGTGGGCAGCGGCGCCAACATGGCGCCTATACAACCCAGGTGGGTTTGTTCGCTCTGGGTAACCATTTGGTGTGCCTGCTCTGCTGGCGGCGCTGTCGGGCAAACGCCAATGTGCAGGTCTGACTGCAGCCCCGGCTGCCGTTGTTCCTTGCTGGCACCTCTATTCTTGCTGGCATCCGTAGGAGGGGTTGCTGCACAGCCAGCGGGACAAGCAAGGCTCTCTTTGGGGTTTCGTTGCAGCAATTGGGGGGACGTGTAAGGGGCCAGCAGGCGTGGGCGGCGACACACGGGGCGGAGGAGCAAGGCTGGTAGTGGTGGATGGTGCAGGTGGGCCTCCCACAGAAGACACACAGAGGGAGAGCCGGGCAGGCTTAGCCCTCGCCGCCTCCCTCTGCACCCCCGCCTGCTGCCAGCCGAGCCAGCAAGCGCTGCGCCAGCAGGCACTGCGGCGCCCCCTCGGCTGCCTTCTGCCGCCGCTGCTTCTTGTGGCGTCGCTTTCCGCCCGGCCGCTGCTGCTGCTGCTCCGCAGTTGGGGCAGCCGCAGCAGCATCGCCCTGCTGCAGTCGCCCCTGCTGCGCCTGGCCGTCTGTGCGCCGATCGCTAGTCTTCTCCTTCTGCTGCTCCTCGTCCTGCTGCTGCTGCTCGCCGTCCTGCTCCCCTTCTCCGGTGTACAGCTCGTACAGGCGGCCCGGCTGCAGGAACCAGCCAAACACGCTGTACCTGCGCAGGAGCAGTGGGAACGGGGCAAGCATGGGTCTGTGGGGGCACGCTGCAGCGTGGGGCAGGGTCCCCGGCGGCAGTGCGTGGCTCCCCTGCCTGGCTGGCTGGCTGCCACGCCCGCAAACCCACGCACCGCGGACGGTCGGTGGTGAGGGGAGTCACAGCGTGGTAGCGCGGCACTCTGAAAAACACGGCGCTGTTCCAGCGGGGCACATACAGCCGGCCCTGGCCGCGGCTGTGGCGCCGTGCCGCGCGCCGCTGCAGCGCCGCGTCGCTGCCGCCCGCCTCCGCCGCCTCTTCCCCCTCCTCCGGGGGGGCCTCCAAATCCACCAAGGCTCCTCCCCACTCCTCCTGCGGGCGCGGTGGGAGCGGGCTCCATCGGAGCAAACACAGGCTCAGAAGGAGGCCCGAACCCCGAGCTTTCAAGTGTGGTGTCACGCTGCTGCGTCACACACGTGGGCTGGCAAGGTCTAACACAGCAGGCGCACGGCCGCACTCCCACACGCACGCACCTGCCAATCTGATGTGAGGTAGTAGACGCAGGTCAGGTCCCGGGAGCAGGTGATGACCTCGCCTGCGCCCAGAGGGATGAGGGAGGTGGGCGAGGCACCGACGACTGCTTGAGCGCTGCCCTCAAGTCGGTCTTCATTGATGCACTCGGCGACCTCGTGCCTGTGTTCGTCCCGCTGGGTTGGGATCGGGCAATCAATAAGCCTTGTGCAAACGAGGAGCAAGGGAGCCTACCCGTGTCTAGCTTGACGGGGGTGTAGGCTCTATCGTCGTGCGGGGCAATGTGGTGGCCGCGGTCGTACCTGCATGCATGCAGTCGACAGTACCAACTGCAGCTGTGAAACGCGTGCGTGGCGTTGTAGCGAGCCTGTGCCTGCAGCAGCGGCGCGGCTCCTTGCACCCCTGCTGCCTGGCACTCCCACTGCAACGCGCCCCACTGCTGTCTGCCCCTGCTGTGCTTCGACACCTACCGCGCCGCACTGAACGCGTTGAGCTGCTCCGGCCGCAGCAGCGTGAAGGCTCGCAGCAGCGCCTTGAGCGCTGCGTCGTTGCTGTTGGGAGGCAGGGAGGGAGCAAGGGAGGGAGGCGCAGCGGCACGCGCGGCGAGGTCAGCGGTGCGGGCAGCAGACAGGAGCGCCGGCGCCCCTAATAAATACATAAATACAGTGTAAACAATGCACTAGTGGGCGGCCGCAGGGACGGCATGCGACGGCAGGGAGCCTGCGATTGAAGCCACTGTGCAGGCAGGCAGGCAGCAGTGCTGCGCACGCACCTGCCGCCGCCGTCGGCGCCCCCTATGCCGCCCTTGACGCTCCAAAAGGCGTGCGAAATGTTGTTGTGGGTGTAGTCCTCGGCAGCCTCTGTCGAAATTGTAGGACGACGATGCGGGTTGGGGTTGGCACGTCGTCAGTGGCAGCAGCATGTGGTGCTGGGGGCAGGGGATTCGCCCAGCCTGTTGCACGCTCCCGTCTGGTGGCCACATCCGCCAGCCACCGGCGTAGTCCCCCGCTAAATGAGGCTCGCTTGCGCTCGAACGGCGCACCTGTAGGCCGCCAGCGCCCCGGGGGCAGGCGCCGCAGGATGGCCAGCGCTCCTCTCGCCACCTGCTCCGGCAGGAAGTTGTCAATGCGCACGATGCCGCCGCCTGCGACGATGGGCCCATCACGGGGAAGCGTTGAGGTCGGCAAATGCAAGCATGGGAGCCAAAAACAGGTCCAGCCACCACCTGTGTGTGCTTGCCTGTTCCTTCCCCACAAGCACTGCCCCCCGTGCGCCCCCAGCCCACCTGCGTCCACCAGTGCTTCTATGTCGTACTGCGCCATCCAGCGGCTCACTCGCGGGTAGCTGTTGAGCCACTTGAGCGCCGCAGCCAGCTCGGATTTGGCGCTGCTGCCGGTGGCGGCGCCGGCCTTGCCGCCGCCGCCGCTCTTGCCGCCGCCGCTGGTGGGGCCGGTGCAGCGGGGCTTCTTGTCTGGCGCTCGCATGTGTTACGTCCTGCGGGGTTTCACCTGGGGGAGAGGGAGCCTGCGGGATGTCAGGGGCTAGCTGGCTGGGCGAGCTTCCGGTGCGATCGACATGCGAGGGTTTTCCCATCTGTTGGCCCGTCCTACTCACCGATGGGTGTGCATTCAAACTATCGGAGCACAGGCTACCGCGGGTTGGTGTCAGTAGCCGCCAAACAGAGTCCGCCCGACCTGGCAGGCCTCCCTGCGCAGCCCCCGGGCCCTGAGCGACTTGACAGAGCTCAGCGGAGGACGCCGGATGAAATTCGATAAAGTCCGACGCTTTCAGCGGCTGCCCACATGCATGCGCCGGCGCAGCGCCACACACCACCGACATGCACGACGCCGCCGCTCTTCCCTCCCCTGACCCCTCCCAACCCATCCACCCTGGCGTGCAGAGGCCGCGGCAGTGGCGCCGTGCTGCCTGCGTGGATGACCGGCGGCGGCGGTGGACCCGGCAGCGGCGGCGGCGCACCGGCGGCGGCACCTCCTAGCGGCGGCGGCGGCGGGCTTGGCCTTGGGGAGGGCCTGGAGCACATTCAGTCGGTGGAGCAGGCGCTAGCTATCCTGGAGGCGCACGCAAAGGTGAGGGGCCCGGCGACGAACGAGGCAACACCTTGGGTTGGCTCGAGTGCTGCTGCGCACAGCACCACGGCCCATCCGACTCGCTGCCCTTGCGCCCTGCTCTGCCTGCCTGCAGTCGAAAAAGGAGAAGAAGAAGAAGCACAAGAAGGAGAAGAAGAGCAAGAAGGGCAAGAAAGAGAAGGTGGGTGGTCACATCACAGCATGGCACGGCACAACAATTTTCAGCCGCCACAGTGTGCTTGCAACAGCGCCGTGGACAGGGCTGGGCAAGCAGTGCTTGCTTGCTGCTGCACAGCAGACTGTCATGTGCCTGCACATCCCTGTGCTAAAAGATTCCCTGTGTGCATTCCTGCCTGCTGCAGAAGGAAAAAAAGGAGAAGAGGAGCAAGCGGCGCAGCCGCTCGCCGTCGGGCAGCAGCGGGTCCAGCAGCGACAGCGACTGAGACGCTGGCTGATGATTTGCCTGACTCGCGTGCTTGCCACGTGCCCCTGCATGCACCCGTTTGCCTGTGGGTGCATTTTCCTCCTTTCACCTGGCTGCGGCCCGGCTCCCCGTGATTGCTCCCGGCACGGTTCAGGCAGGCAGACAAACAGGCAGACTTATTTACAAACAAGGGGCTTGACAAGAGGCAGGCAGATATTGCAAAGATAAGGGCACAGATGCGTCTAGCCTATCTCGAATAAGACATGCATCACTCAAGCAAAATAACACACATGAATCACTCGAGGGAAAATCGCTCGTCAGTCTCTCCGCTTCGCTGATCTCCACCCTCGGCGGTTGCGCCCAGCACACGCGCCAGGTTGAGCGAGGGCTGCCGCGCCGCCGCGGCCTCCTGCCCAGCGTGCACATCGGCCACAGCCTGCGCAGCGTCGCTGGCGGTGCGCTCCCGCGGCACCTCTGGCGTGACCTGCGGCGCTTTCTCGACTGCTTCTGCCGGAGCTGCCGGCAGCGCCGCTTGTGGCGCTGCGTCTCCCTCTCCAAAGCCTGCCATCGCCCCTCCTTGCCCAGTTTTGCCGTAGTACTGCTCCATGGCGTCGGACGTGCCGCGCTGCGCGGCCGCTGCCGGCTCCGTTGCTGCTGCTGCTGCCCCTGCACCGCCGCCGCCCTGCTGCTGCTCCTGCAGCGAGGCTGCCAGTGCCGCTGCAAGCATGGCCTCCTCCTCCGCGCTGCAAGAGAGGGTCGTGGAAGAAGCAGGCAGAAAGTGTCGGGCAGGGCTGAGGAGCTGCGGTGCACAGAGCAAAGGCATGTGAAGGCAGGGTTGTGGGAAGTGATGGGGCCTTGCATGCCACATGCCCCTATTCCAACCCCTGCACTTACGCGTTGAAAGGCACGTCGCCAGTGGCGCTGCTGCCGCCAAACAGAGGGTTGCGCCGCCCCTCGGCGCCGCTGCTCGCGAACGCTGCATTGTAGCGCACGTGCAGGGGCAGCGGCTGCTCAGCGGGTCCTCCTTGCTGCTGCTGCTCGGCAGCCGCTGGCGCCGCCGCCTGCTGCGCGCCGCCGTCGGCTGCCGTTTCCGCTGCATCCTCGCCGCTTGAGCCTGCCGCCTGAGCTGCCTGCTGCTGCGCGTCCTGGATTGACAGCGCTAGTGCCAGCTGCAGCGCTTCGTCCTCAGACAGACCCGCGTCTGCAGGCTCGCCTGCCTGCTGCCCCTCGGCGCCGCCGCCGCCGCCCTGCAGCACGCTCAGCATGCGCTGGCTGACTGGCAGGCCTTGCAGGCCGGGCAGCGTCCAGGGCACGTTGAGTTGGCGGGTCATGCTGTTGCTGCGGCCACTTGGGCTCACAGGCTGGCCGCCCTCTCCCTCCTCTTTGCCGTCGGCGCCGTGGCTGGCAGTCACGTAAATGGAGTTGGGCTGGTGCGCGCTGCAAAGAGGGTGGGCAGAACAGGGGGGGGGTACACAACCGGTGGGCAGAGGCTCGTGCCAGCTCAGCACTCCGATGCAGTGCACATCCCCCCCCCCCCTCTTCTGCAGCAGTCCACTGCCTCACGCACAGGTGGGGCAGCGCATCGGTCGGCGCCGCTGCAAGGTCCAGCCCAGGGCCCACAAGGTCCTCCACGTGCAGCGCCTGCAGGGGAGCCAGCAGATGGGGGTCGGTGGCGCAGCGAGCGGGTTCACCTCCCGTAGCCCCTCTACCAACTATATCCACGATGGGCCGCCGTTACACACGTTTACAAGTCCGTCCAGGCCCAGCCCTCCATGGCAACCAACCTCAGCCAGCGCACACGATGAGGACACAAACAGGCAATGCACCTGAAACGAACAAAGGTGAAGCGCACCTGGAACAGGAACATAACCCCGCGGTCGTAAAAGTCCTCGGGACGCACTGCAGGCACGTATCAGATGGAGGTGGGAGATGAGGGGCGGCAGCGAGGGAGCAGGAGCGAGGCGAGGGAGGCGGCGCAGCCGCGGGGCGAATGGCTCTGCCCATGCCGTGGGACGTGCCCCTCAGGAGGCCCCCTGCCCCTCAGTATTGCCTTACCACTGTTGTGCTCGCCGTCGAAGCAAAGAAGCTCCTTGTCTGGGCAGGCGTACGCCTGCAGCAATTCAAGAGGAGTCGAGCAGCCGGTGGGTAGGCCGTCATGCATGCAGAGCACAGACTGGGCTACACATGGCGGAGTGCTGCACCGCCTGCCTCGTGGCTGGCCGAACAGAGAGATCATCACGAGTACCAGCCTTGTCCACGTCAGACCTGGTATAGGCGCTCGCTGTGGTGCGGGTGCACAAACGTGTCGTCTTTGCCGTGCGCTGCGGTGTGGGAGGTGGGGAGAGGGACGAGGGCGCTCGCCGGCAGCGTGCCCCGCCAGAAGCTGGACCCTCCTTGCCCTTCCGAACCCGCCCTGAGACAAGCTGCCCTCGGACAAGCACCCACGCCGCTGGCAACGCGTCCGAGCGGCGTACCGAAGAGCGCAGGGATGTGCGACTTCCCCACGCTCTCTAGCGGCGCCACTTTGTCAACGCTGAACCCAGCACGCTTCTTCACAGACCGCTTGAGCATGGCCAGCGCCACCTGTCGCGTGGCGGCAGGGGCGGAGGCAGCGCCCAAGAGCAGGGTGGATGGTGAAGTGTGCAGGACTGTCGATCGCAGAACTGGCTAAGCCCGGGCAGCCGCGCGGAGATGGGCGGCCACCGTAGCGGCGCGACGTGCATGCACATCCTCCGAACGAGCAAACCTTGATGAGCGGCTTGGGGATGCGCAGCTCCTGGCCGGTGGCCAGCTCCAGCATGAGGTCCACCTGGAGAGGGGTGACAGCGACAGGGGGCACAGTACTCTAGGGGGGCTGGCGCAGCGGCGACGGCTGCAGCTGAATCAAAAGGGAATGAAACCGCCTTGCTGATCACAAAGCACGCGCATGCTACGCACGAGGCAGGCAGGCAGGCAGGCAGGCAGGCAGGCAGGCAGGCAGGCAGGCAGGCAGGCAGGCAGGCAGGCAGGCAGGCAGGCAGGCAGGCAGGCAGGCAGGCAGGCAGGCAGGCAGGCAGGCAGGCAGGCAGGCAGGCAGGCAGGCAGGCAGGCAGGCAGGCAGGCAGGCGATCAACTGTTTATCTCTGCCTGCCTGACACGCACAGGCGCAGTGAGCGGCCGCCTGCAGGGCTGCGTACCAAGCGTGAGAAGGGCGAGTCCAGGACCATGCCCGCTATGGAAGGGTCCACCTGGGAGAAGAGGAGCGCGGTGACGGCACCCATGGAGCGCCCCCACAGCCCGATGGTGCTGCTGCTGCCTGCACAAGAGGACAGCGTTGGGAGTGGCATGTGGCACAGGGACACGAGTGTGCGGTGCATTGCAGGTGCACTGCCCCTGCATTCCATCGGCTCAGCAAAGCGATACAATCTGCCCCTCTTCCTGCTCCAACTGCCCCCTTGCCGCACCCTCCTCCCGCAGGTATGCCACCACCGCTGCCAGGTCATCAGTCTCGTGCGCTCCAAGGGTCACATACCCTCCCTCCGACAGGCCAGAGCCCTGTGCAAACAAAAGAGCACGAGGGAAGGCAAGGGAGGAGTTTAGCCAGCTTGCAGGGAGCACGTTCTGCAGCAAGCCAGCTTACGGCGGCAGCTACACGAGCCACGCGTTGCAGCGGCCGACCAGCACCAGCCGGCCCACTGCAATTTCAAACACAAGGTCTTTGCCCTACCGCAAAGTCTAGCGCGAAAACAGTGATGCCCTTGGGCAGCAAATGATACAAAATCTCCTCTGCGTCGCGCCGGCTGCCGCTGTTGCCTGCAGAACGTGCGCAGACGTGCACAAGCGGGCATCAGGGCGGGCGAGCTTGGAAGGTTGGAGTGCAAGACTTGGAGGGGAGCCAAGACTGCACAGCATGCGGCAGCCGGCTGTAGAGGGCGCGCGGCAGCGCCCAGCCCACTGCGCCCTGCCCGGCGGTGCACCCTCCCTCGACCCCTGCGCAGATCAAATGGTTCCCTCGCCGACGCACAGTGGCAGTAGATGACCACCGGGAGGCGGCCGTCCCTGGAAGTGGTCACGCATGGGCGGTAGTGGCTGCAGGCGGCAGGGCAGGGCAGGGTAGGGGCGGCAGCTGGGACGAGGACGGCTGAGACATTTGTGCCGCTTGTTGCGTGCAGGCAGCGAACCGACGCCGCTGGCGCCGTTTCCCCGCTTCCCCAGTGCTTTGGGAGGCGGGCTCCTCCATCTCAACGCGTCTGTGCGGCCTGCCCCCCCAAGCCACAGCCTAGCACCCACCTGGCCTGCAGCTTCTGGCCGCGGCCGTTGGTGAGCTGCAAGTCTTGGCGGTAGTACTTGCGGTCGTAGAGTCTACAGTTTTCCGAAACCAAAGAGTGACTGTACCTCTGGACGCTGCTTGCTGCAGCAGGGCCAGCCAAAGCACCTTGGGCCCCCAACGTCGGCGCCGCCGCCGCCTGCACGCAGGCACCCACGTACCTGAAGCTCGCCCGCCGCCCGCCGACCAGCTCGTTGTCCGTGTACGCATCATCTCGCGGCGGGCGGCAGACTGCGTACACCAGCTGGTCCCACAGCGCCCCCAGGCCCAGGCTCATCGCGACCGTTCAGCCCCGACGGGCGGCGGGCGCGGCGCAGGCGCTGGCTGCGGCGGTGACGCAGGCAGCCAGCGGCCGACCGCTGCGCCCAGCGACCTCGTTTGGCGCCTGTGCACAGCTGGCAGACAGTAAGAGACCGCAGAGACCCAGGTGGAGCGGCACAACGATCTGCCGACGTCTCTCGGGACCCAGAAGCGATCAAGCCCAGGTGGAAGAGTGTCGAGGCACAGGAGAACCTCAGGGAAGGGGGCACTGCGCGCGAGGAGCACCTGCAAAAGCGGACGCGTGGCCTTGGCTGCATTGGCATTGGGCTGCCCCCAGTCCGCGCTGCCGCATTTCCAGGTACATCGTCGGCCCATCACCGAGCCTCAGACAGTCGCACGGCCACAGAGGACGCCCCCCAGCACTGCCTTTGGCCAGAGCGGCAATGTCCGACAGTGAAAGCTCGCTCGACAGCGAGCTGCTGGCAGTGGCGGGCCGCAAGAAGCGAGGGCGCAAGGACACGGACTGGCAGGCGGACGAGGAGAGCTCGGAAGAGGTGTCGCTGGACGAGGAGAGCGACTGGGAGGACAAGAAGGCTACCAGGTGGGTGCATGGAGACGGCAGATGATGATGGTAACCCACCTGCTCGCGCAGAGCGCTGCACGAGCTCGCCATCACCGCCGCCGCCGCTGCCGCCGCCGCCTGCCGCCCGCCCGCCGAAGGCCTTGCACATGCACACTCGGCTCCCCATCGCTGGCTGCCTGTGCAGCAAGAAGAAGGGCAGCGCATCCAAGCCGCCAGCTCGCAAGCGGCAGGCGCGCGGCCGCGGCGGCAAGAAGGCGGCGTCGAGCGACGAGGAAGAGGAGGAGGAAGCAGAGGAGTCGTCGGACGACGAAGACAGGTCGACCTGGCCTGCCTCGCTTGTTTCCTCGCTCGCCGCGCCGCTGGTGGTGCCGCCTCTGCAGCTGCAATTGTGTTACCCTCTCTTCCTTCTGACGCTGCTGCGTGCCTGCTCTCTTGGGCAAGCCCTGCCGCTCCACCTCGCTGATCGCCAAATACCTACTGTCTTTCTCCTTGCAGGCTGGAGATCGACGACGAAGATCTGATCGAGGATGAGGAGGACCGCAAGCGGTGAGGCGTGCGGCGACGGCAGCAGGAGGCAGCGCGTCGGGCGCACCGGGAAGCGTTTCGTGCAGCAGGCCAGCGTGCAGGCCTCGTCGCCCTCCTGCCTCATGCCTGCCTTGTGCTTCCCCCTCCTGCTGCCAGCCTGGCGGCCATGACTGAGCTGCAGCGTGAGTTTGAGCTGGCCAACCGTGCGGAGAAGCGCAATGCGGAGATGATGCGCCAGAAGCTGCTGTCAAAGGTGCGCATGAACCACGTTGCCGGGTCCTTTATCTTTACTTGCGTCTGGCAATCTGTGTTGGGGTCGTGGTGCATGGGGATGGCGGGAGCTATGCCAACAGCTGGCTGCTGGCTGTCATGCGCATGCAGTTGCGGCAGGCTGAGTCGCGTTTGTGGCAAAGCAGGCTGACAGGCGGCAGCAGGCCGCTGGCCCGGTGTGGCTCAAGTCTTGCAGGCGCACTTTCCGCAGATGCTATCTATCAACGCACAAGCTGCAGGTGTCGGCAGCCATTGCTGCTGCTCCCCAAAGCGGCTGTCCCTCTTGACCCCTACTGCCCTTCCCCGCCTGCAGACGGAAGCCAAGGAGGAGCGTGCGCAGCGTGCGGGCGCCAAGGCGGCCAAGGCGGTGGGGCGCTCCAAATCTGGGAGGGAGGAGCGCGAGGAGGCCGCAAAGAAAAGCGCGATGGAGGAGCTGAAGGCGGCGCGCGAGCGCAAGGCCCGCGGCGCAGAGGAGCGGTGAGTGTGGGGGTTGTCGTCGAGTGCAGGGCCCGCGGTGCATGCGCAAGGGGCGCGGAGCGTGTTGGTGTGAGCGCGGCGCGCGGCCTGTCCCCACGGCAACCGAGGGTCAACAGCCAAATTGGGGGAAGGTGTTGCTCCTGAATCAGGTGCTGCTCCTGCCCTCCCTTGCCACGTGCTCTCTGCCTGCCTCCTGTCCTGGCACCAAAGACACCTCAACCCACCACCTGTCCCCATTTCGTGCAGCGCCAAGCGGCGAGAGAGCTCGGAGGAGGAGGAAGAGGAGGAGGAGGAGGAGCGGAAGGAGCGGCGGGGGCGGGGGCGGCGGGACCGCAGCGACTCGGAGGAGGAGGGCGCGGTTGAGTCAGGTGGGCGCTGGGGTGACTCTTTGATTTTCCTGATGGCATGATAGGGGATGATGAAGGAGAAACGCAATGATTCGGAGGAGGAGGGCGCGCTTGAGTCATGTCAGGGGCCTGTATGCATGCGTCTTCTGCGTGCATGCAGCAGCCTGCCTTGCCTCACGATGCCTGCCGTCGCTGCGTCAGGCCGCCTTGTCGTTCCTCTCCTTGTGCCAACCTGCGACCATACAGCAGTTCAAGGAGCGGCTGCAGGCGCGCCGGCTTGCACGCCTGGGCCGACCCTCCTGCTTTCCCTTCAGCAACCTCCCTCACACGCTTGGTTCCTGCTGCTGCAGATGACGACCGCTCGCACGAGCATGGCAGGCGGGCTGACCTGTACGCGAGGGGGCCAGGCATGGATAGGGACGAGGACGAGGAGGATGAGGCGCCTGTGGAGGACGTGAAAAAGATCCAAGGTCGGATGCGCAGCCTGTGGGCTGCCCCTGCCCCTGCTGCTGCTGCTGCTGCCCCTGCTGTTGCTGCTGCTGCTGCTGCTGCTGCTGCTGCCCTGCTGCTGCTGCTGCCCACAATTGTCGGCGCTCCGCACCCCCTGTGCTGCGGGGCAGCCGTTGGAGGAGAGCACCTGCTCCTGCTGTTTCCGGTGCACACAACCACCCCGCTGCCTTTCTCCCCCCCCCACCACCACCACACACACACACACGCTTCCCTCCCGCAAACTTCCCTCCCAGTGCGGCGCATGAAGCTGGAGGAGTGGGTGAACGAGCCTTTCTTTGAGGAGACCCTGCCTGGCTGCATGGTGAGTGCTTGCTTGCTTGTGGTGGGCAGGCGCTGTATGGTCCCTGCGACATTGTGACTAGGGTATATCGTGCAGAGTGGCGCCGCTGCTGAGTGTGCGCCTGCCGCCGCTGCTGCTGCAATTGGCTTCCTGCGTCGCCGCCGGTGACGCAGCTGCTGCGCACCCACCCCGCCGCCTTACCTGCCTTTTTGATTACGTTCCATCTCTGTCCTCACCTGCAGGTGCGCCTGGTGGCGAGCGAGCAACAAATGCACGATGGTACCGAGATCCGCAAGTACATGGTGGCGCAGGTCGTGGCGGTGGAGACGCGGCCGCCCGGCACCTACAAGTGGGTTGCCGCCGCTGCTGCTGCGCTTCAGCTTTTTGTGGTGCATTTGTTGAAAAGAGGCCAGAGGCCGCCTCATGGGAAGAGCCTGTGAGGGACGGAGGAGCTGCTGCCTGGCGGAGCGCGAGGAGGGCAGGGAGGCGAGCGGTGCGTGCCATCTCTGGTGCCCCAAACGTAGTGCTGCAGATACTCTGGCGCCCCCTGGAAGACCCCCCAACCCCCCAACCCTCTGGCCTGTCGGCAGGTGGGCCATGTTCACCACCTCTGTGATGCACCCACTTTCTGCAGGGACTCTGGCGCGCCCTGGAAGACCCCCTACCCCTTTGGCCCCTCGGGGCAGAAGACCAGCAAGTGGATCCTGGTGGAGCGGGGCACCAGCCAGCGCTTCTTCCCGCTGGCAAAGGTGGGCTGTCGTTTGGGGGGGTGCTTGCCTGCCACCAACGGGGGTTTTCAGTGTAGATACGAGTGCCCTGCCATTGGTAGCCGGATCCCCCCGTGCGCTCCTGGCTTCGTGTGCCCCGCCACACCCACTCACGCATGCCGCCAGGTGTCTGACGCTGGTCGCACTGGTCCTGCCCTCTCCTGCACCCAATGCCCACGTCGCCATGCCAGCTGTGTAAATCTGCCCCTGCCTGCCCCTACCCTCACCCCTGCCATGCCAGGTGTCCAACGCTGGCTTCACCGACCTAGAGTTCGAGTCCTGGCAGCGGACGCTCAAGGACCAGCACCGGCCGCAGGTGGGCAGGGCAGCCACAGGGTGCATGTGCAGTGGCAGGCGCTGTGTAGGGGCGCCGCCGCTGCTGCTGCTGGGGCTGGTGGCTGGCGGCTGTTGAAGCTGGGCTGGTTCGGGGGCTGGTGCAGCGCCGCTGGCTGCTGTCGCTGCCTGGAGAAAATGCTGCGCAGCACGTCCTTGAGGTGCGCTCGTACAGCGCCAGTCCCAAGGCCCAGCACCAGTCCCAAGGCCCAGCACGAGTCCCAAGGCCCACTGGTACTGGTACTGCAGAGCGTCTGGGACGCCTGCCTCCTGCCTGAGCGCGCTCTGCCCTGCACCACCGCCGCCCGCAGGTGTCGCGGCGCACCGTCAAGGATGTGCACGAGCGGCTGGTCAAGGCAAACAAGTGAGCGCGTGCGCAGCGGTTGGGCCGCATTGCATTGTCTGGAGCGGCAGCTGCGCCCGCCCGTGGTTGGGCCGCATTGCGTTGTTAGCAGCGGCAGCTGCGCCTGCGGCCTTATTGGAGGCCAGAGGGCTACCAATGCAGCTGTGCGCATTCCGCGGGAGATGTGCACCACTGCTGCTCTTCCCCTGCCCTCCCCCATGTGGCACTGCCCCCTCGTAAACCTCTCCTGCCTGACGTGCCCCGCCCCCATTTGCCTCCCTCCCCCCTGCAGCTACACCTACACTGCGGCAGATGTCAACCGCCTGCTGCAGGAGAAAAAGGCCAAGGGCACAGCGCCACGCAACGCAGGTGCGCCGGCCGGGCCACGCCGGTTGGCTGGGACCAGCGGTGCAACAAGCAGCAGCAGCAGCAGCAGCAGCAGCAGCAGCAGCAGCAGCAGCAGCAGCAGCAGCAGCAGCAGCAGCAGCAGCAGCAGCAGCAGCAGCAGCAGCAGCAGGGCATTGGTGCCAGCCTTGCGGGGCTTTAGGGCGCCACAAAGGCCATCGAGCCGCCAAGCAAGCCTTGCCCTGTTCACCCCACCCCCCATGAACCCGCCGCTTGCTGTGCGGTACGTGGCCAGTGGTTTGCATTTGCCTGCCGTGCCCCTGTCTACTTCTCCCCCCAGCCCGGGAGGAGGCCCGGCTGGAGCCGCGCCTCTTGCCTGACTGCCTCGCTCTACCCCGACCCGCTTGCATCTCTCAGCCCTGGAGAAGGCCCGGCTGGAGTCGCTGCTTGAGCACGCCCGGGAGACGGGCGATACGGAGGCCGTGGCAAAGTGCGTGGGTGACCCGGTGCTGAAAAAATGGGTTTCAGGTTTGTTGAGTGACGCCAGTCTGCTGCTGCCTGCTGGGCGCGCGCCGCACTTGCATGCAGCAGGGAGGCATGGTATGCGCTGGCCTGCGCCGGCGGGTGCGCTGCTTTCTGCGCTTGCCACCCTTCTCTGACAAACTTGGCTTGCCGTCACTTTCGCCCAGGGCCTGCAGCGTGGAGACACAGGTTGCTGAGCTGGCGGGTGCGCGTGTGCTTTACCTCCCCTCCCTTTCGTCACACCTTTCTTAAGTCGACACTGTCGCGCATTGCCTGCAGCCTGGAGGCGCAGACCGCTGAGCTGGCGGTGGTGGTGGAGGAGGAAAAGAAGCGGCGGCACAAGGCGGGGATGGCGGACCTGAACAAGCGCAACATGGACGCAAACTTCAAGGTGCGTGCGTCGGCCATTGCCATGCCTGCGCGCATGCGTCGCCGGTTTATGAACGGCGGGCAGGTGGATGCCTTTGCGGATCCGGCGCATGGCACGCTATAGAACACTCACGGAGCCGCTGCGCACGCCTGTTAGGCCGCCTCCAAGCGCTCATTTCGCTCGACATTCCCGTGCTCCGTCCGCGCAGAACGCGTTGGACAACGTGAGCAACCGGCCGGGCGGCGCGAGCGGCACGCAGGCCGCGTTGACGTCCGCGATGGACCCTTTCAGGTGCTTTGCATGCTGTGGTGTGCTGCGCGGCGCTGTGCTACGCATGGCGCGCTGCCGGTACATTCCATCCGGAGCTCGGCGGCGCGCCGGCGGGCAGGGTAGATGGATGCAGGTCGTAGCACAAATGTGTTGATGCAGCACAGACATGTTGACGCAGCGACCGGGCCTGGAGCTCCCCTATAGCTCGCCCCCGTGCTGCCCTGCTGCCCTCGATCGCACTCCTGCTGCACCCCTGCATTGTGCCCGCTGCAGCCGGCGCGCCACGCGGCCCATGATTTACTGGCGCACAAAGGTCAAGACAGGTGCGTTTGGTGTGGATTCGTGCGACATGTGCCTAGCTGCCTAGCTCGTGTGCCTGGAAGCAGGGCCGCTTGCGGCGTGTGTGCATGCCTGCCTGTCCAGCCCTCCCCACCTGCCTCCCCGGATCCTCCCCACTCCTGCAGCTGAGGAGGAGGCAGAGGAGGCGGCAGGCGGCGGCGGCGCGGCGCCACCGGCGGGGGAGCAGCAGGCTGCGGCAGAGGACGGGCAGCAGCGGCAGGGCAAGCTGGACCTCGATTCCATTGTGGACCTGTCCTCTTTGGATCTGTCTGCGCTGGAGCGGCCGGCGCGCATGCCGCCGCTGGCGCGGGTGCGCTCGCTCGCTTGCGTTGGGTGTGGGGGGAAGCGCTGCCGATCTTTTGGGGGCACGGAGGACGCTTGCAGCTCGCGACCCGGACCCGGCAGCCCTGCTTGTTGGTCGCCAGAGCGCTTGCTGCGCTGCTGGTGTGCCGACCCCCCTCGACTGGTCGGCCCGCCTGTCACTCCCTCAGTTGTCCTCTGCTCTCCTTCTCTGCCGCAGACGCTGCTTGGACCGACGTGGCGACCAGACCCGCTGCCCCCCGGCGCCCGCATCCTGTCCATGGACGAATACCGTGCCTCCCGTGGCTGGTGAAGCCGCCGCGTGCTTCGCCAGGATCGCTGCCTGCACACGTGGGGTGCCGTGCACGTGCGCGCCTGGTTTGGCGACGCCGGCAGCGGCGCTTCTGCTCGCTGCCACCTGGGTGCTGCTGGACTTTGTTTGGCAGCCGGCGGCACTTTTGCATGCGCACCTCACACTCCCTGCTCTGCCTGCCTGCGTGTAAGCTGCCTGGTGCGCGGCGACTGATGAAGCCAACTGTACAAGTGTACAACCTGCCATGGGTGTCCGTGCCCCCGCCCGTGCCGCCGCCTGTGACGCTGTCCTGCCTGGCCATCCTGGATAGGGGCGATTCCTTCGTCCGCTGCCCAAGCCGTTTCCCCGCAATACCTGGTCGCTGCAACATCGGTCGTGGGCGCCTCGAGGCTCTGTGAAGCGACGCAACCAGAGCGTCTCTTGATCGGAGCTGCGGGGGTTTCCGGGCTTTCTTACGGAGTTTGGGCGACTAGGCGGGCCCACAGCAGACGCCAAACGCCCTCCGGCCAACCGGCCTGCGGCAATGCGGCGGGCAAGCCTGGGGCTGCTGCTTGCTGCTGCTGCTGCTGCTGTTGTGCTCACGTGCGCAGCGGAGCAGTATGGAGTCGGCAGCTGCGTTTCGACAGGCAAGCGGGGCTCGCTACTGGGGTTCCCAGCGGTGCGCCCGCGACGGCGGCGCGGTCGTGAGCGGCACCTGCCATCCCCGCGGATTGGCCTGCGCATTACAGTCCAGGTGTGCTGAGCGCTGCTGCTCGCCCAAGATCACACCCACACATGTCACTCGCTCGATTCAACTGCAGGCGACACTGCTGGCAGCTGCACCGCTCGTGCTGCCGACGCGTGCGCCGCCAGCGCTACTAGCGCCTGCGCAGACCTGCGAGGGCTTGTGCGGCCGGCTGCCAACGTCACATTCGAGGTGCTGTTCAAGGGCACGAGGCTGGTCAGCAGCATGCCCAGCTGTTCTCACCGACAGCTTCTCGCTATATCCGCCTGCTGGGCACCGCTGCTTGGCGCGACGCCACCCTGCCATATGTACTGTACAACAACACGTGGCTGCACCTCCTCTCCGGATCCCTCCTTGCCCGCAGCTGGCGTTCATGGCCGGCGCTGCCACCATCCTGCAGCAGCCCGACGCGGTGGCGGCGACGCCCAGCGGCGAAGTGATAGTGGCGGACGTGGGGGACAGGCGGCTGCAGGTGTGCCAGCGGCAACCGGCAGGGTGTTGCTCGGCGCTGCATGCATGCAGCGACGGTGCTGGCAGTTGCGATCAAGCCAAAGGACCTCGCAGCTCATTGTTTCACCCTGTGTGCCCCCTGCTGCAACAACCCAACAACCAACCGACCAGCCACCCAACCGACCCGTGGCTACAGGTCTTCTCCGCCGTCGACGGCGCCTTCCTGCGCACCCTCGGCGGCCCGATGCTGTTCTTCCGAATTCGTGGCCTGGGCGTGCACCACGCGACGGGCTGCATCTACGTCGCCGACGCACTGATGAACCGTGTGGTGGTCCTCAGCCCGGAAGGGGAGGTTGTCGCGCACTTTGGCCACCGCGGCAGCGGCGACGGCGACCTCGAGAGGTGCGCCGGGCTGTGTGTCCGCGTGCAGTCTGTGTGCAAAGACGTGGCTGGGCTGGCTGGGGCTGGGCAGGTGTGCGCACTTTGGCGGCCGCAGTGCAGGCGACGCGCCGCTCGACGGGCGGGCTGGCGGGCACGGGCTGCGTGGCGGCTACACGCGCACGCCGGGCCCAGGCTGGATACTGTGGGCCAGGGTGCCTGCATCTGACGCCTCCCACTCCCCCCCCCCCACCCACCCTCCCCACCCATCCCCCCCCCCCACCCACCCCCCCCACCCCCACCCCCCCACCCCCCACCCCCCACCCCACACACACGCGCTTGTCAGCCCATCTGGCCTGACAGTTGACCAGAGCGACGGCAGCGTGTATGTGGCAGACCGAGCCCTGGGGCACCCACGCGTGCAGCGCTTCAGCGCGGCGGGCGACTTCCAGGCAAGCGCAGCGGGGACAGCGGGGGGTGGCTGCCATGCCGCCCAGCGCTGGCCGTGGCGAAAGCTTGTTGGAGGCGGCACCAGCAGAGGTGGCTGCGCCTGTACGACTCTGAAGAACATCAAGGTTAGGTCACAGTGTGGGCTGGCCCATGCAGGCCTGCTCCTCCTGCCCAACCACTGGCTGAGCCTGCCCTCCCCCACGTACCCACGTCCCCACTGCCCAGGCTTGGCTGGCAGCGGCAGCAGACCTGCCGCCCGGCACGCAGCCGCTGTCGAACCCGGTGGGCCTTGCCGTGGACTCACAGCTGGGGGAGCTGTACGTGAGTGGCTGCACCGCGGGAGGGCTGCTGCAGGGCTGCGCAGCGGCGTGTGGCTGCCGCTGTATGAAGAAGACGAGCCGGTCGGCGCTGCATGCGGGGGGCCTTGAATCTCCCCTCGACGTGCTGCAGGTGCGCCCTGCTGCTGGGGATTGTCTGCTGCCGCAGGGCTCTCACGCCTTCCACCGCCGCTGGTGCAGGTTTTAGACGGGCAGCGGGTAATGGTGCTGGCGAGGGATGGCACCTTGCTTCGAGAGTGGGGCGGCGGCGTGTTGAAGCAGCCTGGCGGCATTGCCATCGGCAGCGAACCACCTGTAGTGTTTATTAGTGATGGGCAGCGGGTGCTGCGCTTCACGACAGATGGTCAACTGCTGTGGTGGTTCCCTCATAGCAATGGCGGCAGCAGCAGCAGCGACAGCATCAGCGGTGATGGCGGCGGCAGCGACGGCGGCGACAGTGCGGTGTTGGTGGAGGGCCGGGGCGTGGCGGCGGCAGCGGACGGAGCAGTGTTCGTCACAGACGGCAAACAGGACCTGCTGCAAAAGTGGGTGCCCAGCAGGGGCGCAGGCCACGACACCCCCCACGTGTGAAGGCTTGCAACTTGCTGTGACCATTTCGCCTCCCTTGTTGCCCCCACCTGTCTTCCTTGTTGCCCCCCCCCCCCCCCCCGCCCCCGCCTGTTTTCCTCTTCCTTCCACCTCATTGCTGGGGGTCCTCCCCTTCCTTTGACTGTATCCATGCCGCCCCCGCCCCCAGCCTGCCATGCCTTTCATGCTGGCCGACCCCTGCGAGTCCAACCCTACCCCACATTCACGTCATGCTGTTGCAGGCATGCGTTCATGACATTTTAAAATTGAAAAAATCAGTGCAGATTCTGAAGGGGAGCGTCGTGATAATGTCGGAAGAAAGCGTGCCATGCTCTGGCACACTTTGGCCCGCTATCGACTCGCACGCAGCCCAAGCACCAGCGGCGTCACCGCACAGAACGCTCTCCGCCGTCGCAGGTACGCCTGCCGCCGCCAGCGCCGCCGTCGCTGTCAGCGCTGCCCCTCCTTCCGCAGGCGCCGTTCGCGTCGCAAAACAAGCAGAAGGGGCTGCGGCTGTTGTCCACAGACTCGACCAGCAGGGCAGCCTCCATGCGCTCGCGCAGGGCAGCACGCTCGCCTGCAGGCTTGCCAGGCCGGGCATGCGAATCACGTTGATTGCAGGGAGGCCGGGCATGCGAGTCACGTTATTTGCAGGGAGGGCAGGGATGCGCAGCAGCAGAGCACCTTGCGCATGCGCCACAACACCACAACAAACTGCCAGAACGTCCAAAAGAGCAGCAGCAGCAGCAGCAGCTACTCACCAGGCTCCAGGAAAGTGTAGTCCGCCGCTGCCACCGCCAGCTGCTGCAGCTCCTCATCGCTGCAGGCAGGGATTAACGGTGGAGGCGAGCGGGCGGGCGCTGATCAAGCTGGCGCTGATCAAGCACGGCCACATGCACATGCGGCAGCGCTGAGAAGGCATGCCGGGCAAACCGCCCGCCGCTCCGCTTGCCTGAGGTTGAAGGCCGCTGCCGCCAGCGCGTATTCTCGGGACAGGCTGCTTGCAAACACACCGCTGTCGTCGGTGCACAGCACCACCGGGTGGCCTGCGGCAGGGGCATGGCAGGGGGCGGTGCCGGGGCGGTCGGCATGCCAAAAAACAGCGGGGCTGCGCATGCCAGCTTGGGGCAGCGCGTGCGCAAGGACGCCTGGCATCTGCGCCAGGTCGAGCCCTGCTGCTGCCCCTTGACCAGCCCCCCACGCCGCGTGCCAGCGTCTTGCCACCCCGCCATGCCACCTGGCCAGAAGGACGGGAAGTGGTGGTCGGCGTAGGACGGCACGCTGCGGGTAAGGACGTTGCTGGTCAGGCACAGCTCCAGCGGGATGCCGGAGCTGCACAGCAGGCAGGGAAGGAAGGAAGGGAGAGTGCGCCTTGACGCGTGGGCTGGGGGGGGAGCCCGAGCAGGGTCGGCGGCGGAATCCCACGCGCGCGCGCGCGCGCGCGCATTTACAGCGCTGCGGCAGCACAAGGTGTGCCGCAGATGCGTCGTCCCAGCATGTGAAGTTGGCGGAACCCCCCGCACTGCCCACCTCCAGACAGGAGGGAGGTGCAGGGGATGCAGGGGTGGGGTCAGGCAGGGGGGCAGGTGCAGGACCAGTGCATGCCCAGCGGCCATGCTTGCAAGCACCCGGCACCCCTTCCCCACAACACAAATCTCCCCCCACTCCGCTTCCGGTTCTCTGCAGCGTGCAGAGCAGCCTGCGCGTCCAGAGCCCCCGCCCCCTTTGCGCCCAACAACTCACTCCAGCAGATGTTTCTCCAGCGCCGCGTCCAGGCAGCACATGTGGCCCAGCCGGCCGGGCCGCCACTGCAGGATGGCTGCCGCCTCCTCTGTAGCCATTGAAAACAGTGGGCAGCGTTGTTGACACGCACGCGGCCCAGGCCAGCAGCTATGAGGACGCGAACCGCCCCGGCAGCCGCCAGGCCGGCAGTGGCACGCGTGCGTCTGGTGGCATGCGCTCAGGCTGGCGGTCCCTCCCTGCTTCCCAGCTGCCCGCGCCTGCCTCTGCGCTCAGGCTAGCGGTTCCTGCCTGCTGCCCAGCTGCCTGCGCCTGCCTCTGCGCTCACCCGGGTTCCAAACCTCGCCGGCGTGCACCGTGACCTTCAGCCCCTGCTGCCGCGCGTACTCCAGGGCAGGCCTCCACGTCTCCCACTTCAGGCAAAGCACGGCGGCGTGGGTGAACGCGTGCGCAAAGCGTGCGCAGCGGTTGGGATGGAGTGCCGACGCAGGGAGAGGAGCAGGACCTGGCACAGGGCAGGCTGCGCGGCATGCCTCGCTGCAAGCAAGCTGCTGCCTCCCAAAGCCTAACTGCATGCACGTCACGCATGCACGTCACGCATGCACACCTGGCCCACGCTGGGGTTGCCACTGAGGTCCAGCCCCGCCACCCCCTCGTCACGCAGCTGTACCGCCAGCCGAGCCGTCCCCATTGCCTCTGCTGCCGACTGCCGGCGGTCGATGGACAGCAGCAGGCGCACTTGGATGTCTGCACGGGGAAGAGGACGCGCGAAGAGTGCTCACGGGGGGGGGGGGGAGAGGGAGGGTCTTGCGGCGCCGCTGTGCTCTGCGTGCGCAAACTACAGCCAGCATACACCAGCCAACAACCAATCCTGCTGCTCCAAGACCGGCTTGCAGCACGCGCTGTGCCCCCTCTACGAGGGGCAGCGCGGTGGTCGTCGCTCCCCGCCGCGTCAGAACGCAGGCTTTGGTCACGCCCTTCCTCGAAGGGCCGGCAGGCGGAGGCCCCATCCACGCCAACCACCTTGCGTCCTGCGGCTGGCAGCGTAGTAGTCGGCGACCCCCTTGAACACTGCATCCAGGTAGCTCTCTGTTGTCATGCCGTGCTCTGGCCGGGCCTGCGGGTCGCTGGATTGCATCAGACTCAGCAGGGAGCCATGTGTGTGTGTGTGCCCCGCAGCAGCGGCACCCCAGGCAGGCGGCGGCGGCGGCGGAGGGGGGGGGGGGGGGGGGGCGCCAGCGGCGGCAGCAAGGGCAGTCAGCACCCCCTTGCCGCTGCCAGGCAAGCTCCCACGGTCACCTTGGGAGTTGTACGGATCTCTGCATATACAACATTGTCGTCTGCCATGTCCTCTATAACCTGCTGGGCAGTGAAAACGCAAGCAAGGGCATTTGGTGCCGAAGGAGAATCGCGGTGAAGGACAGCCGGCAGTAGGGCAAATCTGGCGGAAATGTGAGCATCCTCACATGCGTTGGCGGGTCACGCGTGCAGGCACGCTGCCCTTCGAGCCCCTCCAGCCCCCCCCGCTCCCCCCGACGCACCCACCTCCCGTGTGATGCGCGTGAGGGCAGCGTGCGTGGTGGTGATGCGGTGGATGACGTCAAACAGTTGGAAGCACTCGCCCAGGGTGCGGCTGGCTGCAGGAGGGCACAGATGGATGCAGGGGTGCGCAATCAAGCATAGAGGAGAGAGTTGTTAGTGAACAGCGTTGCAAGCCTAACACATCGGAACTGGCACAACCTTCATGCGTTCGGCGCATGCTCACCCTGCTGTGTGAGTCGCTGCAGGTCTGGCAGGCTGACGGCGCCGCCCTCCAGCCCCGTCGACAGCTCCCTGCACCACGCGAGGGTTTGGCTGGGTATATTCAGCACCAGGGCTGCTCCGTGTGAGCGGCGGCAGCAGGCGGCAGCAGGGGCAGGCGGCGCTGAATCGCAGGCCGGACACATGAGGGTCGAGCGTGTGCGCCTCATCGGCGCACCGGATGGTGCTGTCTCGCACGCTGCCGTTCAGGTGGGCATGAAGCTCAATCTTGGGGATTCTTCGGCAGAAGTCCAGCTGCCCTTGTGTGTAGAGCAGCGGAGGCGGGGGCGATGACTGCAGGAGCGGCGGGAAGGGGGGGAGCGGCGGCAGCAGGGTGGGTAAGCTGCCGCTGCGCACCTCTGCGCGTCTTCTTCGCAGCGTACACGTGTCCAGCAGCCACAGCAGAGGGCGGGAATACCTGTTCTGAGCCAGCTACCGTCGCTGCCATCTGCGGCAGGGCCTCCAGCACCTCGCTGCGCTCAAAGTCGAAGCGTGAAAGTGCAGGCAGTGTTTCAGTCTATCGAGAAGCGTGGCCGCAAGCCGTGATGAGAAGATGCAGCCCAAACCCTCTCGTTGCCTTTTGGCGCGCTTTGGCACTCGTGCCGCTGCACATCCCTCTGTGCTAGCTCCCTGCGTTCTTGCGAACTTCCGCAGCAGTCGGTGCCCGCCTGCGGACGCCTCCGCCACGCTTGCGACGTTCCCTATGCCCACCTGAGCCTTGAAGCCCGCTCGAGGGCGCTCTGCGGAAGCTACGAACGACACACATCGAGCTTTCGAGCGCAGATAGGTCTGCGGAGCGCGCAGCCCGCTGGCCGTCGCTTGCCGCCCCTCGCCGCCGGCGCCGCCGCCAGCGCGCCGCCCATGGCGTCGCCCCACTCCCCTGACGTCTACTTGGAGTGGTGCTATGCCCCGCTGGCGCCAGAGCAAGTGCGGTGGCACAGCTACCGCGCTCCCTACCCGGACGCCAAAGGTAGGGCACAGGTGGCAGTGGGCGAAGCGCCGCCAAACCCTTGGACGACGCGGCGCCGGCGCCGGCACACCTACAACCCGCAAGCACGACCCTCTCCCCACAGCGGGTCACCCCCTTCACTCTCCTCCATCCCGTCCGTACGTCTGCGCAGAGCTAGCCAAGACCACCGAGGTGCCGCACCGTGGCTCGCTGCTGCGCTTCTGCGCCGCCGACAGCGGCGCGCTCGAGGCTGCCTTCAGGTGCGCTGCGGCTCTCGCGTTTGCTCGCACCACCCGTGGCCACCGACTGTGACTAGAAGTTGACAGTGCCGTGCGGTAGCGGGCCGCTGAACGGTTGTCCACAGTCCACTGCCCCACGTGTACCCTTTGGCTGCCCCCCTGCACCAAGCAGGCTTCACCACGAAGAGCTCGAAGGGTGCTGGTGGGAGGAGGAGGCCGCGCTGCACTGGAAGGACAAGGGCAGCAGCGACGGCGGCAGCGGCAGTGGCGCAGCGGCAGTGGCGGCGGCGGCAGCAGCGGCAGCAGCGCCCGGCGCAGCGGGAGCGGGAGCGGCGGCTGCCGAGGCGCCGCCCGGCACCGACGACTGGGCTTACTTCATGGGCGGCTGTGCAGGTGAGGGCACAAGCGGACGGCTTGTTTTGCAGCTGAGCTGCGGCGATGACATGGCAGCGCGCTTGCAGCGATGACGTGGCAGCCTCCCACCTGGATCCTGCCTCCCAGGCCTGGCTTCCTGCTGCTGCTGCCCAAACCCGCCGCAGGGGACGAGCCGGGCGTGTCGGTGCGCAGCGGAGCCTTCGAGGTGGACCTGCGCCGCCGCCAGCTGCGCCCCTGCTACTGGCCCGCCGCCTGCCACCGCGTGCTGCGGGGCACCTGGTTCGCGGAGAAGGGCGGCGAGTGGGTGCCACTCAAGGTGGGTGGGTGGGGTGGCAGGGAGGCGACCAGCGGGTGCCTGCCAAGGTCGGTGGGGTCCCGCGGGCAGTTTTCCTGTGTTTGTCTGCTCTGCGGTTTGTCCGTGGCTTGCGCAGCCTGGCTGTGCGGCGGCTGCCTGCTTGCAGCGCTGCAGGCAACCCATCCCTGCCGAGCTTGGTTGGCCCCGTGTGCTCTCCCTTCCTTCGCCGCGTCTGTTGCAGGAGTCTCTGGCGGAGCAGCTGGAAGAAGGGTACAGGCAGGCGATTTGGCTGCCGGCGCGCGGCCGGCTGGGGGCGCAGCCGGTGGGCGGCCTGGCGGCGCGTCTGGAGCTGACGACGCACGTGGAGAAGGGGCTGTACGCGCTCTTCGTCGCTGGTGGGTGGGAAGATGCACCGGTGCTGGGGCGGCGGGCCGCCAAGGGGGGGCGGCGCGGCAACCACAGATGCGTGGCAGCGCCTGCGATTCCAAGCCCGCGCCGCATGTCCTCCTGCGCATGCCCCACTCCCTGCAGAGGAGGAGGTGTGGCTGTGCCGAGAGACCGGTTGGGGGTGGCTGCGCAAGATAGGCGCCTCCTCAACCGCCGGGCAGACGCGCTTCCGCCTGCGCCGCGGCTACGAGCAGCCTGCCAGCCGGGTGAGCGGGTGGGGACTTCGGTGGTGGCTTGCGTCGCGGCTACGAGCAGCCTGCCACAAGGGGGGGTGCATGTAACTTTCGACAGCTGCAATGTCGGCGCCCACGTGCAGGCAGGGGGATGGAGCGTTCTGCGCGAGTCGCAATCCGCTGTTTGCATCCCAAGCCCCCCTGCTGCTGCTGCTGCACTTCTCTGCCAAGCTGCCCTTGTGCGCTACCAACACTGCCAACACGGGATGGTGCCCCTCTCCACAGGCCCTGCTGGAAAAGGAAGCAGACCTTAGGCAGGAGGAGCTTGACGAAGCGTGCGCAGCGGCGCCAGTGTCGCGCCTGGTGCTGGTGGTGCACGGCATCGGGCAGAAGCTGGCCGCAGCCAACATAGCGCAGGCGGGTTGGGAGGAAGACTGGGGAGCGTTGTGCAGCCAAGGGTGGGGGGTGGGTATCAGTCTGTGGCCGGGGCTGGCGGTTGGGACGTGCCACCGTCTGATGGTGACGCTGCACACGCCGCTGACAGCGCGCACCCCCCTCCTCCCCTCGCTCTCCGCCGCTGTGCAGGACGCTGCCAGCTTCCGGTCGGTCCTGCGCCAGGTGGCGGCAGATCAGGCAGGGTTGGGCCTGCTGGACGAAGCGGCAGCAGGTGCGCAAGGGAGGGCTGCTTGCGGCGGCGTGCTGCACGCACGCAGCGGCGTCGGCTGTGCTGCCTGCTGTCGACGCTCAGCTTTCGGTCCCCTCCTCGCCCTCCCGGTGCCCTTGCAGGCCGCACCGAGGTGCTCCCTGTGCAGTGGCGCAAGCACCTGCAGCTGGAGGCTGACATGCTCAGCAGGCAGCTCATGCCCCCTGGCATACCCTCCCTACGCGAGGTGCGGCAGGGGGCTGCCGGGGGCCGGCCTGTGGGCAGAGGGGTCGGCCAGGGCTGCATCAGGCGGACGGGTGCCCTCGCGCCGCTGTGCGGGCTCTGCCAGGCTGGCACGTTGTGGGTATGTAGCCAGACCGGCCGCCGCCGTCCCCGCGCCATCCTCCGCAGACGCTGCACTCCACCGTTGTGGAGGTCCTTCTATACATGACCCCTCGCTTTCGTGCCGAGATCGTCAACTCCCTGTGTGCCTCGTTGAACGCCGCGCACGCGCTCTTCATGGCGAGGAACCCCGGCTTCCAGGCAGGCGTCGTCGGCCGGCGTGGCTGGCGCGGACGCTGGGCCCAGGCGTCGCCATGCTCATCCAGCGCCCTGCCTGCTCAATTCCATGTGTATGGTTGCACACATCCTTGGTTCCAGCACAGCGCGCGGCCTCTGCATGCCGCCGCCGTCCAAGCCCCCCCCCCGGCCCCCCCCCGCGTTGTACCGCCCTTTTGCAGGGAAGCGTGTCCATCTTGGCACACAGCCTGGGCTCGGTGCTGTGTTACGACGTGCTCTGCCAGCCTCCGACAGCAGGGCAGGGCGCAGCAGCGGCGGCGGCGCCTCTGGGGTCGCCAGCGCGGCCCATGGCCACCTCGGCGCCGCCCTCGTCGCTGCGCAGCGGCGGCAGTGGCCGCACAGCAGGGACAGCAGGGTATCTGGGGGGTGGCGGCACCGGCGTCGAAGCCATGGCGATTGATGTCACCGCCGACAGCCCCACTGCTGCTTTGCAACAGGAGCTGGCTCGCTTGAGGGCAGACAACCAGCGGCTGCAGCTGCAGCTGGGCATGGCTCGCAGCGGCGGCGGCGGCAGCGGCGGCGGCCTCGGGTGCAGCACCGAGCCGCAGTCGCCGGCGGTGCAGCAGCAGTGCGAGGGGCCGAGCGCCGACTACCCGCCACACCTCAACTTCCCGTGAGTGTCGAGACTGGCAGGGGGAGGCGTCGCAGGCAGGCAGGCGTGGCGGCATCCGGAAGCTGGGTTGGATGCTCCATTGCTCGTTTCCCCCCACCCCCACCCACCCATCCACCCACCCTCGCATGAGTTGCAACGCCGCAGACCCGCTGCCCCCTGTTTCCTCGCCCTCCTGCTCCAGGGTGGGCTCACCTCTCTGCAACAGGCACCTTGTCGCGACGCCCCTGGCTATGCCCCCTCCCCCCCGCTTCCCTACTGGCCCCCGCTTTCTCTCGCCTCCCGCCACCGGGCGGACGCAACACGTCTGGCATTCTTGGCTCGCCCCTCAACCGCTCCCGCCCTCCCGCCACACTTCCACGATGCCCCCTGAACCTTTCCAACTGTGCCGCAGCGTCGACCAACTCGTTTTCCTTGGCTCGCCCCTGGGCTGCTTCCTGGCGTTGAGAGGAGTCGACGCCGCAAAAGGGGTGCCGCTGGGCAGCCCAGCTTCTGCAGCGCTCATGCAGGCAAGCCGGGGGTGAGAGGGGGGCTGGTTGTCGTTGCAGCTGGCCACCCTGACAGGCGTGCAGCCGGAGCGAGTTTGCGCTGGACTGGGGCGAATGTGGGGCCAGGCGGACGTCGTGTCGCGCCGGAACTGCGTGTGTGGATGCTGGCTGGACAAGGTGGCTCCGCAGCACGCCATGCTGCGCCGCAGCCAACCTGGCCGCTGCCCCCGCGCTGCCGCTGTGCCCCCGCCCGCTTGCGTGCAGCTCACCCCCGGGCAGGCGGTCACTGAGGATGGGCTGCCAGCTGTGCGCCGCCTGCTCAATGTGTACCACCCCTACGACCCGGTAGCCCACAGGCAAGTAAGGGAGTGTTAGCCTCGGTTCGTAAGGGGTGTCGGGTGTGGGATTGAGGCGTGAGGTGGCGTGCACCACCCTGCTCTGCTGGAAGCGCAGCTACCCTGCCCGTCCTCCACCTGCGCCCGCTCCGGCAGCCTGCCCCGACCACCCCTCTGCTCGCCCTCCCCTCCCCTCGCAGGCTCGAGCCGCTGGCGCTGCCAGCTGGGCGGCTGCAGCGCGCCGCGTTCGTCCCCCTCTTCAAGGGGGGCAAGCGCATCCATCTGGCCGTGCAGGTGTGGCGGCATGGGGGGCGGGCCCTCGGGGGGGGGGGGGGACTCTTCCTGCCAGCCCCATCCCCTCAAGCTCTCTGCAGCGTGTTTCCATCTGATTCAAACAGCACTCATCACTTCCTGGGCCTCCCCCCCCCCCTGCAGGAGTTTTCCGAGGACGTGGGCAGCGCCGCCAGCCGCTTCGGCACGACCCTGTTCAGCAGCCTGGCCTTTGCCCGCCTCAAGAGCAGCTCTCGCTTGGCCGGGCAGGCCTCGGGGGAGGTGGGCGGCGGCAGCGCGGGCGACGAAGCGGCGGCGGCAGCGGCGGCGGCGGCGGAGGCAGCGGAGGCAGCTGCAGAGGAGAAGGCGGCGCGGACGCTCGCGGGGCACAAGTCTGCTGGGTTGCTGGGCGCTGGGTCAGAGGATGTGGAGGAAGGCGAGGCAGCGCATGGCGCCGGCGTGGCACCGCGCTTTGGTGCGCTGGAGGCCGGCCCCAGCAGCGGCGCTCTGTCGGCGGAGGCTTCTGATGCTGCCCTGGCAGAGCGCTCGCCCTCGCGCTGCCTGCTGCTGGCGCAGCAGCAGGCAGCTGCGGCGCTTGTCGCGACAGGCGGCCAGCAGGGGGCTGTCGGCGGCGCCGGCAGCGCCGGCGGCGCCAGCGCCAGCGGCATTGCGCGCGTCACCGACGGCGTGGCGGCGCCGGGCGGCAGGAGCGCGCAGGGGCGGCTTGATTTCGTGATGCAGGTCGGTGGTTGGTTGCGAATGTGCTGGCGGGGGTGCATTGTACGCAGCGGCGGACTTTGGAAGTGTCGTCCTTCATGCGCCTTGTTGTCAGCGGCATCTCGTCGCCCCTTCACGCGGCCCACCGCCACCCACCTCGATTTTGCTCCCTCCCCCCGCCCCGGCTGCTCCCTCTGCAGGAATCTTCCCTAGAAAACCAGTACCTCTCGGCGCTCTCCGCCCACTTCGCCTACTGGAGCAGCGCAGGTGGGTGGGGGCGCTGCGCTGCGGCACGGTTGGGGCTGGGTGGCAGACACTCGCTGCTTTGCTTCACAAGCTAGTCGCTTTGTAGCTCCCCTGCCCACACGCACCAACCTGTTCTGTGGGTCGTCTCTTCCTCCTTGCCCCACAGACGTCGCGCTGCTGGTGCTGCGCGCTGTGCACGGTCTAGACGTGATGACTGGCACCAGCAAAGCAGGTGCAGCAGGCACAGCAGGCGCAGCAGCAGCTGGAACCACAGCAGGCGCAGCGCCAGCGGCGGCAGCAGCGCCTGGCGGGGGACTTTTGGAGCAAGCTGTCGGTGGCGGCGGCGCCGAGCGGGGTGGGGAGGGCGAGCGAGCGTTCGAACCCACGTCCCCGCGGCAGCACCTCATCTCGCTGCCTTGATGCCACCGCCCACAGCCCGACTTGCGTTACTTCCCAAGTGAATGCCCTGTACTCTAGATTTTGCTCGTTGCCCCCTGCATGCACAACCCCGTTTTTTTGCACGATTTGTATTAATTTCTACAGCCTGTTCAACGCAGCAAACCGACCGCTGGAGCAAGAGGAAGTGCGGAATCTGCAAAGCCTGTAGGCAGTGGCGAGGGCACTGCATGGTAGGCGTGCTGCGATCTCATGGCTCCCCAGCATTCCTCAAGTGTGGGGTGGAACACCATGGGGGTGCCCGGAGGGCGGGGAGGAGCGGAGGAGGGCCCTGCATGCGCCGGGCGTGCCGGTGGCTCGTGCAGTCCAAGGCGACCTTCTCTGCCGTGCTCTTGCCTACCTAAACTACATCTTTCCAGAAGAGAACATCCATCGGCTCGTGCTCTTGCCTGCCGCGTGCAGCCAGTCGCCACCTCCCTCGGACTCTCCCGGCGGCAGCGGCAGGGCGACACCAGCATCTGGCACCCGAGCAGCTCGGTCAGGCGAGCCTGCCGCCTGCTTGGGGAACAGGTAGAGGGCGACGCGGCAGCCGAGCCGTCGGCGCGGTCGCCGACGCCCCTGTGCCGCCTGCGGTGCCTGACTCAGCGACGCCACAAACGCTCTTCTCCCCCTTCCTCTCCTGGTTCATGGCCCTGGTGGCCATGGTTGACGCTGCCTGCGCCCCTGCGCGCAGCCCTTGCAGGCAGGACCGCACAGGCATGGACTACCTCAACCGGCGGCTCTTCGACGCGGCCCACGCCGGCGACGCGGCGGCGGTGCGCACCGCGCTGGCCGCCGGCGCCGACCCAAACGCCCTCTCCGTGCCCAGCCCCTTTGTCAGCGGCGCGGCGCTGGGCCCCCACGCCTTTGCCGTGCCCAGCTCCTTCGTACCCAGCACGGCGCTGCACGAGGCGGTGCTGCAGCGGCGCCACGACTGCGCCGTGCTGCTGCTGCGCGGCGGCGCGCACCCAGGGGTTTACAACGGCATGGCCTGGACCCCGCTGCACGTGGCATGCTCGCTGGCCGACGAGGCAGCGGTGGCTGAGCTGCTGGCGGCGGGAGCAGACCCTGCGGCGGACGACGGCTGGGGCTCCACCACCGCTCACTACGCGGTGCACACCGATGACGCGCGCGTGCTGCGGCTGCTGCTGGCGTTGGCCCCCTCGGTGTCGCTGCAGCGCAACCGCGACGGCAGCACGCCGCTGGACCAGGCCCTGAGGTCGGTCCCGCTTGCCAGCCAGGCGGCCCGCTGCCTGCTGCAGGAGGCGCCGCTGCAGCCGGTGAGGGAGGTCCTCGACATGCTGGCCGCCGCCGCTGCCAGGGGGCACGACGTGCGGCCGCTGCGTGCCTGCCTGGCAGCCCGATTGCGCCGCTCATTCACCTGGAAGTCCAAGCCTTGACTGCCGGTCCCCTGCACCTGCTGGGCACGCCGCCCCCTGCAGTGCTGATTTACCCCTCTCCGTACAACCTCGTGCTGGTGCATTAGGTTGCATTCCTCGAGGGTGCATTCCTCGAGGAGCTCCGCTGAAGCTGCGCCGCCGGTGCGCCATCCTGCCGCCCGGTCGCGGCAACCGCCAGCAGTGCTGCCAACCCCTTTTCCTGCCCAGCGATTGATAATTCCCTCTCGACAGTTTTCCGTCTGTTGACTTTTTCCTGCTGCTGGTGATCGGAGCTAATGAGGGCTGCCGGCACAAGCCAAACCAGTTGATCCGGCAGGGTCTCCGGCAGGTTTTCCGGCAGATATCGCTCACATTTCTCAGGGGCGCCCTAGCGCAAAATACAGCCTCCTTTTACCTTTCCAGCCTGCTCCTGGGCAACCCATTAGTGTTATAAACCTCCTGCAGCGCGCGCAAGCCCCTCAGAGCGCAGTCCCACCCACGCCTGTTGCAAGCGCGCTCTCGCTTTTGGCTCTGCCCATCCGCACGCTCTAGATTGCGTGGGAGTTGCGTACGTTGCACTAGAGCTCCTGTCATGGAGGTAAGGCGTCTGCAGTTGTTGGCCAGCCTTCACGCGCCCAGCGGCCGTCAGGACACTGCCCTGGCATGCTCTTGCTGTGCCGCTAGTCTGTAGTGAGCTACAAGCAGCCCCGCACATCTCCCTCTGGCACAGGGATTAGCAGCGGCGCCAGCGCCTGCGGCGCCGCCTGCCCCTGCACTGCAGCAGCAGCAGCAACAGCAGCAGCAGCAGCAGCTGCAGCAGCAGCAGCAGCAGCAGGAGCAGCCTGGAGCTGATGAGGGGGAGCAGCAGCGTCCCTCTGGCTCAGACCAGCAGCAGCCTGCGGAGTCTGTGGACGCTTGGCAAGTCAGCAGCATCGTTGCTGCAGCGCGTGCTGGCAAAGTCACAGGACTGCAGCCCAACCTAACCGCACATCAGAAGGCCGTCGAGGCAGCGGCGCAAGGTTTGCGGCAAGCAGTCGCAGCCCTCGTGTCGATTCCGGGCGTCGCAACCGCGGCTGCGCTCGACTCGCGGGGGCTGCAGGCGGCGTTCGGTCAGCTGACGGCGGCAGAGCAGGCGGGCAACGCAGGCATACTAATTCGAGCAGCGCAGCACGGTGCCGCTAACTGCGAATTCCAGGACCCTCAGGTGGCGGTGATCATCAGCAAGCACGACGGCGCGTGGGGCCACACCGGCTCGCCGGCTCTGTTTGAGTCGCCCGTGTTTGCCCCCCGCTGGAAGAAGTCTTGCCAAGCGTTCGCATTGCACTTGGGGCAGCAGCAGCTACAGCAGGGGGAGTCGCGGCTGAGCCCTCTCGACCACGTGCAGCTGCGCCAGCCAGAACCCATGCCTCTCGCAGCGGCGGCGGTGCTGGTCAAGCCTAAACCCCTCTCCAAAACCCGGATGACCGAGCTCCGTGGCACATACCTCAAGCTCAACACCTTCCTCAGCGAGCAAGGTACGGTAGGCTGCTTGCTGGCACGGCATGCCTTGCATGTGCATGCTTGTGCGACGCGCTGGGCAGGCATGCTGTTGAGGGCTCCGCCACGAGTAGTGCCCACCACCTCCAGGCATGCATGGGCCCACCCAGACCGCCCTGTGCGGTGGGACGACGCTGCCTCACGCTGCCTGCATTTCCGAATCACCCTTCGCCCCCTCCGTTGATGAACACCCACCTGCCCTCAGGCCGAAATCATGGAGATCCAGGGGTCCAACAAGGGTGCAGGCTTTGCCACCTTCCTCGAGCGCGGCCCGCTGCCCAAGGCTGCTCGCCGCCGCTGCGGCGCTGCTCATCCCCCTCATTCTTTCCCTCTCATTTGTTGCATACCTGTGCCTGCAGGGCTGGAGCACGCCCTTTGCCACCACGACTCCTGGAAGGAGTGCCACGTGCTAGATGGAGAGGTTGTTTGCTGTGCCACTCAGAAGCTCATCACCGACGAGCATGCCGAGGTAGGCAGGGCACGGCGGCAGCGGTGGCAGGGTGGTGGCAGCAGTGGCAGATGGGCAGGGCATTACACCGGCAGTGGCGAAGTGGGAGCTGTGGCAGATCCTGACGCCAACGCCAGCATCGACGGTGTGCCCAGCGGTGGCAGGTGAACAGGGCACGACGTAAGCGGTGGCAGGCGGGAGCAAGCATGACGTCAGCGCCAGCAGTCGGCACAGCATGGCATGTGCCGAGTTGTATCGCCCACCTGGTCCTGCCTTTTGATTTTGTGCAGCTTCTGCCGGACGGCACGCTGCGGCTGGCGGCTGGCAAGCGGAGCTGCTACGAGCTGCGTCGGCGCATGCCTGCCTGGCCTGCTGGCCTGTGCCTGGTAGCTTATTCCAGCATCAAAACGATCGACACCACCGTCTCTGTACCCCTGCTTCTCGACGCTCTGAAGCGGACTGCTAACCCGTTCCTAGAGCCGTTCCGCGCACGCCTGCGCAGCACCGAAGGTCTCCCTGCTCCAACCTCACTACCCGCAGGGTGCGTACTGGTGCCATGCTCCAGAGTCTAGGGAGCAAGAATGCCTTGCAGTGTTTGCACGGGAGGCATGTTTGAGAGCCCTCCCCCTCCCCTCGCAGTCCCCACCTAGCCCCTCCCTGCCACCACCCTCCCCCTTGCCGCCACCTCCGCGCCCCCTCTCCGACTCCCCCTCGCAGCCCCACCCAGCCCCTCTCTGCCACCACCCTCCCCCTGGCAGCCCCGCCCAGCCCCTCTCTGCCACCACCCTCGCCACCACCACCGCGCCCCCTCTCCGCCTCACCCCCGCAGCCCCCGCCAAGCCCCTCTCTGCCACCACCCCTCGCCCCTGTCCCTCCCCACCTGAAAGCCTGTACCAATGGACTCCCTCCCCTTCTTTCTCTACTTGTTCTACTTGTTCTTGCTCTACTTGTTCTTGTTCTTGCTCTACTTGTTCCCAGCAGGGTCGCAACGCAGCTTGTGCCGCCTGCGCGGCCAGCCTACGCTGCCGGTGCTGCGTTTGCTGCGGATGCTGCTGCAGCGCTCGCAGGTGAGCTGTGTTGTGCTGTGTGTATGCTGGTGGCACGTGCTCGACGTTGCTGCATGTTACTTTGTCATGCAGCAATGGCGAGGCGGACTGTGCTGGCAGCAGCGACTCGGTTTGGAGTGCTGCCTCTGTGCATGGTGGTGGTCGTGTGACATTGTTGGTGCGATTGTTGCCCTGCTCCCCACCCCCCCCCCCCCCCCACCCCCCACCCCCCACCCATGCCCCCACCCCACCCCACCACCCCCACCCGCTGCAGGTGCCGCCGCTGCTGTTCCCCAAGAACCAGTCAACAACGGGCCACCAATGGGTGTAGAGAGGCGCAACGGCAAGCCCATTGTTCGGTGTGATGCTCCCACCCTGGAGGCGCTGACGTGGGCAGTGAGGCAGGTGGGTGCTGTGTTTAGTATCGTGCTGTCGCCTCCATAGGGCAATGCATGCCGTGCTGCGCTGTATCGCCTCCACAGGTTTGCATGCACGTGGTTGAAAGGCAGGCTGCAATGCACGATGGCTTGTTTTCAGCGCCCCCGTTCTCCGCTGTTCTCTCCCGCAGGCCAAGGGCAATGGCCGCGGCGGCAAGCTGCCGGATCAGCTTTCTGTGGCGCGTGGAGGCAACGGCAGCTTCGCGGCCCCTTGGTTGGATTTGTGGAAGGAACTGCGCAGCGCTGGTGGTGCACACTTGGTGCGTGTTTGAGCTAGTATCTTCAGCATGCATCGTGCGAGTGAGCGCCTTTGCCAGCCGTGCGAGTGAGCGCCTTTGCCAGCCGGTGCACGTGCGTAGCTCGTCATGCCAGCCGCTTCACTGCCCTCCCATTCGAAGTCGGTGCATCCCCTCCCTCTCGCAGGTGCTGGCTACCGACAAGCTGCGTGCCGTGCTGGAGAAGCTGGGCTGGGTGAGCCCTTCAAACACAGTCGTGCGCGCAGCCAAGGAAGCGGTCACCAACTGGGTGCTGCCCGTCTATGGCTGGTCCTACCTGGAGGAGCTGCTCAACATACCGTCTGATGAGGCTTTTGCAGGTCAGGGGCGAGGGCACTTCTGCAAAATAAAGAGCATGGCGAGGAGGGGCGTGGGCGGCATGTGATCCACATTCTTGTGCATGGTTGCTCGTTGTATTTGCTGCGTTGCACCGCTCTCACCAACCTGATGCCCCTCCTGCGCTCCTCCTCCGCAGACCTTGTGAAAGAGGCCACCGAGAGCGGGCTGTTTCTGGAGCAGGGCGGCTCCGTCAAGCTTGCAGCGCACTGCTTGGGTGCTTCTCCAAGCCGGGGCCTACTGCTGCTGGCTATGCACGCCTGCACCATCAAACTGACCCCTGTGTTTGACACAGTCAGTGGGCCCGGCCAGTCGCGTGTCCCAGTAGAGCAGTTCTGGGCCCACATAAGCAGCGCTGGCGGTCCTGAGAAGGTGTGTGGCTGCCTGCCCACCGGCCCGCTTCCTCCTTGCCCACCACCTACCGACCTGTTGCTTGTGTCTGCGTGCGTGCTCCCTGCTTGGCTGTCAATCACGTCGAGCATCGCGTGTTCCTAGAGAGCCGTTCTTTGCCTGCTCTTTTTTAACCCTCCTGTGAATGGATGCCTCCGCAGGTGCGCGGCGACGGTGGAGCAGCAGACAACGTGGCAGCTGCCTGCGGCTGGCAGGGGCCCGCCACGCAGCTGCGCAATGCCGTGCGCAGCGCGGCAGCGCAGCTGGCGGTCCTGTGGCCAGCAGGCAGCGAGGCAGCCTCGCAACTAGAGCAGCCGGAGGCCCACCAGCAGCTAGCACAGCAGCAGGCAGAGGCCAGCATGGTGCCTGCGGAGCAACAGCAGGCGGCGTTGCCTGATGAACTGCTGGCAGGCATCATGTCTCAACTGCCGCCAGACTTCTTTGCCGCCGTGCCCGACCCCACGTGCATGCCGCTGGACTGGCAGGCAATGCAGCTGCAGCAGTTTGCCGGCCTTCCCGGCGCCTCTCTAGCAGCCCTCACTCCTTTGCCTCTCCCCACAACAACCACTCCCTTCAACACAGTTGGTGCTGCCAATGTCATTGCGCAGCTGCAGCTGCCTCCAATGCCTCTGCCGATGTCGATAGACGGTGTGGCAGAGCTGCCTGCAGTGGCCCAGGCTGTTGTTCAGCACCCACGCAAGCGGGGCCGTGAGTGACACCGGGTGCTGCTATCTAGGTGTTTTGTCCCTGTATACATCCCTTGTACCCATCTCCCATTGTAAGCATGTTACAAAGTCTCCTCCTCGTCGTCACTGAACTCAGTAGCGGCAGCACCATCCCAGTCGCCCGCAGCAAACACGGAGCGAGCAGCAGCTAGCTGGCAACGGCAGTCTTGCAGGCGGTCAGACAGCAGCAACAACAAGCCTGCGCAATACATAGCTTCTTGCTCGCGCTCTGCTGCAGTAACTGCTGGACGGCACCAAAGGCTGGTGCATGCAGGCACGGCTGCAGAGGCGTCTTGCAGTGCTGCCTGACGCTCAGCAGTGCGCCGCATGGCATCGCAGGTAGCCGCCTCTTGTTCTGCAAGGAACGCAAGGCAGCGATCCCGCTCTGCTTGCAACAGCTCGAGCTCTTCTACTGCCCGCTCGCGCTCGCACGTGAAGGCGTGCAGCTTGGTGACCAGCTGCTCCAGCGTGGCTGGAGGGACTGCCGCTGCTGCCGCTGCTGCCGCCGCCGCTGCCGCCGCTGGCTGGCTGAGCGCTTCCCACGGGTACACGCCACGGCATATGTCATCTGCAGGGCAGAGATGGGCCAGGATTGAGGGTGAGTCAATTGCTACGCATGAGCAACAACAAGCTTCAGCTCAGGCCTGCGACAACGAATGGGTGGGCAAACATGCAACGTCTGCAGCAATGCATGCCAAGCAACCAACCCACACCCCAAGCTCACGCGTGCAGCTTACCTACAGCCCAGCCGCGAGCGGCATCGATGGTTGGCGCAAGCTGCCGCAGCTCGCGCGGCAGGCGGTCGAAGCCCACGTACCCGCCAGCCCGCCAGGACATTAGGCTGGCTAGGACAGGCTCCATGCGTGCCTTGAGCTGCTGCTTGGACTTGCGCACCTTGGCCAATTCACCCGGCCGGCTGGTGAGCCGCGTGATCAGGTGCTCCATGAGCTGCACCTGCACCTCAAAGAAAGAGGGTGTGCATGTGCGGTGTAAGTTACGGCCGGAGGGTGATGGTCGGATTGCACAGCAGCAAAGCGGTGGCTTTTGATTGCCCAACGCCGTTGTACGCTGACCAACCTGCTGTGCCGAGCGTGTGAGTTGCGTTTGCAGGCGCTGAATCTCGTAGCTTGCCCAGGCTTCGGCCGCCTCTGCCAGCCGCGCATCAGCAATGGACTGGCCGCTAGGGAGGCGCACCAGGGAGGGCTTCTCGCCGTTGAACAGCGCCCTCTCTAGGCTGCGGATGCGCGCTGCAGCTCCAGGGGCAAGCCGCACAGCAGCGCTGTCCCGGAAGAGGCAAGCCGCAGGCGGCAGGCAGGCAGCGGCGCTGTTGGAGACATGCTCCTGCTGCAACCGCAGCTGGCCATACTCTGCCAGGGGCGAGAGCCTCAACGCTGGTGCGCCTGGGCAGTTGCCGCCACACGTTCCAGCATCAACTTTACCGCCTGTGCGGAGCAGGGTTGAAAGAAGGCATGCAGCGTGTCTTGACAGGAAGAGGAGCGTTGCCGTTAGCCACCAACCGCGGGACATGCACACACCAACGCGCATGTTGCCATAACAGCGATGCATGCATGCCACCAATCGCCGCTGATGAACCATGCGGGAACACAGCAACCACACATCATGCCACACAGCGCACCTGCGGGGTGTGGTAGCCGTGCGTCGCTTCAAGCTCCCCAAGCAGGTCGGACAGCTGGCTGTCGGCTGCATCCCGCACGCGCACCGCCTTGGCAGTCATGTCACACAAGAGGGTGACAATGCGGCGCGCCTGGCGCCAGTTGTACAGCTGCCCTGCACGCTCCAGCCGGCCTTGGCGGTTGCGCAGCGTCATGTACTGCAGGGAAAGGCCCACGGGGGTGGGGGTGGGGTGGGGTGGTTGGGGTAACTGCGCATGTGTGTGTGAGGTGTGTGTGGGGTGTGTGGGGTGGGGTGGTGGTGGGGTGGGGTGGTGGTGGGGTGGGTGGGTGGGGTGGGGTGTGTGGGTGTGTGTGTGGGGGGGTGGGGGGGGGGGTGGGGGGGGGGGTGGGGGGGGGTGGGGGTGGGGGGGGCATGATGCAGGGCAGGAGCAGCGCGGCACCAACGTGCGGCGCAGGGGAGGGCAGGGCAAGCTGTACAGCAAAGCTTGGCGATGTGCACTGGCGGTGAAAGGTTGCGAATCAACCTGCGTGGTGGCGCCATGGGGCCCAATGTATGCCCAGAAGGTCTCGTTGGGCTCGATGTACTGCCGCCCAGCACCAACATGATACAGCGCATCGTTCTTCTGCTGGCAGGCGGCGCTGCAAGAAGCACAAGGGGTTGCCAGAGATGCAATGTTAGCGTATACAGCTGGCTGGGTGCAACAACGTGACTGCCTGCGTTCTCTCCTCCTCCACCTTTGACAGGCAGCGCCGCCGCGGCCCACCGCCGCTGCCAGAAACCAGGTGTGCGCTTCAATGCAGAGGCTCCCACTCCTACCTGTGGCTGTAGCGGTGAAAAATAGGAAGGACGAACTTCGTGCCCACGTACACCAGCAGGCTAGCCAGCATTGGATGCTTGCAGGCCCACTGGCGGAAGTACGCTGAGAAGCGGCAGTTGATGTCGTACCACACAAACAGCACCGGGATGTGGCACGTCACCATGAGCACGTACAACTGCGAGGGGTGGGAGGGATACTACTTGAAAGATATGGCAGGCAGCACTGCTGCAAGAGTGAACTCTCAGCGCCCCTGTGATCCTCCAAGGAACCCCTCATACGCCCCTCCTCTGCCCCTGTTGCGTCCCTCTGTCGCGTACCAGCACGGATGCGTAGATGTAGCGCTCGCCCGTCGCGATGTCCATAAGGTGCGCCACAACGTTGTGGCGGCACATCGTGGAGCCAACAGCGGTGACATCGTACTGCAAGGGTGGCGCATGTACGGCAGCAAGGGCAGAAGAGCACTTAGCGAGCGTTAGCCAGCCAGCTGAGCTGAACCGGTGGCCCGGGCAGCAAAGTCAAGCACCCCAACCTGCCCCCCAGGCTCGGCAACCACAACAGCAACAGCAGCAACAGCCACAGCAGCACTACAAACAGCAGAACACTCCCCCCCCCACACACACACGAATGTGCAGACTTTGGAAGAGGTGGGCGGTGCAAAGCAGGAACCCCGCAGCAAGCGCCAGTAATGCGCCAGTAATGCACGCACCGTTTCAGACGTCCGCGCGAGCACCTTCGCTGCGTTGAAGTCGGAGCAGGCCCGGTCCGCCTCTGCATCGGCTGCAGCAGCGTTTGCAGAATCTGCAATCAGGGCATCGTACTCAGCAGAGTGCAGATACAGCCGCCGGTTTGGAGGAGCCAACCGGACAGATGTGCTGCCACAGCGAGCGTTGTGGACGAGGCCGAAATTGAAGTCAATGTTTATGCTGTGCAGCGGGCACGCTTGGCTTGCGCGTGCGCAGCAGGCACACTCAGCCAGCGGCCCAGAGGGGAGGCCCTGCATGGGACAAGGACAGTTTCGTGTGGGACGGGGGAGAGGTGTTGTAAAATGCAGTCCCTAGTGCACGCTGACAACGCTGCCCATGTGAGTTTGATGATGTGCAGGTTGCTTGTTGCTGCTCCCCACTACTCTCACCTGCACCCCGAGGTGTACTAGATACAACAGGGCGCACATCAGGTAGCCAAACTCCTGTCCGGTTGAGAGAGTGGAGGGCAGAGGGGTGAATGAGTGAACAAGAGCGAGCAAGCTACAACCAGTAATAGCAAGCAAGCAACACCCAACACCCCTGTTGCAGCTGAGCTGCCCGCCAATGCACTCACCATGACGGCCTCATGCAGCTGCCGCTTGAAGTGCTCGCAGCCCATGGGCTCGCTGCAGCCGTTTGCCTCGTGGAGGCGGTGCACAACAGCAGCAATGCTGTTCACTGCTGCCGGCCGCCGCCCCTCGAAGACAAGACCATCCGACATGTGCAGCAGCTGCCAGTCGAACCACCGCGCCGGCAGGCCGGGCCCACAGAGGGACACGTCCAGGCACACCCTCGGCGTCGCAGGGAAGCAACCCGCAGCACAGGGGGACGGTGCCCAGGTGCCGCCGCAGCCGGGCCCGCGGCAGCTGGCCCGCGGCACATCCAAGCTGTAGCGGTAGAGCACCGACACAATCAGCACGGCTGCAGGCTGCCCCTGCTGCAGGTCGGTGCTGCCGCACTTCCTGCACCGCTGTGGCAGGGCTGCCAGCGCCACTAGCCGCGCGGCCTTCTCCGCCTCGAGCCGTGCTGCATCCAGCTGCCGCTGCCCGGGAAGGTGCTCGATATAGGACCTCTGCACCTCCCCGCGCACGCTGTCGAACTGCACCTGCCGACGCACCGCCTCTGCAGCTGCTGCCGGGTCTCTGATGCTGCCTACGCGCTCGTGGAGGCTGCCGCTTGCTGCCGCCGCCGGCGGCGCCGCTGCTGCTGCTTCTGCTGCACCCCAAGCGTCGTCAACTGCGCCCCATCCGTGCTCGGATGCATCGTCGGCCTCGAAGCTGCCAGCCTCAGGCTGCACGGGGGCTGCGCTGCGCTGCCGCACACCAGTTGTGGCCCGCTGCTTCTTGGGAAGTGGCGGGCCGCTGAACGAAGGCTCTGACGGTGTGGACGTGCGCCAGAAGCCGTCGGACATCGACCGGAGGCAGCAGAGCGCGCTTGCCAGGCCTGTGGGTGGGACTGCGCTCTAAGGGGCTTGCGCGCGCTGCACTAGGTGCATACGGGTAGTGGGTGTGGGTCAGGAGCACGATGAAACAACAGGCGGCATCTGCAGGCTCCTCCGCTGGTCCGCGGACGATGACGCCGACACCGCCAGCGGGGCACCCCCTGCCGCCTGCCCTGCGCAGGGCGCGCACGCTTGCCTGCTCCACCACCACCCTGTGACCCCTCTCAGCGAGGCTGGATGGGTGGACCACTGCACAAGCACCCCAGGAACAACAGGCAGCATCACATCTGCAGGCACCCCCTGGTCCACCGCCGTCGCCGACCCCCGACAGCGCCGCACCCTCTCCCGCCTGCCCACCGCAGGGCGCGCATGCGCCGCCTGCTCCAACACCACCCTGCAAACACTCTCAGCTAGGCTGGGTGGGTAGCCTGCTGCACAAGCAGCCCTGGCACAGCCGGGCAGCGTGCCGCGTTCGCCAGGAGGCGTTGCCGCCGCCGCTGCCAGTCCCTGGCTACAACTGCAAACGCTGCCTCCAATCCAGGAGCTCTATTGGGTTACATATGCAACTTGTGAGCAATGCCAAAGCGGCCTGCGAAGGCGCAGAGCGCACTGCTCGCGCTGCCACTTGGCGCGTGGGTGGGACTGCGCTCTGAGGGGCTTGCGCGCGCTGCAGGAGGTTTATAACACGGATGGGTTGCCCAGGAGCAGGCTGGAAAGGTAAAAGGAGGCTGTATTTTGCGCTAGGGCGCCCCTGAGAAATGTGAGCGATATCTGCCGGAAAACCTGCCGGAGACCCTGCCGGATCAACTGGTTTGGCTTGTGCCGGCAGCCCTCATTAGCTCGTGATCGAGTTGCGCCTTGAACTCTCAAGTTTGCGCACGTGAGCCAGGCATGTTCCGCGGTAAACTGCTCTCTCCTGGTGCAGCCCACCGCTCCAGCACAGCCAGGTTTCTGTGCCGCTGCACTTCTCAGTCCTCGACCGGCCATCCATTGCAGGTCGTGCCACGCCTCTAACTCTCTCAGCGACAAAAACGTGCTGTACACTCGTCAGGCAAAGCCATTCCAGGCGATGCATTTGCAGCGGGCGGTAGGGCAGGCAGGCAGGCAGCTAGCAGGCAGGCAACCAGCAGCACAAAAACCCAGCCCTGCCGCGCAGCAGCCGAGCCTGAAGCTCAGCCGCACCGCCGCGCAGTGCTGCCGCTCCAACTTGTGCACCCTCGCTGGGCTGATATGCAGGCGGAGCCGGCTGCCGAGCACCGCCTCAGGTGTTCCTGCTGCCCAGCCAGGTCAGTCCGCCCTTCACATGAAATCGCCGGCCAGAGCCGCGCCGCCGCCCGCAGCGCTGGCAGTGGCGCCGGCACCTGCACATGCGACCAGACACGGCGAAAGGCAGCCGACGTGAGGCCTCAGCAAACAGGGCAGCGCTGCCGTAGGCAGCGGCAGCAACCAGCAACAGCGGCCACGGCAGCAAGCAGCAACCAAAGCCCGGTCGGTGGCTCCCTCGACGCATGCACGTGTGTATCTATTGAACCATGCACGAGCGCGGGGCATCACCCACCGGCGTCGAAGTCGCCGGCCATGAAGGCAGGGGCGCCAGGGATGGCGGCGCCGCCGCCGCCGCGCGGCCCGCCACCGAAGCCACCTGCAGGGAGGAAGAGGGAAGAGGCATGGCTTCAGTTGAGCAGCCATGCTGGTCCTCTCACCAGACGGATCCGGTGCTGGACTCAGCGTCGGTTGGCTGGGATCAGGTGCGGCGTCGATTTGCTGGGATCAGGCATCACCGTGGCCGCTGCTTGCAGACGAGGCTGGGCACATGCGGAGCTCAGAAGGAACAACCCGCCAGCAGTGCTGAACCGCGCTGTGCTACCGACAGGATTGGAGGATGCGATGCAGCATCACAGGCGCCCCCCCTGAAGCACCTCCCAAAGCTGCACCTGCAGAGGCGGGGCGGCCGCCGCCAAAGGGCGGCCCGGCGCCGCCCGCGCGCGGCCCGCCCAAGCCACCACCGCCAAAGCCACCACCGCCAAAGCCGCCGCCGCCGCCGCCGAAGCCACCGCCGCCGCCGCCGCCGCCGCCGCCGCTGCACATCAGTGAAGAGGATGAGTGTGCATGCAGGGATTGGAAGCAGCGTTATGAGGATGCTGTAGGCAGCGGGGGGCCACGAGGTGGCCCCCACTGTCACACCGCCTGACGAAAGAGTGATGCCGCGACGCGGGTCCACGCGCGCACGCGCCCCTGTTTTTACAGCAAGGGCAGCTCAGCCTGCTCTCCCCGAGTGAATGAAACAGTGTTGCAGGGAGGGCGACCTCAACGGCATGCTGAGAATGGAGGGTGGCTTCGTAGGCATGCGCTGCGAGGCCCCTCGACGAGCTCTGGAGGGTGGCATGACCATGACCATTACCAGTGGTGTACGCTCACCGGAAGAAGGGGCGCTGCGGGGGCTCGCGGTTGCGCCTGCAGGTTGGGGAGGGTTTTAAAAAGGGAGGGCAGCGGCAAGGACAGCAGGTGAGCGCCGGCGCGGGCAGACGGACGCCGTTGGCGTGCAGGCGAGCGGCAGCCCCGTGGCCGAGACGGCGCCACTGCAGGCGGCGCCACCACGCAGGCACAGCCCCACCCAGGGCATCGGCAGCGGTGCTGCGCCGCACCAAGCAGCCCCACCGCCAGCCTCGCCTGTCCTTGCGGGAGCGGACGCGCACCACGCGGGAGTGGATGGCGGCAGAGACCGAGTAGTACACCTTCCTGCGGGAGATCCGGGCGGGGCAGGCAGGCAGGGCTGCCGCTCAGAAGTGTAGAGCAGCTTGGAGTCTCCAGTCCCCGCCCTCCCAGGGCGGCAGAGCGGGGACGGGCAGGGACGGGAGTGCAGGCGGGGAGGGAGGGAAAGGAGCGCTGTGCCCGCCTGCAGAGCTTGGGCAGGGCGCGGGGCGCAGCCCTCGCTGGTTGTGGAAACCTGGAAACCGGTGCCCTAGCGCACACGGCGACGACAGGCACATGCCATGAACACCAGTCGGGTCGCATGACAAGAGCAAGACAAGAGCAACACGCGCCCGCGTGTGCAACTTGGACAGCGCGTGACCCAGCCCTCGATGGGGTGACCTTGCTCTCATGCTCGGCGCCCGCATGCACACGCAGCACGAAGGGGATGCGTGACAGAAACAACTGAACCACGCGCGCGCCTGTAGAGCTTGGGCAGGGCGTAGCCCTCGATGGGTGAGGCCTCTGAGATGTCGCGCAGCGCGCTGGCGTCCACGATGTTGCGCACCTGCGGGCCGGGGGAGTGGCGGCAGACGACGCACACGCCGTCAGCTAGGCAGCCGCGGGTTGAGGACGATGCGGGGCCCACGCAGCGGAGGGCAGGAGGTGGAGCGCGCGGGTAAACACCCAAGCTCCGCCCCGCCCTGCAGCGAGCGCCGGCCCCTCACAATGAAGCGCTTGATTGCTTTGTCCTTGGGCACCATGGCCGCGCTGGTCTCGCAGCGCACGCGCTTCACCTGCAGGTGGCGCAAGAGAGCAGGAGGGGAAGGGTGGCGGCAGGGGAGGGCAAGCAGGGCGCGCTTGGCGCCGCAGCTGGCGACCGGTGCCGCCGACCGCCGCCGCCGCCGTCGTCGCCGCTGTTTGGTGTAACCTCGCTGTGCTGCCCCTCCTCCGGCTCACATGGCCCCTGCCGTGCTTGTTGCTGCGACCAAAGGGAGCAGAGGAAGAGGTGGTCAGGCATGCATATGCGCCCTGGCGCGCCCCACGCCCTGCCCCTGCGCTGCCACGGCCCCAGGGTGCGATGCTGCCAAGCAGGGAGGCCTGGCAGGGTGCAGGGCCGGACTGAAGGCGTCCCTGCGCGTGCAGACCGCTCTTCCCCGCTCACCGGCCGCTGTTCCGGCGCTTCTTGGTCATGGTGACGAGGCCGGTCGGTCGGTGGGCGGCAGAGAGGCGAGAGAGGGAGAGGAGCGGCGCGGCGGCGGCGCATGAGGCGGCGGCCGCCGGGGGCGGTGGCTGCATGATGGCATCGCGCTCATGCCCCTGGATTCCGCTCTCTTTCGCCGCTCATATATCGTGTATTGGAGTCGCATCGCGCCACATTCGGTAACTCTTGCACCGCGCCAGCGACCGCCGTCCAACCCGCCGGCGAATCATGCTCTCGCTGCCCTTTCTCAGAATATGTCAAACACACACATGTTAAATCGTAACCTTTACGCTGCGGCCTAGCGAGTTGCTGAGGAGAAAAACACGGCATGCAAGTGGCCGCGCCTTGGTTGACGCAGCTTAGTCGTCGCCGACGGCCTGCCCACCCGACACGCCGCTGGTGCCGCCGCCGCCACCACCGCCGCCACTGCCTGCTGCGCCGCCACCGCCGCCACCGCCGCCCAGCCGGCAGCAAAGGTCACCCACACCGAGCCACCCGTCAAACTCTGCCCCACCTGGCAGGGCCGCCAGAAGGTCGCTGCGCCGCAGCATGGGCAGCCGCATCTGCACCATGTGCGCGCCGCTGCGGCCAGGCAGCATGCTGCCGCTGCGCCCCACAAGTCCCGCAATGGGCGGGGTTGCCGGGCTGCCGAGGCCAGGCTGCAGGCCCGGCCAGGCCGCTCCGCCGGCAGAGCCGCCCGCTGCCAGCGCCGCCCCTGGTGCAGCCAGTGGGGCAGCAGCTGCAGCCACTGGCATTTGGCAGGGCACGGTGGCTCGCACCTCGTAGCTTCCGCCGGTGCAGCGCCGCACCCCGGCAGCCAGGGCGTCCAGCAGCAGCAGCATGTCCGGCTTGCTGCAAGTTGATGCACCCACAGTGAGAAGCCAGGAAGGGCAGGGGTTTAGGCGGAGCGGTGAGGACCTGCGGTCTGTGACGCCACCTCACAGCGCCGCGCTGTCCGTCTTCCAGTCTCCAGTCTAGGCGAGGCATGGTGCAGGCCACCTCACGCACGTGCAATCAATCCCTGTGTGCGCTGCCACGCCATGGCCAATGCCGCACACCTCCACCCACCTCAGCTCAAGCCATTGCACTTCTGTCACAGCGGGCTCGTCAGGGGCGCCGCTGGAGCCAGGCGCTGCCAGCAGGTGAAGCAGGCACTCGATGCAGTAGGCTCGCGTGGCGGGCAGGTTGTGGCTGCTTGGAGGCCACTCGGTGTGGGAGGGGTTACGGCAGGGAGATGCACTGAAGCAGCCGCATTTCCGAAGCAGGCTACTGGCAGGTGCAGGCATGCAGTGCGATCGCGACGCTGTGCAAACAATAGACGCCAGCACCCTCCTGCCCGCGGCACTCCCACCCACACCCCGGCAGTGCACGCACCGCTCGGCAATCTCCAGCCACCCAACGAAGTCCCATCCCACCGCCGTGCCCATCGGTGCGCCGCGCGCAGCCAGCGGCGTGCGCAGGGCCTGCAGCAGCTCCTCAAACCTGCAGAGGGTTGGCGGGGAGATGGTTGTCAGAATGGTGTGAGTTCGAGGGCGCGGCAGAATGCTAGAGGTTCAAGCGTGATGGGTGGGCACCAGGTGCTGCCAGCGTGGGAGGCGACGGGGCACCACCGCTCTCTTCCTACCCGCAGTAAGCAGCCAGGTCCAGCATACGACCGTAGGCGTGGGCGCCGCGCTTCTGCATCGATGCAGCCAGCTGATACACAGTGTGAGGCTGGTAGGCAGCCTGCAGCAGAGCCTCCACCTCTGCTCGGGGGTACCCGCTCGCCGGCACCTGCAGCGGCGCGGCGGCGCTGGGGCGGCCGGCGACGCCACCTGCAGCCGCCCCGCCGCCGCCCTCTGGCTCGCTGACTCCTTCCAGCACCTCGGCGAAGAGGCCGCAGGTGCGAGCAAGCAGCTGCGAGTGTGCAGGCAGCTCGCTGCCGTCTGCACAGTGGAACCGCACGTCGGCTTGCCGTGCGAACGCGGGCGGCGCGCCGCACAGGTGTGCCGGCAGCAGCGGCGCCGGCGGCTCTGCTGCGGGGGGTGCGCCTTGGTTGGCGATGCCAGCGGACTGTGAGGCACTGAACGAGGCTGGGGGCGTGCCAGGCGGCAGCCCAGGAGGTTCCATCGGGGTTCAGGGCACAAGGCTGTGGCCAGCCTAGCAGCTGGCAGTGAAACGAGAAGAGGCCAGGCAGTGCGTGGAGATGTGCGTGACACGCAGGACTGACGCCCATGCCGCCAGCGAGCATGCACAGAGCTCACAGCATGCCTACCAAGCCAAAGCGTGCCGTAACCGGGGTTGCCCTATGCACGCCTCGGCCCCTCACCCTGCTTCCTTTCTGAACCAATGTACACACTATCAAACGAAACAACCCACGTGAATGGGGCAACAAACTGTGTGCAAGTGTGGGCTGCGCCAGTGCTGAAGGGAAGAAGCGGCGGCGGCGCGCGGCGCTGGAGGCCGCGCTGCCGCCATTTGTGCAGTGGTACAGGCGCCTGGGGGAAAGCAGGCGGGGGCCGCTGGTGGTACACGTGACGGAAATAGGGAGGCGGGCAAGAAAATTCACTGAGTGGCGCTGGTGGCCTGAATCGTGGATCAACTAAGTGACGAGAGCGAGGCGGGGGGGGGGGGGGGGGGGGCGGGGCATGGATCCGACTCGACGGCGAACGGTGAATTGAATGACAGTGCGGCGGGAGGGTGGGCGATAGATAAGTAGTGGTGACAGGAGGGTTGGCGATCGAGGGGGCAGTCATTGGGGCAGCGAGTGTCTGAGGAGGGAGCGCTGTGCGCATGCAGGCAGTGCAGTGTAGGCGGCTGGCAAGATAGAGGTGGCCATTGCAGTATTGTGCACAGCTGAATGAAAGGGTAATAATGGGCGGACGTGAGCAGGCCGGGCAGGCTGCGGCAAGCGACGCGGTGCTGCCTGAGCAGGCACTCACAGCTGCTTGCCTGCCTTGCCTGCGTCGCGCCACGGCGCTGTGCCCTGCTGCGCCAGCGGGCCCTCCACTGCATTGTTCAAGGTGGTGCTGTCAACTGCATCGCTACTGCGGCTGCTGCCATTGCTGCCGGAGCTGCTGCTGCTGCTGCCGCTGGTGATGTCAATGCTGCCGTCCGTGATGCAGGCGACCGCAACAAGCTGACGCTCGGCTGCGGAAAAGGCGGCGGGGGCAGAGGAGGCGACGCGTCGGCAGACCAGCAACGGCTCACAGCAGAGCCCGCTGCAACACACTGCTGCATACGCGCACGCCTCGCAGCACCTCCAGCCCCTCCCAGCACGCATGCACCCCACAGCGCCCCCCCGCCCCGACCCCTCGCCACTCACCAGAGGGCGGCAGCGGCCCGTCTTCTGACTGGTACCGCCACAGCATGGTGCCCAGCCGACTAACCATGAGGATGCCCATGGCATACCACACGCCGGGCAGGCCCAGCCCAAGGGGCTCCACGCCCAGCAGCAGGCCCACCGCGGTGCCGGCTGCCACGACCATGGCGCCTGCAGGGGGCGGCCGGGGAGAAGAGGGCAGGCAGGCAACATCAACAGACTGCTAGTGAATGCTCGCTTGCGTTGAATCACGCACACGCGCGTACGCCAGCCTGCCAGCCCTCCAGCCAAGCGACCGCGCTGCCCTGCCGAGCCTGGAAGCAGCACAACACCCACCGGCCATGAAGCGGAAGTCCGATGCGCCGGTGATGATGCCGTCGAAAACGTACACAGCGGCGTTCACTGGCAGCATGGCCACCGCGATGGGCAGCACCTCGCGCACGGCAGCCTCCACGTCTGCGCAGGGGCACCGAGGGGCACAGAGGTAAGGGGAGGGTGTGCGGGGGGTGCATGTGGCACGGGCAGCGTGCGTCGGCGCCACCCATCCATGCTGGCCTCACCCCCTGATGCAGCCCCCCAACACGCTGCAGCCAGACCACTGCCGTCGCCCTCTGGCATCCGCCGCGCATGCTGCGCCCACCTGGGTCGGAGCTGAAGATGGTGGGAATGACGGGCTCCGCCAGCCAGAAGGCCCCAGCCAGCGCCGCGCCGCCGCCGATGCCCAGCCCCAGCAGGCGGGAGCTGATGGCGCGCGCCTCCCGCACGTCGCCCTTGCCCAGCTGCTCGCAAACAGGCAGTCAGGGGAACAGGGTGAGAGCAGCGAGTTGCGCCTGCTGGTGGGTGGTGCCAGCATGCTGTTCTGCAAAGCAAAGAGCGACGAGGGGCCCTGCCTGCCCGCTGCCCTGCCTGCCCGCCGCCCTGCCTGCCCGCCGCCCTGCCTGCCCGGCTGCAGCCCAGAGCTGCAGCGCACCTGCACCGCCACCAGGCTCTGCCCTGCGATCGCCACAGAGTCCACGATGAGGGAGGAGAGCAGCCAGAGCTGGGTGACCACCTGGTGCGCCGCCATGGGCACCACGCCCAGCCTGCAGGCAGAAGAAGAGGAGGGGGAAGCGTTGTCGCAAATGCGTGTTGATGCGAGTGCAGGCAGGGCGGCAGCAGCGACCCTCAACACACGAGTAGCAGAGGGAGAAGCGCACTGCGCCTGCCAGCCAGGCATGCGGACCCCACAAGTCCCCGCGAGGCCTCACCGTGCCGCGGTGGCCGAGGCCAGCGTCTTGGTGCCCAGCAGCAGCCCGGTGCGCATCAGCATGGCGCCGCCCGCCTTGAGGAAAGGCACCATCTCCTCCACCGCCGCCCCCAGCCGCTCGCCCAGCACCAGCCGCGGGGAGAGCCCCCCCAGCGCGTCGCGCCGCTGCCAGAGGCACGCCAGGTAGGCCACCGCCGCCACCCACTCTGCCGTGGTGGTGGCCACCGCTGCGCCGCGCACGCCCCACCCGGCGCCCAGGATGAGCGCGCAGTCGAGGCCCAGGTTGATGGCGTTGGCGGCCAGGGTGATGGCCAGCGGCGTGCGCATGTCCTGCAGGCCGCGAAACGCGCCCTGCCCCACCGTCATCAGCAGCGCCGCCGGCGCCGCCGCCGCGCCGACCAGCAGAAACTCGGTGGCCAGCTCGTGCACGTGCCCCGTCTCTGGCCCGGCGCCCATGAGCGCCAGCGCGCCGTCGCTGAAGACGACGAGCACCACGGTCAGCACGCCGCCGAGCACGCTGGCCAGGCCCAGAGCCTGGGCAGGGGAGCAGGCAGCGGCGACAGCGGAGAATGTGAGGGCCAGGGAGGGCACGCACGGAAGCTCGACTGCAGCAGCACGCCTCTGCCTTGAAGCTCTGCCCTGCTGCCGGCGCCGCCGGCGCGCCCTCCTGCCCGTCAAGCCGCTGCCACACAGCTCCGTACCTGCAGCGCCACCTTGCCCGCGCGGTCGCCGTCGCCGACCGCCAGCGCAGACGCCATCATGGGGGTGGTGGCGGTGGCCAGAAAGTTGAAGACCACCTGCACCATGGTGAACGGTGGACGGTGTGCGTCCAGTGAGAGGCATGTGCTAAGCAGCGGTTGTACGAGGGGCACACACGCCGCTGCCACACACGGTTGTGCAAAAAAGCCCAAGGCAGTGCACTCACAAAGGAGAAGGTGAAGAGCGCGGTGTTGACGCCCAGCGCTGCCAACGCGTCCGTGCCAGCCTGGAAGGAGCAAGAAGGACGTGTGACGTGAGGATGGCGAGCAGCGACGTGCGACGGCGGCAGGCGACGAAGAGCTCAGAAACCAGAACAGCAACTGGCGTTGCGGTGCGCACGTTCGTGCCCCAGCCGACAGATCACGCATAAAAACGTCACCCCAGCGCTCAGACGTCTTGCACCCGGACTCCGCTTCAGCAGCCTGATGCCACTGCTGCCCCCCCCCTTCCCCCCCCCCCCTCCCCCCCACACACACACACACCACCACACACACCCACGCCCCCTCCGAACCCACGCACCTGCCCAACAAAGATGGTGTCGACCATGGACAGCAGCGGGTCCGCCGCCAGCGCCAGCACCGCCGGCAGCGCCAGCGCAAAGATGGCGGGGTCGTGCGGCGAGGCGCGGAACAGCGTGCCTATGATCTCGGTCCAGTCGCCGTCGCGCTGGGAGGAGCTGGTGGTGAGGTCGCAGAGGGAGCAGCGAGCACCCGCGTCGTGCTGGCAGCCCGGCGTCATGTCGGTGCTGGCCTGCTGCTCGTGCTCGTGCGCGTGCGCGCCGTGCGTACAGGCGGCTGCGGGCGCGGCTGCAGCCAGCACCTCTGCAGAGCTCACGCTGGCATCTGCAGGCATGGCACAACTCTTTCAGTTCAGTATAAACGTAGGTCACGGGGGCGGCACGCGGCGGGCTGCATCTGCCAAGAAGCATGCACCAGCAACGGACCTCCCAAAGGCTGACGTCGCAAGCAGCTCACCCTGCGAGCGCTGCGTCAGCGGCAGCAAGCCGTCGTCCTGAGCCCGGCGCTCCGCCGCCGGCTGCCGTCGTGGCGGCGGCGGAGGCGGCGGCTGCTGGCGGGGCCGCCGGCGCGGCTGCTGCGGTTGCCGGCGCCCGCCACTGGCCGCGTGGCAGCTCGGTGCCAACACCGCGACCCGGGCAGCGCCCGGGGCTGCCATTTGAGAGGGCTTTTGTGGTAGGCGCTCCCTGCACCGATAACCGTCGGGCGGGTGAGCGGTGGCGAGCAGCTGGAAAATGGCTGCCGCACGCTGCTGGAGGTGCTGGTGGGCGAGGGACAGTCCCCGCTGGTGGGCGCAGCTGCGAAAGCGACGGCGAGCCCTCGGCGCCACCCAATGTTTGTGGAAAGGAGGAACACGCTGCGATGGCTACAGGCCCTCCAACCTGTTCATGCGGGGCAAGGCCCATGCTGCGCGCCACAAAGCGCACAATGCGCGCGCCACAATGCGCGTCGGCAAGTGTGCGTTCGCTGTGTCGAATTGGAGCATCACGGGTTTCTTGGGGACCAATGGTCGGGCATGTGGGGATGAGAACGGGCTGCCCTTTGCTCTGGGCAGCCGCCACGCTCCTCCTCCTGCTGGCAGCCGTCCCCCCAGCCTCAGCCACGCGCCTGTCGCCACCCTGGTGAGTGATTCGACAGGCGGGGGTGCGCACGCCCCCTGATCGCTCGCCGCGGCCACCGCCGGTGCTGCCGCCCCGACTCCTGCCCCTGCCGCCGGCGGCCCTTCCTTGCCCCTCGCTGATTTCACCCGACGTGCTCCCCGCCCCGTAACGCACGCTTTCTGGCAGGTGGGCCACCTACGACCTTTTTCAGGAGGCGCTGCGCCTCGACACGTGCCTGAACGTGAGCGCGCTGGAAGCGGTCGCCGAGCCAGGCGAGCCAGCCTCCTTTGCCTTCAACATCACCCTCATCTGCAGCAACGCGTCGGGTGAGACAGTGTTAGATTGATAGGCTAGAGGATGTGATATGGGCTTGGTGCGTCCTGCTGCTGGGTGTGCAGCCAGCGGAGGGCAGCGCTGCTTTGCAAGTCGACGGATCGGCACAGCAAACCTGCCTGCAGGGCATCGACAACCCCGCCTCCGCCCCTCCGCCCCCCTCACCCTTTGCCCGTGCCGGTGCAGACGCCAAGCTGCAAGGCGTCGCGACCCTCCTGACAGTCAGCTACGATTACGGGGGCACCCTGTTTGCCTCCCATGTGCTCGACGCCAGCGGCAAGAGAGTGAAGCCCACACGCCCCAAGTCTGCCCAGCAGGCGCTGGAGCTGGTGACGGCGGCGCTGCAGGTGGGCGCCGCACCCGCCGAGCTTGCGCGCAGCGTCTTGCTCCTGCCAGCTTGGGCACAGCACACACACCTCCCGTGCCGGCCCTGGTTGAGCTACTTGCAGTCTCCACCATTTGATTGGTGCGGATTTCTACTCTTCACACTTTGCCCCTCCATTTTGCCGCAGGGGCACCCCTGGTTTGTGCGCATCGCCGTCTCCTCGCCCCTGCCCTGCCTGCGCATGTACTGGGTGAGTACGAAGGCAGTTTGCGTGGGCGGGGGCATGATCGTTTTGGGCGGGGAGGAGGGCTTCGGAGCGTGGCGTTGTCGTGACGTGTGGAAGGAAGGGCGTGCGGCACATTGCCTGACATGAGCCCACCACCGCCAAGCCCATCATCCCCGTGTTGCATTCCACCGCATCACCCCAACGCTGTCCTCCCGGCTGTCCAAACGCATGCGATCGCGTCACACGCCTGTGCTGCGCAGGTGGTGTTCACCCCGGAGGTGGCGCAGGTGTGGATTGACAACCTGGCTGACCTCTACGGAAACGTGAACCTGCTGGCGTCGCAGCTGTTTGACAGGTGGGTGGGCGGGCGCGCTGTGCGCGTTGGCAGGTAGACATTTGGCGAGGAGGGAGGAGGGGGAGGACAGGTAGGGCAGGGAGGACAGGGAGGGACCACTTGTCAGAGGGATCGCTCCGTCTTGCTGCTGCAAGTGCATGCGCCTATGCAGCGAACCTCATGGTGGGGGGACGGCGCTCCCCTGCTGCAGGGCAATCGGCGGTGAGCGGTGGCGCTGCTGCGGTGGTGCTCCTGGTAGCGCCACGGCAATGCTGATGTCCAAACCATGCCCCCCCGTTCTGCTTGCTTTGCTGCAGGGTGATGGCTCTGGAACGCTTCGGGCTGCGGGCCACCACCCTCAAATTCAAGCACCCAGACGTTTACCTGCCTGGCGGGGAAGCAGCAGGCAGCCGGCAGCAGCGCCACGAGCGCGAGCAGCAGCAGCAGGGACAGCAGGCGGTGGCGTGTGCGCCCGGCGGCGACTGCTACCCTGTGGCGGTCACCGAGGTGGAGTGGGAGGATGCATCAGATGGCAGCACAGCAGCGGCAGGCAGGGCAGCGGCGCCGCTGCGTCTGCCCGTTGGGCACCTGTCACGGCCGTACGAGGCGCTGCCAGGCGATGAGCGGGCAGCAGAGGAGCTCCTGCAGTGGGAGGGCGCCGCTGCTTCGGCTGCAGGCGCAGCAGCAGCGGTGCGCCGGCCTGCGACGCGCCAGCCGCAGCCTTCTGCGGCGGCGGCACAGCAGGGAGAGCAGCATCCAGCCGTGGGAATGCAGCGGTGGGGACTGCAGCAGCTGTGGCGGCGCGACCAGAAGCAGCAGCAGCAGGCGCAGCAGGCGGTGCTGGCGGGCGGCGTGGGCAAGCGCCAGCTCGCCTGGCAGCACGCAGCAGGCGAGCGCGGCAGCGGCAGCGGCACGGCAGACTACTCGTGGGATGTGACTGCCAAGTGCTGGGCTGTGGGAGTGGCGCGGCACTTTGGAGGAGAGCTCGCAGCGGTGCGGGTGGCCGACTGGCTGCTGTGACGCGACAACGCACGCTTGTGATTGAAGCGACCCCTAAACCATTGAACCTTCATCCATGTATGTATAGCTTTCACTGCTTTGTTATCTGTTGTCATCTTTGAGAAGCATGTGACCGAGCCTGCAGCGCTGCAGACTAGCAAGGCCGCGAACGACCACCACACCCCATCAGCCGCTGCCAGTGGCGGTGGCGGCAAGCAGGACGACAAGGGCGCCCGAAACGGCTGGCCAGCCCCGCCCTGGCACAGCAGTTTTTAAGTAAGCAGTACTTGATGTGGGTTGAACCTCTGAACCTGCAAGGCCGTCCCTGCCCCTCTGCTGGCGGCGGCTCTCCCTGACCTCGCGCCGCTGTGCTGTATGCGCCGCCGTCGCCCAAAGCCAGGTCCTGCCCAGAAAACGCAGCACGGCCTTGTTGGGTGCATTGCCGCGGGTAGCTTGCCCTCGGTGTGCACTTGCTGCCGCCCGCCGCCGCTGCCTGCCTGCGTCGTGCAACAGCGGCAGAGGGACAGCCGCGTGCGCCCTCCTCCCACTCCCCACATAGCGGCGACCCCTCGCATGCTCGCGCTTGGCTGCTCGGTGTTTACAGACTCGTTGAGTGTGCGCTCGAGCGCCGCCGGCCATGGCCTTGGAGATTGGCATGGTGTTGAGATGTGCAGCTGAGCGGGATGACAGCCGAGAGGGCAGGAGCAACAGCAGACGAGCCGAGTGTGCGCACGCGCTCAAGGCCCCTGCAGGGGCAGCACATAGTGGGCGTAGAAGAGAGACACGAAGATTATCGCCCCGATACCTGCGCCGCCGGGGCCGGTGAAGGCGAGCATGAAGCAGATCACTGCCGCGTTCAGCATTTGCCAGTGGGTCTGGCTGCGGTACCGAAAAGGCTTCTTGCCGCGCTGGCGGCTGCGGCCGCACGCCTCCTCGGGGCCCGCCCGATGACGCCGCGCTGGCAGGCGGCAGCAGCTTCCTACGCTGGCTGCACGCCAGCAGGGAGCCTGCAGGCAAGGCGTAGTGAGATGGCAGTGTTTCTGCCACAGCCAGGCCAGGGTGGGACGGCGTGAGGGCATGTCGCTGTTGGGATGGTGGCAGGCAGAGGCGCTGGCGGCGAAGCCGCACGGCAGTGCAGCCTGCTTGGCAGCGCAAGCAGCGCACCCTTGCCGCCCAAGATGTAGGCGAGAGGCTTAGTCTTGGTTACTGCAAGGGGGCATGCAGGCAAGGCAGCAGCAGGGAAGTTAGTGGTGAACGTCCCGCTGGAGGGCGGGTTGCAGGCACCCCGGCGGGCTGCGCCGGGCTGCGGCGTGCTATCCAGCTTGGTCGCTGCACGGTGCAGCCAACCCGCCCGCACAGGCAGCGGCCCTACGGCCCGGCAGGCGCCCCGCATCTGCGACAGCGCTGGCGAGAGTGGCTCGCGGCGTTGTGAGGGCCCCGGCGCGGCCGGCTGCCTCCACCGGCCGCAGGCTGCTGGAGCGTAGCATGTAGGAGAGGAGGTATGGTAGCGAGTGCAAGAGGAGCAGTCTGTGAACCCTGGCCACACAACGTGCACTTCTTCTCGACCGCCTGTGAGTTCTGTTTGCTTGGATGTCGGCAGCGACAGTGGCAGGGGCGGGAGTTCATCTGGCCAGCCTCGTTGCACAGCACCCAGCAGGGTGGCGCCGCGGCGCGCTGGTCAGCGGCGACAGGCGGGAGGACACGAGAGGAACGCAACAAAGTGGATGATGCTCGCAGCAGGGTCTGTTTGCTTGCCTACCCTCTTGCTTTGGTTCTAAAGGAGAGCTTGGTTGATAGAGCGTGTTGTGCCGACGCCCCGCTGGCCCGCTGCCTGGCACCGCTGGCCAGCCAGAAAGGTCGGCGTGGCGCCGCTGCGTGGCGTCCACCCCAGCATAGACTCTGCATTTGTTTACCTGTTGCTGCCGGGTACATGCATGGATGTGGGGTGTGCTGATACCCTGCAGCACAGTGACCTCAACACAATCCTCCTGCGCCGCTGGTTCACCAACGTCACGAGTGTATAACACGTGCAGCTGTGCAGGAACAGGTGGGCTGATAGGCAGGCAAGCAAGAATGAAGGGAACATGAAAGTCTCCAAGCAGGCAGGAGTGCGATGCGGTGTTGCTACAGGGAAAAGGCTAGCTGTGGATTGGGGTTTGGCTCGCTGCGCTCTCGGGCTGTACTGGAAATCAAGCCAGCATTGCTGGCTGGCCTGGCTCAGGGGTTTTGCTGCTGCTGTGCTGGCGAGGCACCGGCCGTAAGGTGTGCAGTCAGAGCGGTTGGCAGGCGCTTGCCGCGCATGGGGCCGCGCGCGGCGCGAGGCACGCTGCCGCCCGCGCCGCGTGCCAGGGCGTCAGCACCGCCAGCCGCTGCACCTGCAGCCCCGCCCGAGGCGTTGCCAGGCGTGTCAGCTGCTGGCGCGGCCGCTTTCAGCGGCTGGCTGAACGGGCGCACCGCCCAGCCGTCGCTGAGGCGCGCGCTGCCGCTGCTGGGCCGGCTGGGCGCAGCACTGCCTGGCTCTGCCTGCTGCTGCTGCTGCTGCTGCTGTTGCTGAGGGTGCTGCTGCTGCTCCTGGCGCTGCTGGCGCTGCTGCTGGTGCTCCTGAGGGATCACCACAGTGGTACGCTTTATGATGTTCAACTTGCGGGGCACGCCCTCGCCGAGCAGCGTGGCAGGCGCCGCACGGCGCGCGGCTGGCGCCGGCGCGTGGCGGCGCCGCTTGCGGCTGAGCAGGGCAGCCACCTCTGGGTCGCTGTCTGCCTCGTCCTCCTCGTCCAAGAAGCTAGTCTCCATGCTGCATCACAGGGCAGGTTCACATTCAGAAAAGAACAGATGGAGAAGCGGGACGCATGCATACGCATGCGAGGGGGCCGCGCCTTCATGCACGGTCCGGCACGCTAAAGGCAGCCACGCACGAGCACCCATTGCCCATATTGCGCTTCGGTACTCCCCCCCGCCCCCCTCAAGCACCTGGCGCCCGGCTGCAGGGAGCCCTCGGGCACGAACTCCTCGTCACTCTCCAGCTCAGCGCTGCGCCCGCGGCACTGCCCGCCGCCTGCAGCGCCGCGCGCTTGCCGCGGCCGCACCGCCGCCTCCGTGGCCTCGTCCTCCCCGCTGGAGGCGCCGTTGCTCTCCAGCTCTGCGTAGTTGCGGCGGGGGATGCCGCGGGTGCGGCGGCGCGCGGTGCGTCCTGACGGGCGTGCCGCAGCGGCCGCAGCGCGTGCCGCTGTCGCCGGAGACTCTTCCTCCTCGTCCTCCTCCTCCTCCTCCTCCCCGAAGCTGAACTCCTCCTCGTCATCCTCCTCTGCATCGTCGATGAAGGCCCGGCGAAGCGCGGCCCCTGCGGTGCTACCACGCCCGCCGCGGCCCCGCCCGCTGCCGCCGCCGCGCCCACCGCAGCCCCCGCGTCCGCGCCCGCCGCCGTGCAGCGCGGCCTGCACCGCGGCGGCAGTGGCGGGGCGGCCTGCTGCAGCCAGGGCAGCCGCCATGGCCGCCTCTGCCTCTGCCTCGTCGTCTGTCTCTTCCTCCTCCTCCGCCCGTGGCTCTCCCAGGGCAGGGTCCTGAGCAAGATGAGGAAAGCAACGTGCGCAAGGATGTGTTTGGGTACAGCTGGTGCTGCAGCGGGCACGCAGGCGCTGGCGGCAGAGCGTTGCGCTCTCGCCGCGCGGCCAGTGTGCACAGCAGCCGCCCGGAACAGCGTGGCCAGCACCCACCCACCTGGAAGAGCGTTTCCAGCTCGTCCACTCGCAGCTGCTGGCGGTCGGAGCTGATGGAGCCCACCAGGTTCTGACGCAGCAGGGGAGGTAAGCAGAGCAGGCATGAAGGAGGGTCAGAGCTAAGTTGCGGGGGTTCAGAATGCCTTGGCCTTCCCCTGTGTGTCCGGTGCAAAAGGAGGGCAGGGAGAGGACGTGAAACCATTTCCATTCCCCCTAAAGCTTGCAACCCTCCCCATCTGCTGCTCGCATGCGCGCTGGGCGCTCACCTGCATGCGAACGTTGGTGCGCTCGTGGCTGCCATGACCACGCCGTGCAAAGCGCCCAAAGACGTCGTCCTCGTCATAACTGTCCTCGCTGTCGGACGGCGCCGCGCCTGCTGCGAGGGTCGGGTGGGCACGCCCATGACACACGAACTGGTGGCAGGAAAAGATGCATTTGCATGCCCCTGCGGCGCAGCAGTAACAGCTACCCTGCCCGACGCGCCTCCCCGTGCTGCCGGCCATGGCGCACCGTTGGCGTTTGCGGCGTTGCGGGAGCCGCCCGCCTCCGCCTGCTGGCGGCGCTTGACCACCTCCATGATGCGCTCCTCCACAGAGCCCTGCGTGGGATGTGCAGTGTTAGGAAGCGGGGTTTGAGAGGCGGAAAAGGGCTGCACCGGGAGCAGCATGGGAGCTTTCCAGCCACCCTTGTTGACAAGTCCATGCAGCAATGAGGAGCCATGCAAAGCAGGCGGAGAGCAACGGGTTGGCACCGCAGACAAGGTCAAGCCACCGCCGCCGCAGCAGCAGCGGCTCACCTTGACGTAAAACTTCTTGACCACCACGTTGCGCTGCTGCCCCATGCGCCAGGCACGCCCGATGGCCTGCTCCTCCAGGGCGGGGTTCAGCGCAGGCTCCTGCACGAGCAGGGGGTGCCAGCCAGCGTGGGGGGTTACATGACAGGGTGGGGTCTAGCGCAGGATCGCAACGCAGGGCAAGCGCTGCGCCGCGACCCGAACAGCAGCCTCGGCACCAGCCAGACCAGCCGCAGCCAGAGCTTGCTGCCCACATCCCACCAGCCGCCTGCCAACCACCTCCCACCTGCCGGCAGTGCAACCAGCCAACCACAGTACCCACCATGAGGAAGACGTGCGAGGCGGCGGTGAGGTTGATGCCCACGGCTCCCGCGCGCATCGACAGCAGGAAGACTGCGGAGGTGGGGCAGCACGGGGGGGGGGGAGACATGCACGCTGTTTCCAAACCTGTTGGTGTTCTGAACCAGAAGCAATGGCGGTGCAGCAGGGAGCGCGGGCAGCCAGGATTTGAATTCCAGAGGCACGACAGGTCGCGCGCAGACGACGGGTCGCGCGTGGACGAGGGCCCAGGGGGGCAAGCCCACCGGTGGTCGGCGGGTCGCCCTGGAACTGCTGGATGGCCTTGGCGCGCTGCTTGAGCGGCATGCTGCCGCTGATGAAGCGGTAGCCGAAGCCGGCCGCGGTCAGCTTCTCCTTGAGCCACTCGATTGTGGTGATGTACTGCACACGAGGGAGGGAGGGAGGCAGGCAGGCGAGAGCAAGATGATGGCGGTGCAAAGGATGCGTGCAGGCAGCGTCGGGTCAGCAGCTGTGGCAGAAGCCGGGAGGACACCTGATGAGGGATTAACTGGCAGTGCGCACGCTTTGCACCTCTACTGCCGCGCCCCCTCCTTTATCGCCCGCTAGCAAACCCCTGCCTGCCTGCCCAGCCAGCCATGTACCTGAGAAAAGATGAGTGCCTTGGCAGTGGGGTCGGCGCGACGCATCGCGCGAAGCTGCGGAGGGCAGGGAGGCGTGGGCCAAACAGGTTACTGTGGGATCACGTGATGCTGGCACGCGCTGGCATGCTCAGCACCTCACTGGTTGCTAGGCCAATCGGTGTCCGTCCGTTGTCCAAGCAAAAAAACACACGCAACCTCACCTCCTTGAGCAGCGCCTGCAGCTTGGACTCTGATGCCAGCACGCCTCCCTGGGCCGGCGCCTCGCCGCCCTCGCCGCCAGCTGCGCCACTAGCGCCGGCGCCGCCGGCGCCAGCGCTGCCAGCGCCCAGGCCGTCGCCCGCCTCCTTCGATGCCTCCTCTGCGTCGGCCTCTGCCGCTGTGATGCCCTGCCGCAGCTCGAACGCGGTGATGTTGCGGCGGCAGAGCGGACACTTGGAGTTTACCGACTGCACCAACCCCATGATGCACTCCCTGTGCAAGAGGTGAGCGGGTATGGGAAGCGGTCAGCCCATGGACGCAGTTGCCGGGCTGGGGTGGCGGGGACGAGCGTCGGCGTGCTGCGGGCAGCGGTTGGCCACATCACACCAATTCAGCATCCCTGTCCCAGCCCGCGACGCCCACCTGCAAAACCAGTGGTCGCACGGCGTCAGGGTCGGCTGCTCCAGCATGTCGATGCAGATGGCGCACCTGCAGCGACGGCGATGATGGGCAGCACAGACTAAGGCGAGGGGAGGGGAGGGGAAGGGGAGGGGAAGGGGAGGGAGGGGAGGCGTGTACCCCGTGCCATCTTTTCCGTTTCCTGCTGCCTGCTCCATTCAGCAGACCGCTGCAGCAGCCCTCAAGCTCCAGCACGCCTCCCTCACAGCCCACTCACTCCTCGTCGGGCGCCACCAGCGAGTGGTCCGCCGCCTGCGGCACGCCCGCACAGCTGAGGCGCCGCCGGCGCACCGCGCCGTCACCAAACAGGGGGTCAGCCACCTCCAGGTCTCGCTGGCGCAGGTTGCCGCCTGTAGGGAGAGGGGTACGCATCGGAATATTTCCGCTGAGGGGCGAGTGCTTGCAAGGCAGCAGCTTGAGCGGCGGATTGAAGTGCCCATCAAGGACGAGCTGCACGTTGCAACGCGGGCGCTCCTCCCTGCCACGGCCCAGCGCACTCACCGCTGCACACGCGGCGCATGGGCAGCAGGAGCGCCATGATCTGCGGTAAAAGGACAAAAGCACAGTGGGTCACAGCGAGCCTGGTACCATGCAACCCACGTCTGGCAGCCACGCCGTGTGCCCCCACGGAACGCGTGCGCACACCAGCCACCAGCCCGCCCAGAAGCGCACCTGCAGCAGGTGCTTGTTGATGGTGGCATTGCCCATCTGGCGGTACTGCTGGAACAGCGCCTTGGATGCGGTGTGCGCCTTGTTGTACATCTCCTGCTCCTGGGCGGTCAGCGTGACTGCAACAGGGGACACCGTGGAAAGAATTGAGGGTGGGGGATGTGCGGCAGCAGATCCGTCGCCAACGTCCACCTGCTCACCAGGCCTTGCTGCATGCAGCCTCCGTCAGCACGTCCGTGTCCTTGCTACTTTCCCTGCTCTGCTCTCCCTGCCCTCTGCCCTCCTGCCCCACCCACCCGCCACCGTGTCCTCAGTCTTGGGCGGCAGTCGCAGCACCTCCTCGCCGCCCAGCACCTGCCGCTTGGTGTGGCGCACCATGGTCTGGCCCTGCGGGGTGGTGACCCAGGGGACAAGAGGCAGGTGCAGCATGAGCACATGGGTAGGCAGTGCATGGTGCAACGCCAGAGTTGCATGCACACATGGATCTCCACAACCGTGCCGCCACCCTTCAGGCCTCACCAGCGTGTAGACCAGCTGGGGGCAGCCCATTCCGTGCGCGTTGCCATACGCGTTCTTGACGTGTGAGTCGAACATGGTCTGCGTTGCGGGCAAGAGGCGGACAGGCAGAGGGGCAGACACAGTGAGACAGCAGGGTGATCGTCGCGCTTGCCAGCGCTGCAGCGCCTTTGCGCTGCCGTGCCCGCTGCCAGCCCAAGGAGCACACGCCCGACTGGCCCCAGGCCTCACAGCGCGCCCCACGCCACCGGGAGACGCATGCCAATGCTGCGCACCTTTTGGTTGAACGGCGCCAGCTTGAGCACGCAGAACTGGCCAAACAGATCCGACACGTCGGTGTTGATGGGCGTGCCTGCAGGGGGAGGGCATGGGCGACCACGAGAAGTTGACCACAGGGGGAGGGTGCGCGCCCGAGGGAGTTGAAGCCGCAACGTATGCGTGCATGCGGGGGTGCACCTGCTGCCTACGACTCACCCGTGCACATCCAGCGGCGGTCGGCGTGCAGCGCCATGCAGGCCTTGGTGTGGGCCACGGCGGGGTTCTTGACGGTGTGCGCTTCGTCAAGCACCAGGCGGTGCCACTTGATGGCGCCCTGCGGCGAACACCAAGGAACACCGCGCAGCGTCAAAGGGCGGGGTGATGTGAGGGGGCACAGGGCGAGAGATGTGGCATGCAGGCAGCAAGCACCCTAGCGGTTTTCAGCCGCCCACATGCTGCTCACCAGGGGTGGGAAGAGCGGGTTGGCGCCGCCGTTCTTCTTGCCGCCGAAATCGGCGCCCAGGGTGGCGTAGGTGGTCACCACCTGCGGTGGGGGAAGAGGCGGTGGGTGGGCGAGGGAGGGCAGGCCGGAAGCACGCGCCTGTGGGCAGAGGTGGCGAGCTGGTGCTGTAACAGTACGGTGCGCAGCTCTCCCCTTGCCTGTACAACCCACCAGGTCAAAGTCGTGGGCGAGGCGCACGGGGTCGCGGATGCGGCCCTGGCCTGCAGGCAGAGGGGGCAGGCGATGGCAGGAGGATGGTCGGGGCTTGGCTGGGGCGGAGCAGTTGCGGGGGCGCGTGTCGCTGCAGGCAACAGCTGCCGGCACGTTGGTGTGTCCCCGGATGGCACGGCCTGCTTCCCAAAAGCACTGCGAAAACCCCCACACACCGTGGTACATGTGGATCCTCAGCACGTTGTTGCCTGCCAGCTTGGACTGGGCCTCGGCGATCCACTGCCCCACCAGAGAGACGGCGCAGACCTGCGGAGGGGGTTTGGCGTTGGCAGGTTAAGGCAGTGCAAAAGAATCTTTAGTTGCAAAAAACGAAAGTTTGTTTCCTAATGCCCTTGGATGCGTCGCAGCAGGCTAAGGCCACACACCAAAACTCACCACAAGCGTGGCGCGGGAGGGGATCAGGCCCTCGGCGTCCTTCTGGCCGCGTGGCCCGGGAGGCAGCGGTGGCGCGGGCGACGCAAGGATCAGGCCAAGCACCTCCACGGTCTTGCCTGCGGCAAAACAGTAGTTGAGGGTTGAACGACAATGGGTAGGAAGGAGATTGATGCATGGCACCGATGTGCGGGCGGACGGGGCGGCGCAGGGCAGCGACCGGTGCAGCAGCGCAGGCCTGCTTGCATGCGGCTTCCCTCAACGCTTGCCCTCCGTCCCCCTCTCCCCTTTTCTCTCATGCACACGGATTATCAAGCAACTTGCACGTACCTAGCCCCATCTCCTCTGCACACCAGCCGCCCCAGCCCTGCGCCGGCACCTCCAGGCTCGCCCTCGCCAGCACGGGGCTCCACCAGTAGCGGCTGCCGGTGGGGGTGGTCAGGCGCTGCCAGAACAGGCGGCGGAAGCCTGCGATCGTTTGCGGGGGAAAGGAACAGGGAGGGCTTGATGCTCAGCGCACATGCGCCGCTGCAGGGGAGCTGTCGCACAGACACATGTACCCCACGAGAGCTGTCCTGCCTGCTGAGTAGCAATGTTGAGGGTGTCTCACCTCCCTCGCCGCGCTCTGCATCCAGCATGAACTGCAGGCTCTGCAGCTGGTAGGGCCGCATCGTCACAGACAGCCCCCCCGGCTGCGGCGCGGCAGGCATCTCGCCCCGCTCCAGCGCCTGCATGAGCCCTGGGATGTTGCGCGGCTGCGCCGCCTCCTTGTTGCTCCTGCGGCAAGGGAGGGCGCAGGGGGAGTGGGATCAGAGGGGCAGGAGGAGGGCCACACAAGGCTCTGCGCCAGCCAACACGAGCGGAGGACGCAGCACCAGCGTGGATTCCTGGCTTGCAAGACCCGCCCCCCGCCACCACCTGTGGGCGCCCCACGCACCACTCGGTGATCGCATCCTTGAACCGCCTGTTCTCCGCATCGTTCCACAGCAGCACAGTCTGCCAGGGACAGGGCAGCGGAGACAGCGGCGCGGTGAGGGCAGCGCAATGAGAGAGGCCACGAGGCAGGGTGTACCAAGAAGGGGAGGTGGCACATGAACGGTGCAAAGGTAGAGCCGTTGCCCTCCGACAGTGCTGTTCTGATCCCGCTTTGCAGCGCCCTGACAAGACGGGCGGCCAGGCTTACGAACCCACCATGGTCTGGGATAGCGGGTTGTGCCCCAGCTCGTGAAACTCACGCCGCGACTGGCGGGCTGCAGGGAGCAAGGAGCGGACAGTTCGGAGAGGGAAACACTGTGATAATAGAGGGACAGGACTTGGGTGGTGCCTCAGCTTGAGGATTTGGTGCAGAGGGTGGCACGCGCAAGCAGGGTGGGGCGCCGGGCAGGGCAGGTACATGGCCGCGGGGGCGGCGTGCAGCACAGCACGCCACAGCTGTCTGGCAGCGGGGGCGCCGCAAGGCGCCGCACGCCGCAGCCAGCGCCTCGTCAATTTCCCATTCTCGTTCACATTCGCAACCCACACGGCAGTCCTGCCAGCTGCCTACCAGAGTCCCAGGCGTCGTGCTGCTGGAAGAAGTCGCGGTGCGGCACGCCGCGCTCGCTCTTCCACACGTAGATCTGCAGGAGAGGGGCCCACGGGCGGGGCTCGGCGGACGCGAGTGATGGATGGGTCCATGCCGCGTCTGCATTGCTCTGCCGCAGCCCTGCCAGCTGCATCTGGGCGACGAGCAGCAACTACCGATCGGGCGGCAGCTTGTGAACCGTCACATGGCAGCGCCTGCACCGCTCGCCCACCCACCCTCGGTGCCACCCACCCACCCACCTTGAAGACCGCCTTGCCCTTGGTCTGGCTGCGCCGCCCGTTGTCGTCCTTGTCAGGCGTCAGGTCGAACACCACGCGGCACACCGGGTCTTGCAACGCATACGCGCGACTGCGGCACGGGGGGCAGCAGGAACACATGATGCCTGCGGTGCCAGGCAAGCGTGCAGCGACACGGCGCCTCGGGCGGAGAAGGCCCACCTGCCGCTGCCGGGCGCCCAACAACCAGAGCAGTGCAGATTGCAGGCAGCACGACAAGGAGCTTTTTTTGATTGAGATTGAGATGCAGAAGGGCAGGGAGGGGTGCTGACCTGACAGGGTAGTTCACACCAGGCTCCTTGCCCCGAGACGCCAGCTTGAGCTCATCCAGCATCGACTTGGGCGCCTCGCGGGCGTAGCGCTTCTTGGCTTCCCACTCCTCCAGCACCTGGCGCAGGAGAGGGAGCGGGCGGGTGTCATTGAGGGGGGGGGGGGGGCAATATGAAGCAGAAGGCTGGCGGGTGTGGGAGGTGAAATGAACGAGCGTGGCGCTGCTTGGCCTCTCATGTCTCCAGGGTCAGCAGTTCAGAGGGGGTTGGCAGCGAAAACATACGCGTTCATCTGACATCTACCGCGAGCTTGATGGCCCCAAGGCGAGGCAGAGGCACCCTCCACGCATGCAGGGTGGCAGCCTGCTCCTGCGCCCAACAGCACCTTCCGGCTCCTCGCCTGGCCGCCACTCGCCACCCACCTTCATCAAATCCAGGGTGGGCTTTATGGCCGCAGGCGAGGCTGAGGCGTCCACCTTGGGGTGCTGCCAGGCACCCACGTCGAAGCTCTCCAGCGCCTCGGGGGTCCAGTCCACCCGCAAGAACAGCCGGCCCTCCCTGCAGGCAGCAGAAAAGCAGCGCGGCGTAAGTGGAGGCATGGGAGACGGGCCACACGATGCGGGGTGCGCACAGGTCATGCGCCGCAACAGCCTTTCCAGTGCCACATAGGCAGTCAGCCAGCCAGCCAGCTAGCAAGCAAGAAGTTGCGTCCCTGCTGCGCTGGGCACTCCAAGCAAGTACCTGAAAAAGGTCTCCCCGTAGCGCATGTGGGTGTTGACGGCCCGCAGGACTGCAAAGTCTGCCTCGGCGTCGGATGTGGCAGAGTAGCCACCACAGCCGTAGGGCGAGGAGCGGTAGAGCTTCAAACCCAGGGTCTTGATGTCCTGCAGCATGCGCGGGATAGCAGGGGCAGGCTCGGGACCACGCCAAGCTGAGGCACGGGCAGCAGCGTGCAACGCAGCGGACCCTGAATTTGCGAGTTTTCCGGGAACGGCGGCGGTAGCAACCCGCACACACTCCCCCGTCGGACAAGTGCATCCAAAGGAAGAGCTTTTGCATCCCCTGAAGCTGTTGCATCCCCTGAAGCTTTTGCATCCCCTGAAGCCCCTCTCTGGGCCTCCTGGCACCCGCACCTGCGCGGGTGGCGGCGTCGCAGCCCCGTCCTCCCGACGGCGCAGCGGCTCCAGCGCGGCGAGCAGCCTCTCCAGCATGGCCTTCTCCGCCGCGCGCCCGCCGTTGGCACACGTGTCCCCCAGCGGCAGCAGCGTGGGCAGCCCCACCGCCTCCCACGAGCGCCCCATCAGCATGTGCTGGATCGCGTCTTGGGGTGTGGGGCGGCGGTGGAAGATGACTGCGGCAGGGGCAGGGCGGGCAGCGTGAGCATGGGGAGGGGCACAGGTGAGCAGGGTGCGCGAGGAGGGTACACATGATGCAGGCGGGTACCACTGGGTGGCCTTCCTCTCTCTGGGCAGAGTGCGCGCCGCTCGCTGGTAGCAGCAGTTGAGGGCCTGGCCGTGCCGGGTGCGGCTGCGGATGCAGCCTGCACATACACCGCAGCTCCCACATCACGCCGCACCGCTCCGCACACACGCTCCCTGCCTGCCGCCGCCCCAGCACCCACCGCAGTAGTTGGGCGCGCCTGGACGCGCAGACTCCTCTTTGGGGACGCGCCACAGGGCGACGCTGTGGTGCTTGGCGTTTGTGTCGGTGAGCTGCAGCAGAGGCAACGGGGACGACGCGAGCAGCGATGCGGTGTGTTGCGAGGAGCAAGAGGGGCGTGCGTCGAGGGCGCACGCACGCTCTGCCGAGCGCCCCCCACACCCCAGCAATCGGCCAGCCACGCCCTGCTGTCAGGCAGCCACGCAAGCAAGCAACAGTCTTGCACCTACCTTGAAGCTGTCGGGCAGGAAGACAGCCGTCAGCGCTTGGCTCTTGATGTCCATGGCCAGGAAGCGTTCGCGGGCGCGGTCCAGCCCTGCCAGAGGCGCAGCCGCGTCCAATATTTGAGCCTGCGAGGCATCGATGGGGTAGGGCCAGGAGGTGCTTGTGAGCCTAACCGCCCAGCAGCGCACGCCACGTCCCTCCAGCCCTTTGTCTCCTTGCATCCGCGGTCAATGTTGCAGCCGTTGCGCTGCGGCGTTTCACATCACCCACTACACAGGCGAGCAAGTACGCCTGCCAGACTGCCAGCGTGCCGATGCAGCCCTCCTTGGGCAGACTGATGCACTTGCCAGAGTGGCCTCCTTGGGCAGACTGATGCCGTGCGTGGTGGGCGCGGCGCGGCCGTCGTGGTGCATGATGGTCACCTGAAGCAGAGCAGAGGACACCCCAGCGGCGGAGGTGGTTGGTTGACGGATGCGTTTGGGTCTCGAGGGCGGCTGCCCCGCCCCTTGCATCCAGCGCCGCTGAATGATGCACGGCTGCCACTCTGTGGCACCGCCGCCGACTGCAGAACCCAGCGCCCAGCCGCCAGCAACCAGGGCGCCGCTCCCCCTGGCGTCCCCCTGCGCATACCTGGCGCACGCGCATGGTGGTGGGCTCTGGCGGCGCCGGCAGCAGCGGCATCTTGCGCAGCTGCAGGTACTGCGGCTTGCTGCAGCAGCAGAGGGCAGATCGAGGGTGTGGTGAGGGGGAGGGGGCAAAAGCCGGAAAGACGGCGCTCCGGCCTCTCTCCTAATGGTCCCTCCTAACATTGCATTTCCGCACCCCCAGGCCTCACTAGGTGCTTGACGCCATGTCCCATGTGGTGTTGAAGATGTTATCAATGCACAGGCTGCAAGGGGAGGAGGGGAAGCAAGGAGGTCGGGGGGAGGCCAGGGTTGCGCCTCACCATGCTGGCAGATGCCTGCGTGCAGGGGCCAGCACCACCAGCCCACCACAAACACCGCTGGCCCGACAGCAGCCGCCACTCCAAGCAGCGCATGCAGCGCGGCAGCCTCACCGGTCGCCGTACGCGCCGATGTCGTGGCCAGAAAAGTGGTTGACGTTGACCGGCACGTAGAAGCCGGTGGGCGCGAGCCGCTCACGCAGCTCACTGATGCTGTACTCTCCCACCGTCTTGACGCCGACCTCCACGCGGGCTGCACAAGGAAGAGCCCACGCAGCCATGTCAGCAAGGTCAGGGTTGGTGCACGCGTTGCTGTCGCGCAGGCACAGCTCACGCTCGCCCGTCTCCCTTCCCGCCCCCCAGCTGCATTTGGCAGCACCCATCAGCACGCGACACGAGCAGCCGCCGTGGCGGCAGCAAAGCCCAGCATCACCGCCCCAACGCCCAGCACCCACCTAGCATCATGAGGTCTCGGTCGGCAGAGGGGTCGGGCATGCCGTGCAGGGTGCAGGGTGGGTAATGCGGCACGGTGCGCTGCTTCGGCTTGGGCTTGACTTCGCGGCTGCTGCCTGCCGCTGCTGCCGCTGCCGCCTTCCTGCTGCTGCTGCCGCCGCTGGTGCGGCCGGCCAGGAACGCGCGCAGGCGATCCTGCGCCGACTGCGTCTCTGGCGGCCCACCGTCGCCGACTGCAGCTGCAGCCGCAGCGGCTGCAGATCCAGCTCCGGTCACGGCTGCACGGTCTGCCTTTGCCTTGCGCGCGCGCGTGAGGGCCGCAAAAAAGCCGCTGCCCTCGTGCGCGTGGCAGTGGTCGGTGTACGCCATGCCAGTGCCCCACTCTCGGCACTCCCCGGCCAAGCAGTCGCACACGTAGCAGAAGCACTGAGCAGGAGGGGCGAGGGGTGGAGAGGGTGACGGCGACGGAGAGGCCGGGGGCGAGGGTGTTGCAGAGCGGTAATGCAACGTCCCGACTGCTGCTCCCCTTTTGACCCACCTTGTCGCAGTGCTTGGCGTTGCCGGCAGCCACGGTCTTCTGGAAGGGGTGCTGCCCGCAGACGTCGCGCACGTGGGGCATGTCCTTGTTCCAGACTGCAGGATGGAGGAGCTACGCGGCGGGGAGGGGGTCGACGGCAACGCAACGTGCACCGTGCGCTCGGCGGCGCGGCGACGGCGGACGGCCTACACGCCACCCTGCGTTGCCGGCAGCGCCAGCGGCACCTCCTAAACGCTGTGGCTACAGCCGATATGGCCTCAGCGGGTTTGGGAGACCCTTCCATGAACTCTGGCATCCGCCTACCGGTGCCGGCCTCTGCCACAACCTCGAGGTCCTCCTCGGGCCCCAGGGGCCGAGCAGGCGCGGCCTCAGCGGCCGGCTGGTTGTCGTGAACCTCGAGAATGCCCCAGTCGTCGTCTGAAGAGGCCGGGGGCGGCCCAGGGGCTCGGCGCTGCCGCTTTGGAGGGCGCTGCTGCTGCTCTTCGCCATCAGAAGACATCGTGAGGTCAATTATGGCCTCCTTCTGCGGCGCCATGGGCCCCCCACGCCAGCGGCAGCGATTGAAAGTCCGACTGCTGCCTCAGACCCAGCTGGGCGTTTCTAAGATGCCAGGGACGGGTGGCAAATGCCCTGACCGCGGGCAGAGTGTTAACAGCGCCTGAAACAGGCGCCAGCGGCAAGCCCATGTGTTGCGTGCTGCGTCAGCCCTCTGCACCGGTCGACCCCCTGGCCTGCCTGCTGCAGGAGGCGCAGCGGCGCCACTTTGAACTTGTTACCTGGTCCACAGAGTGTCTCTAGAGACGCGAGGCCGCGCCGGAAAAGCTGCTGAGAGCGAGGGGATGGTCGGGTCCGCGCAAGCCAAGCCCCCTGGTCTCGCCCGCTGCAGTAGAGCGTTGTTACACCGCAATTGAAACGCAAGGCAGGCCGGAGAAGTGTGCAAAGCAAAGCGAGAATGTGGGACAGAGGGCAGGCTGTCGGGCAAGGAAAGCGTGAGCGGCGGCAGGAGCAGCGCGCATCACAGCGCAGCTGCTGCCCAACTTACCTGCGTTAAATGGCTGCCTGCTGCACCAGAGCTGACAGGAGGGGTCCAGGCTGTTGCAGGGCGAAGCTGGGTTGGCTGGAGACAGGTGGACTGCAGCCCACGGGCAGCGCCGCCGGTGCTTCACGTGCGGCGGCGTTTGCCGCCTGCCGTCACCAGCAGCTCTGCATTCACCGCCGCAGTGAGCGTGACCAGCGGCGCCTCAGAGGAATCCGCGTCAGCAGCAAAGTTGAGCTCGGCTGCAGACTCGGCGGGGGCCGGGCGCAGCACCTCGCCGCCGCCGTAGGTGCCCTTGAGGAGGCCGGTGTTGCACCGCAGGTGGTACTTGCCGGTCTGCTCTGCCACACCCACCACGCGGCACGTCAGCCGCTTGCGCTGAATGGTGCTGGTGCCGACCTTGCCCATGCTGGCAGGCTTCAGCAGCACGGCATCGCCGATGTCGAACTCAGCGCCGCCCTTGCCGCCCTGGCTGCGGATGCGCTGGCGGTTGCGCACGTGCAGTGCCAGCACCTGCTCCTGGTGAGCGCCGTGGTGGGCGGTGAGGATGGCTGTCGATGTAGGGGGAGGAGGAGAAGAGCAGCAATTGACATGCAGGGTGGAGATGGTGGGCGTGCGCACTGCACCACAGCCGGCCTGCCCAACTCTGTTTATGTCTACCCCAGCTCAAACAGCCCAGTCAGACTCACCCGCTGCCTCTGCATCAGCGCTGGTGCCAGCTCCATCGCTGCTGTCGTCCACCTTATCCAGCTCATCTGCAGCATGGAGGTACGAGCGCTCATGTGGGAGCAGCCACTGCTTCATGCGCCCCCATTTGCAGGCAGGCCCCCAACGAATGGTTTGCCCGCCGCTCCCAACATCACTCCCACACTCACCAGCAGCGTCGCACTCTGCTGCAATGGCTGCCAGCTGATCCAGCAGGCTCGTCGCTGCCCGCCGCTTGCCTGATGGGCTGCGCATGGCTGTAGCACGCTGCGGCAGCGCACGAGTGGGCACCTCGCCCGCCTCGTCCAGCAGCTCATCTGCCACCAGCTGGCTCAGCCGGCCGCCTGCATTAGTGCGGGTACTGCGCCGCCCCAGGGGAGAAGCGGTGGCAGCAATTTGCAGCGTTGCCTCGTCCAGCGCTGCATCGTCGCTTGCCTCGTCTTCGCTATCCGAGGGCAGCACCAGTTCTGACAGCGTGCGGCGGCGCTTGGGCTGCGCTGCGCTGCCTTTGCGCGTGGCAGGGGCTGGCGGGGTGTCGGCATCGTTCGCCTCAGCCGAGGAGGTGAAGCCCAGCAGGCGGACAATGTCATCCAGCAGTGGCAAGTTCATGTTGGAGGGCAGCGTGCCGAACAGCGCCTTGGTGGGGGCCATGCCGCCGAGCGCGCTGGTGGGCGAGTTGTTGACCATCTGCATCACTGTCAGGACGTGCTACCCTGCCCCGCTTCATCCAGCAACTCCAGCCCTGCTTACAGATACAGTATGCTCACCTCCACATCCCAACGCGGCAGGACCAGCTCAGCATCCTCCTGGTCCCCTCCCGCGCCCCGCCGCCGCCGCCCGCTGGCGGCAGGTGCCTGCGTTACCGTCAGGCCCTGCTGTGCCCGTTTGCGGCGCATGATATAATCGATTTGAGCAAGCGGAAACACATTGTGCTGGCGGCTGTTGCTCCAGTTGTCTTCCAGCTGCTGCTTGACTGCAGCTGCAGCAGCCATTTTAAACTGGGGGCGGGAGCGGGGCGCGGGAGGGTTCCACAAGGATGTGAGATGACCTTGAAGGATGTGGGAAGAGCGAAAACGTGATCAGGGGCCGCTACAAGCCGGGGGGTCCACGGGTGCAGAGGGCTGACGTGCTGCGTGCTGCCGGCGCCCGAAGGCTCCCGCCTCCTTTGCGGACCTTCCAGCAATTTGTTAGAGAGCAACTTGTCCAGTTCTGCAGCCCACGCCGCGGTCAAAGTTGAGTTGAGCTCTCCCGCAGTTGTCTCCGCGCCTCCCAGGTGCCCAGGGCACGCCTCGCGCCCACTGGTGACAGCAGGCAGTGTTTTGCGTAGCAGGCATGGCCGCGGCCCTGGCAGCGGGCGCCTCGGCAACGGCGCTGCCGCCGCCGCCGCTCGACGCGGCCCTTGCGCTGGCAGAGTTCGAGGCGGGACTGGACGGCCTGGCGGAGAACGACCTGGTGGATGAGGCAGAGGTGGACTCCATCATCCGTGAGACGGTGCTGCATGCAATCGGCGACATGCCCTGGTCGGACGCCAAGGTGTGTGCTGAACGTTTGTTTTGGGTGTTGGCTGTGTTGCGGGGTGTAGGCGTACCGTTGTACTTGAGCTTGCTGACTTGTGGGTTGTTTAATTTATGCTTGTTGCATGACAGCTCAGCGGCATTCCCACACGCAATTCACGCCGACGTCGCGGCCTTCCCTCCACGCTGCCCCCCCACTCGTGCCCTCACCCGCAGGTCGGCCCCTGGACCAGCCAGGTGATCGAGGGCATCCTCAAGAAGCTGGCAGGCCTGCAGAAGCCCATGAAGTACGTGTGCCACGTCAGCCTCACGCAGCGCGCCGGCGCGGGCCTGCACGCCGCCGCCGCCAGCCGCTGCAACGCCAAGACCGATGGTGCGGGGGCGCTGGGGTGGGGTGGGCGGCGGCTGGGCGGGAGGGGCGCCTGAGCTGCACTTGTCCACCTTCCTTCAGCTGGTCGTGCTCAGCCGCCGTGGGTGGCGGCTGGGCGGGAGGGGTGCGCAGGAGGGCACGCTATGCCCCTGCTGTGTGGTGCCGCGGCAGGGGCATACACACAGCAGGGGGTTTCCAGCAGCTGCCACGCAGCAGGCCTCCTGCTGTGTTCTCGCTCACCACAACTCCAACTACCCGCACTCCACACTCCACCTCCCCCACCCCCCCCACCCCATGCATGCAGGCTCGCTGACCGTGCACTGGGAGAGCGCGACCGTGCTGGCGCTGGTGACCGTCTTCTGGCTGGCCGCCTGATCGGCGTGCCCATTAGCGTGTCGGCTCTGCTGCTACTGCTGGCCGTCTGCTTGCCCCCTGCAACTCCACACGACACCCTGGCGAGAAAACGTTACACAGGCGCCCTCGGGGCAGTCACAGAGGGGGGCGCCGTGCGGCATCATTGAGCGTGTGTGTGGCAGGAGCGAGGGAGCCGAAAATTGGGAACAGGACAGCGGGGAGCAAGGGAACTAAATTGCTGCAGGGAGGGGCGGGTTCGGGGGGCTGGCTGCGGCGGTGCGCGTCGTGACTCGCACACAGCCAATCGGCCGCGCGCGCCACCGCGGCTCCCCCGCCTCAAGACCGTGCGCGCCGCAATCACTTGGCGGCGGCGGCGGCCACGCGCGCCTCGTGGGCTTTGCGCGTCCACGTGACCTTCTGCGGCAGCTCCTCCGCCACGCCGCCCGCAGCCTCAATCTTGGCCTTGGCGCTGGCGCTGAAGGCGGCGGCCTTGATGGTCAGCTTGGCGCTCAGATCGCCGTTGCCCAGCACCTGGAGGGTGAGGCAGAAGGGGAGGCGCGGGGTCAGTTTGAGATGTGTATGCAGCGGTCACGCAGCGAGCAGGTGAACAGGGTGGCCGGACAGGCGACGGTGCATCCACACCGCCCGCGGCTGCGTGCGCGCTGCTGCAGTCCTGCCCCGGCAGCTGAGCAGAGCAGAGCATCCCCCCAGCCATGCGTGCGTGCACCTTGAGGGGCAGGCGGGTCTCGCGGCCAGACAGGTTGACGATGCGCTTCTCCTCCAGGGCCTCCAGGCTGACGGTCTCGCCGTCGGCAAACGCCTTAAGCTGCGACAGGTTGACGACCACATAGTCGGGCAGGCCGGCGCCCATGCCGCCGGCAATGCCCTTGAGCTTGGGCAGGCGGCGGTACAGCGGCGTCTGGCCACCCTCAAAGCCGGGGCGGATGCCGCTGCCGCTACGCGACTTCTGGCCGCGCATGCCGTAGCCGGCGGTGCCGCCCTGGGGGAAGGGAGGGGCGAGGGAAGGAGGGAGCAGCGTGTCGGTTGGTGGCTGCGCTCCTGTGGCTCCGCTGTAGTGGCTGCTCGACCGCAGCTGTGACGCGCAGCTCTTGCACGGCCGAACGGGTTCGGGCACGTGGCCACCTGTGCACATAGGGCGCCTGCATGCCACCCAGTGGCACGCCGCTGCGCCGCCAGCTGCCCTGCGAGGGCTGAACGTGCTCTTCACACTCGGCGCACCTGTCCAGCACCGTAACCGCGGCCCTTCCGGTTGGTGTTCTTCTTGGAGCCGGGCTGCGGGCTGAGGTTGTTCAGCCGCAGGCGCTCATCCTCCTCGGTCGCCGCTGTTCGACAGGGAGGCAGTTTGGCTGTAAGACGGGCGAGCCCCATTAGATGGGGTGGTGGCGACCAGGCAGCCACTCGATCTCATGAACTGTGCAGATACCAGGGCGTGGTCGCCAGCCAAGCATCAGTTGTGCAGCTGTTCTGACGTCGGCCGACCACCTGCCGGCCCCCGCCTCGCGCCGCACCTGCTGCCCGCACCACGGCCACGCTAGGCCGGGCCGCGCTGCGCGCCACGACGGGCCGCAGAGCAAGCTGCTGCCCGCTGAAGGAAGAGACTCGCGACACCTGCGCAAGGGGAGGAGCGAGGGCGGTGAGGAGCTGCCTTGCGCTAGAAGTGCGGCGCCGGCTCGCTCCAGCCCGGTGCAGATAGTGCATTTCTACCGTTGTGGCCGCTGGTGGGGCGCACAGCCAGGCGGCGCGCATAGCCTCACCGCCTGCATGCTGCCCGCTGCCTCCTCCGCGCGCTGCTGTTGCCAAGCGAAACTGTCGTGGGCACAGGCGAGCGTAAGGGGGCTGCTGTTGGCCGCCGGTGGTGTTATCGCCAGGACGGCCGAGCCCAGCATGAAGGCAGCATGGGGAGCAGCCGGGAGTCGGTGTTCGCCAGCTTCACCCTCACGCAGCGCTCATCGACACTTGCACAGCGCGTGAGCGCCGATACACGCCCTGTTGCTCCCCGTTGTCGCTCCCCTTACGCGTTTCCTGCCCCCCGCAACATCGCGCTGAAGATCCGCGGTACCTGAGAGACTCTCTGACCGCGTCTGGCCTGCGCAGTGAACCCTCACTACCCAGCGCCCCGCGCCCCGCGCTGTCACCCCTCTAGTGTCCGCCCGGCGTCCTGCTGCTGCTGCTGGGAAAGATCACCTGACCAGCGAACGTCGCACATCGACCCGCAGCCATGGGAAACAGCCGCAGCCGGCACCGCCCGCCGGCGCCCTCTCCCACCTCTGCCGCCGGCGTGGCGCCCGGCACGCAGCAGCAGCAGCAAGCAGTTCAATACTCTCCCTCGCAGGTCTATGCGCCGCCGGTGAGACTGCAGGGAGGGGGGGACAGTGGGAGGCGCGCAGGCGGACGGCTGCTGCATTTCACGCCTGCATTCTCGTGTACTTTCACTTGCGAGCGGCGCCTGGTCTACTCGCCGCGCCCACAGCCAACCGCTGCCGTCCCCTGCCATTCAACCACAGGGCACGTACTTTCAGCCACAGCAGCAGCCCGGCGGCGGCCCCCCTCCACCCTACATGAGCAACGGGCAGATGTATGGCGGCGGCCCCTCGTGGCGGCCGCCCTACCCCCCGCCGCAGCAGCAGCCGCAGCCGCCGCAGCACCAGCCGGCGTACTCTCGCCCGGTCGGCGCGCCGGGGGCGCCGCCCGCCCCCGCGCCGCCGCCAGCCGCCAGCCAGGAACTTACTCAGACGGCCACCATCCGCAACGCCGTCAACCTGAAGAAGAACACTCTGGAGGTGGTGCCGCTGCCGGGAGCCCCCAACAAGCTGGCCATCTCCTTCACCTTCGACGCCTCCCAGCCCTGCGCCGTCACCACCTTTGTGGTGGCCACAGAGGATCCGGCGCGGGGCTGCCGCCTGGTGCCCGCCAAGCAGGAGGCGGCGCCGCAAATCTATTACGACAAGGGGGTGAGCTGTGGGAGGGGGGGGGAGGAAGGGAGAGGGGCGCCGTAACAACGCGGGGCGGTCGCCTCCTCCCCCCTGCGCCTGCTCCATGCGTGCTCCGCCTCTCTTCACACGTGCGCCTCGTCCTTGCAGTTCCCCGGCTCTGCTACCGAAGGCTCCCAGCACGCTGTGGACACCATGGGGTCCGTTTTTGCGCAGCCCCAACCAACCGCCCTTCCTCCCCCTCTCCCTTGTGCCCCTTCTATCCCGCTTGTCCTCTGCCGCAGCTGGGCCTGAAGTTCCCCGGCACAACCCCCGAGGGCGCTCACCACATCATCGACATGGGACTCTACGAGGAGGGGCAGCTGGTGGCTGCGGGGCGCGACACCTTCCCGCTTGTCATCCGCCTGGAGACGGTGACGGACAAGGGGCGGCGCGAGGGGCACACGCTGCAGGAGCTGCGGTGAGCAAGGGGTGGGGGCAGCGCAGCGCGGGGGCAGGGGTTCGGTTGCTGGTTGGTGGGGACCGCAGGAGCCTGGGTGCAGGGCTCAGACAAGGCGGTGGCGGGAGGCGTGGCGCGTGGTGCCTGCACCCTGTGGCGCTTCCCATGCCGCCTCCCCCGACGCGGTACCCGCGCCTTTCCCCCGCCCCGCCCACAGGCCCGGCGGCGAGCAGCAGGCGTGGGTGCAGAGCCAGACCACCTTCGCTGTGCTGCACCGCGAGGAGGACGGCAGCTACGCCGTGCGTTCTTTGAAGCAGAAGATCTGGGTGGAGGGCGTGTCGTACGAGCTGCAGGTGGGCGTTGCTGCCACGAGTGGGGCAGGACGGACGGAATCTGCAGGCTGGCCGGCGCTGGGGGGGAAGCGCATAGGCCCGGCGGGCGGGCGAGCGGGCGCTGCCAGGCCCACCTGCGGCAGCGGCACATGGTGCGGAGTACAGACAGACCCCGTGCCTCGCACAGTGTGGCTCCTGTCTCGCGTCCCTGCTCCGCTGCAGGAGATTTACGGGCTCGAGCAGTCGGTGGCGGCGGCGCGAGGCTCCCCGGCGGACGACCCCGACAACGAGGAGCGGCTGTGCGTGATCTGCCTGGTGAACGAACGCGACACGACCGTGCTGCCGTGCCGCCACATGTGAGGCCCGGGGGTTTGAGGGGCGGCTTGGCCGCGTGGGGGGAGGGGCCCCGAGCAGCACGGGCGGCGGCACATGCAGGCACGGGTGCGCGCTGTCCCTGCAGTCGTGTGGCGTCACCCGACTGCGCATCGCATCGCTCGCCGCAGGTGCATGTGCCACGAGTGCGCCCAGGAGCTGCGCAAGCAGACCAGCAAGTGCCCCATCTGCCGCAACCAGGTGCGGCCGCCGCGTGCATGCGCCGCCACAGCTGCTGCTGGTGCGCTGCTTGCTTCCCACGAACCTGTGGATGCGCTGCCTGGTCGGCTCGAGAGCCCCAAGCCCCACTGGCTGCCTGCCTGCCTGCCTGCTGCTGCTGACACGTCCCTGTGGTCGCCCCCAACCCCATGTCTCTCTCAGGTGGAGAGTCTGCTTCACATCAAGATGCACAAAGGCCCCAAGCCGGCGCCGCAGCAGGCTCTGACGGAGCGCCAGGTGGCGGACGCCCGCGCTGCCAACGCTGCGGTCGAGCTGGTCGGGCCTGCCGCGCCAGGCAGACCATCCGCCACGCAGTGAGCCGGGGCCCGCAATGCACATGTGTAGGCAGCTCAGGCGGTGGGGCTGGCTGCAGGGCGGTCGACGGGCCTGCTGCCGTACGTGCAGGCATTGCCTGCAGCCCGCGTAGCATGTTGCACACACTGCCCACGCGCGTGCTCCCCAGGTCTTTGTTTGCACCCCTTTGTTCCTGATTTCTGCACCCCAGAGCTGTGCCTTGCACGACCTATCGCATCCCACGCCTGTGTACCAACCTTCTAGTTTGTGCTGCCCCGTGTGTTGCCGCCCTCTACGTGGGCACGGCACACCCTCCCCTTGTCTTCCCTCTGCCTCTAGAGATTTCCCCCTCTTCTTTGCGCCTCTGCTGTATATCTACCGCATGTACTGTAACTGGAGACGTTTGCATTGTTGGCGAGTGTCGGCAACAGGGTGCTGGTGGGACGGTGCGAGGCGTGGCGCGGCGCACCGCTGGGCCAGCCCAACATCGTGCCCTCTGCTCGCCGATCCGACATTGTGACAGCTCCCATGTCTTGCAGCAGCCTGCGCTCGCTGCTGTCAAGCCCCCTGAGCCTCACGGCGTCACTGAGCCGAGTCTCCTCCCCACTGCGCCAGGCGGCAGCTGGCCAGCGATCGCACAGTCGTCATCTGCGACTAGTGTGCAGTGCGACACCGCCTCCGAGCGCTGCAGGGCTTTCTGCCTCTCGCTCGTCGATAGTCGCGGCGCCTGTGCAGCAGCGTCACTCCCCACAATCCCGCTCACCCACTAGCGCAGCAGCGGGCAGCAGCGCAAGCATGGCCGCCTCTGCCGCCGCTGCGCCGCCCGCCGGCGGCGTCCCCTCCGCCGCCGACCAGGCGATCGCCGCCGACCTGCTGTCCTACCTCAACGCCTCGGTGACCGAGTTCCACGCCGTCGAGGAGGCGCGGCAGCGCCTGCTGGCTGCCGGCTTCACGCAGCTGTCGGAGCGGGCGCCGTGGGAGGGCCTTGAACGCGGCGGGCGCTACTTTTTCACTCGGTGGGTGGGTGGATGGGTCGACAGGGTGGGAGGGTGGGGGGTGGGGGGGTGGGAGGGAGGGTGGATTGTTGGTTGATGCCAGTGCAGTGTAGCGTGTGGCCAGCTGGCTCTGCACACCTCGTGCAGCACAGCGTCCCCCGCCGCGGGTACGGAGCCTCGCGTCGCACGCGCCGCCCTCCTCTCGCCCGCCCCTCCCGCTCGACGCAGCAACGCCTCCACCCTGGTTGCATTTGCCGTGGGCCAAAAGTACGAGCCAGGCAATGGTTTTATGATGGTGGGGGCACACACGGACAGGTGGGTGGGTGAGGTTAGGATGGGCGCCCTGGCTCGGCAGAGCCTGCGGTTGCTGCGGGCTGCTGTCGCCACGCCGCCGCAAGATGGCAGAAGACCAGGCGGCGGCTCGCTCCCTGCCTTTCCCTTTCGCCGCTGGCCTGCTGCGGTCAACGAGTCGCTGGCAGCTTGAAACCACTACTTAAAAAAAAAAACCATGTCTGCCCGCCGGCTGCCCTTGTTTGCGGCCCCCTCGCCTGCAGCCCCTGCTTCGAGCTCAAGCCGGTGACCCGCCTGCCGCACACTAGCGCTGCCCCTGCCGCCCACCGCTTGACCTCACCCCGCTGCCCGCCTGCAGCCCCTGCTTCAAGCTCAAGCCGGTGAGCAAAACCGTGAAGAGCGGGTACGGCATGGTCAACTGCGAGCCCTACGGAGGCCTGCTGCACCACACCTGGTGGGTGGGTGGGTGCCGGGGCCGGGGGCGGCGTTGGCAGGCGTAGGGGCGGGCGGGTGGTAACGGTTTGGCGGAATGGCTGCTTGCGAGGGCGCCCGGCTGGCGGGACAAACCAGCCCGCAGGCATCGGTGGTGGCCGATGCAGGGCTGGCACAGCCCCATGCCTCGTCGGCGTTCCTCTTCTTTGTTGAATGTTATGTTGAAGCTCGTGCGCACTCGGCGATGTGGGCATGCATACATGCATTTATGTCCACCTCTTCTGCACATATGAACCTGCGTATCCCACTTCTGTGTGACAACTACGTGCCCGCAGGTTTGACCGCGATCTGACCGTGGCGGGGCGGGTGCTGCTGCGCGACGGCGACCGCATGGCGCACCGCCTGGTGAGCCGGCAACCGTTTCACGTGACTTATTGCCTACAAATGCACTGCTCTCTCCCCTGCTTGCCTTGACCTGCATTGCTGTGTGCAGCCGGCGAGCGGCCAGCGCATGCGCCTTTCGCCTGGCCTGCCCGCATGCTCCACCACGCACACCGGGGCTCTCCCGGTGGTCCTGCACTCTCCCCTCCCTGCTCCCTCTCCGTCTCGTGTTCATGCCCTGCCCATCCTGCGACGCCACTGGTTGAAACGTAATTGGTGCCCTCGTTGCCTGCTGCCCTGTGCAGGTGCGGGTGCCCAAGCCCATCCTGCGCATTCCCATGCTGGCCATCCACCTGCAGCGGGACCTCTCCACCGCGGGGTTCAACCCCAACAAGCAGGTCAGTCCGGCATCGTGTCAATGATGATTTGTGGTCGCAAGTTGTATCACAAGCAGGTCCCTCCGAGTCCCCTCCGTCGCACGACTGCCTGACCGCCGTTACCACCTGCCTGCTTGTTGTCACCGCTTGCAGTCCTGCCGCCGCCGCTGCCAAGCTTGCGCTTCACCAACCGGCAGCCAGCCAGCCACCCATTGGTTGCCGCTGCCAAGCCTGCACTTCATGATCGTCAGCCAGCCAGCCACCCATTTATCAAATGAATCGACCAAGTTACGGAAACCCTGTGGCACCCACTTCATTTGACCGCAGACCCAGTGCACCCCGCTGCTGGCACTGTCAATCAAGAGCAAGCTCGAAGCGGGCGCTGCGCCTGCTGCGCCTGCTGCCCCTGCCGAAGGCGCTGCAGAGGGCGTGGCCTCCGGCTCAGCGGCTGCAGGCAACGGCGCGGCGCCCGACAGCGCGGCGGCCCGGCACCACCCGCTGCTGCTGCGCCTGCTGGCCGCAGAACTGGGCTGCAAGGCAGGTGAGAGTGGCTGTCGGCACCACTGCTCCTGCTTCTGCTGCTGCTGCTGTGCTCCACCCCCGCTGCTGCTGCACAACCATACGGCGGCGGCAGGAGACTGGCGGCCGGTGCTTGCGCAGTGTCGCAGCAGGCGGCAGCCACCGGCGGCGGCGACGGCAACCGCACTAGCCTTGCCTAATCTGCCCTGCTCCCCTGCCTGTTCCTCTTGATTGACAGAGGACATTGTTGATTTCGAGCTCAACGTGATTGACACGCAGCCTGGTGTCATTGGAGGTGAGTTGCGGGGGGGGTGGGGGGGGGGGGGGGTATGTGTGTGGGGGGTGGGTGGTGTGTGTGTGTGTGTGGGGTGGGGGGGTGGGGGGGGGGTGGGGGGTGGGGTGGGTGGGGGGGTGGGGGGGTGGGGGGGGGGGGGGGGGGGGGGGGGGCTGTCCCGCTGGGCTGCGGCCTTGCATCCCGGCCGGCGTGCGAGCCGTTCACACGTTCTCACCGCCTGCGCCGCTTTTTCCTGCAGGGGGAGAGGACGAGTTCATTTTCTCTGGCCGCCTGGACAACCTGTGCATGAGCTACTGCTCGCTGCAGGCCCTCATCGCCACCTGCAGTAGCGCCGACGCCCTGGCAGGTGCGACTGCCGTGCGACTGCCACGGATTGGGCGGGCGGGCGTTTGCGCTGCAGTGTGGCGCCAACGAGCAGTCGCGGCTGGCTGCGTGGCTGCCCGACATCAGGGACGTGCCACGCCAGCCTTCCTGACACACATCTCCTTGCGTGCCCCCTCATGCAGACGAGACTGCAGTGCGCGCCATCGCTCTGTTTGACAACGAGGAAGTGGGCTCTGACTCGGCGCAGGTGGGGGTGCAGGGAGGGCAGGGTCGCCGCGGGCGGGCCGTGGGCTGAGCTCAGACAGTTCGAACTGCCGCCGCCGCCGCTGCTGCCCTCCAATCCCGCGCCACGAAATGCCCACCCCTCGCCCACCTCGTGTGCCGTTTCAGGGCGCCGGCTCCCCCGTCATGCGCGATTGCATCACCCGCGTCACCCAGCTGCTGGCAGAGGGCGCCGAGGGCGCGGTGCAGCGCGCCATGCGCAACTCCTTCCTTGTGTCGGCAGGTGGGCTGGGGTGGTTGGCCATGGGACCCCCCTGGCCGACTTGCAGTCAGGTGGAGGGAGGCATGCCGTCGAGGGTTGCGCCGGGGCGGCCATGTTGGCGCAGGGCAGCTACCTTGCCGCCGTGCTGCGCCGTCGCTGCAGTGTGCACCGCCAAGCCTGTCTCCGCACCGTTGCCTGCAGGCATGGCGCATGTGCTGCATGCCACCATTACATCACATCAGTTCTAAGCTCCAACTTGTTGCACCACTTGCTGCCTGCAGACATGGCGCACGCGCTGCACCCCAACTACGCCGACAAGCACGACCCAGACCTGGCTCCCCGCCTGGGCTCTGGCCTCGTGCTCAAGCACAACGTGAACCAGCGCTACGCGACCACCTCCATCTCCGCCACGCTGTTCCGGTGAGCCCTGCGCCGTCGCTCGCTCCCGCTGCTGCCGCGCTTGCTGTGTGAAGTGCTTGCTGAGGGTGTCGTCGTGGACCTACCACCTTACGGCTTACAGGCTGCCATCCAGCGCTGCAGGCCCACCATTGACCACCGCCCGTCTGCCTGCCACTCGCAGGGAGGTGTGCCGCCGCGCCGGCGTGCCCACCGCTGAGTTTGCGGTTCGCTCCGACATGGCGTGCGGCTCCACCATCGGTCCAATCCTGGCATCTGGCCTGGTGCGTACGCAAGGGCTGCAGAGGGGGGGCTGGCTTGCATGCGGCGGAGTGCCGCTGCGCGCCGCTTGGCATGCACAGTGACAGCCAGCCCGCCAACCAGCCCTCCTGCCTGCCCGCCCTGCTGACCCCAGCCCTGGCCCTGCCGCACGCATGCCACCCTGCTCATGCATCCTTTCTGAACCCAACCCCACCTTCGGCGCACGCATGCTTGCCGCCCTTCTCAACCATGCCTGCCCCTCTGCTGCCGGCAGGGCGTGCGGACCGTGGACATCGGCGTGCCCCAGCTGTCCATGCACTCCATCCGCGAGATGTGCGCTGCCGTGGACGCTGCGCATGGCCTGCGCGCCTTCACAGCATTCTTCCACACCATCTCTGAGCTGGACCGCTCGGGTGGGTGCCAATGGCTTGCTTGACGAGCTGCTGTGCTGCTTTCCAGGCTGCTGGATAGTCGAATCTCTGGATTATGGCTGTCCGCGCCAGGCCGCTGCAGAGCGATGCAGGCGCGCCATGTTCCAAGCAAGCAGAACAGCAGGGCCGCTGCGACGGGCTGCTCCGCTCACACCCCCCTCCCGCTCTGGCACCAACGCCCCTGCAGTCGACCCTGAGACCTTGCCCCCGCCAGACATCCGGGGCACCCTGCGCGAAGCTGCCTGCGGCCACGTGCACTGAGGCAGAGCCCGCCCCTGCCCACCGTTGGAGGCACAAGCAGCGGTTGCGGAAGGCAGCTGGAGTTGCGGGCTTGCAGAAGAAGCTTTCCTGCTTCTGTTGCTTGGATCCTGCACAGAGCCAGAGCCTTCCGCCTGCATGTAAAACAGATGCTAGAGAGGGCTTTGCCTTGGTGCAGTGGCAGCAGCGGTCGACCCATTGGCATGCCAACAGCGCCAAATTGGCGGGTCCCCTGCTGAGAGTGTCCAGGGGTCCTTGAAAGCGGCCACCTTGCCCCTGTTTGAGCCATCCATGCCTGAACCTGCAGCTGTGCTGCCATTGCAGCTGGTGAGTGGAGGGGTGGCAGGCAGCACGGGACTACACGTCGCCAGTTGCATGCGTCGCCCCCCGCTGTTACAATTAAGCGTGTGGTGTGGAGACGATAACGAGGGCGCCGCTTCCTGCGCAGTGCGCTGCACTTGCCTGCACCTGAGGCAGGAATCCGATGTACGTGCTTGGCCGCAGCAATGCCAGAGGCTGGGCAGCAAAATCAATGCTTGTGTAGATTATTTGCCTGTTTGGATGACGCGCCATGTATCCGAGAGGGCATACCAGTGCAGTGCCGAAGGGCAGGCTAGATGTGTGCACCCACAGTGGCAGTTTCAACCTTCGGGCACACAAGGGAGCGCAGATGATGGACTGGGCTGTCGACACGACAGCTTGCCGCAACTGCAGCCTTCCGTCTCACATTGCTCGGTTACAAATTGGCATCATACAAACTGCCAAGGCGCAACATGGAAGATGCGTCACACGTAGGCAGTCGCACGCGCCTCCCGTTCCTGGATGCTGCGCTGCACCTCGTCCCTGATGCCGGGCACGTCCCAGAAGCCGCCGCACGCCGCCTCCTCGATCAGGGGCGCGTCTTCTGCAGCGATGGGGGCGCCGTCTTTGAGGGCCAGCACCAGGCGGGCCAGCGCGTCTACTGCTATGTCCGCCTGCACTCAAGGAGGAGCGGGGTAGGGAGGACACAGAGTCACGTGAGGAGGAGGCACAGGGGCGCACCTCCAGCAGAATCAGGGTGCCCGTCTGAAGGGCAAGAAGCAAGGGAGCCAGGGGCGTTGCATCCCACCCAACGCCTTTCGAGCCTGCACCACCCGCACCACCTCCCGCGCCGCCCGCCCGCCCATCCAACCCAAAGCGGTCTGCCGGGCCCCGGCGCAGCCTGCTGCGCCCCGACGCGCCTGCTGCGCCAGGCTGCCGCGCGGCCGCTCCATGTAGGTGTACTTGGAGTTGATTTCGTTCAATGCCTCCGAGAAGCGGTCCATCTCGAACTCAAGGTCGGAGCTGCATGCCCAGGGGGATTTGAAAACATGAGCAAGATCAGGGAGGAGCAGGTTGGGTGCACGTGTCCGCATGCAGCAAGGCAGGCACAAGCTGCATGCCGCAGCAGGGCCCCGCCCGCTGCGGCGCCCGCCCTGCCAGTTGGTGACGGCGCACCTCACGCGCACGCGGCGCGCGGAATCCACTATTGCCTTGCCGGGCACGATGCCGCCGCCATGCCGCGCCATCCACAGCGCCAGCAGCACATACTTCCGCTGCGCCGCCTGCGCAACACAGAAGGGGGAGAGGAAAGGGCGCGATTTCGGTGGCTGCCAACCGGCGATGCATACGCAGCCTTCCACAAGCTTCGGAACGCCCGCCGCCGCGCACGCGCACGCCAGCCGCTGCCCGACCAGCTCCGCGCAGCAGCGCAGGCGCGGCGTGCGCTGCCGGGTGGATGGGCCGTCGCAGATGCACGCACGCACCTTGCCGTGTCGGTCCTGCAGCTCTGCCACCGCGATCTGGAAGCCCTGCGGCGCAGCGTCAAACACTTGGCGGCAGAACTCGGGATACGCCTGCACCAGGGGAGCAGAGCAAGTTTAGTTTTTAAACCTTGGGAGCGAGCATGCCTGGAATTGACGACCCCCGACTGCCATGCCCCGCGCCTAGACAGCACTGCCCCACCTTGCATAACATCTCGCATACTCAACCAGTCACCGACTTGGACGCACCTGCGCATCGTTGCCGATGCCGCCCTCAGTGGCGGTGAGGCGCGATATGAGTCCGATGATGGGCAGCGCGCCGACCGCCCGCTTTGCCATGCGCTTCACCCCGTCCGCAAAGCCCCTGCGCTCGAGAAAGGAAGTCGACGAGTTCGACACGAACGGAGATGGAGTGCTGCAGTCGGGGCTAGGAGCACAGCAAGCACGGCGGCGCGGAACCCGCACGGAAACTACACTCACTCTTGCTGCTGCGCGCGCGTCTGCAGGCACAGCTGCCGCCGCCCGCTGCGCGGTGTCGCAGCGGGTGCTGCGAGGCAGCGACGTGGCTGTTGTGTAGCTGCAGGGGAGAGGCGGGGGTGAGGAGGGTGCGTCGGCGTGTGGGCGGTGCGCAGGCACCGGCGGCGGCGGGGCTGAGCAGGCTATAGCGGCCTCACCTGCTGCTGCCGGAGCCCATGCGCATGCGACTGCGCTGCCAGCCATGACTGCCGCCGACTAGGGAGCGCCCAGGGGGCCTGGGAGCTAGAGCGGGGAGAGCGGCTGAAGAGCAGCGGGGTGAGGTGGGGCGTCCCAAGCTCGTGAAGTGTGATGCAATGCAACGGAAAGCAGCCGGGGGCGGGTTTGCCGCACGCCAGCCCACTGCCATCCAATCACCCTCGATGAGGAGCGTGCTGCGCCTCCCGTGGCGTGCACAGACCCGACTGGCCGGCTCCAGCATCAACATCGTCGACACAGTCCGCCGCTTAACCTCGTCAGCAGGACAGCAGCGCGCCAGAGGCAGCTGTGCACGGTTCTCACTCTCTGCAACCAGCCGCCGCTCTGCACCAGGTGGGCATGTGCTCTGCCCGCCGGCGGTACCCGAATGCGCAATCTGGGTCGGTGTAGGGCGCGCATAGGCGCGTGGGCAGGTGTTGAGTTCACCCGTGCAGCGCTCAGAGGTTCAGACCGCGCTTGGGCGCTTGTGCAGCGCTATAAGATTGGCGCACCAGTGCATTTCCCGCCGCATTGGCGCCCAAGTGGCGCAAAAGGCTTCATCACCCCGTCGAGAGCCTCTGTTGGCAGCGCGTGTGATTACAAATGCGACATTTCCCGCAGGCTCTGGCCGCGAGCGGGGACGCGAGCGCGGCTCCCAGCAGCGGCCAGCGGCGGCGGCGCCCGCCCGCCTGCCCGCCTGCCGGCTGCCGGCTCGCCAGCTGCCTGCTGCCCACCTCGTGCCTCCACCCTTGCCATCCCGCCCGCAGGCGTACAGGCAGGCGTACCCCGCGCCAGAGCCGCAGCAGCAGCGCAGCAGCCAGAATGGCGGTGGCAACGCAGGACCCCCTTGAGCAGATCCGGCGGTATTGCGCGGAGAAGCCTCAGGAGCTGAAGGCGGGCGTGGATGCGTGGACGAAGCAGCAGCCGGCATGGGTGGAGGGGCTGGTGGCTGGCGTGCAGGGCAGCTTCCAGGTCGGTGGTGGGGTTGCTAGAGGGAGCAACGAGTGGCTGGTGGGAGGCAAGTGCCCGGCATTCGGCTGGCGGGTGCATCTGTGCATTGTGTGGGCTTGCAGCGGCGCCTCACGCGTGCCTGCGCATGCTTGACTGTTTTCAGAGAGCAGTCTGAAGGGCATGCTGGGCTGCTGTCTGGTTCGCTTCCCGGCTCGGAGCCTCGCTGCACGACCCATGCGACATGCCTGCTCACCTCCACGCTGCATGCGCGCCGCACTGCCACACTGCACGGTAACCATACACCGGGCCGCCTCAACCCTGCCACGGCGCCTAGTCGTGTTACTGCTGCCAGAGCACACCCCAGGCTGGGTCGATATCGACGCTGCCCCTCTCGTGGCGGACTCCGAATGATCCCCCTGCCACATCCTCCCAACCCTCACTGCACTGCCAGCCGCCTGCGCTGGCACGCACGCGCATGCCGTGCTCCGACGGTTGTGCCCCGGCCCCACGCGCCCTCCCTGCTCACCCCGCGCTGTGCCTGCTGTGCCTGCTGTGCCTGCTGTGCAGGGCGCCTTCCTTGGAGGCATCATGGGAGCTGTGGGCAAGATGAATGTGGACACAGCAGCCGCCGGTGAGGGCGTGCGTGGAACGCCGGGGCGCTCCCCAGCCCTTGCTCACGCCATGTGCTGCATGTGCACGTGCGCAGGCCCGCGCCACCCGCGCCGTCCTGCGCTCGCACGACGCCCCCTTTGAAGCCCTCCCGGTCCACGCCCGCCTGCCCCGCCTCGCCTGCAGGTGGCGCGCCGATGGCGCCGCAGATGCTCAAAATGGGCGGGCCGTTTTTGCAGGTGGGGGCGCTGGCAGGGCCGACCAGGGTTGCATGCGATGCAACGGCGCACCGCGGCAGGGCGTGGCGCAGGGCATGCGCCGCCGCGAAAGCTGCAGTGCACACGCGCGCGCTGCCCCGCCTGCGTGCCGCCCTGCAGGCCCGCAATTTCGCAGTCATGACTGGCGTCAACAGCGGCGTGGCGGCGTTCATGAAGCGCTGGCGCGGCAAGGAGGACGTCAACAACCAGCTGGCAGGTGCGGCGGGGGCTGGGCGTGGAGGGGGTGGTGTGCCGCCGCTGCTGCTGCTGCCCTGGGGCAAATCGCAAACAGTGGGACACACACGGCGGCCCCTGCTGCGTGCTGTCGGCAGCGGCAGGCTCGCACCACCTGCAAGCAACATTCCCAGGCTTCTTCCTGTAAATACCTCCTGTTATTTGTGCCCCCCCCCCCTTCCGCCCGCACCCGCAGCGGCGTTCTGCAGCGGAGCCTCCTTCTCCCTCATCAGCGGCGGCCTGTCGGCCGGCGGCGCGGCGCCGATGCCGGGCGCGCCGACACCCAACCCCCTCATGGCAGCCTTCTCCGCGGGCGTGGTGTTTGCGCTGTTCCAGGGAGGGTTCTACAAGGTGCGTTTCTTGTATTGTGTATGGTTGTATAGTGTGGGTGCCTACTAGTTGCAGGCATGTGTACATTTTTTTGTTGTGTAGTGTGGGTGTCTAGTTGTGCAGGTGCATGTGTTCAGTCCTGCGGGCGTGCACTCTTCCAGGCAGAGGTGGCAAGGCGCAGGGCCGTTGCATCTCTTCAGGAAAATAGTGTATCTGATCAGCAAGTCGCATGTGAACAGGCCACAATCTGTCTTGGCATCTGTTACCGGCTGAAAGCCAGCCTGGCTGTGCCGTGGAGAGGAGGCGCTCGACGCGCTCGGTCATGCTGCCTGCCTGCCTGCCTGCCTGTGTGCCTCCGCACACCCCGCGCAGACCCTTGCCCAATGTGTTTCACCTGCGCAGCTTGGCGAGAGCGGCCACGCGCGTGTTCGTTCCCCATCGACTCCCTCAGCCAGTTAGTTCTAAACCTTACAACTTGTTTCTGCATCCCCTGCCTGCGCCGCAGCTTGGCGAGATGTGGGGCGGCCCCAAGACTGAGGACACCGAGTATGTGCGGGTGCAGGCGATGCTCAAGTCCCTGGGGCTGGCGGTGAGTGTGCAAGGGCCCGCCTGTCCACAGCTGTGGAGGGGGCTTGTGGGGTTGCATGTGCGGGTGCAGGCGATGCTCAAGCCCATGGGGCTGCCGGAGAGTGCCCCGCACTCCCGCCTTCCAAGCCCTGCAAGGTGTCCAGCAGACGCATGGCAGGCAGGGTACAGGCATGCACCTGCCGTCATGCCCGCCGCGTCTGCCTCTCGTCGTCATGCATGCCCACACATGGCACCCATGCACTCGACTGCCAACCACTGCCGTCCCCCCCTACTGCTTGCAGCAATACGAGAAGAACGTGCGCAAGGGGCTGCTCAACGACACCACCCTAGCGCTGTGGGACTCGCCGTCGCTGCAGGTCGGCCTGGGGTGCATCGAGGCTGATGGTGGGGGTGGGGAGCGGGGGCGCAGGTGACGGGCCGCCTGCGCAGCGCGTACCACGGATGCTTGAGTAGCGGGCGGACTGCACGGCCACACGCTTCCTCCACCCAACAATGCAAACAAGGGCTCTCTCGCCTGCTGCCCGAGTCCCACGTGCCCCGCCTTGCCGTATCGTGCACCTCATCGCTGCTCTTGCATCGCCACTGAACATCGGCACCACTCCCCCCGTCTGGCGTGTCGCAGGAGGTAAAGATTCCCCCCGGCCCGCGGCTGCTCATCCTGTCCCACATCGACAAGTACCGAGACATCCTCAGGATCGCGGTGCCTGTGCCGCAAAAGTAACCACGCAGGAGCAGCGGCAGCAGCAGCTGCGTGTGCGTGCGGCTTGCCTCCTGCAGTGGCGGCGACGGCCTCCTTCTCGAGACGGCTGCGCCCGTGCCGCGGCAGTAGCAGCAGCTCTGCTTGGCGTGCCCCTGGCAGCTGCTGATCGCGTCGGCAGCAACAGGCACACCTGCCCCTGCTTGCAGCTTGCAGCTTGCACAGCTGCAGCGTACATTGCGACCGCAGCAGCACGTGCCACGCGGCATGCCCGCCGTCGAGCATTTCATTGACTCTGCACTCTGAACAGGCGGCCCCCCGCTACCCCATTCTTCCCTCTGCTCCTCCTCCCTGCATGCCCCCTGCCGTTGCTGGGGGCCCCACGGCAGGCTATCTCCTCTGCTGCCTTCGTGTTGTGCTGCAATGAACAGTTCCGACCGCTTTGCCACAGCTGAGGGGGAGGTGCCAAGAGGGGAGGGAATGGACGAGTGGTGCCGACAGCGGCCAGCTGGCGGCGGGGGGCAGGGAAGTGGCGCAGCGCCCAGCAGGGGCAGTCCTCCGGCGCGCTTTGATCATTCGCTCACATTCACAGTGTTACTTGGCCGCCTGAACTACGCTGCGCTTTGCACCCGCGGCCAAACCCTCCCCCGCTTGGCGCAGCCCGCACACAGCTCAGGTGCAACATCAGCAACCGCCAGTCGGTGCCAAGAGTTCGGTGCAAGTCGTGCTCTGCTTGCCCGCTCCTGCCAGACGACAGTAGCCGCCCATCGCCGCCTGCTGCCGCTGCCAGCCACCTGCCGCCTGCCGCCGTCCGTCCACTGCAGGCATGGCGCCGCCTGTGGGCATCGGCGTCTTGGGTGCCGCGGTGAGTGCAGCGGGCGTTGCAGCAGGGTGACTGCATCTGCAAACACTCAAAGCTTGCTGTTGGGCCGCTGCTGCACCGTCGCCGCCACCAGCCTGCGCCGTTCGGCGCTCGCTGCCCTCCCACCTGCTGTGCAGAACATTGCGCAGAAGAACGTGAAAGCAATCTGCGAAGCGGACAACTGCGAGGGTGAGCGAGCGGCAGGGAGGCGGACAGTGAACTAGCAGTCGTAGGGACTAGCAGGGAGCAGCCACACCCGGGCAGGCCTGGCGCCCTGCACCCCAGCACCTTGCGCTGCCTCCCCTCCCTGCCCGCGTGCCCAGTGGTGGCTGTGGGCGCCCGCGACCGCGGCCGTGCGGCGGCCCTGCTGGAGCGGTGGGGCCTGGCAGGCAGCGCCGCTGCCTATGGCAGCTACGAAGAAGTTGTGGCGGACCCTCGGGTGCAGGCGAGTGGTGCCAGTACCTGACGTGTTTGCTGGCTATGATATAAGTTTGCTGTGGTTGCCACAACTGCACCAATGATCTGGATCCAGAAATTCAAAATAATCAGCTGCACCTGCTCCTTACACGGCTGCCTGTTGCAGGCTGTGTACATCCCGCTGCCTTCCAAGCTGCACCTGAGCTGGGTGCTCGCCGCCGCCGCTGCAGGCAAGCGTGGGGGAGCCGCACCTTCTGTATTGGGGGCGGGCAGCGTCGAGTGCGCCAGCAGAATCCCTGCATTCAGGAAAACTGCCCCAGGGTTGCGAAGGCCAACCCAGCACATGGCCACATCGACTTAAGTTGCTGCCCCTGCCCCTGCAGGCAAGCACGTTCTTCTGGAGAAGCCCATCGCCGCGGACGAGGCTGATCTGGCGGGGGTGCTGAACGCGTGCGCCGAGGCGGGCGTGCAGCTGATGGATGGGACCATGTGGATGCACTGCGCGCGCACGCCGCTCATGCAGGAGGCTCTCGGCACCGTCGGGGAGCTGCGCGACGTCACCTCCAACTTCAGCTTCTACGGTGCGGAGTGCGGTGCCCGCATGCATCAGCGCTGCATGGCGCATGATGCGCGCGGCATGTGAGGGGCGGAGTCCACTTGCTGCGCCTGCTGCACGCCGCACCTTCAGGCGCAGAGCCGAGCGCAGCTCCCGCCTGCCATCGGCGACGCCTGCCGGCGCGGGCCGCTCGGCATGGTAGGCGTGCTGCGGGCTCTGCGGCCCCCGAGCATTCAGCAAGTGGGTTGGTGTTCATCAACACCGGTTGGGGCGCCCGAAGGCGGTGGCGCTCGGCATCCCTGCCGACGCCTCCCACGCCCGACTCGGCTTCCCTGTTGTGGCCCATGTGTTCAGGTGGCCCCGAGTTCCTCGAGGGCAACGTGCGCACCGACCCTGCCATGGACCCCCTCGGCTGCCTGGGAGACCTGGGTGCGCCCCGCCCCGCTCCGCTCTGCGTCGCTCCCTGGTTGCCTGCCTGCCTGCTTTTGCGTATGCATTTGGTTCACCAGGGCGCCGACCTACCCTGTGCCCCTCTTGAAGCCCGTTTGCTGCACGTGCACGCCCTTGCTTGCAACGCAGGCTGGTACTGCGTGCGTGCGATGCTGTGGGCGTACCAGTGGGAGCCCCCCACCGCGGTGCGGGCTCACACCGGCGCCGCCTTTTCAGAGCGCGGCGTGCCGCTGCACATGGGCGCCACGCTGGTGTGGCCCGGCAGGCGGCTGGGCCACTTTGAGTGCGGTGCGTGTGCTGGTGCCAGCGCGGAGGTATAAGTTGGCAGCAGCAGCTGGGGTGGCGGCGCCGGCCGGCAGCGAGGGGCGCTGGGAGCAGCTGCCCGCCGGTGCTGCCCTCACATGCTCTCCCTTGGTGCACTGCAGGCTTTGACCGTGCTCTCGTGCAGACCCTCGACATTGGGGGCACTCAGGTGCGGGCTGGCTGCGGCGCTGGGCGGGGTGCCGCTGCTGCTGCGAGGCACTTCTGGTGCCGGGAAAGGGTCAGAAGAAACGTCCCGGTTGGGCACTGGAGGCAGCACGTGGTCCTCGTGTCCTGGGTCAACCACTGAGCAGCAACCGCCCCACCTCCGTCGTCCCTTGCATCAGGGCGGGCTCCACCTCCACGACTTTGTGATCCCTCGCTCGGCCGCCAGGCGCGCAGCAGCAGGGCAGGCCGGGAGAGCTCCGCTTCGCCGAGTGCTTGCCCGCCTGCCTGGGCTTGCCCTGTGCCCCCGCGCTCCCTGCATCGCTGTCTCTTTCCTTTCCGGCAGACCCTGGCTCCCTTCCCCCCCATGCTTCCCCCTGCCGCCATGCCGCAGGTGCTCCTTCACTCACACCTCCAAGCACGGCCTAACCCAGTTCGATCTGTGCGAGATTACCGAGAGGGACGAGGTGGTGGTGGAGACTTCCAAAACGCAGGTGCGTGCGTGCGTGCAGCCGCCAGGGCGCTGCTGCGGGGTGCTGCTGGCGGGGTGGGCGGGGCAGAGGCTGGCGGTGGGAGGCCTTTTCTGCGCTGCCGGTCGCAGCGTCGCCGGGTGGCGCTTGTGATCCTTGGACGTCTCAAACTCTCACCCACGTGCCTGTTCATCTTCCGTTTGTTCTTCGCAGGAGGTGTGCATGTGGGAGGCGTTTGCGGCGCTGGTGCAGCGCTGCCGGGCCGGCGGCGCGCCCGACCCCTTCTGGCCCAAGGTTGCTGACCTCACGCAGCGGGTGCTCTTTGCGGTGAAGCGCTCCGCACGTGAGGGCTGCTGCGAGGTGCCGCTGGACGTCTGAGCAGCACGCAGCACCGTCGGGGGCGGCGCCAGCAGCGGTGCCACCGGGGGCAGGGGCGGCGCGGGGGCAGGGGCAGGGGCGGGTGTAGCAGGGGCGAACACACACCTGGGCAAGCCGCGTGCCCCTCCTCGCCGCCAATGCCAGCGGCGCTTCGTTGCTTTCTTTAACAGACAGGCCCAGTGGTGTGAAATGCTGGCAGTTTAGTTGGACAAGTCCATAATCAGTGTGGATTTCGCACAAGCAAGAGCAAACAGGGGCGGAACTGTCTCCCTGCCTCTCTCCGCTCCATGCCCCTGTCTACGCTGCCCCCTGCCTCTTATCCACATACTCCAGAGCGGCGCCGGTGCTGCGGTGCCTGCCGCTGCTGGCTGCCTGCTGCACCAGGTGCTACTCTCTGGGAGGGACACGGACGCGGCCGTTAGAGCCAGGAGCAGGGATGCGATGGGCAGCAGAAACTCCTCGGTATGGACGGTGTAGGCGCGCGGTGTGTGGGCTTCATCAGGCGAAGAGCAGCGGTCACAGCGAGGCCGCCAGCTGGCGGGACGGCGAAAGGGGGATAAGGCCGCTCTGGATGCACATCAAGCGACCTCTCGCGCCTCTCAGAGCCACCCATCCGCCACCCACCAGCCTGCACAGGTCGACCCATTGCGAGCAAGCAAGCATGGCTCGTGCTCTCTGTGTGGCAGCCCTGGCTGGCGCGCTGCTGCTGAACCTCGCAGCCGCTGCGTTCGCTCCCAGGCAAGCCGGCCGCCGCTAACAGTCCAGAGCAACGCCGAAGGGCACTGGGAAGGAGGCGCAAGGCCAGGGTGGCACAAAGAACCGCAGTGCAGGACTGCAGGAGGGCGGCGGTCGCCGCTCGCCGCTCGTGCCCCGATCTCGGTGCCCCTTGCTCTCCTCCTCCTGAGGCCTTCGCTTGTTGCCCATTTGCAGTGCCCCGTGCTCCCCCCCCGCCCTCTGCAGCGCCGGCGGCCGCCGCCTGAAGCAGGGCGACGCCGAAGACACTCCCCCGCTTGTTGGCGGCACCTGCGGCTCCCGGGGCCCCTCCGCCCTGCCCGCCTGCTGCGCCGATAAGGCCGCCCAGGAGGACGGCTCTTGCGAGGCTGATCCGAGCTGCACAACCCCAGTGGATCGCTGCCGCACACCCCCCAGCCCGCCCCCGCCGTCGCCCAAGCGCCAGCCCCCTCCGCCGCCCAAGCGCCAGCCCCCTCCCCCGCCCAAGCCTGCGCCCACGCCCACAACCATCATTGTTGTGCCAGCGCCGGCACCCCTGCCCCCTCCCAACAACGTCACATGCTTCAACATGACGGCCACGCTGCTGGGCCTGCAGGCAATCCAGGTGCCGCCAGTGGGCTGGTTGATGCGCCGGCTGGCTCACGCGGCTGCATGGGTGCAAAGCCCGCGTTCAGCAACGGAATCAGTTGAAGGGGGTGCCTTGCACACAGCGTCACCACCCACCCACCAGCCCACCCGCTCACCCTGCCGTGCAGAACACCACCCTCGCCGAGCTCAACACCACCAGCAATGCAACCACGGTGCGTCGGGGCAGCGTGGGGACTGAGGGCGATCAGCAGCTGCCAACGAGTACGGCGCTGGCCTCTGTCCCCCAGCGCTCGCTGCTGCACCGTGCCCTCTGCAGCTGCGTGCCATTGCTACCATGGGTCTGCAGTACCGTACGTGCATGGTTTGCGCATCATCAGCGCATCCACTCAACCTGCTCACCCCAGGCACCGCCTCCCCGTGTGCTGTGTTGTGCAGCTGCAAGCCATTGCTGCCGTGGGCCTGCAGCAGATGTACGACTGGGTGCGCAACGCGACCACCGCCGTGCCTGTTGCTGGCACCAGCTTCACCGGCCGCCGCTGACCACATGTCGGTGTGGAGCCGCGACTGCTTTGTCAGCATTAATTGCATGCTCACCCGCAGCCTCATGCATGCGGAGTTTTGATTTTGTCAGCGCTGCTGCTCGGCTGCACGGCTCTCCCACCTGTCTGTCTTAATATGTCGTAAAGGCGCGGCACTCTGTTGCAGGGGAGAGTTCTGGAAGATGGAAAGACACCAGATGAACGGCGCTGCACCGTGCTTGTCTGCATCACCCAATCTGCAGCCGTTCGCTACCAGCCAGGACAGTGCCCTCCGGGCCAGCTCGTTCAGCTGCTTGATGTGCGGCAGGCTGGCCAGCAGCGTGCCGCGGTGGTTGAACACGACAGCGTACGTGAGGTGGGGGCGCAGGATTTCACGCCTGCGGGGAAGGGGCGAGGGCAAGCGGACCATCCTCCCGCGCGTGGGATGGTCGGGCGGAGGAAGGGGCGGACGTCAGGGGCGGACGTAGCGCGTCCGCATGTGCGGCCCTGCAGGCCTGATGCTGCCAGTGCACAGCGCAGAGAGCACGTGCACAGCAACCGCTGCTCACTTTCGTGTGACTCCCAGGCGGATTAGGACAAAGCTGCCCGACACCTCGAGGCCACCCGAACGCCGCCACCGCCTGCACCCAGCTGCTCCGGCAGCTGCGCCTGCCTTGTGTTCTTCTGCAGGCGCGCCTGGCGGCTCACCCAGCGCCCCCCTGCGATCAGTGTCTGCACCTGCAATCGCCTACGGGCGGCTTGGCAGCCTCCCGCAACACCTGCACTTGGAGGGCAGGCGCCCAACCCACCGCGCTGCCTGCCGGCCCTCTCCCCGCACGCCCTGACATGCCGCGGGCGCGCCTTGCAAGCGGCGGGCGGTGTGACGGCTTGGGGAGGAACCGGCGGGTACCGGAGGTCACGGGAGTGCTCCTGCTGCTCTCGCTGCTCACCGCCTTTGCCGCTCCCAAGAGGCTGGCATCACCCCGAAAGCCGCCCTCGGTGAGTGCAGGGCCCTCGGATCCGCCATCAGACCATGCACGGCCGCTGCTCCCGCCGACCTTGCGCCGCCGACCTCGCGCCGCCGCTCCCTGCCGCTACCCCTGTCTTTGTGCAGCCGCGTCCACCTCTCCCGCGCCCTCCCCCGCACCCTCCCATTCACCGACCACCGCACCCTCCCATTCACCGACCACCGCCTCGACCCCCTCCCCGGCCACCGCCCCCACCCCCCCGGCGGTCACCGCCCCCACCCCCTCCGCCGCCTGCGCCCCCACCACGTCCGTGGCCACCGCCTCCACCCCCTCCGCGGCCCCCACCGCCCCACCCTCAGCCGCCGCGCCCGCACCCGCCGCCCTCGCCCTCGCCGCCGCCGCCGAGCCCAGCGCTTGCGCAGGGCATGCTGCAATCAAATGGCACCCACGTCCTGGCCGATGGCCAGGTGTGGGCGGGCGTGGGAGTGAACGCAATCGACGAATACAAGTGAGCCGGAGGAGCACGCGAGGGACGCTGCGCGTGTGGGCACGTGTCAGCACGGCGCACCCCCTGCACGCGACGCCGCCCTCCCGAGGGAGGGCGTCGGGCGGCCTGCCCCTGCCCACCAGCTCGCCTACAAGGACGCAGCCCCCCGCGCACTGGCGCGCTCCTCCCTCTCTCTCGCCGCTCTGCAGATGCGGCGTGTGCCGCGGCGGCAACAAGCTGTCGCAGGCGGAGACGCTGCGCCGGCTGGCGGTGGCCACCGACTGCCTGGGGGCCACGTGGGTGCGGTACAACGTCATGGTGAGGAGGGGTGGCAGGGTGGGAGCGCGACAGCCTCCCAGCGCGCCCAGCAGCGGCAGCGGGACCGCCCAGGGGAGGTGCGCAGCTTTTCTCGTCACCCCATTTTTGTGAAGTGCTTACACCTGTCCAACCACAGGAAGCCTGTCGACAAAGCGAGCACGCGCGCTCTGCCTCGACCCAGCCCCCCCCCCCCCACCCACCCAGGACGGCGTGGCGCCCCCCGCAGACCCCTACGGCATCAACCTGCTCAAGGAGAGCCACGCGCTGATCGACAACCCCACGCGGCTGGCCACGCTGGACGCGGCGGTCGCGCTGGCGGCGCAAAAGGGGATCTACTTCGAGGTGCGGGTGGTGGCTGCCCCTGCGGGCGCATGCGTGTGCGCTGCGGGGCTGAGGGGCGGCGACGGAAAGGGCAGCGGTGGAGGCGGCCCCCACGAGCATTGTGCCCCGTGCCCTCCCTCCCTCCCTGCCCTCCCCGGCAGATTGCGCTCTGGCTCAGCTACACGCTCACCAACCCCTCCAACCCGCCCAGGTGAGACGCATCTGCAGTGCGTGCTCTGCATGCTGCGCGTGATGCCGCCGCCAAGCCAGTTGGCCGACCCCCCCGCCCCCCCACCCACCCACACCCACACCCACACCCCCACCCACCCACCCACACACACACCCGCCCCCCCCCCCCCCCACACACACACACACCACCACCCCCACACACACACCTCGCCGCCCCCCGAACCGCAGCCTCGCCGGCGCGCCCTACAGCTGGCCGAGCGCCGCCACGGTGGACTGGTGGCGGTTTGTCGCAGCGCGCTACAAGTCGCAGCCCCACGTGTTTTTCGGCCTGCTCAACGAACCCCAGGTGTGCGCGAGTTGGAGGGGAGGGGAGGGCAGCAGGCAAGGACCCTCCAGCGGCCTTCTCGGTGCCTTTCTCTCCTCCAACTCCCCGCCCCTGCCCCCTCCGCTTTGCAGTACAACAGCAACGGAGCCTGGGACGCGCAGTACACCGCCTCGGTGCAGGTGCGTGCACCTCGAGGAGGCGCATCGTGGGACGCTGCTGCTGCCGGGCGCTGAATGCTGCCGACGCAGCACGTCCGGCCTGCCTCCCCACCCACTGCCCGACACCACCCACAGGCGACATCACGCACAGGCGACAGGGAGAAGGGTCACAGGCACATGCGTGACGTCGAATGAGGTCCCCCTCGCGCACCCTCCTGCCGCCCTGCAGCCCGTCGTTGACGCCATCCGCTCGACCGGCGCCACCAACCTGATCGCAGTGGGGGCGTCGCGCATGTGGGCGCGCTTTGCAGAGGGCTTCCTGACGCACCCCATCGTCGACACCAACTGGGCGGCCGCGGTGCACTTCTACCTGACGCCCGCAGAGACGGTGGCCGCGTACGACAAGTACTGCAAGGTGGGTGGATGTGAGGGGAGGGCGGCATCACAGTGGGTTGGGGGGCACAGGCAACGCGGGCGTCATTGCGCGACCGCAGCGTGCCACCCACCTCCCGCCCACTTGCCAAGTCTCCCTCCTTGCCGCCCTGCAGACCCACGCCTGCATCGTCGAGGAGTTTGGGCCGGCGATGGAGTACACTCTTGCCGGGGTGAGTGTGCCCGCAGCGGGCACGCAGCTGCTGCTGGCCTTCCGCCCCCTTGCTGCCCCTTGCTGCTCACCCCGCCCTCGCGCGCTTCCTCCCTCCTCCCCCGCTGCAGTCCCAGCAGCAGGTCTCGCTCTTCCTGCAGTGGCGCCTGCCCTTTGCGGGCTGGATCGCGGATGAGGACTGCGAGCCACCCATGCTGGTCACAACCAATGCTGGCATCAGTGAGCGCGCTTTTGTTGCTGCTCATAGCCTTTGTTGTTGCTGCTGCTGCACTCGCTGCCAGGGCCGCTGCCGTCAGGCAGGCCTGCGACCGCTCACTGGATAGCATGCCCCTCCCCCCCTCCGCCACTCCTCCCTGGCGCAGGCTCCTGTGCCAACGGACGCCCGCTCCGTACCAACGCATGGGGCGACGTCACGCGGAACGCCACCGGCTGGAACAAGACGTGCACTTTGCTGGTGTAGGCCGCTGCGCCGAGCCCTGCGGCCGTGCCAGCCGCTTTCCCACGCCTTCTCCCACGCGCCACCCCCCACCCCCTTCCAAGCCTGCCCCCATGCCCATCATTTTGCTGTGCCAGCGCCGGCACCCCTGGCCCCTCCGAAGGACGCCACCTGCTTCACATGACGGCCACGCTGCTGGGCGCAGGTGGGTTGGCGATGCGCCGGCCGGCCAAGGGATTGCATTGCCAGCTTGCAGCAGCACAGGTTCCGTGCAGAAGCATGCACGTTACCCACCCACCCACCCACCCACCCTGCCGTGCAGAACACCACCCTCGCCGAGCTCAACCCCACCAGCAACGCAACCACGGTGCGTCGGGGCGGCGTGGGGACCGAGGGCGATCAGCAGCTGCCAACGAGCACGGTGCTGGCCTCCCCCAGCGCTTGCTGCTGCACCGTGCCCTCTGCAGCTGTGTGCGACTGCTGCGACGGGGCTGCAGCAGATGCCCACGTCGTTGTTGACGTATCCGCCTGCTCAACTCTTGGACTGCCCCCTGTGTCATGCGTTATGCAGGTGCAATCTGAGTGGCTGAGGAATACTCGCCCCCAGCACCGCGTCAGATTTTGATTGTTGTCAACGCTGCTGCTGGACTGCAGCCGCCCGCTGCCGTGCCGCCAGGTGACATTCGACTGCTGTGGCCATGTGCCAGCACCGCTGCACCACACCTTGGCTTTCCCGCCTGCATGCCTGAAAAGCCTTTGCAGCAAACCCAAGGTGTGGGCAGTCTGTTACACGAACAAGCGCTCGCAGAGGGCAGCACACACCGGACGGCGCTGCACGCCCACCTGCACGCATCACCCAATCTGCAGCCGCCCGCTGCCCTCGCGGCCCAGGTCGTTGAGCTGGCTCATGTGCGGCAGGCTGGCCAGCAGCGTTCCGCGGTGGTTGAACACGGCAAAGTCTGTGCGGTGGGGGCGCATGATTTCAGGCCTGCGGGGAGGGGGCAAGGGCAGGCGTGGGAAAGGACTGTTACGTGCAGGAGAGGGACGTCAAGGGTGGGTGCGAGGCTTCGAATTGCACCTTCGGCAGAGCAAGCCTGCTGCTGCCAGGTGGACCGCGCTGGCGACACACCCACCCCCATGAGCTGCAGCAAGCACTCACTTTGGTGTGTCTCCCAGGCGGATGGGGACGAAGCTGCCCGACACTTGAAGGCCGCCCAGCACGCACGCCGCCACCGCTGCACCCAGCTGCGCCAGCAGCGTCAGCGGCAGCCCCTCGAACTCCAGCTGCGTCAGCCGCAGCAGCTCACGATCTGCGGATTATGGGAAAGGTGGCGACAGGGGACAAAGTGGGGTGAGAAGGGGCTCAGAAGGGGCTCAAAAGGGCGGCGGCGGCAAGGGGGGCGGCGAAGGAGGCGCACGGGGCATAGCGCGCGCCTCCACTCGCCGTCCCAACGATGTTCCCGCAACAGCGCCCACTCACAGCTCGTCGCCTGGTAGCCGGTGAAGAGCAGCAGCGCCAGGCCGGCCAGCACAAGCAGTTTGCCGGCAACCATGTCGTGCAGCGATCGGTTCTACAAGAGGATGACTGTTTGCGAGAGCTGCGAAGAACACAAATAGCGATGCGAGAGGTGATCGCGGCTAGGCGTCGGGAGCCCTGTCGGTGTGCAGGGAGGCGTGACGCGATGAATGAAGGACGTGGGCGAGCGCGATTACGCCGAAATTGATGCTGGCGTGAGAGCTCAGCGCTGCCGCTCCGGCAGCCCCAGCATGCCAAGCCGCTCGCCGCCACTCCCTCCTCACCATGCGCCCTCTGGCCAGTGCTTGACAGGGGGTGGCATTCCAACTGTATACGTGAGTTCGGGCAATCGTGGAGAGGTACACAGGGCAATTCAGGCATGGTGCATACACAGGGAACAGGGAAGCAGGTTATTTTTCCGCAACAACTGGGCAAGCGGAAACGCAGGCATTGGGAAACAGGCAAGTACATCATTTCGTGGTGGAGCTCAGAGCTGTTGACGAGCAGCGGGTACAACAGAGTAGGAGGGACAAGGCAAGCAGTGCAGCAGCATCAGAAGCGCCGCTTCGGCTTCATCCAGAGCCAAACAGGGGCAGCCAGCTGCGCCGCCGTCCCATCTGCTGCTCCATGAACGCCTGAAAGAAGAGCAGGTTCAGGGGCAGGGGGGAATTAGGCAATTAGGCATCTGTGTCGACAGGTTTCCTGTGTTCGACAGATGTAAAGCACTTAAAAGGAAGGAAAGGAACCCCCCCCCTGCCTTCTCCGTGGCCGAGAGAAGGCGGCAGGCAGGCCTCCAGAACACCGCACCAGCACCCGCAACAGCAGTTCCCACCGGCCGCGGCCGCCACCCACCAGCCGCTCGTCCATCTGCTGCAGGTGGCGGCCAAGCGTGGCTAGCTCCTCCTTCAGTTGCTGCAGAGTAACAGGCAGGGGGTAGAAGGCACGTCGCTTGAGCGCCAGGTTGCACGCCAGCAAGAGGAGCGCACGTGTGGCGCGTCATGCCAGGGTGGCGACGGCCTGCACTCATTGCAGGGCTGGTGCCTGCCGGTCGCCGCACAACGTTGAACGTGCGCACGACTGGCACACCTGTGTGCCAAAGCTGCCCAAAGCTTTAACACGGAGCCTCCCCAGATGCCTCGCCAGCCAGCGCAACGCACCTTGTCTGCCGCAACGTGTTGCTCATGCAGCTCTTTAATCGCCTGTTTCTCCGCTGCCGCCTTTGCTTGCTTTTCACCGTCTTCCTTGTTCTTGCGCTGTATCTCCACGACCACCAGCACCACGCCCATCTGCAACGGAAAGGGTTTAGGAGGGCAGCCAAGATGCAACGCAACTCTTCTGCTACGAGCACCAAACCACATAAAAAAGCGAGGGGGAGGCAGCAGGGGCGGCGCTCGGCTGTTGTCCTCGTGGGCACCTTAGCTAGACAAGCGGCTGTTGCTGCACACCGACTTGCCATTCCGCCTGCCTGCCGGCCCGGCCGCCCACGGCAGGGCACGGAAGAGGCATGGACCCCCCCCCCCCCCCCCCCCCCCCCGCCACCCTTTTGCTCTCTGTATTGAATGCATGAATGACCCACCCCATACAGGAAGCCTTCGGACACCACTTTTGACGCCAGCTGCATTGCCTTCTCCTCCGTCATGCTGGCCACAAATGCCTTGCCAGTCTTGCCCTCTGCACCGCGGTTGATCAGCACGTCTTGCCGGTGGATCCACTGCACAGAGGGGGAAGGAGGTGGAATCATAAAGAGGCGGCGCGCAGGGTCAGGCGGCGGTAACCCCAGGGGAGGCGATGCAGGCCACGGGCTTGTCGCCCCAGTCGCCCCACTGCTGCAGCAGCTGCTGGCCCCTCGAGGCCCGTCGTGGTGCCACCGTTGCGCGCTGCTGCCGGCGCGGCCACGCTGTGGTTGGCTGCCCACGAAACCACGTCACAGCCGTGCCCCCTTTTCCAGCCCTTTTCCCTGCCAGTTTTGGTGCTCGCCTGTGCCATGTCGACCACCTTCTTGCGCCACACAGGGTGGTTCATGACTGTCGCCTCGAAGCGGGACGCCAGCGGCTTGGCCGCCGTCTTGAGCGTCAGCAGCGCCACCTGTCGACGTTTGGGGGCAGGGGGGAGCACGTGCTCAGCTGCACAGTCAGACTTGGGCTGCTGCTGCTGCATGGAAGCCCAACGTGTGAACGACACGCAGGTGTTCCGGTTGAGAAGCAGCCGCAGCACGCACCTTGAACACGAGCGCCGCCATCGCTGCCGCCGCTGCGCCTGCCGCCTGGACGTCGAACCGCTGCCGGCACCTGCCCTTATGTCAGCCGCGCAGGCGTAGGCCCCGAAGCGTTGCTGCGACGTTGCCTACACGTGCCCAACCTCCCTGCAGCTTGCAGCTGCAGCTTCAGGTGCTGGAAGGACTGGGAGGCGCGGCACGCGGACAAGGCAGCGAAGGTGGGGTACCTGGCCAGCTTTACAGCTGCGAAATGGGCACCCACGGCGAGTGAAGCTTAGTGGATGTGACCGGGGGCTCCTGGCCGCTAGCAGGGAACGGCCATTGCGCAGCACGTGCTGAGGTGACGTGCCGTGCCTATCGGGAGCCCAGCATCACCCAACGCTGTCCGTTCAGTTGCTACCGTTACTGAGCAGCGTCTGCCGGTCGACAGCGGCCGATAGCGCTATGCAGTCTGCTCGTCTGAGCTGCGCGGGGCGCCCTGTCGCCTGCCCGCGCGCAGAAAGCACCGATGGGCGGCGCCAAAACAATGTACCGCAGCAACGGCGCCTGGCAGTCCGCGCAGTCGTGGAGGAGAAGGTGGGTCTCGCTGCCGCAGCCTGGTTTGCGCCTTGCAGGGCCCCAATTAGATAAATGAGGAACCGTCATTGCAAGGTGCGGCGTCCATGTGTTCCAGCCGGCACCGAGCCCCCTGCCGCCACGTGCCGCCGCCGCCGCACGTGCCGCCGCCACTCGCCCTCCCTCTCATTCGCGCCCAAGCAGCAAGCACCCACCCGCACCCGACGTCATCTGCAGGAGGAGTATGACCTGGATCAGAAAATTGACACGGGCAAGCTGATCGACAGCGCGGGCGCCGGGCGCTCCATGTTTTCGCCCGGCTGGCTCACGCAGCTGAACCAGCTGTGGGGCGGCAAGTCGGTGGGTGCTGCGCTGGATCGGAGCCGGGTTGCAGGGTGGTCAAAGTGCTGGCCTGAGCCGCAGGAGAAGCGCACAGAGTTTGGAAAACTGTAGAGGACTAACAATCAAGGGTGGGGCCGGCAAGCCGAGGCGTGTTGGTGTTGTTGCAGGAAGCTGGCCGCCGTCGGCACCCCGCCGACCCGCCCCCGCCCCCTGCTCCTCCCCACCGCCACAGAACGTGCCCGTCGCGAATGCACAGCCCGACGACATTCAGGACCTCCTGGGCGGCGCGCTGTTCAAGGCGCTGTTCAAGTGGATGGAGGAGAGCGGGCCGGTGTACCTGCTGCCCACGGGTGGGTGGGGGGGTGGGTGGGTGGGGGGTGGGGGTGGTGGGTAGCATCACTGCGAGTCCTGTTACCGCCCTGCGTCGTGCTGCAGGCCTGAGCCGCCCTTCCCCCCAGGTCTTTGCTGCTGACAAACCCTCGCGTTTGTTTGTTCTGTGCCCTGTCCTGTGCTGTGCTGTGCCGCAGGCCCCATCTCCTCTTTCCTGGTGATCTCCGACCCCGAGGCAGCCAAGCACGTGCTGCGCGCCTCCGGTGGGTGGCCGCCGCTTGAAAACTTGGCTTGGGGGGGCAGCGCTGCCGCCGCTGGCAGTCCTCCGCGGCAGCCGCGAGGCGGCACGCCGAGCCCCTGCCGCGTTCCTTGCCAACCCTGCCTCCACCTCTGCTGCCCCCTCCCCCATCCGCAGACAACCCCAACAGGCCCATCTACGTCAAGGGGCTCGTGGCAGAGGTGTCCAAGTTCCTGTTCGGAGAGGGCTTTGCCATCACCGGCGGCGAGCAGTGGCGCGTGCGCCGCAAGGCCGTGGGGCCGGCGCTGCACCGGTGGGTGGGGGCGGAGCTGCCACTGGCAGGGCGGCACTAGGTAGCGGTCACCTGGAGGCGAAGGCCGCCAGCGATTGTGTTTGGCTGCCCTCCCTCCCGGCTTGCTCCTCAGCAGCGCGCCCTACTGTGACGCCCGTGCCTACGGTGTCGCCACCCTGCCGACAAATGCAGTCCTGCTGCTTCACAGCGGCTACCTGGAGTGATGCTGGACCGCGTGTTTGGCTCCCTTGCCTCCCCTCTCTGCTGCCCCTTCAACCGGCACCCGTACCTACACTTCCCTGCTGCTTCACAGCGGCTACCTCGAAGTCATGCTGGACCGCGTGTTTGGCGAGTCGGCGTTGCACCTCAACGAGAAGCTTGATAAAGCGGCGGCATCTGGTGGGTGGGGGTAGAGTGCTGCGGTGGCGGGGGGATGGCCGCATGTGTGGCTGTGCATCTGGGCGGGGGTGGAGCGCTGGGGTGGCTGCCCGTCGGGAGGGCGGGGTGGGGTGCTGGAGTGGGTTTGTGGTGGCCCCCCGTCGGGTGGGTTGGCTCTGCTGCGGTGGCGGGGTTGGCGCATGTGCGGTTGTGCAGCTGGGTGGGGGTGGTGGGTTGCGCATGGCTCGGCTGCTGAGCGCCGACAGCGCCGCGCAGCCTCGAGCCAGCAGAAATGCAGCACCAGCCACCTGTTCTGCTCAAACCCACCAGCTCGCGTGCCTCTGTACGCCGGTGTCCGACTGCAGGCAAGGCCATCGACCTGGAGGCCTGCTTCAGCCAGCTGACCCTCGACGTGATTGGCAAGGCAGGTCCTCGCCGCCGCAGCTGCTTTGCTGATGTCCATTCGCGGCCCTGCGTGCGCGCCGCCGCGGCTGCCGTTGCCGCCGCCGCCGCCGCTCACGGCGCCGCCAGTGCCCTGCTCTGGCCATGCAGGCTGTGTTCAACTACGACTTTGACGCGCTGAACACCGACAGCCCTGTCATCCAGGTGTGCACGGGCGGGCCATGCATACTCAAGTGTGTGCGTGCTTGACACTTGACCTCTTGCGTATGCATCCTGGCCATTGGCGCTGCGGCTGGGCACTGGCCTCCTGCTGCCCCCTCCCTCCCCAGCTTCTCTACAGCTCCGCTGAGCGTGCTCGCCCCCTTCTGTCACCCACCCTGTTGGCCCCCCGCCCGCCCTCCCTCCCTCTTCCCTCCCTCCCCAGGCCGTCTACACTGCATTGAAGGAGACTGAGACGCGCGCCACCGACCTGCTGCCGTACTGGAAGGTGAGAGGGCGGTGTGCTCCCAGCAGGGCAGTGGAGGGCAGGGCAGGGCAGGGCAAGCGACTAGCAGGACCTGGAGGACAGAGCTGATGCTGACCTCACCCAGTCGCGTGCAGCAGCGCCGACGCCCTGTCTACTCCCCATCCACCCTCACCCCTGCCCCGCAGTTCCCTCTGATCAACCTCTTTGTGCCTCGTCAGCAAAAGGCAGCAGCAGCGGTGCAGCTCATCAGGTGGGGCAGGAGGGGGCGCGCCGCCGCCGTCGCTGCTGCCCCTCCCCTCGTGCTGGCACCCGCCGCTGCGCCTGCTGGCCACATCAAGTGCCGCTCATGTGCTGGCACACAGCGCCCCTCAACTGCTCCTCCCACCCCCCGCAGGCAAACCACCGAGGAGCTGATTGCAAAGTGCAAAAAGATGGTGGAGGAGGAGGCCGAGGCGGGGGCCGCCTTTGGAGAGGGGTACATCAACGAGTCCGACCCCTCGGGTGTGTGGGTGTGTGGGTGTGTGGGTGTGTGGGTGTGTGTGTGTGGGTGTGTGTGGGTGTGTGGGTGTGTGTGGGTGTGTGGGTGTGTGGGTGTGTGCGTGCGTGCGTGCGTGCGTGCGCGCGTGCGCGTGCGCGTGCGCGTGCGCGTGCGCGTGCGAGTGCGTGTGCGTGTGCGTGTGTGTGGTGGGGTGGGGGGCGGGGGGCGGGGGGGGGGCGGGGGGGGGGCGGGGACCGCCGTGGGCGGCTGTCACGGGCCGGCGCCACAACGACAACCAAACGGGCTGTTGCAGACAAGTGCCAGGCTCGCGCTGCCGCACTGCCGCTGCCCATGCAATGCATCACATCATCCCGACCCCCTCCCACCCCCTCCCATCGTCCGCCGTCCCGCTCCCGCAGTGCTGCGCTTCCTGATTGCCTCCCGGGAGGAGGTGGACTCTGTGCAGCTGCGCGACGACCTGCTGTCAATGCTGGTGAGCGCGGCCTGCTGAGCCTGCTGGGCATGCTGGGCGTGGCTTTGCCCTGCCTGGGGGGAACTGGGTGAAAAAGTGCCGTGCCGGAGGCCGCAAACGCGTGTGCAGACCTGGCCGGCCGCGTGCACGCTGTGCGTGAACGGCTCGGGCCTCGACCGCTTGAACCAGACCACGCCCTGTACCGCCCACCATCCCTGCACCTGCAGCACACATGTGCGCTGCTGCAGCGCTGTGTTCTTGTTGTTGTTTGAGTGATTGTTTAACGAAGAATTGAATGCATGCGCAATCGACCCGTCCGTTCCCTCCAGGTGGCTGGCCATGAGACCACCGGCTCGGTGCTGACCTGGACCGTCGACCTGCTGGCACGCAACCCAGACACGATGCGCAAGGTGGGCTGCTGCCCCTGGCCTGTGCAGGACGCCGGCACGGCCAGGTGCATGCGCATGCGTTGCACACACGCACCTGCACTGCGTCTGCCGTCGATAATGTTCTGCGTCGTATTGTAGACCTCACTGACACCCCATCTGTCTCGTCTGTTTCGGTGGACACGTTTCAGGCCCAAGTCGAGGAGGATTGGGTGCTGTGTATGCCGACGCCCGGCGTCCCTTCCCTGCTTTTTTTATGCCCTCAATCTGTACAAACTTTTGTACACACGCTGCAGGCCCAGGAGGAGGTCGATCGGGTGCTGGGCAGCCGCGACAAGCCCACCATGGGTGAGATGGCGTGCTGTGCGTCTGCTGTGCACGCTGAACACATGTGTCTGCGACGCAGGCCGTGCTGGCGGCCTGCGCCGCTGCGGTGGCTGCTGCATGCGCTGCGGTTTCGTCACCTTGTTGACCTGCATGCCCACCGCATTGCTGCTCTGGCTGCCCCGCTACATGCAGAGGATTACATGAACCTGAAGTACGTGATGCGCTGCGTGAATGAAAGCATGCGGCTGTACCCGCACCCACCCGTGCTGCTGCGCCGCGCGCTTGTTGAAGACGAGCTGCCTGGTGAGAGAGGCATAGAACTTGGGGTCGATGGTACCGCGTGGGCATGGGGCGGGGAGAGAGCGGTCACGGGTGGCCGGTGCACACGCCCACGCTTGCTGCCGCCTTGCGCCCGTGGAACAAGCGCCTCGGTCAGAGAAGCATGTAGCTTGGGGGGGGGTGATGCTGCGTTGGTGCAGACTGGGGGGAGATTTGCATGGGCGGGGCAGAGGGCAACGTGTTGGCTGCGTCCCGCCCGTGCAGCTGCGCCATGCCGTGCAGCCGCGCAGCCGCAGCCGGCGTCGTGCAGTGCACCGCAACGCAGTGCAGGGTGTGAGGCGCCTGCGTGCCGCAGCGGCGCTGCCAGCGCTGTGCCCTGGCCAGCGTCCCTGTGCTCATTTGCTCATCATACACATGCAATGCCCTCTGCAGGCGGCTTCACCGTGCCAGCGGGGCAAGATGTGATGATTTCTGTGTACAACATCCACCGCTCGCCTGCCGGTAAGGCGCTCGGTTGCGGACCGCGCCAGCATGAAACTGAGCGGCAGGGCCGTGCCAGCACCACCACATGCTTAGTGCCGTACACCGCAGCCTACCCAGCTGCTGGACTGCTGCCTGCCTGCCGGCCTGCTGCCTATCCATGTGCAGCATGCACCGCTGTGCATCCGTCTGCCACCCCCCGGTTCAAACACCAATCGCCCTCCCTCTGCCGACGCTTGCTGCAGTGTGGGACCGGCCGGACGAATTCCTGCCGGAGCGGTTCCCCATGGACGGCCCCACCCCCAACGAGCAGAACACAGACTACAAGTATATTCCCTTCAGGTAGGGGGGTAGGGGGTAGGTTAGAGTGGAAGTCGTGAAGAGAGGTGGCTTCTGTACCCAGCGTGCAGAGCGTGATATCTACACCTGAACATGAACTGTACCGCCGTACCAGCGCACGTCCCCTAGTTGGTGGGGTGGGGTTGGCAGCAGACTGGGCAGCACACAGACTACAAGTCTTAGTCTGTCCCCTCCTGAAGGGGGGCGGACAGGGTCGCAGGGAGCTTGGGTGGGAGGAGCGCCCGCCTGGCTCATTTCCGCCTTGCCACACGTCCCACCCACCCTCATCCTACCCTCTTTGCTTCAAATCCTCGTCCTCCTACCTGCAGCAGCATCCCCAGCAAGCATGTGGGCGACCACTTTGCTCTAATGGAGGCCGCTTCCACCTATCCCCCCCCCCCCCCCCCCCCTCATCCTACTCACCACACTTTCGATGCTCTTCTCCCCCCCCCCCCCTGCAGCGGCGGCCCCCGCAAGTGCGTGGGCGACCAGTTCGCTCTCATGGAGGCGGTGGCGGCGCTGGCGGTGGTTCTCAAGCGCTTCGACTTCTCGCCGCAGGTGCGCTGGCTTTATTAGTCACTCGTGTTTTGTTCAGCAGTGGGATATCAGCCCGAATGGGGTGCAGCACTTCTCGCCGCAGGTGCGCTGGCAGCCGTTTGCTTGCGCTTTATTAAGCAGTGCCGCATCAGCCTTGCATGCGGTGGTGCAGCAGCGCACGTGCGTTTGTTAGCAGGCGTGTGCTCAGCCCGCCCCGGCGTCTGCCAACTTGCGGAGAGCCCAACTACTTCAGAACTTCCACAGTGGGGTGCAACATGCGACAGGGATGAGGGGAAAGCAGTGGGGGTGCGGTGGGTCGTCGCTGCCCCAACGTGTGCCCTCCCTCTTGTTACCCGCCGACCCCTGGCTAGCTCCCCCACTTCTACGCCTCGATGCCAGCTCACCCTGCACCCTGTCCTTCTGCAGCCCGGCCACGACCCCGGCATGACCACGGGCGCCACCATCCACACCAAAAACGGGCTGTACATGCGCGTCAGCAAGCGGCAGGGCGCAGCGGCAGCAGCGCCGGCGGCCGCAGCAATGGCGTGAAGCGCGCCGGCGGCAGCGCCGTGAGCCTTGTGGGTCACCCCCAGTGCCTGCGTGCGGCCAGCAGCTGCGGCGCCGCACGGCGCGTCCCGTGTCTCCATGCCTCTCCTTCTGTGTACTCACAACTTCCCTGCCGTTTGACGCTGCCGTCTCCTAGTAACCCTTGCCATTTCATTGCCCCTCCCCTCCTCGCAACCCCATGAACGCTGCACTAGGTGCAGTGAACCTTCCTTCCTTCCTGAGAGGGCACACGCCCATTTGCTGCCCAGCCATGCCTCCCTGTGAGCCACCATCACTTCTGGAAGCGCGCAGCCGAGCCACCGTCTTCCTGCTGCTACTCCCTCCATACACAGCTTACACGCAGGGGCAAATCAATGCAGCAGACAGGCAGGGTGGCAGGGGCAGGGGGGAGGGAGGTGCGTGGGAGAAGTGGGATGAGAAATAGGGCAGAGGGAGGAAGCAGGCCGCAGCGGTTCAGGCCATGCAGGCGCGGTGCGGGTCATGGCTTGGGCAAGGGCCTGCTGCCCACCCTGCTGCAGATAAACAGCCTCACAAGCCAGTGACGCGCCGTCAGGCGCTGCGCCAGGCTGGCAAAGGGGGAGTCGCCAGCAGGGATGCCTCATCAAAGAGCAGGAAGTAGGACCTGCGCGCAGGGGGGCACCTCTGCCGGCCGGTCACTTGGCCAGTTGGCTGGCAAGGCCTCGCCCGACTGAGCGGCGCTGCCACCCAGCTCAGCGCAGCTGCCTCCGCGTGGCCGTTGCACCTGCACCGTCCCCCAACCCATCGCCACCTTATCTACGGCGAGAACAGTGGCATTCCCTGCAAACACGTCTGGCCCAAAGACGACCTGCAGGCATCAGCGGTTGGGCGGCAGGTTTCCCGTGGTTGGACGCATGTCAAGCACTTCTAAGGGAACAGGAAAGGTGGGGGTGGGCGGCAGGCGGAGCTCAGGCGGCACACACATCCAGCGGAGAAAAGAAAGAAAAACAGATATCATCCACCGAGCGAAGCGTGGGCAGGGCGGCGGCGGCAGGCCCATCCGTCGAGCGCAGAGGCAGGGCGATGCCCACCACGCCCATCCATAGGCGAGGCATCTCATTCGTCAGGCGGCAGCCTCTCGGCAAGAAAGCAGGCGCGCCGGCGGCAGCCCCACCCGCGTATCGCCTCCAGTACCACCCCTGCTACCGTCTGCCTCCTCCAGTACCACCCCTCACCGTCACATTGCCTATCTCCTGGCCGGCCGGTACGAGGGTGATGGTACTGACACCAGTACCGCCAGATACGCCAGACAGCTTCAACTGCCAAGGGGGCAGGCAGAGAATCAGGCAGGTGAGTGCACCGCCGCAACAGCTCCTCCACAACGCCCTGGCGCAGCACCGTCGGCTGCCCCCCGGCACCTGTGTCGACACGTTTCCTGTGGAAAAACAGATGTAAAACAGATGTAAAATGCAGCTTCCCTCCCCTGCCTGCCAGTGAACCATCCCAGTGAACCTTCCCAACGGGTTCTTCCCACCTCACCCCGATGCGTTCGTTGTCAAGCAGGGTGGACAGGCTGCCCTGCCCCCCCTCCACCAGGCGCAGCAGGTCGAGGTACGTCAGGGCTTCGTCTGGATGGATGTTGTAGGCCAGCAGCTGGGGTGCAGGTGAGGGGCACGCGAGGGGCAGGTGAGGGACAGGGGATCTGTGTCGACAGGTCTCCTGTGGCTAGACAGATGTAAAGCACGTAAAAGGGGAGACGGGGATTTGGACACAGGGCCTGTCGCAGCACCCAGAGGGCTGGGCCGTGAAGACGCTTCTGAGGTGATCCAATTGGGCCGGCAGCGTGCCGCCGCGCTTCTTGGCTGCCCGCCCGGCGCTTGCGCCAGACGCACGCGCTGCACTCGGCTGCACACCCACCTTTTTTAGCCCCGCCGAGTATGTGGCGTTGGCCTCTGCATTCGCCAGCAGCCGATCGAAGGTGCCCTGACCATCCATGCGAGCCATCAAGTCCCAAACCCGGTCTGCACGAGGCACAGCAGGCAGGCAGGCAAGCAATGGTGTCGCAGACGTGCGCTGCTGCTGCCGGTAGCAGCGGCGCCGGCGGCGCACGCATGGCGCCCCACGTTGCGGCGCCTTTGCCCCCCCCTCCGTGGCTCTTCGAGCCGCGCCTGTGATTGCGAAGACGGTGCCCACCCATGCAGGGTCGTCATACCGATCAGCAATATCCGGAGAGACCACCTGTCAAGTGAGGGGTTTGTGCATGCGGTGCTGAGCAATCAGCGTGCTGGCGCCAGTGGCCGGGCGGGGCTGCGCGCAGGCGAGCGGCTCCGCGCCGCCACCCAGCGCAGCGCGCACCTCTGTGATCGACAGCTGTTTGGTGTGGTTGGTCTGCAGCGCCCAGTCGAACACAGTGTCGTAGTACTGGGGTTCTAGCTGGATTGGCTGAGCAGTTGCGACGCCTGCGGTGCGGAACAGCGGGCAACGCGCAGCCTGTTGGGTGGGCGGCGCCGGCGCCGGCACGTCGTGGCGACGCGGCGTCGGCGCTGGCCAGGCAGTGCCGGCCGCGGTGACCAAACCCAGCGCTCCAGTTATCGTGCAGGCCCACCGCCTTCCACCCAACTGGCAGGATTCCCTGCAAGAGTGTGCGAGGTTGGGACGAGGCAAGCACCGAAGCAGGGGCGCGCCTGCCAGGACGCCAAGTGCCAGGAGGAGGTGCGAGTTACGCATGCTTTTGCGGTGAAAGCTGTCGGTGCAACCTAGAAACGGATTAAGGGGCAACAAGCATGTCTTTACGGCGGGTTCAGGGAGCGCGGGCCATCGCCAGCGGGGACTGCCGCTTTGGCATAGCATGGCATCGGCTCGTGCTTGATGACCGCTGTGGCGCGCTCACGACGTTCCGCCGATTGCCGCAGAGGTTGTGGTAACGTCCAGTTCGACCGGGAGTTGCTCGGCACCGGTCCGACCCTGCTGCTTGTCCAGCCCCGTCTAACGCGGCGCAGCGAACGGCAGAACAATAAGAATACTGTAAGAAAGCATCTGGCAAGCGCGTGGCAGTGGACGACAGCATTTCGCTTGCGCCGCCGCCAGTGGCCGCCGCCGGTCCGCCCACGCCCCCTTCCTCTGCCCCGTTTGCCCTGCCTACCGCCAGCGCCACCACCAGAAGAAACCGGCATGCTGTTGCTCCGCCAGCAGACACGTGCACTGGTGCGGCTCAGCGCGCTGGCCGCGCTGCCGGCGGGCCCGACCGCGCTGCCTGTTGCGCCCGCGGCGCTGCCCGGCGCAGCTGCCAGCCTGGCCTCGAGCCCGGCGTGGCTGCTGGCAGCGGCGCGTGCAAAGTGGGGGGTGCCAGGGTTCCGCAACAAGGAAAGCGGCGACAGCGGCGGCGGCGGCGGCATCACAGGGTGGCTCACAGACAAGCTCGTCAAGGGCGCCAGCGGCAAGGAGCTCGAGGATTTGGACCTTGAGAGTGCGGCCGGGCTGGGTGCTGGGTGCATGCGATGCACATCTGGTGCCCCCATGTGTTGTGCCGCGGTACGGTGTGCTGTGTGCGCTGGGCATGCATGCGCCTGCGCCGCCGTAGCAACGGCGAGCCTGATCCGCGCGCGCCCCTCCTTCGCCGTCCTTGCTGCTCCAGCCTTCCACACCTCGCTCAAGCGTGCACGGCAGCTGGGCGGCTTGACAGGCTTCGTGCACGGCACAGGCGAGCCAGAGACAGAGGGGGGACGGCTGCCAGGGCGGCAGGCTTGCCTGCCTGCTCGCCTGCCTGCTTGACGCGCCAGCCCGCCCGGCCTGCACTTCAACTCCCTCCTGCCCGCCCACCGCTGCTGCAGGCGCGATTGCGGATGGCGGGGCGCAGGGAACGCTGCGGCTGTTTGAGCAGATCATAGAGTGAGCAAGGGGCAGGGTGGTCAGGGGTACCCCACCGTCACCGGAGGTCGGGCTGCGCGTGCATGTGCTGCACGGGCGCTCGGCATGACCATTCACGCTGTCCTGCAGCAGGCCTGCCCCCTGGCTGCATTGCCTGCAGCAGCTGCCACATGCAAAAGCGCCTCACACTCACTGTCGCTGGCCCTCCCATGCCTCCCATCTGTGCAGCGGGATGCGTCCAGAGGAGAAGCGGGACTTGCAGCTGTTTGACGCGGCGGCGCGGCAGCGGGTGGCTGACGAGGTGTGTGTGGGTGTGTGTGTGGGTGCGTGGGGGGTGGGTGGGGTGTGTGTGTGTGTGGGGGGGGGGGGGGGGGGGGGGGTAAGAGGAGGCAGTGTGGCTGCCAAGACGAGGCAGCGTGGCTGCCAAGACGAGGCAGCGTGGCTGCTAAGACGCCTGCAGGTGCTCCGACGTGGCCGCTGAGTCAAACTGGCAGCTGCCTGCCCCCAGCTGTGCCGCCACGACTGCCGCCTGCCCTGCCCCTTCTGCTGTCTCGCCTCTGTTTTCTGATGCCTTGAACAAAACATTAAATTGTTGTGTGCACCCTCGCTTCTGCCACCCCTCTCTTCGCACAGGTGGGCGCAACGGTGCAGCAGGTGGACGACTGCATGGCCCGCTTCCTGTGGACGCAGCAGATGACGAGGTGGGCGGAGGGGTGGGCGCAGGGGTGGATCGAAGGGTGGGCGGAGGGGTGGATCGAAGGGAGGGCGGAGGGGTGGGTGGAGGGGTGGGCAGAGGGGTGGATGGAGGGGTTGGCGGAGGGGTTGGCAGACGTGCGTGCGGAAGGGTGAGGGCACGATGCTCGCCACGAATGCAAGCACGCTGGCTTGCGAGCAGTGGCTGGGCGTGCATGCAGCAACCGGGCATGCCTGCCGTACCCGGGCCTGCACTGCAGCTGGTGGCTGGGCGTGCATGCAGCAACCCGGCGTGCCAGTCGTACCCGGGCCTGCACTGCAGCTGGTGGCTGGGCGTGCATGCAGCAACCGGGCATGCCTGCCGTACCCGGGCCTGCACTGCAGCTGCCAGGGCCTGCTGCCTGCCTGCCTGCCTGCCTGCCTGCCGGTCCTGTCGGTGTTAGTGCGCATGGCCCGACAATGTTGCGCTCCCGCTGGGCCATCCTCCACCGTCGTGCAGGAAGGTGGCGGCGCTTCGGAAGGAGGGCAAGGAGATGCCGCGCAGCGTGGATGAGGTGAGGGCACAGCAGATTTATGGATTGCATGGATTGCATTTTGAAAGGCCTGCGTGTGGACCGTCGCTGGACCGTCACAGTCTACAGGGCAGGGTGCCAAACGGCGTCGACCACGGCAGCAGGCGGCGGAGGCGCTGTGTGTGCGCCGGCAGCGCCCTGCCCGTTGCCCCCTCGCCAGCTGCCCACCAAACCACGGCGTCCCCCTCTCGCTGCTGCAGCTCGAGCGCATGCTGGGCACGTGGCGACAGTACAAGACGGAGCACGAGAGCGGCAGCGCGGCGGTACCGCCGGGGCACGTCGGGTTCAAGGGGCAGCCGTGCCCGCTGGCGGGGGCGCCCGTAGCGAAAAACACCCGTTGCCCGGCCACCAAGAAGGCGTTCAAGGCGTGCTGCGGCAAGACGATGCGGATTTGAGGGCTTGCTTGGCGGCCGGCGCTGCCTGCTGCTCCGTTGCTGCCGACACGCCGCCGGCGGGCCCTCCTTGCACTCTGCTGCCTGCACCTTCCTCGTCGGCCCTCCTCTCCTGTTTCGTGACCACCAAACCTTGCTGGACGCAGCCCCGACTACGGGGCACACCACGCGACGGTGAACGCAACTCAGCGCAGGCAGGACGGGCGCTAGTCAGGCAGCAGACGCAGAACAGTATGCATGCGCATGCGGTTGCCACAGTAGCACAAGGGTGCGCTGCTCGGCAAGCTAAAGCTGCAGCGCCGGCTCCAAGCTTGCACGCAAAGCCGCTGTACCGGCAGGCCACCTGGAACTCCACAGTGCCCTGGCGTCGATCAGCTGCCGCTGCCGACGGCGACGCGTGCGGCCTGGTGGGCTCTGCAGGCCGGCTTGTGTTCGCTCTAGTGAGAGGCCTGGCACTTGCAGGCTGCAGCCAGGGAGCACGGGTGCAAGGTGACAAGCCAAGCTGAGCGGTGAGGCGGGCGGCCGGGCATTGGACCACAGCATGGAAGGACACCCCGCCGGCCCACCTGCGAGCCTGCAGGGCCAAACTTAAGTTTGCACGGGCGCGTAGAAGATCCCTCCTTTGCCTGGCTGCTTCAAATGCGCGACGGCGCCGCTCAGGGCTGCCGGAGAGCCGACATCAAGCTGAGCTAGGGGGAACCTGAGGAACAGGGCTGCCGCCACCCACGGCAGGGAGCACAGCAGCTGGTCCTGCTGCAGTGCACAGGGCCGTCAGAGCTCCGGCGTTGCCGATGCCTTTGTCGACGTGGGGGCGCCAGCGGCATCTTGCATCAGTGCTTCAAGCATCTCGCCTGCCATGCGGATCACGCTGTGCTCGTAGCACCGTCCGCGCTTCTGCTGAGGTAGTGCGAGCGAGCGAATGGGCAGGGCGGCGAGCGCTGCTTGCCTGCCGCGGAGCGAGGCAGGCTCGAGCTGCGGCATCCCCGTCAGCAGGTCATGTGCCCGCCGGGCAGCGCGCAGCACTCCGTGAATGCATCAACATCACAGGTGCGCTGGCCAGCCGGCAGCGCGTGCGCCTTGGCAAGCAGCTCGCCCAAAAAGCCAAGCTGCATCTGCACGGCAGGCGGGCGGCGGGCGGGGTGGGCGGCAGGCGCTCGCGGCGACGGCCGCGGCGCACGGCGCAGCGGTGGCGGGGCTGCTGCACCGTGCCAGTGCGGTGGCCCAGCGTGCCTCCTGGTCTTCTCGCAGCTGCACTGAGGTTGCCGAGGGAGCGCCCGTGGACGCCCGAGAAGCTGTTGCTGGTGCTACAGAGGCATCCGGCTGCCAGAGGATGGGTGGAGGCGGTGGCCCCTCAAGAGCCGTCCTCTCACCAAGTCAGCGACAGCATGCGCCGGCGGCGTGCCCAGCGCCGCCGCTGCCCTCCTCGTGGCGGCCACACCCACTCAAACAGCGTCTGAACCTCGTTTACAAGGAGGTGAATGCATTCGGCAACGTGCATGCGCCTGCGCTGCCTCAGCGCGCGCCGCCGCGTGCCGCCAGCGCCGCCCACAGCTCGCCGCCGCCGCCCGCCTGCGCCATCAGCCGGTCTAGAGCAGACCCCTCGGTGCTGTCCACAAAATCGTAAGGCACTCCGTAGGCTGCCGCCGCGGGGCGCAGCGCCACCTCTTCTTCGATGATGCGCAGCTCAAAGGTGGGGGACGTGGCGGCGGGCGCTGAGGCGGCACCCGGCGAGCCTGCACAGGTCCCTGCTGCAGGCGGGTCTGCTGCTGCCGTGGAGCCAGCGCTGCCATCGCTGCCTGCTGCAGCCTGCTGCCCTGCCAGGCTGAGCGCACGCACGCGACGCAGCTGCTCTAGGTACGACGGGGGCTCGCCGTCTGCCACTCCGGGCACCGCCGACGCACGGCTACCCGCCGCGTCGCCCTGCTGGCAGCAGCCGCAGCCGGCGGCGTCCCCAGGTGCAGCGTGCGCTGCGCCGCCGCGCGCCGCGTGTTGCGTGCAACCGCCCGCAGCTTCTTCCCCACCAACCGCCGCCGGCTGCTGCTCGCCGCCCACCGCCGCTTCGTGCTCGCCGCCGGCCGCCGCTTCATGCTCGCCGCCGCCGCCGCCGGAGGTACCGCTGGTACTGCCCGGGGCTGGCCCCAGCCGCAGCTCTTCCCAGCTGAAGAGCAGCGGCGCGGTGGTGCCCCCCATCGGGTTAAAGTCCAGCAGTTTCACCGCCCCGCTGGTGGCGACGTACACATCGTAGGTGTACTGGGCGTGGGGGAAGCGCCTGCAGGGGGCAGGTCAACAACGAGGGAGCGCACGGTGAGGCACGGTGCTGCGTGGGATGATGAGGAGGAGTGCAAAGGTTGTGTCTGCTCCAGCTCCGCTGGCGGCCCCGCACGCGGTGTACGCATCACGAGGGTGGGGGTAGCGCCTGCAGGGGGGCAGCACAAGAAGCCCATGGTCAGCACACCAGGAGCATTCCCCCACACAGCCAGCACACCCACACGAGACCCTTCTTCACAAACACCTCTCCCGACCACCACTCACCCCCCGATGTGCTTCGTGTCCAACGCATGCAGCGCTCCCTCCAGCTCGCCACGCCCCTCCCTCTGCCCGCACCCCTCACTGCGCCCTCTGCCGCTCACCCCCCGATGTGCTTTGCGTGAAACGCCTGCAGCGCGTCCTCCAGCTCGCCGCGCTCCCCCCGCAAGAACTCAAAGCGCTGCGTGACGTCTCGCTGGCAGGCCCCCACCAGCTGCTGCGCCCGCACAAAGCAGCGGAACTCGCGGCCCGGCTGCAGGTCGTGCCAGCGCCGCAGCGCCAGGTAGTGCTGCACGGGCGCGCCGCTTGCTGCGTCGCTGCATTCCGCTGCCGCGCCGCCTGCCGCCGCCGCCGCCGCCGCTTCCTGCAGCGCCGAGCAGATGTCATGTGCCACGCGGTCGCTGGAGCGCAGCAGCAGCAGCACCTCGTCGGCATTTGTGCAGCACAGGCTGGAGCTGGGGCTCAGCCAGATGGCATCCTGGAGGGGGGAGAGGGGAGGGAAGAGAGGATGGGGGCAGCAGAATGTTCTGTATAAGCAGTGTGGTTCACCGACCTCTGCGTCGCATCTGCTCTGTGTCGCATGCAGTGGTCACGCATTCAACCTCCATCTGGCATGCGGCTGTGCTTGGTGCACAGCCGCACCAAGCATCGAGCACTTTCCTCCCACCCTCGCCGTGCCGCCTCACCCTCCCCTCCTTCCCTGCCCTCGCCTGCCCTGCCCCACCTTTGGGCAGCTCCAGCTCAGCTTGGGCACCACCCGCCCCCCCAGCTCCTCGATTCCGGCCGCCAGCTGCCGCCGCACTTCATCCAGCTCGCCCGGAGGAGGCTGCAACGGTGGAGGGCGGTCGGGTGTCGAGAGATCAGACCAGGGGAGTAAACAATCCAGGCAACTCCAGCTGCGAGCAAGCGTGGGGAGCGCCGGTTGCACCAGCAGCAGAGCAGCAACAGAACCCCCGATGCTGTGTGCAGCACCAACCAGCAGACCTGTGCCGCTGCGCTGCTGCCGTCGTCCTCCTCGCCCTCGCCCTCGCTCCACTCATCCTTGTACTCTCCCTCCATTGCATACTCGTCTGCAGCGCCGCGCTTCGCAAACTGCAGGCAGGGGAGGTAGAGGCAGGGTGAGCTGAAGGTGCAGACACCAGCGGCGGCGGCTGCCGCCAGTTGCCTCGTCGTTGGCCAGGCGCCGAGCGGCCCCAGTCAGTGCCGCGCCCAGCTATCCCACCCACCGCCTGGGTATCCTCTGGCAGGTGCAGGCCGTCGGCAACCAGCCAGTCGAGCACCGGCTGCGGCAGCGGGACTAGCACCGTCTTGAACGTGGCTCGCGCGAACCGAGGGTACCAGGAGCTGACCATGCAGTCCAGAAGCTGCTGCACCGCCGCCATGGCTGCTGCTGAGAGTGGCCAGCGTCCACCAAACTGTGCTCGCGTGGCTTGGCGGGCTTGCTGCCGGCTTAAAATCGCTTAACAAGGAAATTGAAGCGGGAGAGCATAGCAGGGAGGGAACATACAGCATGCATGTGAACGGCTGCCGCGGCAGTGGCGGCGGCGGCACAGCGGCAGCTGGCGCCTGCTGCAGCAGTTGCTGACAGCGTCCTCAGCTGCGCCGGCTGCGCGAGCGCGCTGCCGGCTTGCTCTCCTCGGCGGGCGCCTCGGCGGCCTTGCTGCTGGTGCGGGCACGCCCTGTGGAGCGCGCAGGCCCGCTGGCCCGCCCGCTGCCGCGCCCCTTGGTCACCTCCCCCGCATCCACATCCTCTGCTGCCTTGCTGGCAGTCACGCGGCTGCTCGTGCGGCGTGGCGCAGCTGGCGCCGCCGCCGCAGTAGCGGCGCTGCGTGAGCTGCGCCGTCCAGACGTGCGCGCCGCCGGCCGCTCCTCAGCCTCCTCCGCCAGCTCCTCTGCCACTGCACCCAGGTGGGGGCGGACGCCGGCCGCCAGGTCCTCTGGCCCAAGCTCCTGGTCTTCGGTGATGACTGCCAGCTCGGCGACGGTGGTGCGGCGGCGCGTGCGGCGGCCACCAGCCTGCGAGTCGTCTTCAGACTCAACCTCCTCCTGCGAGGGGGGGGGAATGAGTGGATAAAGCTGGGTCCCGGCAGAAGCAGCGATACTATGAAAATGACGCAGCAGCGGCAGCTGGGGACTGATCAGCTGGAAGGATGGCTGCGCAGACCGCCGCCTGCTGCAGTGCCAGCATTGGCAGGTGTGTGTACACGGCATGCCGCCTGCCCACGGCGCCCGTGCCGGCCGCTCCAGGAGCACCTCTGCCTAGAGTACTCATGCTGCACAAGCGCTGCTAAGTAAATGAAGGACCCCTGCCCCCCACGCACCACAGTGGTGACCACCTCCTTCTTGCCGCTGCGTGCGCTGCTGGGGCGCCCACGCTTGCGCGCCGGCGCCGCCTCCTGCTGCTGCTCGTCCTCAGGCAGCTGCTGCTGCTGCTGCTGCTGCTCCACCTCCTCCCCTGCCGTGGCCCGCCCGGCAGCGGTGCCGCGCACAGAGCGAGTCGAGCGCGCGCGCCGGCTGGTCGTCGCCGCCGCTGGCGCCGCCGCCTGCTGCGCCAGCGGCTGCAGCAGCTCGAAGATGGCGTCCGCCACTGGCACCTCCTCTGCCGTCGTCGCCTCCCGCTCCCCCGCCACCCCAGCATCCTCTGTTGGCTGCATCACCTCCTCCCCGTCCTCCTGCTGCAACTCAACCGCTGCCTGCCGAGTGGTATGCCGCCGCGTGGCGGTGCTGCGCGCGGGCGCACGACTGCGGCGCCCCTTGCCTGCGCCGCCGTCGACGCCGCCATCTTCTGCAGCGGCAGCGCCGCCTGCTGGACCCTCTAGCCGCGAGGCAACCGCACGCACTTGCTGCAGCGCCTGCGGGCAGGTTGCAAGTAACGATGAGAGCAGGCGACGTATGAGGCTCGATGCAGGCACCTGGCTGGCTGCAGGCTCAACACGTATAGCACCGCAAAACGGCATTGCCTCATGTCATGCGTGCCACCCAGCCTTCACTCCCTCCTCCCACCCACCTCCTCGCGCTGCTGCAGCTGCGCCTGTAGCGCCTCCAGCTCTTGCCGCCGCGCAGCCAGGTCTGCCTGCTGCGATTTGAGCTCCTGCTGCGCCACTGCCACCGCCACCTCGCCCTTCTCCAGGGCCGTCTCCCGTTTTTTCAAGTCCTTATGGCTGCGCTGCAGCTCGCGCTCGCGCTCTGTGGAGAGGGCCAGGGGGTGCAGGGCATGCATGCCACGTGTGAGCACACACGTCCACCAGCAACTGCATGTGGGCGTGCACCGGAAGCAGCGGCAGCAGGCAGCTCTCCACACAATTGGCCCACCCAGCACTTGCCCCAAGGCCCCCAGCTGCGGCGCACCTCCCACAGAGGCCTCCCGCACGCCGGCTGCCGCCTCGCGCTCGTCCAGCTGCACACCGCGCTCGGCCGCAGCCGTTTCGGAACGTTCGGCTGCAGATTCCCGCTCTGACAGCCGCTCCTCAAGCTTTTCCAGCTCCACAAACTTGCGGCTGGCGGCGTCGATCTTGCTGCAGCAGGGGAAGGCGGCGACAGGGACAGGGCGGCAGGGAGGGTGGGCGCCGGCAGGGATGGCAGCAAGAGGGCGGAGCAGCAGGCAGGTGGGTCACGGCAGGAGGGGAACAGAGTACAGTCGTGGCAGCCGGGCAACGTCGGAGCACACCCAGAGAGCAGCCAGCTTAGCAAGCTCAGCGCGCGCCCAAACCCACCTCTGTGCGTCGACGCGCGCCTTGGCTGCCTCTGCCTCGGCGCGCTCCCTCTCCTCTGCGTGCTGCACCGCGCGCTCCTCCGCCGCGCGCTCCGCCACCAGCGCCGCCGCCTGCGCCTCGAGCGCCTTGCTCTCGGCTGCCAGCGCGGCCTTGCGCTCGTGGCGTGCCGTCTCCAGCTCGCCGCGTGCCGCCGCCAGCTCGCTCTCCAGCTGGCTCACTTGGTCCTGGCAGGGGCAGAGCGAGGCGGAGAGGAGCGGAGGAAATCAAGGCGGCCTGCGCTCACCAAGGCATGCGCTCCTTGAGCGCAGCACAGTAGCACAGTCACGGATCGTCGCTGCTAATCCAGCCTACTCAGCCTGGCCCACCTGCAGCGTGGAGACGCGCGCCTCGGCGGCGTCCCGCGCCCCGCGCTCAGCCGCCAGCTTTGCCTCGGCGTCGCGCAGCGCGCGCGCGCCCTCCTCCGCGGCCTCCTTCCACGCGCGCTGCTGCCGCTGGAACTCTGCCTGCGCCTTGCGAGTCTCCGCCTCCACGCCAGAGTAAAACTCGCGGGCCTGCCACAAGAAAGTGGCAGCAGCATTAGCGCAGCGGCAGCGGATAGGACTGCTTGACAACCGAGGCACGCGTGCGCGGTGGGCTCAGTAGTGTGACACACCCGAGCACTGGTATCAATGCATGCAAGACCGGGGCGCCATGACTGTGCTGGCCGTGTACAAGTTGTGATGGACTAAGGGCAGGCCGTCGCACACAGAGGCACCGAGCGCCCGCACCTTTTCATACTCTTCGTAAATCTCGGCATAGTTGGCCTCCGCCTCGGAGAGCTGCAAATACGCAGGTGGGTCGGGAGGGTGGTTCAATGGGGAGCAGGTGAGAGTACCAGCAGGTATGCACGGGTGGAGGGTAGGTGAGCAGGGTTGCCTGGCAAGGGTTCTGCATGTGGGCAAGGCGCGGGCAGCGGGTGCTGCAGACACGGTGTGTGACGCGCAGCGCAGCCGCACGTGCACACGGGCACGCGTTGTTTCATGCGCCTAGAAGGCGAGCGGCAGCAACAGCTTTGAAGCAGCCAGCAGGAGGGCTGGGCTGCAAACTGCGCCGCCGCTGCCGCCGCCGCCACCGATGCGCACCTGCGCCTCCAGGGTCGCCACCCGATTGGCCAGCTCCTCTGCCTCTGTGCGGGAGATGCCCTCGAAGCCCAGAGCACCGTGCTGCCTGCTCGAGAGGGTCAGGGGGAGGAGGGGTGGGCGATGGCGACAGCTGCGCGCAGAGGCTGCCCCGGGGTTCCACACTAATTCTGGTCACTCACTTGGCCTTGGCCCACACGCTGGATGGCGCCGCGGGCGTGCTATTCACGCCAAACTTCATCTTTGCGCCGCCGTCGGCCTCTGGAGCCGCGATCGCTTTGGGCACTGCCTGGAGAGATGTCAGCTGCCAGTGCACGACCGATGGCGATTGCAGCTCACCAGCGTGACGGGGAGAGCGGCGCAGCATTCCGAGCTGGAGGAAATTGACGCGCGCTCGCTGTCTCTCGGCCGTCTTTGTGAGCAATTCCTCTGCCTCGCCGACACCTCCGTGTGCCCCTTTGCACTGCCGGCTGCACTTGGATGTCGGTCAAGGGAGGCCGCTGGCGCACCTCCGCTTCCACCGGCTTCCAGGCGCCAGCAGATGGCCGGCAAGCTGGGAAGACGGGGAAGCAGTCCACCGGCGCAGCAGGTGCGTGGCCGCTGCAGCGGTGGTGGTGCCGCCGCGGCAGGCGGTCACCGGATGCCCAGCCGCCAGCCCGTCCCCGACGCACCTCCCACCTCCTTGTGCCATGCAGACCCGACACAGACAGCACCCACCGGCGGCAATGGTCCAGCACAGCGTGAAGTCCGGACCCCGCAGCCAAAGCATGCCGCCTCAACTGCATCAGCTGCTGCCAGCCCTGCCCGGAGAGCACGGCCTCCCGCCGCAGCCGCCGCCGCAGCATCAGCGCCCTCGCCGCCCAAGCAGCAGCAGCAGCAGCGGCGTGAGCAGCAGCAGCGGACCACCGTGCAGCTGAGCCAAACGGCAGCGGCGGCGCGCACCGAGCGGCTGCGCAGCGCGCTGCAGCAGCTGCGGGCCGCCAAGCCCAAGCAGGCGGCGGCAGGCGGCGACAGCTGCAGCCGCACCGCCGCTGCACCGCCGCTGCCCACGTGCTCCGATGGTCGGCTGCCCTCGCCGCCCCGCTATCAGTCCCCGCCGCTGGCGCAGCACCCAGCTTGCGCATGCCAGCGCGACGGACAGACCCGGCAGGGCAGCCTGGACAGCAGCATGGAAGACCTCTTTGATGCGGTCAGCCTCAGCTTGCTGGCACCCCTGCGCCTTGGCAGCAGCTCGCGGCAGGCTTCGCCGGCGCAGCAGCCTAAGCAGCAGTGGCAGCAGCAGCTGGTGGCCGCCCTGTCGCCTGCAGTCTATTCGTTCAGCAGCCCCTGCATGGCAGCGCCGCTGAGCTCGGAGCTGCATGCCGCGGCGCGGCAGGCGCTGCGGCAGGCAGCGGCAGAGCCGGAAATGCCGCTCATGCTGCCGCCTGGGCACGTTGCCAGCCGGCAGCTAGAGCCGTGTGCGGCAGACCTGCAGCAGCGGCTGGACGAGCTGCGTCGCTCGCTGGCCACACCGCGTAGCAAGTGTGCTGCTGCTGGAGGTGCGCCACGGCACAGCATGCGTGGCGGCCCCTCGGCCGGAGATGCAGGGACGCCGCGGCGCCGCCTCGCTGGCGAGCTTGTGATGACGAGATCACCCAGTGCTGCAGCGTCAGGACCAGAGGGTGCCCTCATAGCGCAGCAGCCCAGCAGCGCACACTCCCGGCTGGCAGCTGGCGCAGGTGGTGGCAGCGCGGGCGGTGGAAGCGATCGTGCAGCAGCAGAGCGGCTGGCAGCGCTGCTGGGGTGGTCGGAGCCTGCTGGCAGGGGGCTCCAGGCGACGCTCTGCGTTTCGAGCGGCAGTGCAGCGGTGCCGCACGGAGTGCCAACTCTGCTGCCGCCGCACCTCCAACCTTCCGTGGCGGTATCTGGCAGCTGGCAGGCAGCAGTTGCGACCACGGCTCCGCGGCCAGCAGCAGTCATCTTCACGCCACCACGCGCCCTGCAGCAGCAGCGCAGCGCCTCCACACCAGCGCCGCCTAATGCAGTCACTAGCACTGCCACACAGCCGGCGGCAGTGGCGGGCGGCTCTGGCGACATTCTGGAGGCGTGGCGCAGCCGCCGACAAGCGGCGCAAGCTCCCCAGCTTGCCGAGAAGTACAGCCGCTACCTGTCGCTGCAGCAGGGCGGCTCTTTGTTGGCGGCGCAGCAGGGAGCGCTTGCAGCGGCGCCAGCTGCAGTGGCTGCTGTGCCGGCGGCAGGTCATCGCTCGCTCCCTGCTGCTCGCCGTGCCGTGGCACATACCGAGTACGTTGGCTCGGCAGCTCGGCGCCTCGTGCACTTTGAGCAGCAGCAGCAACAACAGCAGTCGCTGCCGCGAACAGTAACACCTGTGCAGCAGAAGCAGAAGCCCCAGCAGCAGTGGCAGCACGAGCAGCAGCCTGCGCTCGATCCCGAGCCTTCCGACATCCTGGAGCGCTGGCGGGCGCGGCGGCGGCAGCAAGGTCAGACGAGCAGCGGTGGAGCCGACTATGGCGCACTTCTCACGTTGCAGCCGCCAGGCAGCCTGCTCGAACCACGTCCACCGGCAGAGGTTCCTCCAGCGCCGGCCATGCTGGCTTTGCCGCCGGCACCTGCACCGCAGCCTGCGCTGCAGCTCACAGTGCCTTCAGCAGCAGCCCAGCCGGCAGCAACACCAGCAAGTGCACCACCAGCAGGACCAGCAGTGCTTGTGATGCCAGCAGCAGCTGAAGCGTTGCCGCAGCTTACGGCGCCAGCGGCACCCGATGCGGGGCCGCCCAGCAGCACCTGCATCGCAGTCGGCAGCTGCAAAGCCTGCAATGGCTGTGACGCAGCGGCAGAGCGCCACATGCTTCCAGCACAAAAGCAGTCTGGAGAGGCGGTGATGCTGCCAGCTGCTGCAGAGGAGCTGACGGCAGCTGCAGTGGCTGGTGCTGCTGATACGGCGGATGAGATGTCGGAGGCTTCTGACCTGCAGCCTGCTGCCTCTGAGTTGAGCCAGGCAGCCGAAGCCAACAGCGCAGCTGCCGCGCCTGTCACGCTGCCCAGCCGGCCGCCCTCGGCGGCTGCCAGCAGCGGCAGGGCCACGCCGCACTCGCCCAGCGGGCAGTGGAGGTGAGGCACAGAAGGGCGGGCATGCTGAGGTCGCACACTCGATTCTAATCGGGCACATGGCTCACTTGCCAGCATCCCACCCATGTGTTAACTGCTTCCCCCTGCCTCGCCCTTGTTGCCTGCCTGCAGCGTCGGCAGCTCGGGCTGGTCTCCAGGCGTCAGTCGCATGCTGGATGACCTGATCGGGGGGCTGCTCTTCAATGAGAGCGAGGCGGCCGGCTCGGCAGCAGCAGCAGCACCTGATGCGCCAGCAGGAGGGACAGACAGCGGCAGTGGAGATGCAGCAGACAGCGACGGCGATCCTGGCAGCGCCGACGAGGCGGCGGATGCTGCGTGGGGTCACAGTCTTGCCGGCGCTTTGCGTGTGGCCGATCCGCAGACGCCCATGCAGGCGTTGGCCTGCAGCCCTGCCATGGCTGCACACCAGCAGCAGCACGACGTGCCTGGCTAGCCTCCTCTTGCTGCCCCCCTGCTCTCGGCTGTCCGCATCGTTTGTTAGCTGGTTGATTGGCGCGGGCCAGGTGTCGCAGGCAGGGGAGGGGGCAAAACGCCAGCAAGGAATGTGGGGCCGAGGGGGTAATGGAGAGGGATGGAGGGCAATGCTGACCCCGATGTGGGGGGCGGGGTGCAAGGCAATGAAAGGCTGGGGGGAGGGGCCAAGGGGGGACGGCCACGCAATGTGCGCGACCGGAGGAAAAGAGGGTCGCCGGCGTCGCCGCTGGCGCCGCGCCGCCGGCAGCCAGCCTTTCACGAAATGGCGATGCCGCCGCGCGTCATGCTGTGTGGTGCGCCGCAGAGGCCAGGGAACCGTGGGCCCCTGCCTGCCTGGTGACGCCTAGGAAGGCGTTGGGCTTGCACCGCAGACGGGCGCACAAGCTAGTTGCTGGGTGCAGCGCTTTACACCAGGGACAGCTCCTCGGTGTTGGCGCGGGCGCCAGACCGCAGCTTGTTGTAGAAGGTGTGGGTCTCCTCAATCACCTAGGGGAGGCAGGGCAAATCGGCAGCCGGCGGGGTGGTTAGCTTACTGAATCCGCACTTGTAGGAGCGACGCACACTACGACGTCGCGGAAGCGCACGTCACGATGCGCCCGCGGCAAAGGCAGCCGCGTCCAAACGATGGCCGTCTCTAGCCAGCCACGGTGCGTTCGCTGGCGCGCAAAGGTGCTGCACGGCGGTACCACCACACGCACGCCTGCGCACCTCCACGGCAAAGGCCTTGTTCAGGCACTTGTTGTTGTAGCCAAACTTGTTGGCGCCCTTGCCGTCGGGGATCTGCACGCAGATCGGAGGCGCGCAGGTGCGTCACCCCAGCATTCGCAAGGGCAGCCCGCTGCCCGCCTGCCCTCACCTTGTAGACAGACCTGAAACCAGGATGCGCGCCTTTCAGTATTCGACAAGGTGCGGTGAATGTTGTACTTCCATTGGTCCCTGTATTACATACGTATTGAATACGGCCATAACAAGAACAACTGTGTGCCCACCTTGTAGTCCTGGAACCAGGTGCGGACCTTCTCCAGCTCGCCGGGCATCTCGCTGCAATGACACAGGCGGGGACGTAGAAAGCATTGTCGACGAGAGGCGGAGCGGGCGCGCGGCTGCACCCACACGCTGGACGTGTGCACGCTCCCCTGTGCAGGCGCCCGCACGCGCGACGCTGCACTCTGCTCGTGTGCTGCACGGTGCTGTGCACGGTCTGTGCGCGGCGCTGCTCTGCACGCTGGCGCCCAACGCCTGTGTCTGTGGCTCAGGTCAAACCCATGTGCAACACAGCGGTAGCGCAGAAACCACGCACCGCTCCACATCCTCAACGTCGTTGAGCTTGGCGGCCATGGGGTCGTCGGCGCGGATGCAGATGACCTTCCAGTCCAGCTCACCGTCGTCAATCATGGCGTACACGCCTGCAAGGTACACACACACAGCGGGCAGATTGACGGATTGATCAGCGCGCGTTACATGCAATGCATTCAAAGGGAGATGATACAGACGCCTGCCGGGTGTGGGAAACACGCGCGACAGGTCAGCAAGAAGGATGCACGTCTCTCTCCGCACCAACCGACAGCGCAGGCATCGCACACTGCTGGCTGCTGCTGTCGCCGCCGCCGCCGCCGCCAGTCCTGCCGGTGCCGCTGCTGCTGCCGTACTAAATCAGAATGTTTGTGAGCTGCACGTGCACACAGTCACCCAGGGGTTCGACCTGGTACATGCGTCCGACCACTGCTGCCGCCGACACACCCTTCAGTAACACGCAAGCAGGCACGAGAGCAACGAGCGCTGGAGGAGGGCTCACCCAGGGGCTTGACCTGGTACACGCCACCCATGTCGCAGGCCTGGGTGCCGATCTCCACGACGTCCACCGGGTCGTTGTCGCCCTGCGCTTGGATCGAATCGAAGCACCGCGACGTTTCTGGCGATTCTTGTGATGCACGGGGGGGGCAGGGTTGCTGTTGCCCTGCCCCGCAAATGAGAGTTGTCAGGTCACCGCCAGATTAGGGTTCCGTGGGACGTCGGAGGCGTGCGGGCGGGCGGTGGTCTCCTGGGTGACGGCACGCAGGGGCTCGCTGCAGCTGGGCTGCTGGGCAGGCAAGCAGGCTGGCCGTGGCAGCACAGGGCGGTGCATGATGCAGGGACAGCAGCGGGCGGGCGGCCCCTCAAGATTGCAGAATGCCAGTTGGTCAGTCACGGTATCGTCAGCCAGTCTTTTGTGTGTGTGATCGGCGTTTATTTCATCGGGGGTGCGGGTGCAGCGACACGTGCAGTCATGCAGGGAACCGGCGAGCAGCAGGCCGGCACGCCTCATGCGACTCGCTGCGCCTGTGTGTACCAAGCCAACGTGCCGAAAGCAGCACCGAATAGCAACTTCCGGCAGCACCACACCGCAGTTTCTGCTCACCGCAGCGTCGCACTCGGCGTTCTTGTGGGCGGGGTCCTCCCAGGTCTGCAGGCAGCGGAGGGGGGGGGGGGGGGAGTACCAAGTGAAGCTGAGGATGCTGCAAAGGAAGCAGGGCCTGCTGAACGAAAAGGAGATGAAGGGCGGGGTCCTGCCGGGCCTGCAGAGGGGAAGGGGGCAGGGGGGGCCAGGGGGCGGGCCGTCCAGCGACGCCAGCGCCGGCAATGCACGCCGGCGCCGGCGGCGCGCACCCATTGGCTGCCTGCGCCAACGAGGGCACCTGCAGCTCGTCGCCCCTGCATGGCCAGGCGCACCTGGGGCAGCAGGCCGTAGTTCCAGTTGATGTTGTAGGGGTAGAACCGCAGCTTGCCCTTCTTCGTGTCCTGCACAACAACCGGGAGGCACACGCGCGCAGGCAGCGGGTGATGGTCAGCAGCAGCAGCAGCAGCAGCAGCAGCAACAGGCGTCCAGCAACCGCGGACACGAGCAGGAAGCCCCGCCGCCCCGCCCGTGCGCCACACCCCCGCCCCACGCACCTGCTTGATGGGGGTGTTGGTCTCATCCTGCAACAATCCAAGATGGGGTAGGAGCAGTTGTGGTGGAGGCATGAAACCAGCAAGGGGAACCGCAGCTAGCCCCTTCGTCGTCCTCACTGCACAACAGGCTTGCACCGCCCGCGTCCGCCGCGCTGCGCTTCGCTCCCCGCGCATGCCCGCCCCGAGCCCTCGCTCACAGTGGCGACCTCCATCTTTGCGGCAGACTCCTTGGGGATCTCGCAGATGAAGTTGAGGAGGCCGTCGCCTGCAGGGAAACGCTAGTGGAATCAATTTCAACGGTTCCTAGACGACAGGGGCAGACGACAGGGGCAGAAAGAGCTGGCGGGCGCGGCCGGGCGGGGCGGAAGAGAAGGGTCAGTAACAAACAAATTATGCAACGAGCTGGCACAAGGGTGGACGCGGATGCGTCGCTGCATGGCAGATGCAGCGCAGTGCAAACTGCTGTCATCGGCAGCAGCACCGGCGGACTCAGCCGCAGCAGGCCGCGCCCTGCAGCCGTGGGGTTTGCTGCTGTGCCACCCCAGCGTGCACACCCCGCCACCGCGAAGACAGCGCACCCGCATAGAGCGGGATGTCGTGCCAGGGGGACACCACGGCACCGTCCTTCTGCTGCTTGAAGAAGATGCGGTACTCCAAGGAGTCGGCGGGGCCCTGCAGACACACAGGGGGGCAGGAGGCGACGGGTGCAGGCGGCGACAGGTGGGCGGTGGTTCGGCAGCAGCACCGTGTTGCACCCGCGCCCACCCACTGCTCCAGGGCTGTGCTCTGGCGCATTGCGGGCTTGCCGTCGCCTGATTCGCCATGTGCTTGCCTGCTTCTCGTTGGCGTAGGCAGCGCGGACCACCGAGGTCTGGAGGGCGCGGGGGCGGGCCGCCAGGGGGCGGGTCGCCAGGCGCACCGCCTGCGGCAAGATGGAGAGATGCGTTGCGATCAGATGAGGAAGATGCGCCACGCCGAGGGCGCAATGCGGCACCGCAGCGTGTGGTTGGCCTTGCCTGAGGGCGCAGCAGAGCCGCGCGCATAGCAAGAGCTGCCGCCATCGTGAAAGTGATCGTCTTCGAGAGAGCAGGACGAGTCAAAGGGCCGATTCAGGTGCAGAGCGCGGGAGTTGGGTTGGGGCGCAGGTAATGGCCCCCGACTTTCCTACCGGGGGCGGTCGGTGAACCGCTTCGGGCTCTGGTAGCCAACCTCATGAAGCCATTCCCAGGCCACTCCCAAGCCATTCCCTCAATTCGCTCCATTTCTCCTCCCAAGCTGCAAATAAGCTTATAACGGCTTTCTAGAGCTTAGAAAGCGCCGGCCGGGGGGCGCCGCCACCCACGCGCTAAGTGGCAGCGCGAGCAGTGCGCTCTGCGCGTTCTCAGGTCGCTTTGGCAATGCTCACGAGTTGCGTACGTAACACTAGAGCTCGTGGGTTGGAGGCACGACGTTTGCAGTTGTAGCCAGGGACTGGCAGCGGCGGCGGCAACGCCTCCTGCGGTGGCGAACGCGGCACGCTGCCAAGCTGTTTCCTGGGCTGCTTGTGCAGTGCCCCACCCACCCAGCCTCGCTGGCAGGGTGTGCAGGGTGGTGGTGGAGCAGGCGGCACGTGCGCGCGCTGCGCTGGGCAGGCGGGAGAGGGTGTGCTGCTGTCGGGGGCCGGCGACGGCGATGGACCAGGGGGTGCCTGCAGATGTGATGCTTCCTGCTGTGCCAGGGCTGCTTGTGCAGTGCCCCACCCACCCAGCCTCGCTGGCAGGGTGTGCAGGGTGGTGGTGGAGCAGGCGGCGCGTGCGCGCGCTGCGCTGGGCAGGCGGGAGAGGGTGCGCTGTTGGCGGGGGTCGGCGACGGTGGTGGACCAGGGGGTGCCTGCAGCTGTGATGCTGCCTGCTGTGCCAGGGCTGCTTGTGCAGTGCCCCACCCACCCAGCCTCGCTGGCAGGGTGTGCAGGGTGGTGGTGGAGCAGGCGGCGCGGGTGCGCGCTGCGCTGGGCAGGCGGGAGAGGGTGCGCTGCTGTCGGGGGTCGGCGACGGCGATGGACCAGGGGGTGCCTGCAGATGTGATGCTTCCTGCTGTGCCAGGGCTGCTTGTGCAGTGCCCCACCCACCCAGCCTCGCTGGCAGGGTGTGCAGGGTGGTGGTGGAGCAGGCGGCGCGTGCGCGCGCTGCGCTGGGCAGGCGGGAGAGGGTGTGCTGTTGGCGGGGGTCGGCGACGGTGGTGGACCAGGGGGTGCTGCAGCTGTGATGCTGCCTGCTGTGCCAGGGCTGCTTGTGCAGTGCCCCACCCACCCAGCCTCGCTGGCAGGGTGTGCAGGGTGGTGGTGGAGCAGGCGGCGCGGGTGCGCGCTGCGCTGGGCAGGCGGGAGAGGGTGCGCTGCTGTCGGGGGTCGGCGATGGCGGTGGACCGGGGGGTGCCTGCAGATGCGGCGCTGCCAGCTTTGCCAGGGCTGCTTGTGCAGTGGACCACCCACCCCGCCTAGCTGGGAGGTTGTGCAGGGTGGTGATCAAGCAGGCGGCGCGTGCGCGCGCTGGGGGTGCGCTGCTGTCGGGGGTCGGTGACGGCGGTGGACCATGAGGTGCCTGCAGATGTGATGCTACATGCTGTGCCTGAGCTGCTTGTGCAGTGGCATACCCACCCATCATCTCAGACAGTGTGTGCCGGGTGGTGGTGGAGCAGGCGGCTCGCGCGCGCCCTGCGCAGGGCTGGCGGGAGGGGGTCCTACGCTACCACACCGCTTTACCGGTTGGGCCCCGCCCTTGAGTTGCCCGCCAAAGCATTGCCGCTCCCTCCCCCCACCCTCAAACCCCTCCCTGTGCTTTCTGGAGCATGTTGGATGGTCGGTGAAGGGTTGTAAGAGGTGGGGGTGGTCACACCACCATGCGCGCACCCGAGACGGTGCCCGCCCCACCCCCACCACCATCTATCTCACTAGCCAACCCTTGAGTTGCACACCAAAGCCCTGCCACTCCCTCCCCCCACCCTCAAAGCCTGCCCCACGCTTCCTGGCACGTGCTAAATTTGTGGTAAGGGGCAGGAATGGTGGGGACAGCTAAGGCATACCTGACATGGCATCCGAAGGCACCCGGCACTACCGGTGGGCCGCCGTTTGCGACCCACGGCAACGTTGCACCCTCTCCCGCCTGCACAGCGCAGCGCGCGCACCTGGGACTGCTTCACCACCACCCTCAACCCTTCACAGTGAGGCTGGGAGGGTGGGACACTGCACAAGCAGTCCAGGCATAGCTGGCAGCACCGCATCGGCAGGCACCCTGCACCACCGCCGGCGCCCCCCCCGGCAGCGTCGCGCTCTCCCGCCGCCTGCACAGCGCAGCGCGCGCACGTGGGACTGCTTCACCACGACCCTGCACCCCTTCGCAGTGAGGCTGGGAGGGTGGGACATTGCACAAGCAGGCCAGGCACAGCTGGCAGCGCCGCATCTGCAGGCACCCTGCCCCACCGCTGCCGACGCCCCCCCCGGCAGCGTCGCACTCTCCCGCCGCCAGCGCAGCGCAGCGCGCACACGCGCCGCCTGCTCCACCACCACCCTGCACAACCTCCCAGCTAGGCGGGGTGGGTGGTCCACTGCACAAGCAGCCCAGGCAAAGCTGGCAGCGCCGCATCTGCAGGCACCCCCCGGTCCACCGCCATCGCCGACCCCCGACAGCAGCGCACCCTCTCCCGCCTGCCCAGCGCAGCGCGCACCCGCGCCGCCTGCTCCACCACCACCCTGCACACCCTGCCAGCGAGGCTGGGTGGGTGGGGCACTGCACAAGCAGCCCTGGCACAGCAGGCAGCATCACAGCTGCAGCACCCCCTGGTCCACCACCGTCGCCGACCCCCGCCAACAGCACACCCTCTCCCGCCTGCCCAGCGCAGCGCGCGCACGCGCCGCCTGCTCCACCACCACCCTGCACACCCTGCCAGCGAGGCTGGGTGGGTGGGGCACTGCACAAGCAGCCCTGGCACAGCAGGAAGCATCACATCTGCAGGCACCCCCTGGTCTATCGCCGTCGCCGACCCCCGACAGCAGCGCACCCTCTCCCGCCTGCCCAGCGCAGCGCGCACCCGCGCCGCCTGCTCCACCACCACCCTGCACACCCTGCCAGCGAGGCTGGGTGGGTGGGGCACTGCGCAAGCAGCCCTGGCACAGCAGGCAGCATCACAGCTGCAGGCACCCCCTGGTCCACCACCGTCGCCGACCCCCGCCAACAGCGCACCCTCTCCCGCCTGCCCAGCGCAGCGCGCACCCGCGCCGCCTGCTCCACCACCACCCTGCACACCCTGCCAGCGAGGCTGGGTGGGTGGGGCACTGCACAAGCAGCCCTGGCACAGCAGGCAGCATCACAGCTGCAGCACCCCCTGGTCCACCACCGTCGCCGACCCCCGCCAACAGCACACCCTCTCCCGCCTGCCCAGCGCAGCGCGCGCACGCGCCGCCTGCTCCACCACCACCCTGCACACCCTGCCAGCGAGGCTGGGTGGGTGGGGCACTGCACAAGCAGCCCTGGCACAGCAGGAAGCATCACATCTGCAGGCACCCCCTGGTCCATCGCCGTCGCCGGCCCCCGACAGCAGCACACCCTCTCCCGCCTGCCCAGCGCAGCGCGCGCACGTGCCGCCTGCTCCACCACCACCCTGCACACCCTGCCAGCGAGGCTGGGTGGGTGCGATGCTGCACAAGCAGCCCAGGAAACAGCTTGGCAGCGTGCCGCGTTCGCCACCGCAGGAGGCGTTGCCGCCGCCGCTGCCAGTCCCTGGCTACAACTGCAAACGTCGTGCCTCCAACCCACGAGCTCTAGTGTTACGTACGCAACTCGTGAGCATTGCCAAAGCGACCTGAGAACGCGCAGAGCGCACTGCTCGCGCTGCCACTTAGCGCGTGGGTGGCGGCGCCCCCCGGCCGGCGCTTTCTAAGCTCTAGAAAGCCGTTATAAGCTTATTTGCAGCTTGGGAGGAGAAATGGAGCGAATTGAGGGAATGGCTTGGGTGTTGCGTGGGAGTGGCCTGGGAATGGCTTCATGAGGTTGGCTACCAGAGCCCGAAGCGGTTCACCGACCGCCCCCGGTAGGAAAGTCGGGGGCCATTACCTGTGGGGCGTTCCAGCCCGGATGCCAGCATGCAGGCCGGCCCACAGCCCCACCGTCATTTCTCGAACCTGCCGTGCATCGGCATCAAGGCATCCAGCAGCGCGGCAATGCCCTTGCCAGCGCGTATCACCCTCAAGAGCGGCAAGTGCTGCCGACTGCAGGTGTGCTGTCTCTGCAGGCCAACTTCAAGTCCTTTGTATCATCATGATCTTGACATACTGCCGCTGGCCGAACCCCCTAACCGCAGGCCTGGCGGCAGCTGGCGGCAGCACCTCGCCCCGCCGCCGCCGCCGCCGCCGCCGCCGCCCGTCGAGTGCCTGCCTGCAGCACCCAGCAGCAGGCTGGTGTGAGCAGCAGCAGCGGCGCAGGCAGCAGCAGTGGCGGCAGCAGCAGCGATGCCGGGCCGATATATAAGCAGGCGAGCGTGGCAGGCTGTCGCCTGGACACTAGCAACCCGTGCATGTGCTGCCTGCCCCGCTCCCGCCATCGCCCCCGCCGACGCTTCCCCACGTCCTTGCTGCAGGTGGTCTCCAAGGCAATGGACGATCGGCTGTATGACTACCTGATCGCCCACACGCGCGAGCCTCCGGTGCTCGCGCAGCTGCGGGGCGCCACTGCGGAGCAGTTTCCCACTGGCGCGCGCATGCAGATTAGCCCGGAGCAGGGCGCGTTCATGCGGTGGCTGGTGGGCACGCTGGGGGCGCGGCAGGTCATAGAGGTGAGGCCTGTCCTGGGCGGCAGCTGGGGGAAAGCCTGCATGCGCTGGGCACGCTATGAGCACGCTGCGCACTGTAACAGGGTTTGCCAAACGGCCCAGCCGTCTGCCAGCTTATCATGCATGCTCACCCTCTTGCACAGGTGGGAGTGTTCACTGGCTACAGCAGCATAGCCATGGCGCTGGCGCTGCCGGCGGGCGGCCGCCTGGTGGCGTGCGACCGAGACCCGAAAGCCATGGCGCTGGCCCGGCAGTACTGGGAGCTGGCGGGGGTGGCAGGCAAGGTGCGGTTGTGGTGGGCCGCCCTGCATGTGAGCGGCTGGAGGCGAGCGGATTGACCCAGCAGGACAGAAGCAGCTTTGGGGACGCCGCCGTGCTGGCTTACGCGGCCGCCAACCTGCCACTCGTTGCGCCCCCTGTCCCACTCTGCATCGATCCACACAGATCGATGAGCGGTTGGGCCCTGCGAGGGAAGCCCTGGAAGCGCTGCTGGCAGACCCAGAGCAGCTCGGCAGCTTCGACTTTGCTTTTGTCGATGCAGACAAGAAGGTGGGTGGTCTCAGCTGGGTGTGAGGAGGCACGGTTGCTGGGACGCCGGCCTGGACGTCCACCTGCCGCTGCTGCTGCGGCCGCCGCTGCCGCGTTTCATTTCGCCTTGAGCGTTGCACCCTACGTGCGCAGGGGTACCGCGGGTACTACGAGCAGCTGCTGCGGCTGGTGCGCCCTGGCGGCGTCATCGCGATCGACAACGTGCTCTGGTGCGTGAGTGGGATGGTCAAGGCACCTGCAGTAGGGTTATGACGACAGCACGCGCAGGCAGAAAGTGCCTGCAGGCTGCCCCAGCCGCCCCCTGCCGCGGTGGCCCCCACCCCCCAGGCACCCCCTCCCACCATTACGTGCAGGTATGGCAAAGTGGCGGACCCTGAATTCACGGACAAGAACACCGAGGCCCTGCGGGAGCTCAACGACTTTCTGGCGGCGGATGACCGCGTGACCTTTTCCCTCGTGCCGGTCGGCGACGGCATGGCGCTGTGCACCGTGCTCGGCAGGGGCGCCGGTGCTGGCTGCCATGCCGTGCGCAATGTGCCCATGTAACTGGCCCTGCTGCTGAAGTGGAGCCAGCAGCAGGGGCAGCAGCACAAAGGGGCCGAAGGCTGAGCTTCCTGGTGCGTGCGCGGCCGCCCCGCTGGCGGCAGCCGGGCGGCACAATTCCTGCAAAGGTGCCTGGCCCGGCAACAATCGGGAAGTTTCTGTGGTGCTTCACCCGCTGCATCTGCAGAGCGTCGCAGCGCCACAATGGTCGTGAAGGTGCTCAAGGGCTCGCCTGCGTGCGGGCTGGCGCCGCCCTCCCCCTGTAGCACGAAGCGAACCTGCAGCGCTGCCGCCCGGTGAAGGCTGCCCTCTAGCTGCGTAGTAGAGGGCAGCTGGAAATAAGGAATGAGCGGGCTCCCTCTCTGGCGCGCAATGCGTGCCTTGCCGTCTGAGAGCCTGCCAGCGATCGTTTGAGATGGCATGGATCACGCCACCGCGCGCCACGCGCGGGGCCCAGCCTAGGGCAACGGCGCCGCTCTCCTCCGCCCCCTGCCGCCCAACCTGCCAGCAAATTGCCTGCTCTGCTGGCCTGCGCCCCCGCTGCAGATGCCCCGCATCACGGTGGACCCGTCGGCACTGCGCCACGGCGTCTGGGGCAACAGTTGGCGGCAGTGGGGTGAGCAGCGCCCCCGTGCAAAAGTGCTTGCCCGGTACGCCTGCATCCCTGTGTCGCCGCCGCTCGCACCCTCACCCGACCCTTTTGAGACTTCTATGTCCGCCCTTGGCTCCTGCGCAGGCCTCATCATGGGCGCTTTCCTCGCGCTCTACAGCGTGCTGGCCGGCCTGCAGACCGGCATGCTGTTTGCGGCGCTGGGCATTCGCGGCGACAGCTACCGGTGCGCCCCGCCGCCGCCGCCGCCAGCTTGCTGCTGCTGCAGTAGCAGCAGCAGCGGATGCGGATGCGGATCACGCTGTTGGGCGCACGCACGCGCGGCTGTGCCGTGTGGCCGCGCGCGGGGCTTGCATTTCGTCCCAGCAGAGGCCTGATCAGTGCGCGCGCCCGCCTGCCCCCCTCTGCTGCAGCACCATGAGCGGCAAGTACTTCGGTGCGTTTGAGCGCCAGCTCTTCACCGCCACCCTCCAGCCGCTGCCCTCCACCGGCCGCTCCAAGGACCCTCACTACTTCAACCGCCCGAACGGCTGCGCCGCACAGCAGGCAAGTTGTGCAGCGCAACCCGCCTCCCTGGCGGCGGCGGTGAGCAAAATGCCACAGAACCAGGCGGCCAGGAGGCGCTCATCCGGTGCAGCGCCAGGAGGCGCTCGCTCCCTGGCTTGCCCGGCCGGGGAGCCAGCACGCCTGCAGGCTCGGCTGCATGCCGCGCGAGCCTCTTGCCTGCGTCACGCGACACCACACCAGCCTGTGCCCCACACTTGCTGCGTGCAGCGCACGGAGGCGCTGCCCGGCTTCCCCGACCTCGAGGTCGACAAGCCCACCGGAGTCCTCGAGTGCAGCAACGCCAACAAGCAGTGGCGGTGAGCCGCGTGCGGGTCTGCGTGTGTGTGCCGGCCGGCGGCCTGTGGACAGTGCCAGACAAAGGCCTGTTGGTGGGAGGCTTGCTGGAGGGCAGCACCACTGATGAGCAGTAACAGCTGTCGCAAGCCGGGGGTGGGGTGGGGTGGGGTGTGTGGGGGTGGGGGTGGGGTGGGGGTGGGTGGGGTGGGGGGGCGGCGGCGCCGGCAGGCAAGTGGTTGTTGCAAAACGTGCTGGGTCCATGCTGGGGTGCGCTCTGCTGCCTGCCCGCCTGCCTGCCTGCTGCAGGCTGCGCGCTTAGGCCCGCCCGCGCTCCTCACCACGCCCGCCCCTGTTGCGCCTGCCTCGTGTCCGTGTGCGCAGCTGGACCGTTTACCCCTGGGTTCTGGATACCAACGGGCTGGGCAAGTTCCCTGGGTGCGCCAACGCTCAGGGCTCAAGTGAGTCGAGGGGAGGGCGGCAGGGAGGGTCTGCAGTGGGCAGGGGCGGCGGCGGATGGCAGAACAACCGGCGGCAGCGGCGGCGGCGGCGGCAGATGTGTTGGGATCCCGCGGTCCATCCGCGCCGGAGCGTCGCCCACCCTGCCGAGCCCTGCTGTGGCCTCCTGATCAGCGGCACCTGCTGCCCGCCTGCTGCCAATGTCCTGACACCTGCTGCAACCCCACCCGCTCCCTGGTGCTTGCAGAGGGCAGCGGCTCTTCATACCTCTCCCAGGCCTCCTCCCCCGCCGGCGCCGGAGCCGGCGCCGGCGACATCAACGCGACGACGGCGCAAGCCTGGGTGTGCCAAAACGGCGTGCCCCTCTAACGCCTGCTCCGCTGGCTTGAGCAGCCGCGCGGGCTGCCTGGCTGCGCAACCCTACCCTATCCATCGCACCGTGCCCGCCCAACTCCAGTGCCTGATCAGCTGCGCACGCGGTTGGCGGTACGGCCTTTCGTGCTTTTTCCTCGTTTCATTCCTCATCCTGGCCTTGTTGTGCTGCGTGGCCACACCCTTGGGTGTCCGACACGCACGCACACCCTCCCTGGTCGCCGCGTGCTTCTGCGCGCTCACACTTTTGCCGGCTTGCTGCAAGCTGCACCACCAGCGGGCTAGAAGAAGTGAGCTGGCGAGCAGCTGGCAGGTGGTGGCACGCAACCTGCCTGCGAGCACGCAACCTGCCTGCGAGGCCGAGGGAGCGGCAGGCGCGTGTCGCCTGGGCGCCGCTTTGCACCAGCAGAGCGGAGCTGCTGGCTTGAATGAGGGAAGTGGTTACAGTGTGGGATGCGTCGTGAGTCAGTCGGCAAGCGAGTGCGGTAGGGACGAGTGGGAGGAAGGGGGGATGCAAGTGAAGGGGAAGGGCAAGTGTCAACAGGCCGGCGCCAATGCTGGTGTGCCGGGGTAGGTGGCAGTGCTTTGAGGACAGGGTGTGTTGGGTATGTGGGCTGGGAATTGAACGCAGAAATATAAGGCTGATTGGATCAGAAAATTTTGGGGGTGAAAAACGTGTGGCTGTCGCTTTGACAAGTCGTAGTTGTCAGACTTTCTTGTTTATCTGCAGTTCACGCCAAGCGTCCGGTGCCGCCGCCATGCCTCAGAGTCTGCTGAATCCTACTTGGCTGCCCGCCGCTGCTGTGGCGGCTGGGGTTGCGGCCGCGGCTGCGGTGGTGGCGGGGGCTGCGGCTTTGCCTGCTGGCCTGGCTGCCTTTGGGGGCAGGACTCGGAGGGCTGGGGGTTGGCGGCGAGGGCGGCCTTGGGGGGGGTGGAGAGGGAGGGTGGGGACTGGGAGGCGGGAGGGGCGGCGAAGGGCTTGGCGGTAGGGGTGGGGGAGGGGGCGAGGGCTTGGGAGGTGGTGGCGAGGGTTTTGGCGGTGGGGGGCTGGGTGGAGGCGGCGAGGGGCTGGGGGTGGAGGTGCGGGGGAGGGAGGTGGAGGGGAGGGGGACGGCGGTGGGGGGCTGGGTGGAGGCGGCGAGGGGCTGGGGAGGGAGGTGGAGGGGAGGGGGACGGCGGTGGGGGGCTGGGCAGTGGTGGTGAGGGGCTGGGTGGAGGCGGCGAGGGGCTGGGGGGTGGACGGGAAGGGGAGGGAGGTGGAGGGGAGGGGAGGGAGGTGGAGGGGAGGGGGACGGCGGTGGGGGGCTGGGTGGAGGCGGCGAGGGGCTGGGGGTGGAGGTGCGGGGGAGGGAGGTGGAGGGGAGGGGGACGGCGGTGGGGGCTGGGCAGTGGTGGTGAGGGGCTGGGTGGAGGCGGCGAGTGGCTGGGGGGTGGACGGGAAGGGGAGGGAGGTGGAGGGGAGGGGGACGGCGGTGGGGGGCTGGGCAGTGGTGGTGAGGGGCTGGGTGGAGGCGGCGAGGGGGAGGGTGGTGGTGGAGAGGGCGGCGGGGGTGGGGGGCTGGGCGGTGGGGGGCTGGGCGGTGGGGGCGAGGGGCTGGGAGGCGGAGGCGCGGGGGAGGGGGGCCGAGGGGGAGGCGGGGGTGGCGAGGGGCTCGGTGGGCGTGGAGAGGGACGAGGCGACGGCTTCGAGCGCGGCGGCGGTGGAGAGGGAGGGGGGGTTTGGTGGTGCTCGTGGCGGAGGGGGCCTGGGACGAGGGCTGGGGGCGGTCGCGGGGGAGGCGGCGAGGGAGACGGGGGTGGTGGGGGTGGAAAGGGGCTGGGAGGTGGCGGGGGTGGTGAGGGGGGCCGTGGCGGGGTGGGGAAGGCGAAGGCGGCGGGGGGCGGGGCGGCGGAGGGCTGGGAGGTGGGTGCCGGGGCGAAGGGGGCGGCGAGGGCCGTGGACGTGGGGGTGGGCGTGGCGGGCGGGGAGAAGGTGGAGGTTTGGGCGGCGAGGGCGATGGCGGGGGTGAAGGCCGAGGGTTTGGGGGTGGCCGTGGAGGGGGCGGAGAGGGGCGGGGGCTGGGGGGCGGCCGTGGTGGAGGGGGTGAGGGAGAGGGAGGTGCCGGGGGACTGGGCGGCGGCGGCGAGGGAGATGGGGGGTTGGGTGGCGGCGGGGACGGCGAAGGCGGCAAAGGCGGCGGATGCGGCCGGGGGCTGGGTGGCGGCGGCCGGGGTTGGGTGGGGATGGGGGTGCTGGACCCGGGAGGGGCGGCGGCCGGGGCGGTTGTGGCGCAGACGGGGGTGGTGGAAGGGGTGGTTCTGGGGCTGGCGGCGACGGAGGGGAAGGAGGGGAAGGGGGCGGGCGGGGTGGCCAAGGAGGCGGGCGAGGTGGCGGTGGGCTCGGTGGCGGCGGTGGCGGCGGCCGTGGGCTCTTGGGTGGCGGGGGTCTGGGTGGCGGCAGGGGAGGGGGCGGCCTCGGCGGTGGCTTGGGAGGAGGGGGGGCGGTGTACCCGGGGGGGAAGGGGGGTCGTGGGGGAGGCCGGGGGGGACCGGGTGGAGATGGAGGTCTGGGCGGCGGGCTGGGCGGCGACGGCCGAGGCGGCAGCGGCGGTGGCGGCGGCGACGGGCTGGGCGGCGAGGGCTGGGGCGGCGGCAGCGGCGGCGGGCTGGGCGGGTTGGGCGGCGGCAGCGGCGGCGGCGGCGGGGCGGAGCCAGTCCACGCCACCACTCGGTTGCCCTCTGGATCCGTGGCGTAGATGTCGCCTGCAGCGCTGACGGCCACACCCCAGGCAGCAAAGCCTGGTTCCAGCGACCCCAAGAAGTCGAGAAAGGTGGAGGAGTATACCTGGATGCGGGTGGCGTCCGCTACGTACAGGTTCCCGGCCGCGTCGGCGGCCACCCCTTGCGGGGCGGTGAACTGCAGGGGGGTGGGGGGGGGTGGGGGGGGGCACCGGGTGCATAGGCTGGTCGGCGGGCCTGCCTTGTCAAGGCCAGCCGCCCTCTCAGCACAGGGCAGACTGCGGGCAGGCGAGCCGGCAGTGGCCCCGAGGAGATGCAACCAACCACGCCTGAGGGAACACACCTGCCATGCACCACTGCCCTGCTCCCCGACAAGGTCGAGCACTGCGCCGTCGCTGGTGCTGAGGCGCGTGACGCGGTGCGCAGCCGAGTGCCACCTGCGGGGGAGAAAACAGGGGGAGGTGGAGGGCGAGGCGTCGGAAGGTACCACAGGAGTGGGGGGCACAGCTACAGTACCTCTCCCAATGCTATGAACTCCACTCACACACCCTCCTCCCCCCGCCCAGTCCCATGAGACCTCTGCTGGCTCCCCGTGGACTTTAAATGTAATTGATTGATTGATACAGGTCAGGCAGGGGCGCGCGGCAGCATCCGAGTCTGCACACCCCGCGCCGACCCTCGCTATGCACCGACACCTCCCCCCTGCGCTGCCGCCCCGGCTCACCACCAGCGCCTCCCCGTCCGGCGACAGGGCCAACCCGGATGCAGCTGCGTACGCGCCGTTGGGCGGCGGGCTGGCGGTGCTGCGGCTGCTGACGGCCCAAGACAGGTAGCCTATTGTGTAGGAAGCAAACCTGTGGCGCAGCGGGCAGCGTGAGAAATGGAAGAGGGGTAAGAGTGGGGGGGGGCATCTCACATGCTGGAGGCGACAGGCTGCTGGGCAGCGTGCCGCACCAGCAGAGCGCCACGCACTGCGGCGCAGCCAGCGTGCAGCAGCATCCCTGTTGCGGTGCTCCTCACTTCTGAATGACACCGAAGGCGTTGGTGGGGCAGGCGACAAAGACGGTGCCGTCATGGAGTGTGGGGGTTGCAGGAGTCGATGGGAGGGTCAGCAATGGCAGGTGTGGGCAGAGGCGGCGGACCTGCAGCGGCAGCAACACGTGGCCGTACCTAAGCAGCAGCAGCCGGTGCTGAGACCTCTGCCGGCTCCCCATGGACTAGACAAGTAAATGACTGAGTGAGTGATCTACGCAGCAGCAGCAGCAGGAGGAGGAGGAGCAGCAGCAGCAGCAGCAGCAGCAGCAGCAGCAGCAGCAGCAGCAGCAGCAGCAGCAGCAGCCCCTTGTTTGTTGTTACTATCCCGTCGCTTGCCTGTGGCGCAGACACGGAAGCGTACCACCAGCTGCCCAGCAGCGTGCCGTTGACGGCAGACAGGCGGTGAACCCGGCTGGCCTGGCTGTCGGTCACCAGCACCTCCTCGCCGCCTGGCGCTATGGCGATACCCCTGGGGCTTTGGATCTGCGTGCCTGAAAAGCAAAGGGAGGAAGGAGAGACATGAAGTTGCAGCAAGGGTGGCAGAATGGGCCGCGCCGGCCTTGATGGCAGGCCTAGGCCACCAGGTCCAGATTCGAGGCCCACGTGCCGCCACGTCACCCAACATGCATCACCGGGAACCGGCGCACTGCTGCATCCACGCTGCTGAACCACAGGTAATCTCCTATCAGCGAAACATTCAAAAGGTTGAACAAAGTTGCTGTTTCACCTGGCCCTGGGGCGCTGCCGCATCCACGCTGCCAGCATCCACAGGTGCTCCCCAGCTGTCCAAGGGGCATGCACAATCACTGCAAAACCACAAAAACAATGCAGTCGGGCGCCTCACCTGGCCCTGGTACACCACCGCATCCACGTTGCTGGCCCACAGCTGGTCCCCAAGCTCGCTGAACTTGAGCACCCTCGAGTTGCCGCTGTCTGCCACGTACACGCCGCCATTACCGTCTGCGCGACAAAAAAATGGATGGACTTCGACGATTCTGCTCGACAGTCGGAGTTGCCTCTGTGGGCGTGCTCGCCTCGGCGTGCCCGCCTCGGCGTCGCAGCAGCGGCAGCTGCCGTAGCTGCCTGCCTGCTGCTGCTCCACCCGTGCCCTGTCGCTAGGTGGGTTTGCAGACCGAGCACCCACCTAGGGCGATGCCACACGGGCGGTCCATCTGACCGTTGCCACTGCCCAGCTCTCCCCACGAAGCGAGCACCTGCAGGGGGAGAGCAACGACGGCTGGGACTGGCCGCACCGGGTGCGCCGCGTGCTGCGCACGCACCAGCGAGCCATCAATGTACCAATGCACAGCTGCCCCCCGGTGCCTGCAGCCCAGAGGCGCCACTCTTTTTCCCTCCCCTCCTCTCACGTAGTACGTCCCCTGCTGCTGCAGGCTGCGCTGCAGGGCGCGGCCGGCCCGCTTCAGGCTGTGGGGCGGGTCCTGCCGCCCGCCGCCGCGCGCCATCATCTTCGCAAATGCTGCGTCGGCTGTGATGGCACACACATGGTGGGTGGCGTTGGCGCGCCGCGGCTGTGGAGCACCGGTGGGTACTGGGCAGACTGCGTTTAGAAGAGGGACGTGGGGCGAATGTTGGGGCAGCACAGCAAGTAATAGGCACGGGCAGGGACACAGCGGCGGCGGCGGTGGCACAACAAGCACGCACGTACACACGCACGCACCTGACGCCGCTGCGACCGTGCACACCGAATGCAGCAGTAGCAGCACCAGCGCAAATGCTGCCGTAGAACCGCGGCTTGGCGAGCGGCGGGCAGCGGGCCGAGGAGCCCTCCAGGGCTCGCCCCCGCCTGCCGCCCGCCACGATGTGGGTGCCTGTGGGTTAGTCACGTGGCCGGGCGGGCGCTAAGCGGCAGGCCGCGAGTGCCACCGGTGGCCGGAGGCGCGCCGGCGGCCCTGGAGGCCCTATAGTGCCGTTGCGGGGCGCGGGGAGCAGTGCTGAAAGCGCATGGGCGCGATGCAGCGCAGCGAGCACCCGCGTTGCAAGGGACACATGCTGTGCCCACGCCAACGTGCTGCGGCGGTGTGTGTGCCAACACCACCCTTGGCACCACCCCCATGCAAAGAAGCAGCGGCTGCCCTCGCCAGAGAAGAAGCTGCCAAGCCCACAAACCTCTCGTGCGATCAAGATGGCTGAGAGCCAGACGCAACGTGGCACTGCGCCCCAGATCTGCTAAGCAAGCGTACCAGCACAAAAGGACGGCGGTCCTGCAAGGCTCGCGGCTGCCGCCACAGGCTGCGCGCTGGCTTGCTTTGTGGCGTTGTGGGGTTGCAGCATTGTGGGGGTTGAAGGCAGGGGCTACAGGGGTGTAAACAGGATAGATTGTCTATAATCCAGAGGGCTGGGCAAGATTTCAGTGATGCAATGATGCGGGCCGGCGGGTGCGCTGAGGCGCCTGCTCATTCTGACAGCTGTGCTGCGTCTGCTCTTTCAAGTCCGCTTGCAGCGGCGGACAAGGCTGCGTAGTGTATCTGACCGCGTGCATTTAGAGCTGCTGCCGCCGGGCTAGCGCCGACGGCGAGGGCCCTTCTTGCCGCCGCCGGCCTTGCCGCCAGCCTTGCCGCCACCGCCTCTGCCGCCACCGCTGCCGCCACTGTTGCCGGTGATGCTGCTCCTGCTGCCGCCGCCGGCGTTGCTGCCGCCTCTGCCGCCTCTGCTGCCGCCGCTTCTGCCACTGCTTCCAGAGTTGCTGATGCTGCTCGCAGCTGGCGCTGCTGCGGAAACGGCGCTGGCCTGCGCCTGGGCCTGCGGGCTCAATCGACTGACGACGTGCTTCTGGAGATACTCCTGCAAAAGGGGAGGGATGCAAAAAGGGGGACCTTCGAACACTTGGCAGCCCGTACCAGCAGCGCAGCCGCCCGACGAAGCATGCCGTCCGCAGCAAGCAGCTGTCGCCGCGCAGCCGCGGAGGAGGCAGGTCCGCCCCGTCACCCACCTGCTGCTGCTCCAGCCCTGCGAGCCTGCCCCACTCGTGAAATGGGATGGAAACGACCTAATGTGATTGGGGGGGGCGGCGGGGGCGGGGCGTTAAGAGAGAACTGCGGATGCAGGCAGGTTGGGACCACAGGGCAGGTGGTGCGGCGCGCGCAGGCGCGCGGCGTGCACGCCACAGGGCAGCCGTGGCAGGAAAGAGGGGCGGGCGTGCGGGCCTTCTGGCCGGCAGCTCTGCTCTGCGGCGACTTGTCCACGCTTGCCCCGTTCCTGCCTTTCCTGCGTGCCATAAGTGTGGGGATGCGAAACCCACCGTGCACACCCGCCACATGCGCCGCAAGCCCAGCCCGCACCTGCCAGCCGTGCATCTCCAGCATTTTGTCGCGGAAGTGGGTGGACGCGAGCGGGACGTGCGGCGGATTGGCTGCAGGGTGGCAGGCGGGGAGGGGCGGCGGCGCTCGAGTGTGTGGAGCGCGCGGCGCTGCAGCGGGGTGCATGCCCTGCCTTGCATCGACCGGGGCGGGGGCCAGCAGCCACGCAGCGCCTCTCCAAGGTCAAGTAAGTAACCATCCCGCCACGTGGCGACTACACAAGTGGCTGTCCATGCCAGCCGGGCCGCACGAATCCGCCCTGTACCGCCTCGCCCTCGCCTGCAAAGTGCTGCGGCCCATCCACCTCCACTGCCAAGCGGACGTCCTTGTCCTGGACTGCACGGGAGCAGGGCGGTCAACACACAGAATGTAGTGCGCACGAGCTGGGGCCACCCTCAGCAGGGTGGGACAGTGGCTGGTGCCCGCCACACGAGGACGGACAGCACGCTGCGCACGCAGCCAGCAGGGGAGGAACACGCAGCCCGAACGCATGCACCTGCCACGCATGCGCCTGTCGAACTGCGTGGGCAGCGGGCAGGCAGGCACCTTGCGGAAACGTCACCGCCCCACCGGCAACGTCCCCGGGCCCCGACCGGGACACCAGAACGCATGGCATGCAGCCAGCCAACCAATACTTGCGGGCACGGATGTTTGAGCGTTCGACTCACTGGCAGTGTCCACCGCGAAGAAGCAAGCAGGGTGTTGAGATGCAAGCGACACATTCGAGCCAACCAGTGCTCAATCAATCAATCAAGTGCTGGCACGTGCTGAGATTTGCAGCGTTTCACTCACGGGCAATGTCCACCCCGAAAAAGAAGGCCCTGGGCTGGTACTCCTCCGCAAACTGCACGCCCATCGAGTGCAGCACGTCCGCCACCTTGTTCTGCGGCGTTGAAAGGCGAGAAAGCGAACGGAGGGGTGACGGCAGCGGCACGAGCGCTCCCCAACCGCAGTGCAGTGCAGTGTTTGAGCACCCTCAGCCGACGGTTCTCCCATATGCTTGCGAAAGCAGCGCGCTAGCCTCAGCCACACGGGCATGCGGCGCCACGGCCCCCTGTCTCAGCCACGCCCCCCGCCCAGCGGCCGGCCGCACCTGCAGGCGCGACGTGGTCGTGTCTCGCGCCTGCCACTCCGCCTCGCACCGCGGCACCACGCGCGGCGGCAGGTAGTCCGAGTAGTGCCCTCCGTGCTTTGCCTCTAGGTACAGCGCGCACTGGTGGAACTGGCACCACGCCGCAGTGTTGATGCCGCGCAGCGTGCGGTCGTCCTGCGGCAGCAGCGACAGCAGCTCCCTGCAGCAAGCCGGCAGGCAGGCGGTCCGGGGGCCGACTTGTCAGCGGGAAGCAGCACGCGAAATGGCGTGGCAGGCAGGGAGGCGCGCAGGCCGGTGGTCACCCAAGCAGGGGTGCTGCAGCGGCAGGCAGGGCAGCAGGCGTTGGCTGGCAGCCCTTGCCGCACGCGCACCTAAATCTGCCTGGCGTGAGGTAGCCAAAAGAGGCCATGGTCCACCCTATGTTGGCCAGGGAGTGGATGCTGTCGTCCATCGCCCCGTCCCGCTGCATCGCAGCGCAGGGGAAGGGCGGCACACAGCGTGTCAGACGGGGGGGCAGGGTGTCCGCCCGCCATGCCCTGCTGCCCTGAAGCCCCTGCCCTGCACGTCCTGCCCCGTCCCGCCCTGCAGCCCCTGCCCTGCACGCCTTGCATGCCCGCCTGCCTTCCCACCCGGCATTTTTCGTAGGTGGCTTGCCAGGAACATAACAAAACTACGTGGCAGTCGCTCCTCACCTGGCGTTTCTTGTAGATGCTGATGTACCGGTCCACCAGGCGGTTTGCCAGCTCTGGGGAAGGCAGCTGTCGGACCACGGCGGCAGAGTAGAGCGATATGGAGATGCCCTGCGTCAAAGAGAGGTGCCATGAGGGGTCCAAGAGGCGAGGGGAGAATGATGGCAAGGGGATCGAATCAACAAGGGTGCATGCGGGCGGAGGTGCAAGCCAGGCTACGCCTGCAGTGCGCAAGAGGACGCTGCCTGCCCCCCACCCGAAACAGGGGCGGAGCTGGCCCAGCCCAAGCCTGCGGCACACCGACAAGGGCTCCTCCTGCCTCCCCCTTGCCTCCCTAGCCCCTCCCACCCGCCAAGACAGGTCATCGGCCAGGTCCTCCACACGCTTGAGCAGCGCCGCAAACAGTTCTGCGGGTGGGAAAGGCAACCGTGCCGCGACGAAGGGACGGAGTAGGGGTTGAGTGCGCGGACGGACGCGGCGGCAGCTGTGCAGGCAACAAAGGCGTCGTGTTGATCAATGGTTGAGTGGCGGCTCATTGGCTGACCTACCCCCAAAACACAAACACGCACACGTGCCGCAGGCTGGCAACGCTCCACAGCTGTCGCCCAGCCAGCACACCGCCTCCCGCGAGACCCTCCGCTGGGTCTCCGTAAACTTCACACACACTCGAACTTCGCGCATCCAACCACATGTAGGCACACCGACGCACCTGGGTGAACGTGCCGCAGGCTGGCAAAGCTCCACATGGCGGTGCCCAGCTCTGCCCCACTCATGCGGGGGGCCAGCTGGATGAGCCGCTCTGCTGCGTCGTTCAGGGTGCACCTCTTGGCCTTGAGGTAGCTGCAGGGGGGGCAAGCAAGGGGGGTGGGTGGGGGTGGATGGCTTGCAGCAGGAATTGCGGCGCTGCACGTGCAGGCGGGTGGGTGGCTTAAGAGAGGCATGCATACCGCAGCATGCGGTGGTGGCTAAGCACAGGTGCCCTTGCATGCTCCGGCCCCGCTCACTGCTGCTGCGCCTTCTCCGACACCTTCAGTCGGCTCCCCTCGGCGAGCAGCCTGTTGAGCAGCTGCTCCGGCGGCACGCCCAGCTTGCGCCACCCGCCGGGCGCGCGCAGCGCCTCCTTTGCTGCAGCCCGCTCCCACCGGGCGACCTCACGCTCGCGCTGCTCCTGCCACCTCCGGCTCTGCCGCAGGCCCGCCTCCAGCTGCCGCACTTGCTTGCGCAGCGCCAGCCGCTCGGCGCGCGCCTGCGCGCCGCCTGACGTCTCCTCGTCTCCTTCCTCCTCTGCCTCCTCCTCTTCCTCCTCCTCTGATTCGTCTGCGGGGCAAGGGGCAGGGGCGGGCAAGAAGGGGAAGGGGTGGCGCTTGGTCGGGGCATCGGTACGCGAGGCAGAGGCCAGGCGTGTGCAGGCCAGGAGGGGCAGAGACAAAGGCTGCAGCGGCGCTGCGACAGGCAGGCATGGGAAGGGCCATGCTTGCACGTGGGCAGGCAACATGCAGGCGGGCATGCCTGCGTGCAGGCGGCGGCGTGGGCGAGCCACGTGTCTCGCGCCTGCCACTCCGCCTCGCACCGCGGCACCACGTCCCCCTCACCATCTGACACATCCTCCTCTTCCTCTTCTTCCTCCTCTTCCTCCTCGGATCCTGCCTCCTCCTCCTCCGCCGCCGCCGCCGATGCCGCCGCCTCGCGCCGCTGCACCGCGTCCAAATCGAGCTCTGCTGCCGCCGCTGCCTCTGCTGCCGCGGCCGCGTCGTCATCCCCCGCCATGCCCCTGTCGGCAAGCTCCGGATCTTCTAGCAAAGCGTCTGGCGCCTCGCTGGCCGCGGCCGCTGCGTCTGACTCTGCCTGCACCCGTTCAGTGTGTACGGGTGAGCATGGTAGGGAGAGCTCAAGGCAGTTGCAGTGCAGTGCAAGATGGATGCACGGGCGGGAACCACGGCGTTGGCTGCCCGCCGTAGGCTCAGCAGCAAGTGCCAGCATAGCCTCCCCCCTCCGCCGCCCAGATCTTGTGCCAGCGTGCCAGCGTGACAAGCATGCGCCTGCTGCTTCACGGCAGGGAACACGCTGCTGCAGCAGCCAGCCGGCAGCTAAGGCACCCACCTGCAGAAGCTCCTCCTCTGCATCTCCAGCCGGCAGCAGGGCATCCAGCCCGCCCAGCTCTCCTCGAGAGGCCGCCGCCGCGGCAGCCGCTGCAGCTTCCACCTGCGGAGGTGTGGTGGAGTGGATACGTGGGTGAGCGGGTGGGCGGGCGGGTGGGCGGATGTGCAATGAGCAGGTTTGGAGGGTCGAGGGCGAGGAACAGTGCACTGCAGGAGGGCTCAAGGGCAAGCTGCCTGAATCACGCGCCCGACGCTCTTGCACTCTTGCTGCAGCCATGCTGGGAGGGGCGCGGGGCGGGAGCCGAGGGTGGGCGGTTGGGTGGCTGTACCTGCTCCGGTGCTTCCTCCCGCTCCGCTTGGCTGGGTTGGGCGCGCATGCCGCGCAGGGCCTCCAGCACCGCCGCGCCCGCCGCCTCTGCCGCCGCCGGCTCCGCGCCGGCGTTGGCGTCGAGCGTCGCCGCCTCTGCTTCCTTTGGCCGGAAGGGGAACTGCAGCAGGCCCAGCACCTGTTAGGGAGGCCACCGCGAGGGTAGGCAAGATGCGGTTGTGGGGTGGAGCACGCAGCAGGGCTGCAGGAGGAGCACCCAGCACGCAGGCATGCACAAGTTGCAGGCACGCGCAGTGCCATCCAGCACTGCTCTATCGCTTTGCGGCAGGCCCTCCCCCTCGGCCCACCTGCTCCTTGCTATAAAAGGGGCGCAGGTGGGTGATGCCCGTCCGGCGGTCGATGTGCGACTCGACCCCGAACTTGGTGGCGGTGGGCTGAGCCACCACCCGCCGCTTGAGCGCCGCCTTGGGACCGCCTGGGCAGCAGCAGGAGCAGGAGCAGGGTTGGACGGTGTCAACAGGACTGAACTATATAACGAACGGTACATGGCAGTACCTGTGAGTTCCGGCGGGGCGGGGTGCGCCTAAACACAGCGGCGGTGGATGCCGCAGCGCCTCTCCAACTGTCGCTGCACATGCCGGCCGGCGTTGCAACCGCGGCCGCACCCCCACCCACCGCACCTGTCAGGATGTACGAAATCAGGTCTCCCATGCTGCTCTCGTCTGCCGCCTCCCCTACAGGTTCCACCTCGACTGCAGGCGGGTGGGCGGGTGGGTGGCAGGAAGCACGGGGCATGAGGTGCGTGCGTGCGTGCGTGCGTGCGTGCGTGCGTGCGTGCGTGCGTGCGTGCGTGCGTGCGTGCGTGCGTGCGTGCGTGCGTGCGTGTGTGCGTGCGTGCGTGCGTGCGTGCGTGCGTGTGTGTGTGTGGGGTGGGGGGTGGTGTGTGTGTGTGGGTGGTGGTGGTGGTGGTGGGGGGGGATTGCATGGATGGCGGCAACGACGGGGTGTGTGGTGTGGTGTGGTGTGGGGGGGAATGGGGCTGTGTTGGTAGCTTGCACTGCGTGCCTGCCTGCTAGGCATGCTAGCTGCCGTGGCGCTGCCATGCCATAATGTGATATCATCAGCTGCCCCCTGCTGCGCAACCCTGCCTCACCTGCAGGCGCGAAGCCGGGCAGGCCGCGCCGCCAGCTGGCGCCGCCGCCGCCGCTCGCGCTGGGCGCGGAGACGGGCACCGACGCTGAGGGGGCGCGGGCCAGGGCCGCCGCGACGGTGCGCCGGGTGTGCACCACAAGCTCCTCGAACTTCTGCCGCTGCTGCCGCACCTCGAGGATGCGCCGCGCGAGCGTGCGCCCCTCGTGCTCCGCCGACGCCGCCTGCTGCTGCGCCAGGGTGGGCCCCTCCAGGATGCGTCGCCGCTCCGCCGCAGCACGCTGCGCTAGGGCCGTCGCGGACGACAGCGCGCGCGCGGCGGCGGCGCCGGTCGCCGCCGCCGCCCAGCGCGCGCGGCGCTGCGCCAGGTGCACGGCGTCGCGGCTGGACCCCACCGCCCAGATGTCTCTGTTTAGTTCTGGAGAGTAGTCCAGGCGGGCAAAGCTCCAGATGGCATTTGTGACTGCGCGCAGGCGAGGGAGGAGCGGGACCTTGCGGCGGGTTGAGTGCAGGGGCTGGCGCGGCACGACGCTGGGCATGCACAGCTGCGCCGGACGACGGGCTCCTGCAGCCGGCCAGGCACGCACACAGCTTGGGACCGCAGTCCCCAGCTCACCCTGCCAGGCGTTCATCGTCTGCAGCATTTCAGCCAGCCGGGCGGAGGCTGCGTCCAGAAAGGCCTCCCCTGCAGCCAAAGAAAGCACGTGTGGAGCAGCCGATTAGGGCATGGGGTGCGCGCCGATCGAGGAGCAGCCAAATGCAGCGGAAAACAGCGTGCCGCTGCCGCGGTTGCCACAGCGCCCCCCCCCCCCCAGCCCTCGACGACCCAGGCGCCCACCTGGGTGGTAGCTGAGCAGCCCGAAGCCGTAGAGCGTCAGCGAGAGGGAGTGGGGGGAGAGCAATCCCAGGTTGCGCCAGGCGGTGGCGGTGATCGCGTCCAGAATCTGCGAGGGGGGGGGGGGGGGGGGGATGGGTTCGTTGGCTGATTGGAGGGGGGCGATGGTTGAAACGGAATTTGTGTGGGTTTGGATGGGTTGATGGGAATAATGGAAGGGAAGGATAAATTGGTTGAAAGGGACATCTGCGCAGAGAGATTGTGCCACACGATGGCGGCGGCTTCCTCCAGTCACGCAAGCATCTCGTAACTTCGACGACTGCTGTGCCTGGCCGCCCCGTCGCCCGCCCCGTCACCTGCGGGTGCAGCCTCGTCTCGCCCAGGCGTCCCGTGACCTTGCCCAGCCCCCAGGACAGGCCCCCCAACTGGCTGGGGTCTGTCTCCGGGAGGCACGCCAGCAGCGCGAGGGAGAGGCGGTCCAGCGTGCCCTGCGGCACAAGAGGTTGCGTAGACATGCGTGCATGTGTGTGCGAGCGTTGTGTGCACGTGAACGGCCCCTGCCAGCCCAGCCCGGCGCCTGCGCCCAGGAGTCACCCTGGGAGGTGCCAGTCCGAATCCGCACTCCCTGGACTCGCCTCCGGGGCAGTCGCTCCCGCGCTGGCAGCGGCAGCCCTCTTCCACCACCGCACCCCGTAACTGCTGGCTGAGCAAACCGAGGCGTCCCACAACCTCAGCCACATCATACCTGCGAGGCGGTCACGCCCGCGGTGGCGGCGGCGCTCATGATGTTGAGGAGCGTTCGCGGCTGCGGGAGGAGAGCAACGGGCACGTGGGGGAGCCGCAAGCGGCACGCTGCAGCTGCTGCTTGCACATGTGCTGCGGCGCTGGTCCCGCCATGCAGCAAGCAGGCACGGCAACAGCACTTCGACTGCTTCACTTTCAGAAGATTAAGTTTGAGCTGCCACCCACTGTGCTTGCCCTGCTCAAAACACAGTCCTCACATCAAACTCCTCCACAGGCAGCTTGCCCGTCCGCTCCAGCAACACCTGCACAGCAGCAGGAGAGCGCAGAGATGCGACGCTAATTACTTACTTAGCTGCACGCCACAACCACTCCACCGAGCGCCTCTCGTTTCTTCCTCCGGCCAGCCCACTAAGCCAAACGCCCGAAGCTTGCTGGGATGCCCGCCCGTCACCCGTCTGCTCCGCCCACCTTGAACAGCTTGCCGTTGATACATCGACACAGCGATACGTTTGATGCGCTGACCCACCTTGAACAGCTTGCCGTTGATACATCGACACAGCGATACGTTTGATGCGCTGACCCACCTTGAACAGCTTGCCGTTGAGCGCGTTGTTCCCCGTGAAGTTGAGCGCCATCAGGCACATGGCTATGTGATTGGGCTTCAGGTGGCCATACTGGAGCATGATGGCACCTGCACGAGGGAACACGAAGCAAACATGAAGCAGCCCACCGCCCCTTCGCTGTCTGTTTGTTCCCGCCTTCGCGCCTCCAGTCTTGTCCAGCAGCTCCAGCACGCCTTGCATGCTCATGCACGCAAAGCCCATGCTGCCCGCCGCCCCGTCGCTGCCCCCTTGTTGCCGCCTCCGCACCTCCGATCTTGTCCAGCAGCTGCCGGCTCAGAGGGTACTTGATGTGGCCCAAAGCCCAGAAGGAAGAGGCGAGTGAGCGGGCAGAGAGCTCCAGCTTTCCGCCACGAGAAATGCGCTCCGCTGCAGGGCGAGGGGGCAGGGCGGGCACGGCGGTGGCGGGCTGTGGCGGAGGCCGCTGCAGGCAGCCGCGGCCGTGGCAGCTTGCCGCCGGCAGCTTGCCGCCGGCAGCTTGCCGCTGCAGTGCATTGCAAGCACGTCAAAGCACGCCTGTTGCACATGCAAATACACACGACAGCCCAGCACAGCCACCTGCTGCAAAGTGACCTGTTGCCTCCAGTGCTTCAGACGCCGCAGCGTTTGCGTCGCGCCTGCATGCGCAGTCAGTGTGGCACAGCATCATGAGTGACCGAGAGCGAGCTGGTCGGAACAGCGGCGCGCTGGCAACATGCCCCGCTGCAGAGAGCCAGCCTGCAGAAAGGCGGCGCTGCCTCGCGCTGCTGCCACGAGGCGTGCTGCTGCAAGGCGTGATGGCGCGACGGATGGGCGGCAGCGAGGCATGCCAAAGCGCCCTAGACTCCTGCAAAGATTCGGCCACGTCTAGGCTAGCATCTGTCATGCTGCAGCGAGGCGTGCCAAACAACCCTATAGACTCACGTAAGGATTCGGTCCAGCAGCGACTCAAAGCGCTGCACCAGCACCGGCAGGACGCGGCTGGTGTCGAGGCCGTCCCGCCGCGCCGCCATTGCAGGGTGGCCCACCAGCCGGGCCACGCTGCGGAGGAAGGTACCGAGTGGGCGGTAAACAGAGGGCACCCAGGTGCACCGTTGGCATCATTAACGACAGTGCAGCCATAATACGGCACACCGCAGCACGTCACAGCCCGCCACAGCATATCGGCGCGCAGCACAGCGCACAGCGCACCGGTGCAGCAGCGTCGACATGTTGACGTCATCCAGTATGGTGTGCAGCAGGCGCTCTGCCCTGTCAAGGCTGGCCTGCGCCGCTGCCAGCCGCTGCTCCGGGCTCAGCGTGCCTGCCAGCAGGGCACCAGGGGCAGGCAGCGGAGCGCGCTGAGAGGCATGCCATTGAGGGAATAACCACAGCAGGCATCCGTTGCAGGCTACCTGCGGTGGTGTGTCGACTTGGCAGCAAGCCTTACAAATCACGTCGGTGCGGCCGCTCGCCCGACGGTGGTGCGCTGCAGATGCATTCTCCCGGCCCCGGCACCAGCCGGGGGACTGCAGAGCCCCCCCCCCCCCACCACCACCATCCCACCCCCCCACCCACCCATCCACCCACCCCCACCCCCACCACCACACTCCCACCCACCCACACACCACCCCCACCCAAACACACACACCACCCACCCACACACACACCTCCCCACTCATCAGCACCGACGCACCTGCCTCCAGCTGCGCTTCCAGCCGGTCAAAGATGCCACAGATCTCTTGGTTCAGCTTCACAGACCCGTCCTGCCGAGCCCTGCTGGTGTGCTGCGACAGCGACACCACGGGGCGAGGCTCAAAGTCGAGCTGCTGGGTGTCGCCGCGGAAGCGGCGGCCCGCCATGCTGGCACCCGCCTCCGCTCCAGCACGGGCTCTGCTGCTGCGGGCTGCCTGCGAGCTGCCTGCAGCCGAGGAAGCTGGCGGCGTGGAACGCTGCTGCTGCTGCGGGCCGGGCCGGGCGGCGCCGCGCGCGCCGCCGCGACCGCGGCCCCACGCGCTAAGCGCACTGCGCAGCTCTCTCGCCTGCTCGGCGGTGTCGCTGCTGCCGTTGCCGCTGCCATCGAGTGGGGCGGGGCCGCTGGCGGGCTTGCCGCCGCCGTCGGTCGGCTTGCTGCCGCCGCCGCCTGCCGCCGCCGCCAGAGGCGCGACCTGCTGCAGTTGGCGTGCTGGCCCCCGACCGATATCCCTGCGGTTCAGAGGTACAGGGCGGGTTAATTCAACACCAGGAAAGCTTGTTTGAGGCGGCCAAGGCTCCGCTCATGCGCTGCGGCGGCTAGGGGTTGTCGCTGCGCTCACCAGGCACGTCGTCTCAGCATGATGAGTTGCGCTGCTCCATGCCCAAAGGGTTGGAGCCCTCGCCGAGAGCGGCGCTATTGCGCACTCGACCGGCCTGGCGTAGAGCGAGATGGAATGCGGTCTAATCAACGCACGCGATCGTGCAAGTCTCACATGCAATGTGGGTAGCCCCTGTCCCGCGGTTTGGGGGATCACTCGACACTGCAGCAGTGCATCTGTGGATCTTGTCGTGGGCAGCACCTCTGGCGCTTGTGACCGCATCTCGACACTCGCCCGAATACCTGTCAGTCGCTGCTGCGCGCCTGCGTGCTGCAGAGCGCCCCACATGCGGGCCGGGAATGGGTTCGGCTCTGCAGCGCTTCTGGCGCGCCTGCGGTCCCTCCAATCAAGCCGGCACAGTGCTGATGTCGGCTTGATTACAGCGGCACAGCGGCTGTTGAGCACCTCTAGCGGCTGTGCCTCTGCCGCCTCTGCCGCGGCCACCGCCGCCGCAACCGCCGCCTCCGCCAGCCCATCGAGCACGTTGCGCCCAGGCGCCGTGTTCACTGCTGCTCGGACGTTCGGCGCTGTCGACGTCGCGGCCTTCGCAGCTCTAACAGGCGACGCCAACCCCATCCACGCCAGCGCATCCGCAGCAGCAGCACGCGGCATGGCCGGCGCCGTCCTGCCGGGCATGCTGATGGCCTCCCTCTTTCCAGCCATCATTGGGAGCCACTTCCCCGGGGCTCTGTACCTCAGCCAGACCCTGAAGTTCAAGGCACCAGCGCTGGTGCGTTGTTTCCGTGCGATGCCGTGAGGCAGTGGCCGAGGGGCCAGCCAGCTGAAGTCATGGTGGTGCAGTGCAGCCGACTGTCAGAGCGCTGCATGCATGTCGCCATGCTGCACGCCCCACCTTCAACCCTGCCCGCCCACATCGTGCTCACCACTCCGGCCCTCACCCGCGTTTCCTGCGGACAACCTGTGCAGGTGGGCGAGAGCCTTGAGGCGCGCCTGACTGTGGAGCGCAGCAGCGGCAGCCGCGTCACTTTCCAGACGCTCTGCTGCCGCGCCGACAGCGGACGAGTGCTCGTGGAGGGAGCCGCGCTGGCGATCATGCCACGGCAGCTGACGCAGGGTGCAGAAGCAGCGGCCGCAGAGGCGGCAGCAGCAGCGGCAAGAGCAGCAGCGGCAGCAGCGGCGGCGGCAGCAGCGCGAGGGAAGGCATAGCCCTGCGGTTGCCCCTTGGCCCTGCGGTTGCCAATGCTGTATCTGCTTATCGCACTGCTTGTCTGGTGCTCCACCGCTCTGGCATGCCTCGCTCCATACACTGTGAAACATCTCACTCAAACAGTCAGAACGGGCCAATGTGGCGTGGGAAAACAGGAAGCAGTGGGCATGCAGGGGCGATGCACGCACAGCTGGCAGCGCTTCAAAAAATGCTTGAATTCAAGGCCAGGGCGGGAGAGAAAGAGCCTGTCGCGCTGCTGTCGTTCCTGCGCACGGCCGGCCCGCACACACATGGCAGTGGAGATTTTGGGCGGGAAGGCTGCCGCCGCTGCTGGTCTGCTGGTTGATCTGCTGCAAATGAGCTGCCAGCTACTCTTCGTCGTCAGAAATGCCGGGAATGTAAAGCAGCTTGACGTCAAACACCACGGGGCTGGACGGCGCAACGCGCGGCCGGCCCGCGGCTGCGGCAGGCAGGGGAGGAACGAGGGCAGAATCCAGGTGGAATGCCGGCCACAGAATGCAGAGCTAGAGGGGGGGTCGCCAGAGGCAGGCGTTGCAAGAGCACCGGGTGAAGTCAGAGCAGGTGTGGGGTGCGTTGCTGGCGGCGCCCGTGCAGCCCTGAATCCCCACCCTTCCGGCCCATCCGCACCGGCGGGCAGGCCCTTGGGGAAGGCCAGGTCGCCGGGGATGTAGAGCCGCCGCACGCCGCCGGTGGACATGGTGAGCAGGCCCTCGTCCAGACCGGGCACAATCTGCGGCACCAGGCGACAGTGGCGGGGCAGTGACAATGGGGAGGTGCGCCTCACGAGGGGTCTGGCCAGGCAGGCGCGCGCCGGGCGCGGCGGCGCAGCGCTGCCACGCCGCAAGGAGGCACGCTGCAGCAGGCGTCGGGCGCCGGCGGCGCACCTGCCCCGCGCCCACGCGGATTTGGTAGGGGTAGCCTTTCTGCAGGCTGCTGTCAAAGGCGCGGCCCTCGGGGGTCATCGCCACATAGTCCACTGCACGCAGCAACGACCGCAAATAGGGTTACTAGGGTCGGGTTTGCTGGCAGAGAGTTGGGTGGCCGTTGCCCCTGGCTCGGCCCCTGTGACGTGCAGTGCCGCGCCGCGCCGTGCTCACCCGTGACCTGGTAGCCCTTGGGAGGGGAGGGGCCTTGGCCGGGCACAAGGTCAATGTACTGCAGGCCGGAGGCAGTGGTCACCCGCTCCTTGCCAGCCAGGTCAGCGGCGCAGGCGGCGTCGCACAGCACGGGCGCGTCGGCGTCCTCCAGGGTAAGGGCGGCACGGGCAGGGGACGCCCTGCGTTCCGAGACGAAGACAGGGGGGAGCAGCGTCGTGGTGAGCTGAAATCGCAGAACAGGCGGCGCCGGCAGCGCAGGCTCTTGGTTGTGCTCACCTGCTCAGCAGCACCGCCGACAGGAGGCCAGCAGCTTGCTGCAGGGCGCCGCGCCGGCCAACCTCGGGCTGCGGCGCCGCCGACACGGCGCAGGCCACGCGGCCGCGGCGGGCACTACGGCTGGAAGTGGCAGGCACAAAGGCCTGCTGAGGGGGGAGGGAGGGGTGACGCACGCGGGAGCGGTTTACACAGGCGTGCAAGCGGCTGCGGTCCAGCACGGCGCCGCCGCTGGCGTCCTCTGCCAAGGCCGGCCGCATTCGGCCCACATCCCTGCCCTCCTACCTGATGGGAGATGTAGGTAGCGACCATCGTGTGACAGGGCGGAGCTGCGGGGCGCTGGTGTTCGAGCGAGCGGCAAAGAATGTGTCGGGCAGAGCTGGCTGGTGCTTGCAAGCTCTCTGCGAGCTCCCCGAGGTTGACCGTGGCGCGGATGAGCGCGATGGCGGCGTGGGCAGGACGCGAGGGTGAGCCTCGTGCTGTGATGAGCTCCCGCACCCAAGGTGCTCCGCTGGTGCCAGCACACCGGAGGTTATCCCTCACCGCTCCCTGGCCGCGCCCCCGACCTCACGCCGGCCACTCTCTGCCGGCAGGGGTGCAGGCCTCCAGCTTCCTCTCGTGCGAGCACACCCCGCCTGACTCTCACTGCGTGGGTCCGGCCACACCTCTCGCCCCGCCCCGACACGCTCACAGGGGCGGGGCTCTAGCCATGATCTCCCCAGAGCGAGGCGCCTTCCGGCGCCAAGGCCAAGTCCTCAGGGAGCTGAAACTCTTCTCTCCCGCCTCCCTGCGGCACGTGGAGTCCATCCGTGTGACAGACCTGGCGGGGCAGACGCGGCTTGAAGCCTGGGAGGCGCGCCAGGTGAGCCGACCCGTGCGTGACGCCGCTCCTGTCGACGGCGCGTTTTGACTGGTGCTGCGCCGCCTGCCCTTTTGCCTGCGCTCAGCCATCCGCTCCCCGCTCTGCTCGCAGCAGGACCCCGACGCACACGCGGCCGCAGAGGCAGTGGCGCTTGCCGCCATCGCCGCCGCACGCGCGCGCAGCAACAAAGACTGCATGCCGTGCCGCGTGGCCCCCGGGCTCTACATCGGCGGCGCCGGCGCTGCGCGCAACCTCAAGGCCCTGCGCAAGCGCGGCATCACCCACGTGGTCAATGCAGCACCGGCAGTGCCCTGCCACTTCAAGGACAACCCCGAGGGCGCGTTTGCCTACCTGCAGCTCCCGCTGTTTGACGACCCGGACGCGGGTGGGTGCTGGAGCGCGTGGCTGCGCTGGGTCTGGGCACTGTGCAGCATGGGCGAGCGGATTCGGTGTTGTCCAGCACCGGTCTGCAAGCAGGCTCGCATCAGTGTGGGGCTGCCATGCCATGCCGGGCGACGTCTCACACGCCTCCCGCCGACCCTGGCCCCTCGCCCCTCCCCTCCCCCACCCCCTCTGTGCAGACCTGGCTCCCCACATCGTCGCATCCAACGCCTTCATCGCGGCCGCCCACGCAAGCGGCAGCGGCGTGCTGGTGCACTGCTACGCGGGGCAGAGCCGCTCGGCGGCGCTGGTGATTGCCCACCTCATGGCCTCCTGCGGCCTCAGCCTGGCTGATGCTTGGGCCGCCACGCGTGCAGCGCGGCCCTGCGCACGCCCTAATGCAGGTGCGCGTCGTGAGGCCGTCTTTCGCCTGCAGCGGTCTAGGCACGGCAGACCAGCCGCAGCGCTGCAGCGCTGCAGTGCTCCTCGCGCCTCCCTCACAGCAACCCCTTTCACCTTCCTCGCCCGCCGCAGGCTTCCTGCGCCAGCTGGCCCTGTACGGCAAGGGTCTGGCCTGCGGCACGCCGGCCGGCACGCCCCTGGCTGGCGCGCCCCTGGCTGGTCCCGCCGCCGCGCTGGACGAGGCGGCCGTCGACCTCGACGCGCTTGTGCTCACGCAGTGAGGCGCGCCACACATGCACCGCCCGGTGCGCCGGAGCGGCACGCAGGGCGCCCCGTCTCCCGCGCCTGTTGTACCACCACCCCCAACTCGAACTCAGGCCCTCCCTTCTCGTGGCCCTGTCAGTCAGCATCCCACTCATCCCAAGCTTCTCCAATTCACCTGTTTCCCCCGCGTTCCTGGCCAAGCACAGCGCCACGCCCAGCGCCAGGCACGCCCCAGCCGTGCCTGCTGTACAACAAGCAACTCCCTGAGCGCGTATCCATGCGCGCTGTGGGCCTCCCCGCCTCGCCATATGCCTTTCGAGTGCTTCTGCCAGTCCCGCTGCAGCGCCCCCCGCTGGCCGAGACGCTCTTGCTGCCCTCGCTGGCCGAGCCGCTCTTGCTCCTCTCGCTTTCATCCCGCTGCTGCCCCCCCCTCCGACTGTACATCACCATGCCCCGCCCTTTCTGTTGTACCCCACAACCCCCTGTCTCACCCCCTGCGCTGCGCAAAGTGCAATTTTGCTCCGGACACTTCCCCACTTCCACCTGCCGCCCTGTGGCCTGTATCCTTCTCGCCCTGTGCGCCGCCGCTTGGCCCCGCGCCGCCGCCCCCGGGACCGCGCGCCGCCCCATCCATCCCACGCGCCCCTTTTATGTCATGCCTGTGCCCTGTATCTTTGCCCTGCTCCCGCCCGATTAGCGCACCTGTGACGGCCGACCTGTAATCATCGCATGCAAGCATGATACGGCATGGTTGAAGGGGCAGACTCGACTGATGGCGCCGAGGTGGCGGTAGTGCCGGAACAAGTGCTTCTGGCCCTTGTCTTTGCTCTGCCTTCCAATTCGCGACCCCGCGCCTCCCACTCCGCACACAAGTTCAAGGGGAAGCGTTTGTGGTCTCCTGCCGCTCTTTTCCCCGCCTCTTGTCGCGAGGAGCTGTCGGCGCACGGTCCCCGGCCTTTCTTCAACTCGTCGCAACATTACAATCTCAGAAGAGCGGCACGCAGGTTGCGGCGTCTCACACGTAGCGCCTGGAGCAGCCGGGCCTCGCGGGCGCAACAATGGCCTGAGCTGGGCAATTGGCAACCATGTCCAGGTGCCCATGAAGCAGCGAAGCCGAGTTGGCTTCGGAGCCGCTGCTCTGGAGCACCGCCAATGCCGCCGCTCCAGCCGTGGCCGACCGTCCGCACCCCTTCTGCTCACGCACGTCCACCCTGCCAACACGCTGTCCCCCTGCTCGCGCAGGTTTCACGCGCAGGTGCAGGCGCACGGGCGGGCGCTGCAGGAGGACCGGGACGAGCAGCAGGAGTTCCAGGAACAGTATGACCTGGCGCAGAGCGGTGAGCGGTGGAACCTGGGGCCCGCCCGCCCGCGTGCCCCACTAGCCGCAACGTCGCCCGTGCCATCGGGCCTCCTGCCACCTTTGAAAGGTACCGCTCGTGCCACGCAGCACCCACCTGCGCTGAATCCCAGGCTCCCCTCTCCCTCCCACCTCTCCCCACTCCCATCTCCCCTCCCCGCCGCCAGGCCTTTATGACCGGGACAAAGAGGTGTCGGACGTCCTAGAGGGCGTCCGCCCCAGCACCTCACCCGCAGCACGCACAGCGCAGCAGACCCTCGATGAGTTCGGAGGCAGCAGCATCGCCAACGGCTCCGACGTGGGGGCCGCCGGCGAGGGGCAGGGCGGCCGTGGCGCAGGTGGCGCAGCAGGCACAGCGCGGCGCTTGGGGCGGCCCAGCATGGCGATGAGCACGAGCACAGCGACCAGCGACGACGTTGATGATGCTGTCCAAGTGATGGAGCCGGAGGGTGAGTGTGGGTGTGACTGGCACATGCGGCGGGACGGCCTCGAGCGTACCGCAGTCTGCACTGGCGGCACGGACAACCGCAACTGGCGATGACGCTCATGCACATCCCTTTTACTTGCTTCAAATACATGTGTTCACGGCCCTCCGCTTCATATGCATTTCTTGAGCATTTCTTGAGCACTAGTGGCACCGCCTAGCACTGCTGGCCTCGGCGCGCGCTCCCAAGGGCGGCGCTCCGACCACCGCACGCCCCCGCTCTTGCCTGCAGACGCCGAGCCCCTGCGCCGCTTTGTGACGCGCTCCTCAAGCTTCAACCGCGACGACTTTGACAAGCTGATGCACAACACGGGGCTCTTTGCGGGTGGGTGCTGCATTGGTGGGGGGTGCGGTGCAGCAAGTTGCTTGTGGTTCGGAGGTTGGAGGCTGGGAATGCGGTTGACAAGCCACTGAAAAGAAGGGTCTTTTGGTTGTGGGTGGAAAGGCAGGCCCCGGCACGCCAGCGAGGCTGCTGGCTGCTGGCACCGCGCTTGGGAGGCTGGCAGCAGGCGCTGGCACCAAACCAACAGCTGCCGGCGCATCCCGTTCCCACGCCTGCCCCTCCCACCCGCCTGCCCCTCCCACCCTCCTCCCTGCTGCAGTGGACGGGCGTGCCGACCTGCGCCTCAAGCGCTCGCACCTTCCGCCCAGCCACCAGGAGTCAAAGATCGCTGGCATGCAGAAGATGCGGCGCGAGCGGCGGCGCAGGCGGCACAGCAGCGTGCTGGGCCTGCCGATGGTGGGCGGGTGGGAGGCGTGACGCGTTCAATGGTTTTGCAGAGTTGGGTGCAGTCTCGAAGGTTCGTAGTTGGGCAGCAGCAGGCTCAGCAAAGAGACGGGGCGTCAGAGCGCACGCCGCGCTGCTGTGCTGCCCTGACGACCTGTGGAACGCTCCGTGGGCCTCCCTCCCCCACACCCCACCTCACGCACACACCCCGCGCCCTCTCCCCCGTCTCAGCTGCGCCCCGACTCCACCAAGGTGACCGCCTGGAGCATCGTGGTCCTCTTCAGCGACCTCACCTACTCTGCCTTCATCGTGAGCGGCTTCATCTATGACTACAGTATTATGCAACCCAGCGCTGGCTGCGGCTGGGAGTGCGCGCCTGCTGCTTGCTGCTTGCGCCCTCCCCCCGCTCACCTCAGCCTTGTTGTGTCGGTTCCACCTCCTGCCCTCCCTCAAGGTACCAATTAGCATCGGAATGTGGACCACCTTTTACGAATGGAACTGGACGACCGTGTCAGACTTCCTGTTCGGCGAGTGATGCGGGGGCGGGGCGGGGCGGCGGGGGGCGCCACGCGTGCGCCGCCTCACCCGCCCGCCGCTTGCCATGCGTCTCCGCGCACACCCTCCCCCGGCAGAACTGCGCTCTCGGGTGTCACGCCGATTGCTCGTAAGCGACCAGCCTGCGCTGGTGCTCCATCCCAAGCGGGTGCCTCACGCTCCATCCCAAGCTGGTGCCTCACGCTGGTGCCTCACGCTCTCCCCAATCCCGCATGGCAGGCGCCGTTTTCTTCCTGGACCTCCTGGCCTCCCTGCACGTGGGCTTCATCGCCACCTGCGGCACGCGCAAGCTGCTCGTCATGTGCGCGGGCGGCGGCGCGGGGGGGCGGGGGGGGGGGGGGGGGGGGGCCTGACGCACGCTGGCCAAAAACAGTGCACGGAGCTGGCGGCGTTGCATGCTGCTGCTGCTGCGTGCGTGCGAACGTGCCGGTCGGCGTCGGAAGCAGGCGGTTGTTATGCCTGCCACTGCCCAGCGACCCTGTGTGTTTGAGCCTCTGTGCAACCTTTGCTTGTGCAGGAACGGCCGCCTGGTGGCGCTGCACTACCTGCAGTCGGTGGGTTGGGCGTTAGGGGGGCTGCGGGGCGGCAGGGCATGGCAAGGAGGGGTGGATGCTGCAGGGCAGCGGTCCAGCAGCCAAATGGTCAAAACACATCGAACATGCATGCAGCCCAACAGGGTCCGGAGTGACACCCCCCTGACTGCAGGGCAGCGGTCCAGCAGCCAAATGGTCTCAACGTCGGCGGCTGTGCGTCGGGAGCGCTGCTTCCCTGCGCAGCGCTCTGCCCAACCGGGCTCCCTTCCACCCCCCTCCTGCACCCGCCCTCCCTCCGCAGTTTGCGTTTGTGCTGGACTTGTTCTCCTCCCTGGCGTGGCTGATGCAGATCGGCCTGGTCATTGCCTACCACATGATAGACAGCTTCAACCCCAACACCGCACTGGTGGTCATGGAGGGCATCAGGTGGGGCTGCCCCTCCAGGTGGAGCGACCCTCCACTTTTCCTGCCTTGCCGCCGCAGCAACGCGGCATCGGTTGGTTCCCTTTTGCCTCGCAACGCCAGCTCTTCCACCTGCGCCGCGCCCACTTGGCCCTGCCGTGGGTGGCGTCTGCGTGCCGCCGCCCTGGCCCGCGGGCGGATCAACTCGCCCCCCCCGCCCCTGTTGCATGAGCCTGCCTGTCACCTCCCTGGCCTGCCCCGCCCTGCAGGCTCATGCGCTTCCTGCGCGTCACCCGCCTCATCATGAGCCTGCTGAGCAACGCCATGTACGCGACCCTGGTGCTGGAGGTGTGCCTTCCGAACACGCAGCAGCTGGGTTGCGCCCGTCTGCCTGGGTCCCTGCGTTCGCCGCAGAGCTGCAAACAGTTCTTGTTGGCGGTGGCTGAGCGGCGCCCCAACGCATGCCCCCCATTGTGCCGGGGGTTGGGGGCCTCGGGGGTTGCTGCACTGGGCTGGCCAGCGCTCGGCGCAGGCCAGTGAGGGAGCTGCAGCTACGGACCCCCTGCCCCCCCTGCTCGACAGTCGCCGGTCCCCCACCTCCCCCCTGTCGCCCTGCCGCCACAGGCACGATACTTCAAGTGGCTGCGCAACCAGACCTTCCTCACGCTCGCATACCTCATGTATCTCATTGCTGGTGCGTGCTGGCCTTCTGCAGACAAGGGTGTTTTGGCGGAAGGGGGATTGCGGATGGGCGGGAGGGTGGGTGGGATGCTGAAGGGCAGCGGCATGGTGTGGCGGTGTACCTTGCTGCCGGTGGGTGATGCCTCACGTTGCACACCCTCACCTTGCACACCCTCACGCACCCACCGCCTGCCTGCAGTTGTCATCAACTTCCTGGGCTGCCTCTGGTCAGTGTGGCCGCTGCCGGGGAGGCGGGCTGTACCTGGCGTACCTGCCGCTGCGTGCCGCCGCTGTGTTGCGCGCCGAGCCTGCCCCCCGCCGAGGCTGTGTCCCTCAGTGTACCCACCTGCCCCCGCAAGCCCTGCCCTCTTCTACCCGGCGCCCAACTTCAATCTGCCGTGCCGCTCCGCAGGAACTTCACAGCAGGAGCCGAGGGCTGGAACGACACCTGGGTCAACCATTACGAGCCCTACGTGCGCCACTACTCAGCCGACGGCTTCTCCCCCCTCACCACCGGTGCGTCGCCAACGTGGGGCACCGGGTTCACGCCGTCCGCGGCTGCGGCTGCGGCTGTGACTGTGTGCGCGGCACCCCAGATTGGCACGACGTGAGACGGGACGCACCGCATCAATCCCGCCCCGATCTCTCTCGCGCTGCCCGATCACTGGCTCCACTCCTCTGCCCCACTGCGCGTTGCAGAGGAGGCACACCTGATCAGCCGCGCCTGGCTGTGGTGCACGGGCGTGTATTGGGCTCTCAGCACTGTGGCCACGGTGGGTGGTTGGGTGGGTGGGTGGGTGGTTGGGTGGGTGGTTGGGTGGTTGGGTGGCTGGGTGGGTGGGTGATGTCATATTGCTGAGGTAGGGTGATGAAAGAGAGGGATTGGCTCAGCGGAGGCGATGCAACACGATGCAGCCCGCGAAGGCAGGGACAGCATTGGGAGGCTTGGCGCTGTGAGGCGCACGAGTTGCAGCAGCGCTGCGGTGCGCTCGCGTCGTCGAAGCGGTCGGCGCGCACCGTGTCGCGCGTGCCCGCCCACCTCCTGCGCGCCGCCTCCACTGCTGCCGCCCCCCCTGCAGGTGGGCTTCGGAGACGTGGTGCCAGCCACAGCGGCGGAGACGCTGGTCGTCATTTTTGTGGAGGTGTGCGGCGTGCTGTTCTTCGGGCTGCTCATCTCAAGCATCAGGTGAGGGAGCTGGGACGCACATGCCGCGACAGAGAGCCGGTGCAGGGTTGCTCCTAACGCAGCGGCTCCCTTCAACAGCAGGTTGGGCCCTTGCTGATGCTGCCCCGCCCTGCCCGCTCACAACCCGTGCAGCGAGCTGCTGCAGCACTCCAACCGCAACGCGCGCCGCGTGCACGCCTTCCGCAACAAGATGCAGGTGGGTGGCTGCTCGGGCGCACTGCGCAGCAACACTTCAGCCCGCGTGTAGCGTGCACGCCGTTGCATCTCGATCAGGCAGGCTGAAGTATCTTTCCGTACCGCTTGCGTGCCGCTTAAGTTTGTCGGTGTTTCGTCCGGCCCACCCTGCCATCTCAACCGCCTCCCCGGACGCAGAGCGTGGAGCGCTGGATGCAGCAGAACATGCTGCCGCCGCGCCTGCAGCGGCGCATCAAGCAGTTTTATGCAGATGTGAGCGCGCTTGGGAGGGTGCAGGAAAGGGGATTGGAGGTGGAAGAGCCTGGCTAGTGTGTGGTGCGCACCTATAGGGAGCACGAACGCAGCTTCTGTGCCACGTGTGTGGCTACCCACGAGCCTGTTTGCCCTGCGCCTTTTGGCAACGCAACCGCAGGTGTGGGTGCGGCAGCACGAGGTCAAGGAGGAGACAGGTGCGGGCGCCCTGGCTGCACGCCCTCTCAGTGTGCCATTGCTGCCTGCCTTCTGTTGTGCATCCCCCAAGACAAATGCTGCAATGCATCACCCTCGTGTTTGCTGCTTTCCCCCCCTTCTGCACCGCTGGGCAGTGCTCTTTCAGGAGCTGCCGCACGCGCTGCGCAACGAGGTGGCGTGGCGCGCGTGCCAGGGAGTGTTCAAGTGAGAACGCACCTGGGGTGCCGGGGGCAAGCTTGTCTGTCTGTATCCGACCGGCCTCAATGTCTGTCTGTATCAGCAACTTTACGTGCATGCGGTGGGAGCGTGGGTTGCGGGTGCTGGGTGGGCACGGCGCGTCGGCGCGCCAGCCTGGCCGGCCAGCAAGCAGGCTGGGTCTGATTCGTGTCCGTCCCTGTCTCCCCCGCAGGCGTGTCCCCCTGCTGCGGGAGCTCGACGACAAGACGCTCTACCTGCTGGCTTCTAAGATGACTCCCTTTAGGTGGGCGTGATGTGCTTCGTATGTGTGTGTCCCTGCAGTCCTCCTTTGTGCGCATCCCGCCCTGGGAGGGTGCACTCTGCGGCGCAAAGGGTGGGCAGTGCTGGCCTCCAAGGTGACGCCCTTCAGGTGGCCACGCACGTGCGCACCGCCTTGCCTAGATACACGTTGAGGGGCAAGGGGTGGAGGGGCGGAGGGGCTGCACACACAGTTTGTGAGGAACGTGTGGAAGCGGGCGCTCACTGGTCCACACCATGCACTGAACTCACTGGCGCTGCAGGTTTGCCCCGGGTCAAGACCTGGCCACAGAGGGAGACCCCGCCGACCGCTTCTGGCTGCTGATTGAAGGTGCGTTGGTTATGGAGGAGGGGGGCCCGGCTGCCCGCGTGCTTGGCCAGCTAGTCTGCCCACCTGCTTGGCCTGCTTGCCCACCTGCTAGTCCGCGTACTGCCCCGCTGTTCACCTGGACGTGCATGCCTCCATCTGTGAGCAGGCGAGGTGGTGGCGCTGTATCACTACAATGAAGCGGAGCGGCTCGAGGGCCCTGCTGTAGTTGGCGAGAGCGTGCTGCTGCAGGTACGGCCGCACGTATGGGCACATGTATGTGCGCACATATGGGAGGCAGCCATGCGCTGCATGTCAGTCGAAGGGTCCGTTGTGAGTCGTGCTGTCTGCAGTTTGGATGCGCCCAGTGTCTGCAGCGATGCTCCACACTCTGTCTTTGCCTCACCTTGCAGCAATGGCTGCATTTGATTGCGAACCCGCCTGCCCCGTCTTCCACCTGCACTGCTGCAACCACTGCGTACAGGAGCACGAGGAGGCGCTGCGCACATTTCCCTGCACCTACCGCACCCTCACCTCGTGCATATGCTGGATGGTGCGCGGGGGAGCTGGCGTGGCGGGCCTGCTGGCGCCGCTTGCTGTGGCTGGCGGTTGACGTGTTTGGGAGGACCAAGGGCAGCACAGCCCTCCGAACGGGATGCGCTGCCCTGGCTCAGGCGTGGTGCTGCCAGCGCAAAGGCGGGGGCAGCAGATGCTGGGGAGCACAGCCGACCAACGCATGCTTGCCCTCGTGCACGTGCAGGTGCGCATGCGGGACTTCAAGCCGATGCTCACCACCCAGCCGGGGCTGCAGGTAGGCAGCGTGCCGCTGTGGGCCCCCTGCTGCGCTTGTTTCCGGCGCTGTTCAGCCCGCTGCCGCCATGCAGCAGAGCCAAATCGGCGGCCCCCTCCGTCGTTTCCCTGACGCGCCACCCCTTGCAGGAGCTGGTCAAGGCCCGCGCGCTGCAGGGCCTCAGTGACCAGATGTCGAGGTACCCTTCCATGTGGGCCACCCGTCCGCTCAAGGTGCGTGCATGAAGAACGTGTTAGGGGACGGAAGTCGGAGGGGGGGGGGGGGCTCTGGCGGGGCACCCGATCCGAATTTTCTCACCCCAAGCCCAAAGGCGTATTCTTTCTTTTTGTGTGTGGTGGTGGGGTGGGTGGGGTGGTGGGGGGGGGGAACGAGAAGGCTGCAGCGCAAACACCCTTCCTGCCAGGGGAGCCGCCCGCATGCAGCGCCGCGCAGTGTCCAAGTGCTCATATGGACAGCAGCAGCTGAATGGAATGCGCATGGCAGTGGGCTGCCTGCCTCTCCCTCCAGCTGCACGTCTACCTGCCCGCCCGCCCGCCCACCCGCCCCGCTCCCCACGCAGCGCTTCGACACGGCTGCTCTGTCCCGAAGCCCCAACCTGGCCCGCGCGTCGGCGCCTTCACGCGGCGTGCAGCGTGCGGTGTCGGACCAAGGCCTGGTCGAGTACGGCCACAGCGACGCCTCAACGCAGCGTGTCGCAGCAGCGGTGATGAGCACGCTGGCTCGCCGCCCGCAGCACTTCAAATCTGTCAGCTGGGGCGGCGAGCAGCTGGCAGGCGGGCCGCCGCCTGGCGCCAGCCATGCGCCCACCCCAGCGTCCAGCTGGAGGCTGAGGAGCAGCGGCGGCGCCGATGGTGCGGATGGCACGGCAGGTGCAGCAGACACAGCAGCAGTAGGCCGCATGTGCTGGTCGCAGGCCGCGGAGGCAGCGCTGGCAGCGGTGGCTGGCGAGGATGCCGCAGGCCTCTCGGCATCGCCGCAGCTGGGCGCGGCAGCAGACCCAGCGCCGCCAGCCGAGCAGCAGCAGCCCGCGTTGGCGAAGCGCCAGTCTGGCGGCTCGCAGCGTGGCGCGCCGCCGATGCCGTCGCTAAAGGAGCACGAAGCGGTGGTGTCGCCGCTGCCTGCGTTTGTGGCAGGGCCGCCGCCAGCCAGCAACGGCGAGTCGCCACGCGCGAGCGTTGGTGACGAGGCGGAGCCGCTGCAGGGGGTGCTTGTATTGGGCGAGTCTGCGCAGCAGCACCCGCTGCGAGCGGCGGCGGGACCTGGCGGTGCACGAGCAGACGGCGCGCCCGGTTTGCTAGCCACGGCGGCCGCCTCGGTTTTGCCAGTGTCGCTGCTGGCGCACCACTTCTACGCTTTGCGCCAAGAGGGGCTGGAGGCGGACCGCCAGGATGCAGAGCACGAAGCAGAAGTGGCGCAGCTGGGGTCGGCAGACGCTGCGCCGGCGCAGAAGCGCGCGGCGGCGGAGCGGCGCGACAGCGGCGGCGACGGCGACGGCGACGGCGGCGGCGGCGGCGGCGGCATGGAACGGATGAGCACAGAGGCGGCGCTTGCGATGCTGGCGCGCACCGCCGAGGAGCGGCGCGTCGAAGAGGAAGCAGCGGCAGAGCTGACGGCGGCAGCGGTGGCGGCCGGTGACGGCACTGGTCTGGGCCAGGCGCAGGTGCTGTCAGCGGTGCTGGCCGAGGTGCAGGCGCTGCGGCGGGACGTGGAGCAGCTGAGACAGGCGGCAGCGGCACCGCGGCGGCGCACCCACGACGGTGGATGACGTGCCTGCTGCGCCGTACGCGTAGCGTGCGCTTCTGACCGTGACCCTACCCTCATTTGATACCTGTCTGACAGCTGATTCATCTTACGTCTCCCATCCGCAACTCGTGCTGTGGCGAGCATTCTGTCCTGCACGCACGCCCCTGCCACCCTGTAGTCATGGTGTCGCATTCTGGCAGGCCATGCAACCGACACCAGTGGCCGCTCCGTCGTCACTTTGCGATTAGCGGCGACATGTCGACAAGCACGCAGCGATCCATCCATATGCATGCAGTTTGTCGGCAGATGTCGGTCCACAACTGTTGCATGACCGGCCATGCACTCGGGGCAAGCAGCCTGCTTGTTGGCGGCATCTGCTCTGGCGGCGACGCTGGCCACTGCTACTTGCGTGCTGTTACCATTGTTCCGCGCGTTCCGGCATTGCCTGCTCAATCCAACAAACATTCCCAGCAGCCCCGCGAGCCCTCCAGAAGAGGCGCTCAACTTGATTCGATTGATTTAGTCCCGCTCCTTCTCCAGCGCTGCTGTCGGCAGCATTAGCCTCCTGCAGGGGCGATCTGGTGCGCGATGCGATCGAGCTCGCAGCCCCTGCTGCAGACCTCGCGGCGCCCTGGCCAGCGGGAGGGCGCCTCTGCGGCCTGGAACCGCCGCCTGCGCTCCCTTCTCACCTTGCTGGCGGGCACGCTCTTCGTGCTGGCGTTGGTGCTATTGGGAGCGGCAATGCTGACCCGCACTGACAGCGGCGGCGGTTTAGCAGGCGGTGTCGGCGGCGGCCGCGGCGGAGCGGCGGCGTGGGGGGGAGGAGCTGCAGGTTCGTGATGATTTGTAATTGCATCGGGGAGGGGGAGTATCCTGTACGGCACCTGCCGGTTGCAGGAAGGCGATGGGCACCGCTGAGCTGCGTGCTGCAATTAACAGACCGGTGCCGGCACGCCGCTGCCCACCCGGCGCCCCATATCGTTTGTTTTGCAGACGCCGGCCAGGACCCGGGGACGGTGAGCGGCCTAGAGGCAGCAGCCCGCGAGCTGGCTTTGCGCAGCAGCAGCAGCGGCGTCCCAGATGAGAGCGCCTCGCTAGCGGCGGCGCGCAAGCGAGCGCTGAAAGCGGCCTCGCTGCCGCCACAGCAGTTTCGCAGCCACAGCGCGGGCATGGTGCTGGCGCCCGGCGCGGCGGAGGCAGGAGCGGGTTGCACGGGCGAGCGCTGCGACTTGGTGCGCCGCTTCGTGTTGGCGGCACAGGAGGCAGCGAGGCTGGCAGACAGCGGCGGCTGCGCGGTGCAGCACTGCCCGGACGCGCTGGGCATTGGCGCGCGCCCGCTGCCGTACAGCTCGCACGCCTATGGCAACCGGTGAGGCGCCGGCTGTGGTCTGCGGGGTGCCGGCCGGCACACCGCAAGCTGCATGCCGAGCTGGCCGACCGGTGGATGCATTGCATGTGCCTGCCTTCGGTGCGGTACTGCTGCCATCGAATCACCCCGCCTCTCCATCGCCTGCCCTCCCTCCGCCCTGCCCTCTCCATGCGCAGCTGCGAGCCTCTGTGGACCCGAGGCGCGCTGGAAGTCGTGCGGCAGCTGGTGGGGCGCGACTGGCGCGGGCTGGAGTGGCTGACCGGGGGGTCCACAGCCTGGCTGCTGGCGAGGCTGCGGCACCTGACCAGCATCGAAGGGGCCAGAGGTAAGCGGGTGGGTGGGTGGGTGGGTGGGTGGGTGGGTGGGTGGTGGGTAGGATGGGCAACGTGGCTAGGGGTGGCCTGGGGGAGCCTTGGTGGTGCAGGGTGCAGACTAACATGGCGAGGCTGAACGACGCGCACGCAGGTCCACTTTGTTGTGGGTTTGTGTGTGGGGTGTGGGGTCACCGGGCACGCCAGCGGACGCTAGCGGGCACGGCGACGGTGCACGCCTCTCCCGGGCGGCTTGGCACGTGTTGCCTTGCGACACGCCGGCCCAATGCGCCCCCTCCCCTCCCCCCACCTCGCCACCGTGGTGCAGGCTTTGCTGACAAAGCCAAGGCGGTGGCTGCGGCGCAGTTTGAGCAGCCCTACCTCGACTCGCACTGGGCGCTTCACCTGGCGCCGCCGCCGGCGCAGCGCCTGCTGACCTTTGCCGCCACCGAGTCGGGTGAAGCGTGGGCAGACTACTGCTCCGCGCCCTTCCTGCCCGCCGGCAAGCAGTATGACTTGATAGCGGTGCAGGGGTTTGCACGGCTGGCGTGCCTGCGGCGAGCCGTGGAGGTGCTGGTGCCGCAGGGGGGCCTGCTGGTGCTGCCGCAGGCGCAGCGGCCCGCGTACGCGGGCGCAGCGGCGCTGGTGCCGCCCCACTGGCTGCTGCTCAACGACACGCACGAGCTGGGGACAACGCTGGTGTGGATGTCGCGAGCGCCGGGCTGAGGCGGCGGCAGCCCGGCGGCGCCCGCGCCTCGGTGCACCGCACTGAATTGCAAGCACTCGCCCGCATCCCCGCCTTGCCGCCGCCTCCCTGCCTGTAAGGTTCTTCTCGTAAACCCATTCCCGAGCCTGCCGCCATCGAGGCGGATCAATGCTTGAGGGTGGCAGTGCTGGTTGGTGCAGCATCAGGCGGCATAACGGCAACAGGCGGCGGCGGCGGCTCCACAGACCGCGGTGCAGGCCGTCACTGGTACAGCTGCCCGGGGCGTCTCCCCGCTCTTCCAGCTGCTCGCATATAAGCTCCGAACTGCGTAACAGCCAAATTGAGGGTGGGGGGCGGCCAGGAGGCGCTTACACATGCGAGCGATCACAAACCGGTTCAGGCTGCTGACGCTCAAGCTGCCCGCCCTTTGCGCCTTCTGCCGTTCTCCTTTAGTTCATCGCGCCGACACTTGGCTTCACGCGGCCTGCGCTGGCGAGCGGGCATAGGGCGCACTTTTGTGCGCGCGCCGTCTGAAGCGGCGGCCCTGTGGGAGCTCGCCGGCCTACTCGGCACACTGGCCAGCCTACGTAGAACTAATAGCGGCAAAAGCGGCCAGCTAGCCCTGTGAAGGCTGGAGGAGGTTGTCAAAAAAATGCAGAGGCAGGCGCTGTCCCCGCTGGCGGAAGGGATGGTGTTCCCCACATGGTGAGGAGGGCTGCCCCGCTCAGCGTGAGATCGACGCCCTGCGCTTTGAGCTGGGCACCTCAGGGCCTCGCCCAGCACGGCCGCAGCTCAGTGCCCGCTGGACGCTGCAGGGTGGGAACGGGAAGCCGCAGCACCGAGCGCAGCTTGTGCAAGCCACGCCTGTCGGCGCTCGCCGACTGCCGCCGACCGCCGCCGACTTGTGGCCGCCCACGCGTCCTTCTTGCAGGCACGATGCCGCTCGCGATGCTGCTACACGCGAAAACGTCATACGTGCTGTGGTGAGGGTTGTAAACTGCGTGTGCCTAAATCTGTCTCCCCGCTGTTCTGCCCCCTGCGGCTGTCGGTGCCCCCTGGCGGTTTTCGAGTTGGCCGCCCCGCGCCGACCTAGCTGGTCGCTCTCATCCCTGCCTGCAGTACAACCTGTTCGCGCGGCGGAAGCCGGAGATGGCAGGCATGTGGGGATTGCAGCGACAGAGTTGCCACGCCGCCAGCTGCCATCGGGGGTGGTCTGCCGCCGCCGCCGCCGCCGCGGGTCTTGACCAGTACCAGGCGAGGGATCCTGGGCGCTGGCAGGCCCCCCCCCCCCTCCCCCCCCTGGCACGCGCGGCGCTCATGCGTGCTCCCCCGCCTCTGCTGCAGGCCAGTTCCAGCGCAACAAGCTGCCCGATTTCGTGCGGCGGCTGGAAGAGTCGTTGTACAAGATGGCGGCCAGCAGGGTGGGTTCAGCCGCCGCTGCTGCCGGCGGCATGCGCACCGCTTGCAGTGTTCGCTCAAGCTGCAGGAAGAGGGGGGCGGTGGCGATGCCTGCCGCAATGCTGCTGCGCCTGCTGCCCGCGCCGGCGCCGACGCCTGCCGTGCTGGCCGCTGCGCGTGCCGCGCCTGCCTGCGCCGACGCCGCACCCCTCCACACCGACCCTCCCCCGCCGCCCCTGCGCCTGCAGGATGACTATGCCAACATGAACACCCTGGAGCAGCGGCTGCAGCAGGTGGTGTCCCACATTGTGCGAAAGCCAGGGCGCTCCCACAGCGACGGCGGCAGCGACAGCCTGGCGGCGCAGATGGCGGGGGCGGGCATGGCGTCAAGCGGCAACGGCGACGTCCCCACGCCCGGCTTGCAGCAGCGGCAGCAAGCGGCGCTGTACCCGGGGCAGGAGCAGCAGATGCAGCAGCAGCACATGCAGCAGCAGCAGCAATTGCAGCTACAGCAGCAGCAGCAGTTGCAGCAGCAGATGCAGCAGCAGCAGCAGATGCAGCAGCAGCAGCACATGCAGCATCAGCAGCAGCACATGCAGCAGCAGCAGATGCCGGCCGCCAATGGCGGCATGGCGTGGCTGGACGGCGGCGCCGTGGGCGTGGCCGCGGGCGTGCAGCAGCAGCAAGGCCTGGCGCTCCCGGGCGGGCAGCAGCAGGTGGTGATTGGCGGCGGCGGCAACCAGCTGGCAGTGGCGGGGGCCCCCGCTGGGCAGAGCACCGCAGAGAGCGCGCGTGGCGCCAGCGGCGGCATCGACTTCTCTTCGCTGGCCGCCGCTGGGGAGGTCACCAGCGGGCTGCAGCACGCGGGGCTGCAGCCGCCGTCGCGGCCGCCGTCGCAGGGCGGGGGCAGCGCCGGCCTGGGGGCCATGGCCCTCAACCCCACCTTCATGTCCAACGGCGCGCCCGTGCTGCTGCGCGGCGCCGGCAGCGGCGGCGGCAGTGGCGGCATGGTCCCAATGGGCGGACCGGGAGGCATGGTGCCCAGCGGCGGCGGCGGCGGCGGCCCAGGCGGAGGCGGCGGCATGATGCCTCTGCCGAACAGCCAGGGCCTGATGCCTTCTGTGTTGGGCGGCGGCAGTATGGGTGGCCTGAGCCTGGGCGGCAGCATGGGCGGTATGGGCAGCCTCGCCTTGATGCATCAGCCCATAAAGATGGAGCCTGGCGGCGTCGGCGGCGGGGGCATGGTGCCGGTGGGTGGGGGCTCTGCCGGCGGCATGGTGCCGCAGCTGCCCAGCCTGGGGCAGCAGCACGGCGGGCTGCAGCCCGCGGCGGGCGGCTTGCAGCAGGGCGGCGGCATGCAGCAGTTGGGCAGCGGCGGTTACACCGGCATGCTCATGGGTGCATCAAACGGGTACAGCGCGGGGGCGCTTCCCGGCATGGTGCCCATGGGGCAGCCGCCCGGCCTGCAGCCGCCGGCGCAGCAGCAGTGGCAGCTGCCGCCGCCCGCGCCTGCGGCGACGCCGCCGCTCATGGGCGGCGCCCCGTCCGGCGGCTACGGCACGCAGGGCGGCGGCGGCATGCCGCTGCTGCCGCAGCCGGGGCAGGACGCCGGCATCAAGCAGGACCCCGGCCAGCCGGCGCTGCCCAGCTTCAGCGTAGATGCAGACCAGTCGTTCAACCTGCTGGGCAACGCGTTTGCAGATTTGGGGGGACCGGTGAGTTGCAGATTTGGGGGGGCCGGTGAGCTGCCTGCTAGCCGTCTGGTGCTCCAGCAAGGGGGGTAGAGAAAAGAGAGGCAGGGGGGGTGGCGCCGCCACGGGTGGCGTGGCTCGCGCTGCCGCTGGACCGCGCTGCTGCGCTGGGCTTGGGGTGGTTGGCGCACCGCGAACTCGCCTCTCCTGCACCCACTCTCCATTCACTCCACCCTCCCCTCGTCCCGCAGCTGCCCAGCGGCGGCGCTGGCGACACGCGCAAGCAGCAAATCCTGAAGCAGCAGCGCTGGCTGCTGTTCCTGCGGCACTGTGCGCGGTGCCAGCTCGGGGAGGCGCAGTGCCAGTACGGCCGCAACTGCACGGTCGCCAAGCAGCTGTGGCAGCACCTGGTGCACTGCAAGGAGCCCAACTGCACCTACGCGCGGTGCGTCCGGGGCGCCGGGCTGGGTCTGGTAGGCGGAGTGCGGGGGAAAGGGAACGGGCAGGTGCACCGTCCTGCCCGCCTGCACCGCCAGCGTGGCAGCGCCTGCCTGCCTGCTGCGGCAACGCAACCCGCCTGCCGGCGTCAGTCGAGCCCACGATCGTCACCCTGCCCCCCGCGTCCCCCCACCCTTTGCCTGCCGCAGCTGCCAGCCCAGCCGTGAGCTCCTGCGGCACCACCAAAAGTGCGCCAGCCCCAACTGCCCGGTGTGCGCGCCCGTCAAGCAGTACGTGTCCAAGCAGCGGCAGCTGGTGTTTCACAAGAAGACGGGTGCGCAGGGGGGCGGGCTGGGCTGCCTGAAGGGGCAGCGCACCAACGACAGCACACCAATGTGTGCATGCTGTTAGCTGAAGAGTGCGCAGCGCCGCGGTCCCTTGCCGCATCAAAAGGTGGAGGAACCGGCCATCCGAGGGCATTTTTATTGCCTGTAAGATGAGCTGTGACGGGCTGTGCAGGAGTTTTTTCCAGAATGGGGGGGGGCCTGCGCGCCCCCCCCCCCCCCCCCCCCCCCGTTTTTTTCTTTTTTCGGTAGAGTGGCAGCAAGCTGCTGCGGCAGCTGTCCGGCCCGGCCCCGCCTCCCCTGCCGCCACCCTGCTCGCCTCGACGCTCACCCGCCTCGCCCTACCTGGAATTCCCCTGAATTTATTTGAGAGCATTCACTTTAAAGGTTTCCTTGTAAAGGCTTAAAATGAGTGAAGTTGTACCCTTTTAAGTCCGTTGCATCTGCTTCCCTACCACCACGCTCACCTCACCGCACGCCCTCCCTGCCACCCCCTCTCATGCGCGGCCCGCAGCCAACCTCTCGCCGGAGCTCCGCCAGAACCTGCTGCTGCACCTGCAGCAAAACCCCCGCGCCCGGGAGGTGTTCCAGCAGCGGCACGGGGTGGACGTCAACACCATCATGGCCACTCTGAATCCTGGGGCCATCGGCGCGGGCGGCGTGCCGCAGCAGCAGGCGCAGCAGCAGCAGCAGCAGCAGCAGCGGCAGGCGCTGCAGCAGCAGCACCAGCAGCGCCAGCTCCAGCAGCACCAGCTCCAGCAGCGCCAGCTCCAGCAGCGCCAGCTCCAGCAGCACCAGCTCCAGCAGCAGCAGCTCCAGCAGCAGCAGCTCCAGCAGCAGCAGGCGCTGCCGGCCATGGCAGCGGCGCTGCAAGCCACGGCGCCCGGAGCAGCGCGCGGCCACGGCGTGCCGCTTCCCGGCGGCAGCATGTTGCCGCTTGTGGGGGTGCCGATGGCACCGCCGCCGCCCATGCCGTTCCCTGCTGGAATGCAGGCGCAGGGCACGCAGCAGCCCGGCACAGCGCAAGGCTTTAACGCAGATGTGAGTGCATCACAGGAGGGGGGTCAGCGTGGTTTGTGCCCAGCCCGGCGCATGGTGCGCGCCAGCCTGCCAGCCTGGCCCGCGCCGATGGCCCCCTGCCTCCTTGCTGCCGCTGCGCCGACGCCTCCTCACTGCTGCCGCCCCCCGCCGTTTCCCTCTGCGTGCCGCCGCAGGTGATGGCTGCCGCGCCCAAGCGGCAGCGCACGCGGCAGGTCGCCGAAAACATGGGCACCTCGCTTCTGGAATACTTCACTGAGGCGCAGATACAGACGCACGTGGCCAAGCTGCAGAGCAAGGAGCCGGGGGCGGTGCAGGGTGAGGCGTTGGGGCAGGCGTGGTGCAGGCGTTGTGTTTTGAGTTTTTGAGCAGAGGGATGTGCAGGTGAGCCGTGGAGCAGGGTTTGGAGACGGGCTCAGAGAACGCTCAAGCCCAACACAAGCCAGCACCCGCGGCTGCAGGCGTCGCCGGGACTGCGAGCCGCCGCGCAGCGCGCCCCCCCCGCCGCTCACGCCCTCGCCGCGCCCCCGCCCTCCCCCTGCTGCTACAGTCAAAGGCCTGCCCAAGCAGGCACAGGGCGGGTTCGATCCCTTTGGAGTGGGTGAGGAGAGCAACTGCCGCGTGTGCACGCTCAACCGCCTCACCTTTGAGCCGCCCTCGCTCTACTGCTTTGGCTGCGCGCAGCGCGTCAAGCGCAACCAGGTGGGCGAGGTCGCGTGTGCAGGCAGCAGCAGGCTGTGCGCGATGCGTAACGGCACTGCCTGCGCACACTGCCGCGCTCCCCTCCAGCTCACCACGAAGGTCGCGGCGGTGCTCTCCCTGCAGGCGACGGCACCTCTGCGCACCTGCGACTGCGTTCCTGTTTCCCCACAAGTGCTGACATCTGTCCAACCACGGGAAACCTGCCGACACAGATTCCAAAATTTGTGCTCGTTTGCCCGCCCTTCCCCCCCCCCCCCCCCCCCCCCACACACACACACACCAGGTGTACTATGGCACACCGGCGTCTCACGAGATCAAGGGTGTGTGGTGCCACCCCTGCCACCAGGTGCACGGGTGGATGCGGTGTGCCGCCCGGGCCCGGTTGCCGCAGGCGGGGCGGTGCCAAGGCTTGGCGCGGCGCTGCCGGCGCGACACACACCGCCGTGCCTGGATGCCACATGTCGCCGTGCCTAATTGATTGATTGCTAATTGCAACACTGTGCGTACAGGACATTAAGACGGACACGGTCCCGCTGGACGGCTTCAACATCAAAAAGACCGACCTGGAAAAGCGGAAGAACGATGACGAGGTGAGCGCCTCGGTTGTGCGCCGGCGTGCACGCCGGAGTGCGTGTTTGCGTTGCTTTGCATGGAGGAGGGCGCGGGGACCGTGGGCGGCGTGCGTCTGCGCCTGGTCACCCCCCCCCCCCCCCCCCCGCGCGTGTTGCGGCGTGCAGGTGGAGGAGGGGTGGGTGCAGTGCGACCAGTGCGAAGGCTGGGTGCACCAGATATGCGGGCTGTTCAACAAGGGGCGCAACGACCAGAACCGAGGCTTCCTCTGCCCCTTCTGCCTGCGAGACGGTGGGTGGGTGGGTGGGAGCCCCTGGGGCACTGCCGGGGCGGCGGGCGCTGCTGCGGCGGCCGCCTGGCTGTTGCTTGCGCTGCTGGCTGTGGTGAGGTCTCGCGCGAAGGGGGTCTGAGGCTAACCTGCAGTCAGCTCTGCCTGTGTGCTGCACGCCGTTCACGTGCCCCCCCGGCACCGCCTCCGCCCCCCGTCTCTCCTGCCCAGGCCTGCGCACCGGCGAGCGCCGGATACCGTCGGAGCGGCCGCAGGCGATGCTGACGGCGCGCGACCTGCCGCCCTGCGACCTGTCTGACCACTTGGAGCGGCGGCTGGAGCAGCGGCTGCAGGAGGAGCGCATGCAGCGGGCGGCCATGGAGGGGAGGCACCCCAGCGAGATTCGGACGGCGGAGGGGCTGACGGGTGCGGGCTGGGGGGGGGGCGGGCGGGCAGGGGGCGGGCAGGAGCGAGCGCTACTGGTAATGCGAGGGGCGCTGCATGGCGGGGAGCCTTCCAAGGGGTCAGCAGCACCAGCAGCACCAGCACCAGCAGCGGCGGCGGCGGCGGCGGGCCAGCAAGCCGTGCACGCGCGCATGTGCCGTTGCCGCTGCAGCGCGCGCCCGCCCTCAAAACCGCCTGCAGCGCGTGCGGTGGCCCACCCTGGTGTGGCAGCAACGTGCACCTGGCGGCCTTCGTACCTCGGCCTCCCCCCTCCGACATGCACCCACCGTTTTCTCTTCTCCTGCTGCGCTTGTGCTGCAGTGCGCGTGGTGAACAACGTGGTGAAGCGCAACGACGTGCGCTCGCGGCTGCTGGCGACGGTGCAGGGCGAGGGCTACCCAGAAGCTTTCATCTACCGGCAGAAGGTGCGTGGACGTGGCAGGCTTCGGGTGCTCCTCCAACCGCCGTGGCGCTCCTGCACGAGCGCCTGTGCACCCTGCAGCCCCGCGCGCTTGCCTCCTACAGCCACCTGTACAGCCACCTGCTACCTGTAGCCATTGCCATGCCCGCGCCGCCACCCCCCGTCTCGTCTGGTGTATGCCATCCTGCCTGTCTCCACATGTGGACGGCGTGGGCCTCCTGCCTCCTCCGCCATCCCCCTCAGGCAACCCCCGACAGTCACGCATGCATGCATGCAGTGAGAAGCGCCGCAGCTTACATCTTCATGTCTCCTCACCCTCCCCGTGCATGCATGCCGCCTCTCCCTTGCCCCTGCAGGTCATCCTGCTGTTCCAGAACGTGGATGGCGTGGACCTCTGCCTGTACTGCGTGTACGTTCAGGAGTACGGGGACGACGTGCCGCCGCCCAACCGCAAGTCAGGTGCGCCGAGGCCTCCCGGGCGGATGCACGTCCGTGCGCTCGAGGGCGTTGCAGCTGCCTTCCTCCCCCTGCTCGACCCGTCCTCCTCTTAGACCCTGTCTCCATGCCTGCCTGCCCGCCCGCCCGCCTGCCTGCCTGCAGTCTACCTCTCCTACTTGGATTCTGTCAAGTATTTCGAGCCCGAGGGCGTGGCGGCGACGGGGCGCGGCTACGCGCTGCGCACCCTGGTCTATCATGAGATGCTGCTGGGGTGAGTGCGGGATGGGGCGGGCACTGACCTGGACAGACGCGCCGCGGTTGTGGGGATGTTGCAGCAATGGCGGCGCCAATGCATTGGCGGCGCCGATGGGCTGCGCCCATCGGCGGCGCCCAATGGCGGCGGCAGCAGCAAATCGCGCAGCTGTAGAGCCGCTATGCACAGCATAAACCTGGCCCTGCGGCCTGCCTGTTGCTCTGTCTGTGTACAGGTATCTGGAGTATGCCAAGGCCCGCGGCTTCGAGTCGATGTTCATCTGGGCATGCCCGCCGCTGGCGGTGAGTCGCACAGGCAACATTGGGTGCTGTACAGGCTGGACAGAAGGATTGTGGGAGCAGGCCGAGTGTGTGGTGAGCCAGCTGCTCTTGTGGCATCCAGCCTCTCCATCCTCGCCGGCTCTCCGCCTCCCCAGCGACAGCTGCACCATCAACGGTGGCGGCGCTGGGGGCAAGAAATGCAGTGGCCCATCACTGTTGCAGGGCGACGTGGTTACATCCTGCATTGCCGCCCCGCCCAGAGCACAGAACACACCTCACGTCCAATCTCTGCGTCCTTGAGCTGACCTGTCTTGCTTGCTGTTTCGACGTGTCCCTCCAATCACTGCAGGGCGACGACTACATTCTGTACTGCCACCCCGGCAAGCAGAAGACGCCGCGCTCCGACCGCCTGCGCGAGTGGTACCACGTCATGCTGAACAGGGTAGGCAGAGGGAGACCCGGGGGGAGGCGGGGAGGAGTGGTGCAGGGCGCCAGGCGTGCCGAACCAGGCGCGCCGAAGCGTGCCAGCAGCAGCAGCCTGTGTGTGCAGCAGAGCAGCCCACCGGCGGTGGGTACCAGAATTAACAACAGCGGGAGTCGAGCCTCTTGCCTTGCTCCATCCACTCCCATCGCGTGAACTCCCAAGTGCAGGCCCAGGAGAGGGTGGCCTCACGTATGTACGCCTCCCCACACGCCTATCGTTGCCATCTTGCACACTGCTCGCTCACGAGGACGCCCCCCGGTTCAATGCAAGCGCAGGCCAAGGAGGAGGGCACCGTGACGTACGTCAGCAACATGTGGGACACCTATTTTGAGGGTGGGCGGGACCACCGGCTGGACCGGCTCTCCATCACGCAGCTCCCCTACTACGACGGTGCGCCGCGGGGCCCAGGGGGGGGGGCGGCGCAGGGCTGGGCACGCACGCCAGGGCTGGGGGCGGCGCGCAGGGCCTGCAGTGCTGGCCGCAACCCCAGGGCTCGCACAGGCAGGCAGGCGTGGCGAGGCTGGGGCACCAGCGCCCGCTGCGGGTCAAGGTGCGTGCCGGTCTGCCCACCCTGGATCGGATGTGCCCCTCCCCTCCCCTGCAGGCGACTACTGGCCCGGAGAAGCGGAAAACCTGCTGGCGAGCATCTCCAGCGAGGTGCAGGGCGGCAAGGGCGGAGCGCCCCCAAAGACCACCTCCTCCTCTCGAAGCAAGCCGCTCAAGAGCCAGCGCGCGGGGCCCGCCACCGGGAGCACGCAAGAGGAGCTGCTGCGCCGGCTGGGGGAGACCATCCAGGTGCGATGCGCGGGCTGTGCTGCGCGCCACGGGGTGCGTTGTAGGTGCGCCGCGTCGTCGTCATCTCTGCCCCCTGGCCCCCTGGGCATCGCGCCGCACTTCCTGCCGCCTCGTCCAATTCAGTCGTGCAGTGTCGTCGCCCGCTGGTGCGTGTGTGCCTGCTGCAGCGATGCCAAAGGGGAACGACCGCCTGTTTGATTGCGTCACCCCCCATTGTGTTTCGCCTGCTGCTGCAGGGCATGCGCGACGACTTCATTGTGGTGCACCTCCAAGAGCCCTGCTCCTACTGCAGGGCGTACATGAGCGGCGGCATGCGGTGAGGGGGGGCATGCTGCTGTTGCGGCGCAAACGTGCCACCTGCTGAGCAGCACTGCGGCCGCTGTTGCCGACGCGTACGCTGCCGCTGCCGCCGGTGTGTGTGTGTTGTGTGTTGTGCTGCCGCCGCTGCCTGGCTGCACGCCGCCCTTCCCGACCCGCTCCTCCCTTGGTTGTTTACCCTCCTCCCTCCCCCCCGTCTGCAGGTACTACCACCCCAACCCTCCTCAGAAGGTTGTGGTGCGGTCGGAGCGCACCTTTGACGGCATCTCGCTGGACAAGCCGGGTTCGGACGCCAGCCGGACAGGTGCGCACGGGGGCGTTGCATTCTTGCGGCGCGCGTTGCATTTTACCGCAGCGGCACGTTGCATTTATTTTGCGGCGCGTTGCATTTTACCGCTGCGGCACGTTGCATTTTTGCGGCGCGCTGCATTTTACCGCGTAGCTCCCTGGCGTGGGCAGCGTGGGCTGCATGGGCCCCAGCCATCGCTGCCCGAGCAGCTGCCCCAACACCGACGCCTCCCCCTCCCTCCCCCTTGCCAATGCCTGCAGTGACGTACACGCGCTTCGCGCTGTGCACCAAGTGCTACAGCGCTGAGCTGGCGGGGGTGGCGGCGGGCGCCAAGGGGCTGCCACCTGGCATGGCAATCAGCGACCTGCTGCCGGCACACAACCAGGTGGGGTAGGGTGGGTGGGTGGGTGGTGGCGGTGGTGGTGGCGGTGGTGGTGGTGGTGGTGTGTGTGTGCGGGGGGGGGGGCAGCGGGGAAGGGTGGGGGGGGCGGGACGGGGGTGGGGGGGGCACACGCGAGGGGGCTGGAGGTAGTACGGGGTGGGCTTGGCAGGCAAGCCCGGCCCCACACCTGCCGGCCTGCCAGTGCCTCGAGCAGGCGTGACCCCTGCGGCAGCAAACACTGACCCCCGCCGCGCCGCCGCTCCCCTCCGCGCAGATCATCCCTCCCACCCGCGACACCGTGCCCGAGCTGGAAAACGAGTTCTTCGACACCCGCACGGTGAGCCTGCTGCTGTTCACATGTACATGCATCTGTGTGTGTCTGCCGAGCTGCGTGAGGGGCGCCTTTGTTAGGGGCGCTGTGCACTGGTGGGAAAGCGCCTCCGTTTTTTCTTCTGACATGCGCACAGTGAGCAGCTCGTGCATGCAGCAGTGCACGCGAGGCTCAGGGTGCTCACAGGGGCCTGCACAATGCAGGCGCGGCGCGGCCCGCAACGCTGCCAGCACCAACCGGCGCGTCAGCGCCGCCCGCCCGCCCGCCTGCTCCCTCCCTCACTCCCCTCCCCCGACTGCGGCCCCGCCACCTTGCCGCCTTGCAGGCCTTCCTGTCGCTCTGCCAGGGCAACCACTACCAGTTTGACAGCCTGCGGCGCGCCAAGCACTCGTCCATGATGGTGCTCTACCACCTTCACAACCCAACGGTGAGCGGGCGCTGCTGGTCATGCTGGTCCTGCTGGTCCCCCTGCTGCTGCGGGGGGCCACCACCGCGTGCCGCTGCGGCTGCGGGGGGGCACTGCTGCTGTTGTGCAACAAGGGCACTCACACATGGGGCCCGCCTCTGAAGTGCCTTGCTCCCCCGCTGGCCCTGTCCCCCCGTCAGACCCAGGCCCCGGCGTTCTCCTGCACATGCAACGTCTGCAAGAACGAGATCACCAGCGGCGAGGGCTGGCGCTGCGGCACCTGCGCTGGTGAGGCGGCGCACCGGGGTACTGGGTGGTGTGTGTGTGTGTGGTGTGTGTGTGTGTGTGGGGGGGTGGGGGCAGAGGTCGTGGCTGGGCCAGCTGCGCAGTTGCTGGCTGTGACGGAAGGCTATCGTCGTGTTGTCCGCCGACGGACGCCCTTCCTAGGCACGCCCCTCTCCTGCGGTCTCTCCTTGCGGTCGTCCCTCTGCCATGCTTCTGAGCCTGACGCCGTGCCCCCTCCCCGCACGCAGATTTCGACATGTGCAACAACTGCTTCCTCACCGCCACCCCGCGGCACCCGCACCAGCTGCTGGTCTGCGCAGCAGCGGGGAGGGGGGGGGCTTCAGGGTGTGGCGCTGCGTATGTGCTTTTCAGCCACGCACGTGTTTTGTCCCCCGGATCCTCCCAGAACTGCTGGTCATCCCTTTCTCTCACATCTCCGTGGCCCTCACCCTCCCGCAGAAACATGCGCGCGACATCGACGAGCGGCGCAACCGCCTGACCCAGGAGCAGCTGTCGGCGCGCAACCAGGCGCTGCACCGCACCATGCAGGCACGCGTGGGGGCGCCGGGCCTTGCGGGTGGGCAGCGGAGGGACAACCAGGATTGTTTGCCATCCCAGCGCAGCGCACCAGCCCTTGTTGCGCGTGAGCACCGCACGTACCCCGCCCTCTTCCGCTCTCCCCCCCCCCTGCAGGTGCTGCTGCACGCCAGCAAGTGCGCGGACAACAAGTGCCCATCCACCTCCTGCGCGCGCGTCAAGGCGATGTTCCACCACGCCATGAGCTGCCCCGTGAAGCTGGCCGGCAATTGCCAGTACTGCAGGTAGGCTTGGTGTGCAGCTTGACGTGCGGCCTGCATGTGCCTGTCTGGATCTGCACCGCACCCAGCCATCCCCTGGCCTTCACCCTCCTCGCCCCTCCCCGCACAACCCACTCGCCCATCAGGCGCATGTGGATGCTGCTGCAGATGCACGCCACCCACTGCACGACGGCCAACTGCCAGGTGCCGCGCTGCACGCAGCTGCGCACCATCCGCCGGCGGCAGGCCACGCGGCAGGAAGACAAGCGCCGCGCCGCGTACCGAACCATGCTGCGCCAGCAGCACGGCGGATGAGGGCGCCAAGCGCACGCACGCCTCGTGGCGTCGCGCCTCAGCCGCGCAGCGCGCCTTGCTGCCGCCAGCAAGCTGCGGTGCGGACGAGGTGCCGACGCCTCCCTGCCCCTTCGCGCTGCCTGTGACTGGCGCGGCCCCGAGGCCACTGGCCCCTGAGCTTCTACGTACCTTCCTCCCTACGCATGATCCGTCTTTCTCCACACCCCCTCCCGACCCATCCTCACTCCCCCTGATCCTTGCACCCACACCCACACCACACCCGCGCCGCCGCCTGCCTGGGCCCCCCCCCCCCCCAGCCTCGCAGGCATGCCAGGCGCTGCGCTAGCTACTCACGCAGCCCGCCAACGGCAGCAGCCCCCCTGCCTGCTGCCTGCCTGCTGCCTGCGTCACCGTGTACACTGACCCTCCCAGCTGCCAAGTTACCTCTGACGCCAATTCACTTGCACACCGCCGGCGCCGCGCGCCCACGCGGCGGCCCCGCACGCCCACACCACGTGCGTCCTCGCTCCCTCTCCCGCTCTCCCCCCCTTCTGTTGCTCCGCTAGCCCCACCCCTCCCGCTTGCGCGTCCCGCTACCCCCTTCCGCTGTCTGCCCGCGCTTCTCTACTCCCTTCCCGCCTCCCTTTGATCTGCCTCCCCTAGCTCCCTCCACAGCCCTCCCCTCCATCGTCCCCGGCTCTGCCCTCCCTGCTCTGCTTCCGGCTGGGGCTGCTGCTGGCTCTCCCGGAGAGCGTCCAGCCCAGCCAGTTAAGCCACTGCGCAGCAGAAGCTGCAGCCGCGCTGCCGACGCCGGTTCCCCCCGCCCCGGGCGCCGCGCCGCGCACCCCCGGCCTGCCTGCCCGGTCTCTCCTCACTCCTTGACGCAGAGTTGGCGCCTGCCCCCTCGACTTCTCGACCATCTTCCTTGCTTATTGACTCTGCCCCCCTCCGCCCCCCCGGTGCCGACAACTGTGTAAACGCACAGCGCTGCTGCCCCAGAGTGTGGCACCGACACGCGTTGCGATCACAGTGACGGCCGCGCTGGCGTTCAGTTTGATCGCACGGTTCAGGGCATGCATGCATGCATGCGGGGAGGAGCGCACGTGGGGTGGTCGGGGGGGGGGGGGGGGGGGGGGGGGGGGGCGCATGTGCAGGTGGTGGCCGCCTGTGGGTGCAAGCGACGAACAGCTACTCTGGATGCAGGGCGGTCGGGAGGCGCGGGTTGGCATGCAGTTGGCGCCATTCAAATCGTGTCAGGGCATCAGGGTAGTGCAGTCGGGAGGCGCGGGGTTGGCATGCAGTTGACGCCGGGGGGCGGAACGGGATCAGGGGCTTTCGCACCAGATGGGCGGGGGCTGGCCCGGCCAGGGTGCGCAGGCTGCTGACCCAGGCGGCCTGACCTGATTGTTCCTGCAACTTGTTATATCCTGAGGGGGTCGTGTGGACCTTCTTAGAACGACTTCTCTTCTGGTCATCGACTCGATGATGCGCAACTGAGGGCTGCACGCAGCAGGTGGGCATGGGATGCGACGGCACGGCGAGGCTGCGACAGCAGGGTGCAACAGAGGTGAGAAACGGCACAGGGCCTGTCCTGCCAACTACAGCTGCCGACAGTGCAGGCGGTAGGCTGCCCCCGCGTCCCTGCATGCCATGGCAGTGCTGCTGCCCTCCTCCCTCCCTCCCGCACCGTACCTCCCCTCCCTCCCGCACCTCATCTTGCTGCGCCCTTCAACCACCGCGGCCCTGCATGCGGGCCTGGATGTCTGCAAGCAGGTCCTGGGCGGAAGAGCCTCCGCCAAGGGAGGGGCGGCCGCCGCCGCCGCCGCCGCCGCCGCCGCCGCCGCCGCCGCCGCCGCCGCCGCCGCCGCCGCCGCCGCCGCCGGGGGGGTTCTGGAAGTTCTGCCCGTTCTTGCAGGCCTGCAGGCTGGGAATGCAGCAAGCAGTTTACACCAAACCACAACTAGTGCGATTGGGAGGTGCACGGTGCGGGCCCTCATGGTGCGGCGGTCGGTGTGACGTTCGCCTGCTGGAAGAGCAAAGGCAGGAGAATGAGGGCGCGCTTGCAAGGTCGCTCACAAGGGACCAACCTCACGTTCTGCAGCGAGCCTGCACACCGACCACCCAGCTCAGCATGTCTGGGAACACAGGAACCGCACACACGCACGCACACGTCATGCATGCGGTGTCAATTGAGGGGCCCCTTGCCTTAAAGTACCCGCCGGAGGGCGGACTCGACGCGCACACTTTGACGCAAGGCGGGGAGGCCTTCGTCAGGAAGCAGCTGCGAAGTGGCAATGCGGAGCAGATGTGCTAGTGTTTACCACCTTGTCAGGAGAATCTTTGCCTTGGCTCGAGGGCATCCAAGTCGGAAATGGCATGCCACGGCGGGTTTCGACCCACCCACGTTGAATGCACTCACTCGGGCTGAGTCGCCGCGGAGGAGGAACAGCCAGTGCACTTGTTGCAAGCGCATGGCACGTTGCCTGCAAGCAATTCGTGAGGCGATGCGAGGCTTAGTGCGACGGAGGTGGCAGTGGTGCAGGGGGGGCAGGGGCTTCAAGTGAACCCACCGGGCAGGGTCAACGCAATGATGCAAGAACAGCCCGCCTGAGATTGTTTCCGCTGAGTGCATGCGCTGCGGGCATGCCCTGGCCCCCACCTCTGCGTCCCTTGCCACTCCTGCAACCTGTTTTGTGCCATGCATCCCTCGGCTGTCCGCCACGTCCAGTTATACCAAGCAATAACTGCAGCCCATTGTGCGTCGCTACTACGCTCCTCATCCCGTTTGCCATTCCAATACCCACCACCATCCCCCCCCTCTTGCAAACTTACTTCCAGGGCAAGGGCAGGTTGAGCTGCACACGCCGTTGCACCAGCACCTGGGGTAAGTGCAGGCTGCAGGAGGGAGAGGAGGACGAGGCGGTGTCTTCACGAGTGCAGTGGATAGTTGCAGCAGCAGCCTGCCCCCCCCCCCCCCCCCCTCTTGCAAACTTACTTCCAGGGCAAGGGCAGGTCGAGCTGCACACGCCGTTGCACCAGCACTTGGGGTAAGTGCAGGCTGCAGGAGGGTAAGGAGGATGAGGTGGTGTCTTGACGAGTGCAGGGTACAGTCACCGCCCCCCCCCCCCTCCTTCCCTCCCCCCCCTCTTGCAAACTTACTTCCAGGGCAAGGGCAGGTCGAGCTGCACACGCCGTTGCACCAGCACTTGGGGTAAGTGCAGGCTGCAGGAGGACGAGGTGGTGTCTTGACGAGTGCAGGGGATAGTTGCAGCAGCAGCCTGCCCCCCCCCCCCCCCCCCCCCCCTCTTGCAAACTTACTTCCAGGGCAAGGGCAGGTCGAGCTGCACACGCCGTTGCACCAGCACTTGGGGTAAGTGCAGGCTGCAGGAGGGGAAGGAGGACGAGGCGGTGTCTTCACGAGTGCAGTGGATAGTTGCAGCAGCAGCCTGCCCCCCCCCTCCCACCCCGTTGCAAACTTACTTCCAGGGCAAGGGCAGATCGAGCTGCACACGCCGTTGCACCAGCACTTGGGGTAAGTGCAGGCTGCAGGAGGGAGAGGAGGACGAGGCGGTGTCTTCACGAGTGCAGGGGATGGCCGCAGCAGCAGCCTGCCCCCCCCCCCCCCCCCCCCCCCCCCCCCCCCCTCCCACCACGTTGCAAACTTACTTCCAGGGCAAGGGCAGATCGAGCTGCACACGCCGTTGCACCAGCACTTGGGGTAAGTGCAGGCTGCAGGAGGACGAGGTGGTGTCTTGACGAGTGCAGGGGATAGTCGCAGCAGCAGCCTGCCCCCCCCCCCCCCCCCCTCTTGCAAACTTACTTCCAGGGCAAGGGCAGGTCGAGCTGCACACGCCGTTGCACCAGCACTTGGGGTAAGTGCAGGCTGCAGGAGGGGAAGGAGGACGAGGCGGTGTCTTCACGAGTGCAGTGGATAGTTGCAGCAGCAGCCTGCCCCCCCCCCTCCCACCCCGTTGCAAACTTACTTCCAGGGCAAGGGCAGATCGAGCTGCACACGCCGTTGCACCAGCACTTGGGGTAAGTGCAGGCTGCAGGAGGGAGAGGAGGACGAGGCGGTGTCTTCACGAGTGCAGGGGATGGCCGCAGCAGCAGCCTGCCCCCCCCCCCTCCCCCTCTTGCAAACTTACTTCCAGGGCAAGGGCAGGTCGAGCTGCACACGCCGTTGCACCAGCACTTGGGGTAAGTGCAGGCTGCAGGAGGACGAGGTGGTGTCTTCACGAGTGCAGGGGATAGTCGCAGCAGCAGCCTGCCCCCCCCCCCCCCCCCTCTTGCAAACTTACTTCCAGGGCAAGGGCAGGTCGAGCTGCACACGCCGTTGCACCAGCACTTGGGGTAAGTGCAGGCTGCAGGAGGGGAAGGAGGACGAGGCGGTGTCTTCACGAGTGCAGTGGATAGTTGCAGCAGCAGCCTGCCCCCCCCCTCCCACCCCGTTGCAAACTTACTTCCAGGGCAAGGGCAGGTCGAGCTGCACACGCCGTTGCACCAGCACTTGGAGTAAGTGCAGGCTGCAGGAGGGGAAGGAGGACGAGGCGGTGTCTTCACGAGTGCAGTGGATAGTTGCAGCAGCAGCCTGCCCCCCCCCTCCCACCCCGTTGCAAACTTACTTCCAGGGCAAGGGCAGATCGAGCTGCACACGCCGTTGCACCAGCACTTGGGGTAAGTGCAGGCTGCAGGAGGGAGAGGAGGACGAGGCGGTGTCTTCACGAGTGCAGTGGATAGTTGCAGCAGCAGCCTGCCCCCCCCTCCCACCCCGTTGCAAACTTACTTCCAGGGCAAGGGCAGATCGAGCTGCACACGCCGTTGCACCAGCACTTGGGGTAAGTGCAGGCTGCAGGAGGGGAAGGAGGACGAGGCGGTGTCTTCACGAGTGCAGTGGATAGTTGCAGCAGCAGCCTGCCCCCCCCTCCCACCCCGTTGCAAACTTACTTCCAGGGCAAGGGCAGATCGAGCTGCACACGCCGTTGCACCAGCACTTGGGGTAAGTGCAGGCTGCAGGAGGGAGAGGAGGACGAGGCGGTGTCTTCACGAGTGCAGGGGATGGCCGCAGCAGCAGCCTGCCCCCCCCCCTCCCCCTCTTGCAAACTTACTTCCAGGGCAAGGGCAGGTCGAGCTGCACACGCCGTTGCACCAGCACTTGGGGTAAGTGCAGGCTGCAGGAGGGGAAGGAGGACGAGGCGGTGTCTTCACGAGTGCAGTGGATAGTTGCAGCAGCAGCCTGCCCCCCCCCCCCCCCCCCCCCCCCTCCCACCCCGTTGCAAACTTACTTCCAGGGCAAGGGCAGATCGAGCTGCACACGCCGTTGCACCAGCACTTGGGGTAAGTGCAGGGTGCAGGAGGGAGAGGAGGACGAGGTGGTGTCTTGACGAGTGCAGGGGACAGTCGCCGCCGCCGCCCCCCCCCCCCCCCCCCCCCCCGCCCCCCGTTGACATGGCACACGCCACCACACATGCACCCAGTGCATGCTGCGGGAGACGCAGGCAGAGGAGTGAGCGGACCTCTGAGCGGTTTGTGAGGGACTGAAACGCAGGCTCCAGGTGGCGCCCAGGGCCCAGCCAGCATGACCTCCCAACCCAGCCCTAACCCAGCCCTCACTGGGAGGAGGGGTACCACAGCCGCCGCAAGAGGGGCAGACGCTGCAGAGGAGGCTGGGAGTACCAGCGTTGGCGGTTGCCGCACTGCGGGAGATGGTCGGCGGGGGTGGGTGGGGTGGGGTGGGGTGTGTGTGTATGTATGTGGGTGGGTGGGGTGGGGTGGGGGTGGGGGGTGGGGGGGGGGGGGGGGCGCTTGTGCCATTACGCTGAGAAGAAGCCGCGAGCGAACGCTACGCAGAGGGTGCAGATCTGGCCGCCCGCCCGCCGCACATGAGCGCTCAACAGCAGCACTCACTGCTCAGAAATGCAGCACCCCTCACCTGCCCAGCAGCACGGCAACCGTGAACAGGATGAGGGCAACGGCCTTCATGGCGGGGCGCGACCCTGCAGCGTTCAGGGGGAACGTTCACGGCGTGCGGCTGGCGGCATCGGGCGCCCTCGGCACCGCTGCCCAGCCCGCGTGGGGCGCATTGGAGTGCCCGCCCTGTCCACGCTCTAGCGCCGGGGCAGAGCGGGGCGGAATGGGACGGTCCGAGGCGACGGGTTGAGCGGCGGGGCAGCAGGCAGCTTCCCGGGCAAACAAATCAGCGAGAGCTGCACACCTGGTCTGTGGGAGGGGCGCGTGACGGGCCTTGGTCGCTGGGAAAGGGTGCAGAACGGAGACGGTGGGCAGTGCTTGGCGCCGGTTTTTATTTGGAGGCGAGGGGGCATGCATGCTGGGCCTGCTGGGCATCGGCGGCGCCGTCGCCTGCACTTCTGGAGGCCCCGTGTACATGCGGAAGTGCAACTGCCAGGGCTCCGCAAGAGAACACCAACAACTCTCGCCTCGCCGCAGCAGTTTCCGTCGGCACCGCCCGGCGGCGCCCCGCCGCCTGCCGGGGCCCGCCGCCTGCCTGCTCCACGTGCGACACGGTGCTCGCTTGACAGGCGGCGCATTGAAACGTGTGCCGTAGTATGAATTCGGAGGAGGGACGGACGCGTACATGTGCAATCAAGGACAATTGATGTCTCATGCACAGCAGGCTGCACCAGGGGTGCAGAAGGGAAGTGCGGTGCATGGCAGTGCGCAGGCAGGACTGATAAGAAAGTGGTACAGCATTTGGTGTGTCTGGATAGGTAGCTAGATAGCTCTATAATCCGCCTACTGAGCAAGAGAGACGTGTTGCGTCAACAAAGAGCAGCGACGGCCGCGCTCTGGTGCGCTCAAGCTGCCGCTGCTGCCGCGCGCCGCTCGGCCACCAACTTGCGGCGCAGGCTCGCCTGCGCAGCGTGCAGGTCGGGCGGCAGGCTGTTGTCCCACTTGGACACCCTCCACTGCTGCTTCAGGCACTGCAGCGGAGGGGGCGCACACGAGGACACGAGGGAGACGTCGTCACAGGGACACACGGGAGAAGTCCTGGGCCAGTGTGGGCGTCGGCAGCGCTGCAGGATGCACGTCTACACCTGCGTGCGCTCCCTGCACCCCTGGGCGCACGCCCAACTGCAGCGGGACGCCCAGCTGCCCGTCCTCACCGTGTTGCCGCCTGCGCGCTTCGCCAGAACAAAGGTCAGCAGTGGTCCGAACTCGCTGCAGGTGGCGGCGGGCGCAGGGAAGGTGGCCAACATGGTTTACTGATTGATGCATGATATGGCTTGGTGTGTCAACCGACGGCTTGGCTGGTTGAGGCAGCCCGTTGAAGCTGCGCGGCTCGTCGCGGTGTGGCGGCGACTTGCTCTCGGCAAGGGCCAAGGGCAGCACGTCTCAGGCCCCCACCCATGACCTTCCTCCTTTCCGCAGCACCCTGCCCTGCCAGGGGACTGCGCCGCATGACAGGCTGTGCCGGACTCTTCCCAGCGGCCCCCCGCAGCACGGGGGCTCACCACTTGGGAAGCACCACAGCTTTGTTTGGATCCCCGGCCCGCAGGTTCCAAAAGGTGCCGCCCCTCCTGCGGCAGGCGCAGCACGGGAGCGCGCTAGCACACTAAGGCATGACATACCAGGCATGTGTGCACGTGGGCTCCACCCCCCACCCCCTTGCAGAGCCCTCTCAGCTGCCACGACGCGGCCGGCACGCTCTGTTGAGGAGGACCGATCCGCAGTGGGAGAGCAGCAGCGACAGCGGCGGGGGCAGCGGCAGCAGCACCGGCAGCGGCGGTGGCAGCACGCACGCACCCCGTTGATGCACCCCTGTCGCTGCGTCCCCCCGAGGTGAACGGGCGGGTGGCAGCCCCCAGGTTAATGGATGTGAACAGGTTGGCAAAGGGGCCGGCCTGCGTGGTTATGAGGAAAGGAGACGTGCCCGCAAGTTCAAGAAACTGTTGTTCAACAGCACTGGGCGAGCACGTGGGTTGCGTTCAGGTCTGTAACTCACGCCGGGCTCAGCACGCATGCCACGCGGCAACACACACGAGCGCCCCCCCAGGTCCAGGTTCAGGTCCTGGCCCCTGCCGCGGGTGAACACGGCCAGCTTTTGGGAGGAGGACACCGACACGTCGTGGATGCAACGGGACGCAATGTTGAACCTGGGAACAGAGTGAGCCAGGGGGCGGGGCCTGTTACGCGCCATGGATGATGCACGGGATGTGGTGGGTGTGGGGTGTGTGGGGGGGTGGGGTGGGGTGTGTGGGGTGTGTGTGTGTGTGGGGGGGGGGGTGGGGGGTGGGGGGGGTGGGGGGTGGGGTGGGGGGTGGGTGGGTGGGGGGGGGGGGGGCGCGGGGGGGGGGGGGGGGGCGCGGGGGGGGGCGCGCGCGCGGGGCGGGGCGCGGATGCAGCATCTCGGGCTGACGTTTGCTGGTGCCAGCAGCAGGCTGCCGCCGCCGCACCTGGTGATCAGGTTGTTCTGGCCGGGGCCGACCGAGTAGACGGCATGGTGGCCGTTCACGTTCCTGCCTTAGTTGATCGCGCGGTCGTCAGTGGTCACAGTCACGCCTGCACGCAGGGTGCATGCAGGCCGCGGGCAGAGGTTGTGGGTGCGTGCAGACCGTCTGCTCTGCAGTGTGCACACTGAGTGTAGTATGATGCACACCGACACGCCGAGCTGGATGCTGCAGGGAGGCACATGAAGGAAGCTGGCAAGCTGGCAACACCGTCCACGCTGCATTATCGCACGCTGCCTGCTCCGCCGCCTCCTGGAACGCCCGGCGCGCTCGGTTGCGGTGCCCCTGGTAGCACGCAGTACCAACCAAACCCACTGCAGGACGCATCTGTCGCTCTACAGCAGGCTGCGAACCATTTCCAGCAAGTACCAAGTGCTGGCAGCACCAACCGCACTCACCGTCGACAGTGACGAAGTTGGTGGAGCTCACAAGCAGGCCGTTGTCCGCGTTCTGGATGCGCACGTTGCGGACCCAGCAGTTTGCGGCGTACGCCAGCTGGATGGCGTTGTACCCCTTGTCGGTGAAGTGGCCCTGGAAGCGGCCGGGGCTGGGGGGGTGGGGGAAGCAGTAGGCGAATTTGCGGTAAGTGGGGTACCGCCACCACCCGGTGGCACCCCCACCCCACCCCACCCTCCCACCCCGGCTTCCCGTTCTCTGTGCATGCTTACTTGCGGAAGGAGATGGTCAGGCCCTCCACCCCGCTGTTTTATATGCCAGGCAGGTACTGCCGCAGCGTGGCGCGCCACCCAGGCTTGACTGCAGGGCAGGGCAGGGCAGGCAGGCAAGCGGGGCGAGCGGTGTCAGCAGGGCGGCGGGCTGTTCAGTTTCAGGGCCTGAATCAAGCTCTGCATTTCGCCTGCCGGCGAGTCATGCCTTGCAGAGCTGCCAGTACAACGGCGTGCCTCGCTGCAGGTGCCCCCATCCTGCGCCCCTGCCTGCCCTGCCCTTCGCGCCACTGGGGCGCGCACCCCCGCCTGCCACCCCACGCTGTTGACGAAGCAAGCGATCAGCTACCTCCCGCTTGCCTGCAAACACCAGGTCCATCCCGATGCTGCTACCGCCCTGATGCTGCTACCGCCCAGTCGGTAGCAGTGCGGAGCGCGTCCAACATGCACACTGCACGCTGCGGCATGCACGCTGCAGCGCAGAGGATCGTCGGGGAGAGGGTGGTCGGGGGTGGGGGGTTGGGGGGGTGGGGGTGGGGTGGACATGCATGAGACCAACGACGCTGTGGTGATCATGTGACCTCACCCGGTTTGCTGGCGGTCGAGTCATCATCAATCACCAGCTCCACGCACTGCCCCACTGTGAGGGCCGCTGTGGAGTTCACCTGCGGCGTGGGAGGACGAGAGGGAGATGAGGACGCTGCAGCGGCGCAGGGAGGCTCGGCTGGAGTTGAACTGCGGGATGAGCTGACGAGAGGGCGCAGGGGGGGCGTAGGGCAGGCTGCAGGCCAGAGCTCCACCCAGCGCTGTGCAGCTGGAGTTCCATCATTGCCGCACCTTCAGCGCCCTTGTGCCGGGAGCCACCACTTTGGGCACCAACACGGTTGCAAGCTGCCGTGGGCCCGCCCGCTGCTCGCGGCCGCTGCAGGCAACGGTTGGTGGTGAGAGAGGAGACGAAGGTGCGGATTGAGCGTGACGTCTGCTGCTGGCGAGACACTCAGGGCTTGCCAGCTTGCGTGTGCTGCACTGCATGCCTCTGCAACGCAGGAGTGAATTGGATATCGGAAGCAAGATGCTACAGGGGGCGCACAGCAGGCGGCAGGGCCAGCGTCTGGCACACTCGAATGGCTCGGACAGCAGCCCAGCCCACAAGCGATGCAGCAACAGCAGAATTGTGGGGGATTGCAGGGCAGGACGGCAACGGAAGAACGCACCGCCGCCTATGGTCGTCGAAATCATTGCAGATGGCACTTAAAGCGTCGCCGCCACCACAGCGCACCTCAGCACGACCAGGGCGCCGCCTGAAGACCACAGCGCTTTGGGTTCGCCTGCAGGCAACGGATGAGTCGGGGGAGGCCATTCGCCTCGCAACAACGTAGAGTTGCCGGGCCTGCGCTGCAGGCTCTCATGGTCTGTTGCCACGGGAAATGCCTGACTCCCTTCACCACAGCGCGCTGATCACCCTCCTCCCCGCATGCCGGCTCGGCAATGCCCCAAGCGAAAGCGTGCACGCATGGCCAACACACGCATGCTCCCGCCCCACCCACCCGTGCAGCTGTCCACGCCATACTGCATGTGTTGCGTGCTGCGTCAGCCCTCTGCACCCGTGGACCCCCCGGCTTGTAGCGGCCCCTGATCACGTTTTCGCTCTTCCCACATCCTTCAAGGTCATCTCACATCCTTCTGGAACCCTCCCGCGCCCCGCTCCCGCCCCCAGTTTAAAATGGCTGCTGCAGCTGCAGTCAAGACACATGCTCGGGCAGTGTGTGACCACCAGTGCCCAGCAGGGAGCGGCAACAAGCAGTGACATCACCGTCGCGATCAGTGCTTTCCCCTCACGGCACTGATGGCGCTTCTTTGCTGGCTGCTGCTGCTAGCGGCGGGCCGCGGTGCAGGTGCGAGGTGTGCTGGTGCTCTGCTCGCGTGTTCGCCGCCTCTTGCGCAGTTCACAGCTCTCAAATGCACGTCTGCACCCGATGTGGCTGCCTCCGGCGCTGCAGCGGCGCCGCCAAGTGTGGACTCGGTGGTGGCCTCTCGCTGGCTGCCCGCGGGCCGTGGCTTCGACTGGAGCCGCGCTGGATACGCAGGTGTGTACTCCAAAGCTGGAAAGTGGCGCGGTATGTGCGGTCGCCGCTGGGACTCTGTGGGGGGGCGGTGCTGTAACCCCTGTAACGTACCAGAGGCGTACAGCCGGGGTGCTTCAGGTACAAGGTGCTTTGAGAACTCCGCTTCACTGTGACATCCCCCAGCCCCTTGAGACCTCTGCTGGCCTCCTTGGGCTCTAAACGCAATCGACCGTTGGGTTTGACACTCACCCTAACAAGTTAGGTGGTCCCTCGGGTGGCGCATGGCGTGCAGCTCACCGTTGGTGCTACGCTCGCTCTGTCGTTTGGCGCAGGCGGGGAGCGCGCCATACCCTCAGGAGCAGCATGGGAAGTGTTCGACGTGACAGCGTATGGCGCCCGCGGCACCGGCGTTCAGCTGGCGGACGCGGGCGTGCAGGTGTGCCTCAGGCGCAGGTTCTGCACTTGCGTTCACCCACCACTAGACTGCATGCATGCCGCCGAGGGAGGCTGCGTGGGTGATGCAGGCGCGCCGGGCGGGCGCAGACGCGAATGGATCGGTGTGTGGGGTGGTGGCCGCTTGCCATGCCGCGAGTGCCTTGCGATGTGTCGCCGGCCAGGACGCGCCACGACTGCAGTGCACCTGCTCACCGCTGCCCGCGCAGGCGGCGCTGCGAGCCGCGCTCAGGCACAAGGGAGAGAAGGTGCTGCGCTTCCCGGCGGGCCGCTTCCTGCTGTCTAAACCTGTCTATGCCAACGTCAGCGGCCTGGTGATCAAGGGAGCGGGCGTGGACCGTACCACCTTGGTCTTCACCCGCTCCTTGTCCTACGGCACATGTTGCGTGCTGCCCTTTCCCCGACGTCACTTGCTGCGCCTCCGGCTCTGCACAGAATCGCCTGAGAACAGCCGACAGCATATGGAAGCGGGAGAGTGTCGCCATTTCAGCGCGGCAGCTTCGCCGGCAGCTGGCAGCGGCAGCGGGCCGGCAGCGCCGGCAGCCGGTGGTGATGCCGACAGCGTCCAGCATGGCATCGGCCACCACCAGCAGCCTGGTGTCATTGCGCAACACCACATGAAGAAAGTTTGAAGAAAGGTTTGGCGGAAAGACAGAATCCACACGCAAGTTTCCCCACCCGCAAACACTCGCATGCAGGGTGGGTTTACCTGAACCGGCGGCCCGCCGAGGGTGTCATGTCCTGCAACAGCTGCGCCGCGACGTCGCGCCGTCGTTCCGCACTGGAAGGCGCAGCCTTCAATTCATGGGAATGCAACTCCGGGTGCAGGCACGCCATGAGAGCCTTGCACTCCGGTACACTTCACAACCATCCTGCCAGCGCCAGGCGGGCGGCTGCCTCCACCGCAGCTGCAGGGACCCCTGCGCCTGCCTGCCAGCCCGCAGCTCGTGTCACTTACAGTGACAGTGAAGTTTTCGGAGAGCCGAATGAGGAGTGCGTTTGCTACGAGGATGGGCAGCGTGCGCAGGGTGGAAGGGATTGGTGCGGAGAATGTACAGGGCGGGTGTGGCGTGTAACGGCCATGGGGGTCAGTGCCCCACCCTTATGAGAGGGTTGTGATAGGGAGCATTGGCATTGGCATTGGCATGAGAAGGTGAACAGGTACAGAAGAGGTGAACAGGTACAGCTGGTGAACAGGCAGGGAGAAGCGGTGGGCAGCGAGCGAGGCGACTCTGCAGACAGGTGATCCTGGAGGTGGGCTTATGAGGAATGGGAAAACACGATTTGAAAGGGGGCGCTGCAAAGGGTGTGGAGACGGCTGGCAGGGAGGGAGGGGCACCCTGGCAGGAGAGACAGGCAAGCGAGGGAAGTACAGGGGGCGCGCAGGGCTGCAAAAGGCCCGGGTCCCCCCCGGACCCTGTGGGGAGGGGCGCCGGGGCGGCACCTGCAGGAGGGTGCCGGTGCTGTGCTGCGGCTGGCGCAGGCATGCCAGCAGCGCAAGGCCACGCGAATCCGTCCGGCTGGGGCGGTGGCCAGCCCTCTACGGGCTGCTCAGCTCCCACGTAACGGCGACGGAGCCGCGGCCCTGCGGCACAGGCACCCGCTCCTGGAAGGCGCGCCCCAGCCGCCGCTCCGCCTTGCGTCGCTCCGTGCGCGGCACCACCACGCTGCCGACAAAGGTAGGCAGCGGCTGCTGCAGCACCGCATGCGCCCAGGCCACCATCATGATGACCCGCCGCAGCTGCGCCCTGGCGGTATTTAAGCCTGCACAGGGCGTAGCAAGGACGCGCGGGGCGGCTTCAGGCAGGGGAGGTGCCTCGAGCGAGGGTGGACAGCGCTCTGTGGGGGCAGCCTGCGGTGCTGTGCAGTGCAGTGCATCGCCGTGCGGGAACGAACGGTGCAGCGCAGCGCATTACAGCAACAGCTGGGATCAGGCGCCACCAGCCGGCATCAGCCACAGCTGGGCCTGGCAGGCAGCAGCTGCGCTTGCACAAACGGACCACATGCAGAGAGGTCAGCGCCGGCGCGCAAACCCCACTTGCCCTGCAGGAAGCAGCTGCACACACACCTGCGCCGCCACTCTTGACCTCCTCTACCAGGATGGTGGTCACACCGGAAGCGGAGCAGACCTCCACGGGCAGGTCCAGCTCCACCTCGCTTTGGCAGCCGCCCGCCAGCGCCGCCGCCAGCGCCACATCGGCCCGCCACGCAAGCGGCGCAGGAGGGGCCTGCAGCAGCGAGAGCAGCGCGCCGCCGCCGCCGCCCGGGGAGGCCGCGTCTTTGGCGGCCGCTGCGCAGCATGTGCAAGCAAAGCAGGGCAGAGGCACGGTTAAGGGCAGGCACAAGGCTGGTGCCCGCTGGCACAAGGGCAAGCTGGCTGCTGCCGCCGCGGGGGGGGGGTGTTCGCTCGCGGCGCAGCAAAGAGCCGCCGCCTGCTTTCGACGAATTGGCCACCAAGGCCTTTACCATCACTGCTGCTCTCACTTACTGCTGCTGCTCCCACGATCAAAGGTTGGGGGGAGGCCAGCAGGAACTCACCCTCGCAGAGTGAGAGCCAGAGGCGGATGGCGCTGTGGGGCTGCGAGTTGGTCACCACGCACTGGAACAGCTGCGCGAGGGAGGGAGGGAGAGGTCGGCCCCAGTGACGAAAACCCACAAGCTCAGTGTGCTGCCGTCCCCCGAAAGCGGCTGAGAGGCTGCTGTGTGTCGAGCCTGCTTGATGGCAAAACACCCGCCGCTCCCTCGAGGGCTGCCTCCCGCACGCACGCCCACCTGCCGCGCAAGCGCCGCCTCTGCAAGCCACTCAGCCTCGCTCGAGGGCGTGGGGGTGGCCGCACTCCAAGCCGCGGTGGCCGCCTGCGGGGGCCGGGAGGTGGGCGGGCAGACCGGCGGACAGAGGTGAGCAAAAATGCCGGCTGTGGAGGTGAAGCAAGCTGCCAGCACACTGCTTGGGGCCAAGCATGCGAGGCAGCCACAGGCACACCTGCGCGCCTCCAGCCTTGCCAAATTTCTTTTGCACCACAGAGCGGTAGGCATACAGCGCGCCGGGCTGCAGCGGAGGCACAGGGCAGCGCGCAGGGAGGGGGGGGGGCGGAGGTGAGCGAGAGCGCTGCGCTCGCAGCGGAACGCAGCCGCGGATATCCAACTGCAGCACGCAGTACTGCAGCTTGGTACTGCAACATTGTACTGTAGCTCAATACTGCGCCGGGTACTGAAGCATGATACTGCAGTGCTGCTGAACAAATGAATGAGGGAGGCTGCGGGCGACGACGCACGCAGCAGCTGTCGACCCACCTGCGCAAGCGCCGCATGCGCAAGGCCCAAGCCGTCCCCAGGCAGCTCAAACATGAGCAGCAGCTGCAGTAAAGACGTTATCACGGTGCTGCCGCGCTGGCTGCGGGGCACGCCTTGCACGGCACCTCGCACGGCGACCTCAAAAATGTCGGCTGAGCGGGCCAGCGGCTGCGCCTGCCCCTTCTCCAGCCGCGCCAGCTGCGCAGAAAGGCCCTCCTCCATCTGCTTCTGCCCCGCGACCAATTCCTTGAACATCTGTAGCACATTCTCTTCCGCTGCCCCAGCTGGCGGCTCGTCTGCCGCCGGCGGCGTTTCTGCCGCCGCCCCTGCTGCGCCTTCCGCTGCTGCTGCGGTGGTGCCGCGGCCTGCTTCGTCGCCTGCGGCGTCATGGGCTGCTGCCGCGTCGCCAGAGGCCTTCTGCTGGTGCCGCCGCTGCCCTCGCCCCGGTAGGCAAAGACCTGTGGGCTGCGGCGCGCCGGAGCAGCGCGCAGCGGCGTGCTCGGCTGCGCTCCGAGGCGGTGACGGCTCTTCTGACAGGCTGGGCAGGCTGCCCAGGCCGTGTGGCACGCTAAGCTGCGACGTCTTCTGGTAGGGGCCTCCAGGCTCCCCCCACCAGGGAGGCGACGCTCATGAATCTCCGGTAAGCACGCATGGCGGCGACAGAATGACCTGAGCGTCAGTAAGAAGAGCAGGCACCCGCCCGGGGTCGCCGGGCCATCAAGGCATCAAGGCCTTTCACATCGCCTCGTGCCTCATGTGTGAAGAAATGAACATTTCTTTATCGGTTCACCCAGAGGTTTGTTAAAAAAAGGTTTGAGTTGTGCTTATAGCGTCACAAGGCTGGGCTCTGACAGGGCGGCCGAGGTGCGCTACACGCCGTGTTGACGCAGTCGTCAATCGCTTTGCCCCGATTGCTATTGGAGTTTAGAGCGAGTCGTGGGCAGGGCCGTCGGGGACCCCAGACGCGCTACCCTCGAACCCGTGCAGGCACTGGGCTGCGGCGCGCGGCGGCGCGGCAGCGGTCTGCATTCTTCCGGCATTGAGCAGCAGCAGCAGCAGCAGAGGCTGCAGAAGCAGCAGGTAATGCTGGCGATGGTGGCAGCAGTGGCACGGACCCTGAATGGAGCGCCAAGGCGGACGCAGACGGCGACCCTGGCCAGTTTATGGGGATGGTGGAGGCGCATGGGTGAGCGGTGGCCTGCCCATGCTTCGGGCATGCTTGCTTGCTGGCCGCTTGCACAGGGAAGTGGCCGCGCCGGGTTGCCACCCTGTGCTGCTGGGAGTGGGCGAGGAACGTGGGTGCTCACGACCGGTGGGTGGCTAGGTGGCTGGCGGTTTGGTTCGTAACTGGCAGCCATGGCTGGAGGTGAAGGGAAGCGGGGTGCTGATGGATCCGGTTTGTTGGCTGTGTCGACCCGCTGCCGCACCTGGCTCCCGCCTGAAACTGAGACTTGACATGCCCGCCTACCCTGCAGCTTTGCCCCGCCGAATGTGGAATACCTGCGCATGCTTCCACTTGTGAGAGAAACGCTGCGGGTTGGGCGCGCGCCGGCGCTGGATGGCCGCTGCAGTAGGGGCGGGTGGATGCAGCAGGGAGCGCCATTAACGTTGCTGCCGGTGCTGCCCCCGCTCCCGGAGGCGCGCCAGCTGGCTTCACACTGCAGCAGCTGCCCACTGCTGGCGGCTACCCCCTCACTCACCCGTCTGCCTCTCTGTGCAGTGCACGGCGGCCGAGGGACCTCCGACGTGTTTGACGCGCTCAGCGTCGGTGGCGGGTGCTGCGCTGGCAGACCACCCAGGGCACAACTGGGAGAAACGCATCATCCTGATTTCAAACCTGTGCGGACAGGTGGGCAGCAACCATCTCCCCACGTGGAGCGCCTGAAAGGCTCCGTCGATGTGCTGCCCACGTTGCCACCGCTTGGCTTGCAATTGATGGGTGCACCTGATTGTTACAGGTGCAACAAGCCAGTGAGCCCCTGGAACACCAGCTCGCGTTTTGCCCAATACTGCCTGCGTTGCCTGAACCCTCTCTTGCTGCCTCCAAGCTGCGCTGCCCTCCCTGCTTCCTGATCCAGGTCGAAGAAGTGAACGTTGAGTTGATAGACGCGTTTGTGGCGTCCCTCAACCACCACGGCATCCGGCTGGAGGTGGTGGAGCTGGACGACAAAGGTGGGCTCAGTGCTGCTCAGGGCACAGCATGCATGGTGCAGCAGGGCACGGCACAGCAGGGCACAGCAGGCACAAACAGGTACGGCTGGAAGATGATGCGCAAGGGCAGATCACAACGGTAAGCAGGAGCCTGCTCCCGAGGGCTGTCACAGGCTGTCGCACCGAGGCTACCGCCCGTAGTCAGCTGACCGCGCAGCCCCACCCCGCCCCGCCCCGCCCACCCCGCCCTGCACGATACGCAGGCAATGCCGAGTCGTACGTCGCCCATGCCGCCGACCAGCCACAGCCAACTGCCCTGCATCGCCCCGCCCCGCGCCGCCCATGCAGACAATGCAGAGTCATATGTCGCCCATGCCGCCGACCGCCTTGCCAACCTTAACCTGCTGGCGAAAATCACTGAACGGACGCAGAGGTTTGTGGGTGGGCTTCATGTGGGGCTGCTTGCATGCCCCTTTACCACAGCCATGCTATGTGCACGCACGGGCGGGCATGGCCAGAGCAAACCTGTACGCTGCTGCTGGCTTGCCTGCCCCTGCCTGCTTGCAAACACAAACGCAGCGGTGGGGAGGGGCTGCCTGCAAGCTGGCTGCCTAGCTGCCTAGCTGCCCCTGCCTAGCTGCCCCTGCCCCGTGCCTGTCATATTTGTTTTGCTTTGCCGATACGGGGCCTGTCTGCCCTCGTCCGAGCAGGTGCCCCACACCAAGCGCTGCCGCCAGCTGCCACACCCGCAGAAGCTACACATGTGTGTTTTTCTGTTTATTTTAGCCACCGCCCTGGCTCCGGACTGGCAAGTGCCCCCATCTGCCTCCATATTCCCACCACCGCCGCCATGGCGCTAGACTGGCAACTGCCCCCATCCGCCTCCATATTCCCTCCACCACCACCTTGGCGCTGGACTGGCAGCTGCCCTCACCCGCCTCCATATTCCCCGCACCACCACCGCCCACACCGCCCCCCGCAGAAGCTGCACATGTGTGCGTGGCGACGCCTGCGGCCGCCACCGCCACCGCCCCTGCGCACCTCCTGCTCAACACGCTGCCCTGGATGGAGGATGTGCGGGCCTACAGCTTCCCTTCCTTCTCTTAAGAGTCGTGGTGGGTGCAGGGGCCTTCGACGTTTTTATTTTCTGGTAGCGATTGTTTTGTGGTGGGTGCAGCAGCAGCAGCGAGCAGCGACAGCAGCAGCGGCAGCAGCGGCGGCGGCGGTGGAGGCTTAGCGCTGCGCATCGAGAAACTTGTAATACTCGAATGAATGAGGTGGGGTGGCTGGGCTGCGGCGCCGGCGCGCACATCAAGCCGCCGCTGACGCACGCCGAGACGCCAGCACCTCGCGCCTCAGCTTTGCCTGCGCCTCGTACAGGTCCCACGGCAGGCTGCTGTCCCACTTGGACACTTTCCACTGCTGCTCCCAGCACTGCAGCGTCGGGAGGGCACATGAAGGCACAAGGAGGAGGCGTGGCTTCAGTGTGGGCGTCGGCAGCGCCGGCACTGCGGGCGCTCTTGTGGCTCTTGCCAGGGCCAGCAGGGCAGGGGGTGCTGCAGCAGTATGGCCGACCTCAAGCAGGGCGGCAGGGCGCGCACAGCGCGAGCCGGCCCCACCGCATCAGCGCTGCTGCGCTCCTCCACAAGCGCCAGCAGGGCGCGCCTGTGCACCTGCGCGCGCGCCCCTTGCGCCCACGACACAGCGGGCCACCCTCACCGTGTCCCCGCTGCGCTTCTCCAGAACAAGCGTCAGCAGGGGTCCGAACTCGCTGCAGGTGGCGGCGACAGGCGCAGGCGCGTGGCTGGTTAGTAATTGGCTGTTCATTGCTGCAGGGAGGCTGCCTCCTGCGCGCTGCCCTCCCTCTGGCAAACTCTCCCTCGCGCTCCCCGCAGCAGCGCCAGCGCCAGCAACGCCAGCCAGCGCCTCCGCCAGTCTCTCGAGCGGCAGTCTCAAGCGTTGGCAGGCTGGGAGTGGGGCAGTCCCCGGCACACGCCGCAGCCAAACCGGGCCTCACCACTTGGGAAGTTTCACAGACTTGTTGGGGTCTCCAGCCCGCACATTCCAAAAGGTCTCGCCTCGCCTGCGGCGGCGGGTGGAGGCGGGCAGAGGAGGGCGGAGAGGGGTGGGGCGGGGTGGGGGTGGGGGTGGGGGGAAGCAGCAGACGCAGACGCAGCGGCAGCGGCGGTGGCAGCACGCACGCACCCCGTTGATGCGCCCCTGTCGCTGCGTCCCCCCGAGGTGAACGGGCGGGTGGCTGCCCCCAGGTTAATGGATGTGAACAGGTTGGCAAAGGGGCCGGCCTGCGTGGTTGGGAAGACAGGGGCCGTTCCCGCAAGGGTGAGGAGCCCACGAGGGTGGCAAGCTTGCAGGCGGCCAATACAAGACAAGCATGCCGGGTCGAGCGGCGGGCATGCACGCAGGAGGCAACCGAGGGCGCGCGCCTGTTGTCTGCCCTTCAGCCGCCCGGCACCTTGTGGTGGCCCATGTCCAGGTCTGTGCCTCATGCCGGGCTCAGCACGCACGGCACGCGGCAACACACACGAGCGGCTGCCCCCACCTTGTGGTGGTCCAGGTTCAGGTCCTTGCCCCTGCCGCGGGTGAACACGGCCAGCTTCTGGGAGGAGGACACCGACACATCGTGGATGTAACGGGCAGTCACGTTGAACTTGCATCACGAATGATGGTGATGACTGGTGATTGATACATTGCTTGATTGCGAACGATTGATTGAGCTTCATGCCACGAACGAGTGTTCGCTTGTCTGGTTGGTGGATGGGCAGGGCGCAAGGCAGGCGAGGCAGAGGCGGCTGCTGGTAGCAGGCGGGGCATGGCCCTCTTAGAGGGCCGCCCAGCCCCGCCGGCTTCCTCAAGCCATGCCCACGGGCGTATTCTTTCTTTCTTTCTTTCAGAGGCGGCTGCTGTACATGGCGCGGGTGGTCAGCCCCCAAAGCATCCGGCGGATCCCGCTGCCCGCCTTGGACCCCGCCTAGAGGCAGCTGGTCCCTCAGACCCTGCATCCCCCTGATTCTTTCATGCCAATGTGATGTCTTCACACGCCGCACCTGGTGAACAGGTTGTTCTGCCCGGGGCCCACAGCATAGATGGCGTGGTGCCCGTTCACGTTCCTGCCGTCGTCAATCGTGCGGTCGACAGGGGTCACAGTCACGTCTGCAGGTGGGGAGGGGCGGGCGGGGGCGTGGATGCATGCATGCGATGGCAGGCTGACGGTGACAGGCGGCTCGCCCCATAGCGGCTGTGCCGTTGAAAGAGTGCACGGCACCCTTGCTGCATGCAGGCGCGCCAGGCTGGCATGCAGGCGGGAAGCAGGTAGGGATGCTGGGCGGGACTGTGGGCAGGCAGGCAGGCTGGGCAGGCGCATGGCCGAACTCGAGGCGAGAGTCGAGCTGGCCGCTGCTGCAGGGAGGCACACGGCACGCGTGCACGCCCGGCCTGCAGGGACCAGCTACAGAACTCACTGTCGACGGTGGTGAAGCTGGTAGAGTAGGCAAACAGCCCGTTGTCTGAGCTGTTGATGCGCACGTTCCGCACCCAGCAGTTGGAGGCGTATGCCAGCTGGATGGCGTTGTACCCCTTGTCGGTGAAGTGGCCTTGAAACCGGCCGGGGCTGCGTGTGGAAGGGGTGGGGTGGGGGTTCGGGGGGAGAGCATTGTGCAAGGTGCAGGGGAGATGGAGAGAAGGGAACATGCGAACCCTGCAGAGGAGAGGGGACACGCACTTGGCATGCATGTGGCCGGTTGAGAGGAGGGGAGAGGGACGGGGGGCAGGCGGAAAGAAACAAGTGAAGGCAGGAGCAGCTGCAGCCATCAGTGACGCCTTTGCACCCCTACAGCTTACTTGCGGAAGGTGATGGTCAGGTCCTCCACCCCGCTCTTCTCAATGCCGGGCAGGTACTGCCGCAGCGTGGCGCTCCACCCAGGCTTGACTGCAGGGCAGGGAAGGGCGGGCAGGCGGCGAAACGCGTTGGTCACCAGCGCTGCAAATGTGTCTCCCCATATTCTTGGCGACCGCTGACACCCACCGCACCACCTTGCCTGCAAACACCAGGTCCCTGTCCATCTCGATGTAGTGGGAACCGCCCGAGCGGTACCGCCGCAGCACCTTGAACGTGAAACGCATCGCAGTCGGGTTGATTGCGCCGGGGCCGCCGCTGCAGAGGGGACGGAGAAGGTGGGCGGTGGGGGGAGGCGGTGAAGGGGCACGGCGGGGCCGGCGGGTGCCTGCCACCCTGCTTGACTGCAGGCCTGCGAATATGCAGGCGTGCGTGTTTCCTGCAGTGCGCCTGAAGAACTCCAGCTGCAGCACCGCACCAGCAAAGCTTCCCCGCCCCAAGTCCTGTGCTGCTAGCGCGGCGGGGGCAGTCGGTGCAAGTGCAAGAGGGGGGCACATTGGAGGGGTACTGCAAGCACGCCTTCTTGTTTAGTCTGGCCTACCTGTCTGCCAGGTTCTCTCCATAAACCCAGGCGGCGATCGTCCCAGGGTCGGCCATGGCAGCCCCCACCTGCCGCCCCGTGTCTGCAGCCTGCTGCGCGGCGGCGGCGACGGCCTGCGGGGATGGGAGCGGCGGCAGGATGACGACGTCAGCGCTGGCCCCGGCGCTGCTGGCGCGGGCGCTGGCAGGAGTTCCTGCGGAGCAGCAGGAAGCAGCGGAAACACACCGGCAGCCTGCCCAGGCAGCACACCTGTTGGACGCTGATCCCACCGCTCTGGTTCTCTGCTGAGAGGGACTCCATGGCCAGCTGCACGATCGGGTCGCGCTGCCAGCGCGGCGGCACCTGCTGCACCACCAAGCCTGCCAGGTTGTCCGGCGCTGCCGCCCCAGCGCTGCCCACACGGGTTCCGCACTCGCCGGCTGCAAGCAGGCGGCGGGGGCGCGAAAGACAGGGGCAGGTCGTTGCATGCAGCGAGAAGGCCACCGTACAGCCTTTGCGGGGCCGGTGCCCTTTGTTTAAAAAACCAAAATTGCGGTACAGATGAACCCTGGGGGCTGCGGGCCAGGGCAGGGTCAGGGCAGAGGCGCAGCAATGGGAGTTGCCACCCACTTGGGTTGTCAAACGTCGAGTCATCATCAATCACAAGCTCCACCCACTGCCCGGGCTTCACCGCCGCTGTGGAGTTGACCTGCAGCGTGACAGGGCAGGTGGCAGGAGATGGGAGCAGGCACGGCGAGCGACTGGCCGGCAGGGTGCTGGGGCCCACAGCCTGGGCCTGAGCGCCGCTGTGAAGCTGACCTGCGGCGCTACACAGGGCGCAGGGGAGAGGGCACGCGGCAGTGGGTGGGAGCAGGCAAGGCGAGCAAGCGGGTTCTGCGCAGCGCAGGGCGGCGCCTGGCTTGGGACACCGGCGCCGCCGCTGCCGCCACCGCCGCCGCCGCCACCGCCGCCGCCGCCTCCCAACAACAGTGGGTCACCCACCTTGAGCACCGTTGATCCACGCGTGATCTCCGTAGATACCACCAGCTTCGCCAGCTCCCGTGGTCCGGGCTGTTCCCGCTGCAGGCGGCGCGTGGCAGGGGGGCGGGGGAGTCGCGGCGTGAGAGCGACGCAGCAACTGATGGCTGGCAGGCCCCCTGCCAGTGGCGCGAGCTGCGGGGGGCGTCTGCGGGCAGGTGAGACGGCGCAGCAGGGAGGAGCGAGGCGGGTGAGGCAGTGCCAATGCTTGGCGCCCACGCCCAGCTGCTCGCCCCGTCCATGCCGCTGCAGCAACACCAGCTGCTGCTTCCGAAAGCTGCTGAGATTCAGTGTGATGATACCGGAGCAGGCTGGCGCAGGCGTCGCCACCACAGCGCACCTCAGCACGACCATGCCGCCGCCTGAAGACCACAGCGCTTTGGGCTCGCCTGCAGGGGATGGATGGATGACACAGGGGGGGCCATTTGCCTCGTAATAACGCAACTAGAGTTGCCGGTCGCAACCGAAAGCGTGCACGCATGGCCAACACACGCATGCTCCCGCCCCACCCACCTGTGCAGCTGTCCACGCCATACTGCATGCCATACACGTCGGACAAGGAGCGGGTAAAGACCAGGGTTGTTCGATTCACGCCCGCTCCCTTGATCACCAGGCCGCTGACGTTGGCATAGATAGGTTTAGACAGCAGGAAGCGGCCCGCCGGGAAGCGCAGCACCCTGTTGCCGCCGTAGCTGAGTGCGGCTTGCAGCGCCGCCTGCGCGGGCAGCACGGAGCGCATTGGGTGGCGGCCGTGTGAGTTGACAGGCATCTTGCAGCAGCATGGCCCGTTGCCAAAGAGCCTTGGGACCACTTGCATACCGCATGCACGAACTTCGCCTGTGCGCCTGCGCCTCCCACGCGCTTGCATGCACCAGCTCCGCTTGCACGCCCTGCCAGCTCTGACAGCACACCCGTGGCGTGCGCTGTCACGCATGCCATGCTGGCGCAAGAAAGCTGCACCTGGAGCACACCTGCACGCCGACATCTGCCAGCTGTGTGCTGTTGGCGACGGCGCCAAACATTGCCACGTCAAACACCTTCCAAGTTGTCTGCAAAGGTATGGCGCGCTCGCCGCCTGCACAGGATGGGAGGGCGAGCACCCAGCGGTGCATGCAACGCGAGCTGGTTGCGGCACTTTTGGCGGTGCAGCTGCCTGGCGGCTGCTGCCGAACCATCACAGAGTCGAGCTCGGTTGTCGTACCGCTGCATATCGCTGGCTTGTGGCACTCCCCTAAAGGTGACCGCACAAACCGCGCAAGCCATTGTCCAGCGTTTAGGACGCACCTTTGTATCCAGCCCGGCTCCAGTCGATCGCTCGTTCCGCGGGCAGCCAGCGAGTGGCAACGACAGAGTCGACGGTTGGCGGTGGCGCTGCGCCGCCGGCAGGGAAAGGGGGCGGCGGCGCAGGCGGCGGCTGCGGCGGCGCGGCGGCTGCAGCGGGATGAAGATGCGGCTGTGTGAGCGTTGAGATGCGCAAGAGGCGAGCAAAAGAGCGCAGCCAGAACAGTGCGGACTCGCTCGCACCTGCAGCGCCGCTCGCCACAAGCCCGAGTACTAGCAGCCAAAGCGCCGCCATCAGGGCGACAGTGATGAACGGGAAAGCGCCGTCCACACACGGTGTCATTATGCCACTGGTTGCAACTGCCGCAGCATGCCGCAGCGCTGCGACAGGGTGGGTGCCCGCCAACAACACTTGTACTGCGCTTCACTCAGACCGGCTACCTGCATGGGTTTGCCGCCCCGAGTGAAGCCTCTGCAAGACGTACGACGTGTGCACATGAGTTACTGCTGGCAGAGAACACAGAGAACCAAGGGTGGTAGCGGTTGCATACAGCACTCGTCCAGCATTGCATCACAACACAGTTGGGGTTCTGGCCGCTCGCTAGCCAGGCACGCCCTGCAACAGCCTAGGCACTGCGCAGCAGCGTCTCGAGCCAGCCAACGGCGTAGGTGGCTGGCGTGTGCCCTGCTGCAAACCAAAAGTGATCAGCCCCAGGGAACACACGCAGCAGCAGGTCCCGTCGTGGCGCCCCGGGGAGCGCCTCCACTGCTGCGCCGCCGCCACTGCTGCCGCTCCGTGCTGCTGCCGCGGCGGCCGCCGCTGTGCCTGCTGCCGCCGCCGCTGCATCCCCCTCTGGCTGGTAGCTGTCGTCTTGCCGCAGCAGCGCCCCGCCGCCCTCCAGCACCGCCTGCCGCAGCGCGCTCTCGGCAGTGAACTGGTCCTGCGTGGCGGCAGGCAGCGGCAAACGCTCGCAAATGCGGCACACGGGTGGCACGGCAGACCCCAACGCGTGCATGCCTCGCCACAGGGGCACGCACGAGCTAGGAAAGACTGGCGTGCGCGCTGTGCGCCGTGCACAGCAGCAAGGTGCGTGTGGCGGCGCATCCCGGTCCCCTCGAGCACAGCACAGCAGCAAGAGAAGTGCGCGTGTCGTCGCACCTGGTCTCCCAAGAGTACCAGGCGCGGCACGTGGCTGGCGCGGCAGACCTCTGCAAAGTGCTTTTTCGTCTGCAGCACCCAGGACAGGCCCCCCAGCGGCGGCGAGACGCCCACGTAGGCCGCGACGTGCGGCGACGCCAGCGCGTGCGCCGCGACGCAGCAGCCCCAGCTGTACCTGCATGGCAATGATGGGAGGGGGTCCGCGACGAGGGGGGGAGGGGGATACGCAGCGCATACAGGGGGGGGGCTGCATGGTCAGCCAGGTTGGCTGTCCAGCACAGATGCAGGCAGGAGGTCGTTGCGCCACCGAGGCCCGCGAGCTCCGTCCGTTGCCCCCGTCCCCAGCAGGCGCACCCAATGAGCACCACGTGCTTCTCCGGGCCGGGCAGCTGCGCTGCAGCGTACTCCACAACGTCCAGCACGTCCGCCATGTCGTCGCCTCCCAGTATATTTATCCTGCGGGGCACCGGGCGGCAGGAACAGACCGAGGTGATGCGTTCAATGCCAGCAGGAGCTGACCCAGTTCATGTATTGGGACGCGGAGCGCACAAACCAACTTGCCTTCGATCTGCCAAGCTCCTTCCCGTGCGCACCTCACAACCGACCGTCCTCACCTTCCGGCGGAGCGGCCGACGCCTCGCTGGTTGTAGCGTAGCACCAGGCTGAACGCCGGGCTGGCAGTGGCGGCCCTGCAGAGCGCAGCGGTGACGGGGCCGGCAGGCGGCGGGGACGACGCCGACGACAGGTTTGAAGCCAGATCAGCATGCAATGCTTGAGTGCAGCTGCTTACATGTTCGCCTGCGCCTCCACTCCAGCAGCTTACCTGAACAGCTCGGTGACGATAGGGTCGTTCATCGAACCGCCAAGCAGCGCGTATGGATGGAGGATCACCGCCGCGGCGCCGCCCACCCGCTCCGGCGCCGCCACGGCGAGCGCCTCGAGGTCGCCTCGACGCGTATCGATCATCAGTCGCTGCTGCTCTGGGCGCGCCGACATTGCAGGCGAGCAAGGCAGGACCGAGCGAGAGGGCGAAGAGCGAAGGGCCAACGGAGCAGAAGCGCGCGAGCGGAGCGGAGAATATTTGCTCGAGATCGGTTGGGGACGACGGGCGAAGAAGTGGCAAGCTGAGCAATGTTTTAGAGAGAGGAATCGAGTCGGCGGCGGAACGGTGCCGGTGCCGGTGCCGGCGTGCGTGCCGTGTTGCTGCATGCCGGTCGATCCCCAACCTGCTGGCGCGGCTGCAGCTGCATGGATGAATATTGTGAAGGACTACGACACAACCGGTATATCTTTCGCGGAGGAGCAGAGTGCCCAACGCAACGGCATTGATGGAACTGCCTGACTCGCGGCCCTGCTGCTCTGAGCCGAGCTGTTAGTTGCTGCACGCCATGTGTAGCTTGCAATTCAGTGGCTGCATATGGCCAAACTCTTGGATCTCTACCGTTAGGCCTTGCTGAAGCCCACCGCAGAGTGATGCTGTCTAGCGCTCAAGCCAGGCAGACGTGCAGCATGCAGAGACCTGGCGGGCCGGCGCGCCGCTGCTGCCGCTGGCGGCTGCCGTCCGATGTCAAGCATGCTGCATCGCCTGCAAAGGTTCCGTTGACCTTTGCCAAGTATTTGCAGGTCTACAGCGATCCGTCGACCAGCACACAGGGCTGGACAGGGTTGCCTGACGAGCGCAGCTCGCCGCTCTCCGGCCGGAAGACATGGACGGCTCCACCGTTCTGCTGGTGGCATCCAGCGCAGCTGAAAGCAACATCACAGCGTGGTGAGCGCCCGCCGCTGCCGCCCATGCATACCAGCATGCGCCGCCGCGCGCCTGGCGCTCCTGAAGCGCTGTTTGCAATTCGGATGGCTCGACAAAATCGTCAGGGATGTCGGGGATGCATCGGCGGTGCGCTCCGTGCACCTCGTAACACTGCCGCCGCTGCTGCCGCTGCCGCCAGCCGTTCACAGGGAGCGCGGCCCGGTCAAACCACCAGCCACCGCGTAGTGCTACTTTCGCTGAACGACCCGTGAACGACCCTCCTGAACGACTTTCCGCGACCTCTCCGTTAGCCCCCGCCGCCCTCACTTTCCCTATCAGGAAGCTAAATAAAGCCTGTTTAGCGCAACAGCGGCGTCCCCGCGGAGGACCCTCCTGACGCCCCTTGTGAACGCCCTCTATGCCGCGGCTTCGCCACCTCTGCCCGCCGCATTTGTAACACCGTCTTCCTGCACCGTGCTGCAGGGACCTGCATACCGGCACGTCTCTCACATCCTTCAAGTCGTGCGCCTGCCCGCCTGGCGGACTGTCCCGCCTGGGCCGCGACCACCTGGTAGCTGCGCAGCTGGGGCGTGGCGGCGGCCTGCACTTTTGGGCGTGGCACAAGGACCAGCCGCACCAGCGCAGCTTCGCCGCTGAGCCCCTCACGGCGGTGGCGGCCAGCCCCGATGGCGCCTTTTGCGCTGCCGGCGGCGCCTCGGGCGCGGCGTTTGTTTGGGAGACGTCGAGCGGCCGGCTGCTGCGCACCTGGCCTGCGCATTACAAGGTGGGTGGGGTGGGTGGCACAGCGGTTGTGCCAGAGCCACGCAGACGAGGAGCATGCAACACCTGCCTGGCCTTCAGCGATGGCCAGACACATCGTTTTGAAAGCGTGTTTGTTGCTCTGCCTGCCTCCCTTACCCACCTCTCCCCTGCTCCTGTCGCTGCCCCCCTCCTGCTCGCCGTGCAGGCCATCACCTGCCTGGCCTGGAGCGACAGCGGCGCTGTGCTTGTGACGGGCGGGGAGGACACGCTGGTGAACGCCTGGCTGCTGGCGGAGGTCGTGGATGCCACCGCGGGGCAGAAGCTGCAGGTAGGCACAGCAGGGATAGCAGGATGCTGGGCATGGGGGGATGTGCGGGCAGTGGGGCCTGCATACGGGGAGCGGGGGTACTGCCTTGATTCGCCTGCATGCCTGAGCTGCGCTGGTTCGTCGCCCGTGACGGAACTGCCCCTGCCCACCCTGCCCACCCGCGCGCGCGCTCAGATGGGCGGCCCGCTGCTGCAGCCGCTGCACTCCTGGTCAGACCACACGCTGCGGGTGACGTGTGTGGCAGTGGGCGCCGGCGACGCCGGCGCCCTGGTGGCGTCCGGCTCCCTGGATCGGACCCTCAAGCTGCGCAGCCTGGTGTCTCCGCCAGCTGGCGGGGCTGGCGGCACCGCGGCCGGCGGGCCACTGCTGCGCAGCGTGACGCTGCCGGCGGGGGTGCACAGCCTGGCATTAGACCCTGGAGAGCATGCACTGTATGCCGGCTGCGCCAGCGGCACCATCTATGAGGTGCCCCTAGTGGGCGGCGGCGCAGCGGCGGCGGCAGGCGGCGGCGGCGGAGGCGCTGGCCTGGGCGCGGCGGCGGCGGCGGCTGCAGACGGCGGCGGCAGCGGAGCGCTGTATGCTGCAATGGAGGGGCACAGCCGCGCCGTGAGCTGCCTGGCGCTCACGCCGGATGCGGCCCACCTTGTCAGCGGGTCGGTGGACGGCTCGGTGCGTGTGTGGGAGCTGCGCAGCCGGCAGCCCGTGCGGGTGCTGCAAAACCCCGCAAAGGGCTCCGTCAGCGCGCTGCTGGTGCTGCGCCAGCCGCCGCACCTGCAGATCGGCGGCAGCCACGCCGCGTCGGCGTCGGGGGGCTCGTCGCAGGGCGGCAAGCGCGGCCCGAAGCGTCCCCAGCCTCTGGCCCCTTTCAGCAAGTACCCTGGCGCGCAGGGGGCGCTCAAACCCTGGGAGGGCGGCTTGGTGCTGCTCGACGGCTCGGCGGGCGCTGCAGCGGCAGCGCCCGACTGGCCCGCGGCCTTGCTGGCCGAGCCGGCGGCACGCGGCGGCGCCGCCGCGTCTGCCGCGCTGCTGCCGGCGGCGGCGGGCGCGGCAGGAGCGGCGGCCAGCGGCGCAGCGGCGGCGGGCACAGCAGCGGGCGGCGATGCGGCGGCGCTGCAAGAGGAGAATGAGTGGCTGCGCGGCCAGCTGGCAAGCGCATTGGCGACGGCGGAGCAGTGGGGCCGGCTCAACACGCAGCTGCAGCAGCTGTGTGCGGAGCGGCTGCTGGGGGCTGGCGGCGCAGCAGGCGGGCAGTGATGCGCAAAGCGTCGCCAGCGAGGCAGCAATGCTTGTGCCCCTCTTCTCTTGCACCCCTGCAACTTATTACATGCTACTCCGTCCCCCAATTGGGCTATGATAGCAGCTATGGACGAGGGGTGGCAAGTTTCGACGGGCGGGCGTCGCAGGCGGAAAGGCGGCAATGCTTCTGCTGGATCAGGTGCGACCGCCGGCACATACATCCTCCATCAAGCCACCCGCTGCGGCCTTGCCCACGCGTGTCGACCTTCGTTTGTCGTCCTGCGCAGCCGCGACCGCCTGCCATACCCCGCAAACACTGGAGCCGCGCAGCCACAAGCTGCCAACCGAGCGCCAACTGGCGATGTGCTGCGCGGCAGTGACGGCGGCGGCGGCGGAGCTGGCAGGCGCGCCGCTCTGGCCGCACCTGCAGCATCGGCTGGCCAGCCTGCCACCATCCTGTGCTCTGCCCGCCCTGCGCACCCTCGTGATCTACGGGTTGGGCTCACTGGAGCAGCCTGGCGCCGTGCACATCCGCTACCAGCTGGCGGCTGCCCAGCTGCTGGCGGCAGCGCTGCCTGCGCTGGCGGCGGCAGCGGAAGCCTTTGATCCAGTATTCACCCCGCTCGACCATGCTGTGCTGGCGCACTGCGGCATACAGGTGGGTGGGAGTTGCGGCTGGGGAGCGCATATGTACGAGGAGGACGTGGAGGGGAGTGAGGGGACAGTGCGAGGGTGGCACAGGGGACGAGTGGCCTGCCGGAATCTGTGGAGCACTGCAGGCTGGCGCCGTCGGGATGCCTGCGCCGCTGCCTGCCCTGCGCCTCCCTACCAGCTCGTAACCACCACGCTCCCCCCACCCCGGTCCAATGCCGCTCCCACAGGTGTGTTCTCAAGACGAGGGCGGCCGCCGCGTGGCGCGCCACCCAACCCTCTTCTTCATGCCGCACTGCGAGGCCGCGCTCACAGACGCCCTGCTGGACGCCAATTTCGAGGCAGGCACGCTGGCCAACGTGGTCATCCTGGGCAACCGGTTCAGCGGCTACCAGCACTCGTGGGCGCTGCCGCACCGCGCGCAGCACGCAGGCAGCGGCGGCGAGCGGCCCGCCACCATGCTGCGGCTGTGCGAGGCAGGAGTCGTCCGAGAGATGCAGATCAGCGAGAGCGGCTTCCCGGTGGCTTCTGCTTTCAACGACCTGGGGCTGCACTGGTTCCCGCCCGACTGGCGGCAGCACCTGCAAGGCGTCCCCGCTGCTGCCTCTGCGCCTGCTGCTGCCTCCCCTGCTGCGACCGGGCCTGTAAGCTGAGGCAGTTACAGCATTGCATACATACGTAGGGTGTTGTACTCAAGCCGGGCAGGGCAGGCGCTTGCTCTGACACTGATGTGATTTGATAAACTCAAGAGCGCAGGCGGACAGATCTGGGGGCCGCAGAACGGCGGTGACAGGGAAGTCAGTGTTAATGTCAATTCTTGTGTCGAAAGAATTCGGCGGCGTGCCGGACGTCAGGGCAGGAGGTTGCTACTAAGAGCGCGTACCAGTGCTGCTGCTGCTACTGCTGCTGCTGCTGCCATGCCCTGTTCTGGCAGCTGGGGGACCGCGGGTACCAACCGCTTGGCCCCTCACTTGGGCGTGGCGCCAGAGAAGTAGTTGCGCATGCGCTGCACGGAGGAGGCGGAGCGCTCGGGGGCCGTGCCGCTGCCGCCTACCGGCACGCCCACATGGAGGAGGGATGGCCTCAGGTCCACGGGCTCACTGGCGGCATGCAGGTCGGCGCCGGCGCCGTAGAGAGGGGCAGGCGCGCCTGCTGCGGAGCCGGCGGTGGCGGTGAGGAAGACTGGGGTGCCGGCGCTCAGCTTGCCAGCGCCCGCCTGCTGCTCCTGCTGCTGCTGGTGCAGGTGGCTGTGCTGCTGCTGCCAGGCCTTCAAGTAGCCAGCGTGCTGGCCAGGCGACTGCTGTGGGACGCTGGTCGGCACGCGGCGTGCGGCGTCGGCGCCCACGCCCGGCTGCGCCGCCGCCTTGCCAAACACGCTGGCCAGCCAGTCGCGCTGGCGGTCGGCAGGCGGTCGAGAGGCGGGGATGGCCGCAGCGGCTGCCGCCGCTGCTGTGTGGGGCTGCAGGCCAGCGCCGTGCAGTGCCGTCGACAGCGCCGTCGCGGCAGCAGAGGGCGGCGAAGCAGGGGGCGAGCCGGAGGCCTTGGCGGCGCGGATGGCCTCCTTGCGCTGCTGGTTGACCGGCACGTGCGACATGGCGGGCACGTCGTCCAGCTGCAGCACCGCCACGCCGTCCGACAGCGCTGCCGCTGCTGCCGCTGCGCCGCCGGCGCTTCCGCGAGAAGGGGGCACAGGCACTGGGGCAGTGGGTGCCGGGGCGGCGGCGGCAGGCTTGGCGCTGGCAGCCGAGCTGGGCCGCAGGATGACGTCATCAAGAATGACGGAGGAGTCACGGGGGTAGACCACGCCGCGCATGCTGGGCGGGTCGGGAAGCAGGCGCTTGACCTGCACGGAGTGTGGTATGTGTGTGGGGTGGGTGGGCGGGGTGGGGGTGGGGGGGGAGGGAAGTGGTGCTTGCAAAGCACAGTTCCAGTAGTAACGCTGTGGCAGCAGGAGGCAATGCGAGAGCCAAGCGTGTCCCCTGCGGAGGCACGCCACCGTGGCAGGCCCGGCAGCGAGTCGCGCCTGCGCAACCTGCGGCGTGGTCTGCGGCGAGCGCACGCCCTGGGGGTACTTGCGGCTGTCGTGGAAGGCCTGCGGGGGGTGGGGGCGTTTGTGGTGATGCTGGAGGATGAGTTGGTCGGTCATGCCGCCGACACAGCTGGCGTCGCTTCTGGTGAGCGCATTGCCAGCATCACACAACCGGCTCCTGGCCCGGCCTCTCCCTCCCTTGACCGACATCTGAGCTGCACACACCTGCGTGTAGCGCAGCGCCGCAGCACAGGTGAGGCCGTACATGCGGCCCAGCATCACGGCGATGAGGGTTCCGGTGCGGCCGTGCCCGCCCCAGCTGCAAGTAACAAAGGGCGAGGGAGGAAGCGGCGATGCAGCACGTCTGGGCCAGTCTCGGTTGTTGGCCTCCCACTCGACCCGCCCTTGCCGTGCCTGGCTGCCACCCGCGCTGCCTCTTTGTCCGCAGCCACGATTCTGTGTCACCAACGATGTCCTTTCCTGGGTCCCAGCCCGCGCACCAGTGCACGTACAGCCGCTCGCCACGCAGGATGCGGGTGCAGCAGTCGTCGGCCAGGCGCGACAGCGCGGCGTCGCTGGTAACGCTGCCGTCGATGATGGGCAGGTGCAGGAAGTCGAGTTTTTCCTGGGGGGGAAGGAGAGGCGTAGGGGGGCGGGGATGGGGGAGGCGAGACGGATTTTTTCAATCAACCAACATGAGTGGTGCAGCACCCCTCGCCAATAACTAAAGTTGAGGAAGGGGCGCTAGAGCGGGTCACAGCAGGGTGCAGCGGCTCGTGGAAAGGCTATCCCCCTGCAGCTGCACCCCGGGCGTGCGCACCTGCAGGATGCGACGGCTGCCGCTCTCCCGCGCCGCGATCAGCAGGCGCTGTGCATCCTTGATGTACGGGCGCAGGCCCTGGCCAGAGCGCCACGCTGACTCAGGCGTATGCAGGCTGAACTCGGCCTGCGAGGAACGGGAAGGGGAGGGCGTTGGCGATGAGGTGATGAGAGTCGCGTTTCGCAAGAGGCATGCCAGGGTGGCGGCCCCGGGAGACCGCCAGACACAGCCGCCGGGGGTGCGGCTGGTGCAGGTTGCCGCCCTTGCAGCGGCCCCCCCGCACCCGCCGTCACCTGCAGGCACACAAAGGTGTTTACCCCCAGCTCCAGCAGGGTGGTGAGGATGCGCTCCGTCTCTTCGTCGTCCAGAGAGGCAGGGTAGGCGCCTGCAAGCAGGAGCCGTTGGGTGCAGGTGGTGCGCGGGTGGGTGCAGGCGCGAGAGCACGTAGCGGGCGCTGCAGGCAAGCAACTGGGTGTGCGCCGCAGCAGTGGGGGCCTCTGTTACTTCGTTCACATTCCCCCGGCCTGTCTTCAAAGCACCCACCAGCCAGCAGGCGGCCGCGCAGCACCCAGTTGGACCAGGGAGTGGGTCCACGGCTCTCGCTGCACGGCAGCGGCGGCAGCGGCGGCAGGCCGTAGTCGTGTGCCGGCGCCGTGCAGGGCTCTCCCCCTGAGGCGTACTGCACCTGCAAAGAGTGACGCGTGGCGGATGGGAATGTGGCATGGTGCAGTTACAGCAGCGGCTCAGGCGACGCGCAAAAGGCGGCGGGGCAACCAAGGGTGCGACCGCCGAGGCCCACCATTTTGCGGGCGCGCCGCCTCAGGCGCGGCTGTCAGCGTCTGCCGGATGCAGGCTGTGCAAAGGAGCGCGATGGCTCCAAGCGGGGCTGGCGGGCGCAGGCGCCGACTTTTCGGCGAGTCAAAGCGGGCAGCGAGTGATGCAGGCAGGGGAAAGCTAGATACCGAGGCGCACGGCCGTCGGGGGAAAGAAGGTGCAGCCGCAGGGGCTCCAGCAAGAGGGTCCGCCGCCCACGCTGCTGCCGCCTGTGCTCTGCCACCAATGCTGGCCTGTCTGCCCCTCTGGGTGCTCCCGCGCCTGCTGCAACATTGCATTCCTCCTCTTAGCTACTTCTCAATCAATCCTAATTAGTGTCCTGCGTGATCAGCCGTCCGTTTGAGCCTCGCCTTGCCCCTCTGACTCTCTCTCCGCCTCCCGCGGTCTTCCGTCTCGTCTGCCGACACACCAAACGCTTCGGTGTTTGTTGAAGCGGCGGCGTCCCCCATACACCGCGCGGCACGCGGCGGTCACCCGTCGCGGCGGCGGCAGCGGCGGCGGCGGCGGCACCGCGTCAGCCTCCACCGGTCCCCAGCTCCGGTCGCTGCCTGGCCGACCTCAAACCGTCGGCCATGCGCATCTGGGCGGTTTCTGACATGCACACCGACTACAAGGACAACCTCGAGTGGCTGCGCGCGCTGGTGCGCACCGGGCCCCACGGCGGCAGCAGCGACGGCGGCGGCGGCGGCAACGGCGCGTTGGGGGGACCTTACGAGGGGCCATTTGACCACGACGTGCTGCTGATCGCGGGCGATGTCAGCGACGCGCTGACCACCCTGGAGACGACCCTGCAGCTGTGCGCCTCCGCCTTTGGCCACGTTTTCTTCGTGCCGGGCAACCACGGTGCGCTTGTGGGGTCCCAGAGGCCCCTAGCGGGGTGTGGTGGGCGATGCCTCGCGCAGTGCCATAGTAGCGCGTGGCACGTGCGGCAGCGCCAGAAGAAAGCATGGCGGCCCGGCGTCTCCCGTGCCGCCAAGCCGACGCTCCCCTGTGCTGTCCCTTTTGCGACCGGCAGACTTGTGGGTGCGGCGCCACGAGCGTGGCCAGTACGACTCGCTAGGTTGGTTTTGGGTAGGGCATACGTGGGCAACATATTGGCTTGCGGGAGTGCGCGTGAAGGAAAGTCAGGTCAGAAGTCTAGCGACCCCATGCGGCGGCGTCACACGCCGCTGCCCGGCCTCGCTCCGTCGCCGTGCCCCGGTGCCCCTCGCTCTCCCCGTCACTCAACCTTGCTGGCCTGCCCGCTGCAGGCAAGCTGGAGGCCGTGCACGCGCTGTGCGCGCGGCTAGGCGTGCACACCACGCCCGCTTGCATCAACGGCGTGTGGATCTTCCCGCTGCTGTCGTGGTACAGCGGGCAGTGGGACCGCGAGCCTGACGTGCCGGGCAGCACACCCATCGACAAGGTGGGCGCTGGGCGGTGGGGGGCGGCCTGGCTTTAGCTCGGCTGCCTTGGGCATGCGTGTGTGCACGCCTGGGCCTGTTGTTGCGTTTGGGGGACCCATTTTGATGTGCCAGGATTACATCTGATTGATTAAGATATTCGACGTGCTTGCCCTCATCAGCGGCAAGCTGGCTGGTATCCACCCCTCCGTCCCATCCCGTCAGAACCTCCTCCTGGCCCACCCGTCTGCTCCTGCCAGGTCATGATCGACTTCCACGCGTGCCAGTGGCCCAACGGGCTCAACTCAGCAGACGACTCCCTGGCCGACTATTTCGATGCCTTGAACGAGCCGGCGTTCAGCAAGGCGCTGCAGGCGCGTGGCAGGGGGGGCGAAGGCGCAGCACGTGTGCACGGCTGCGCCAGCCGAGGAGAGCAGAGGGAGGAGAGCGCAGGCGGCGTCCCATCCGTGGCACGGTCCCTTCCTCCCCCTGGGAGATGCCTTCCCTCGTCTCCGTGTGTGTTGCAGGGAATTGAGGAGGAGACAGACGCAGCGGGGGGCAAGCGCCCACCAATCATCTCCTTTTCCCACTTCCTGCCGCGCCAAGAACTGCTGCCAGAGAAGGTGGGTGAGGAGGCAGGGCGGTTTGCAGGCCATGCAGGGGCGGCACCGCCAGGGAGCTACTAGTCTGACTGGCCCAGCAGCGGTCCGTCGGTTTGCTGGGCGTGCTGCAGCGCAGCACCTCGGCAGCACCTTCAACTCAGCTGCTGCTCTCCTGGCTGCGAAGCTGCTGTTCGCCTGGCTGCAGTGTGCGTGCCGCTACCCACGGCACTGTGCGTCACATGCGCTGCCTTGCAGTGCGCCGTCTCATTCCAAGCCGCCCGTCACCTCCCCTGCTGCACACACCAGCCGTGTCTGCCAACACCTGCCCCCCCCCCCCCCCCCCGCCCCCCCCCCCGCCCCCCCCCCACCCCCCCCCCCCCCCCCACCCACCCACCCACACCCCGTCTGGGTCGCAGCGCATGCTGTACTACCCAAACCTTGCCAAGGCCAGCGGCAGCGACGCGCTGGAGGCGCGCGTGCGCCGCCTGCGCCCGCTGGCCCACGTGTTTGGGCACACGTGAGGCAGTGTGTGTTGTGTTGTTTTGTGTTGTGTTGTCCTGTTTCTACCAAAGGTTGATGCGAGGGAAGGCACGGGTGCAGAGGTGGAATTGGCGGAGGAGCACGCTTGCACAGTGGTGGTGCAGCAGAGGCTCTGCAGTGGAAGACGCGCCGCTCAGTCGGTCGCACGAGCTGCGCAGCTGCGCAGCCTCGGTGTGCAGATCTGGACCGACCACGTGGTCCCGCTTGTGCCGCCCTCCCTGGCGTGCCTTGCAGGCATTTCTCGTGGGACGCCCAGGTCGACGGCATCCGTTACGTGCAGTGGCCGCTGGGGTGAGCTGGGCATGGCGTCATCACAGGGGCGTGTCGAGGCCAGGGGGGGCACGCCGCGGCGCAGCAGCACGCCCCGCTGCCAATCCCTCTGATGATCATTCCTGTCATTCCCTTGCCAGCTGTTGGCGCGCTGAGACCGTCGTGGCCTGCAAATCCTCACTGGCCCCTGGCCCTCCACCCCGCCCCACCCCACCCTACGTGGTGGGGGGGCATGCCCGCCCCGCCCCGCCCCACCCCAACCCCAACCCAACCCCAACCAACCAACCCTGCACCAGGTACCCGCACGAGCACCGGCGGCGGCGCGGCGGCGGCGCTGGCTGGGAGCCGCTGCCGCTGTTCGACACGGACAAGGGGCTTGCGGCGCACCGCGACTGCTACTGGTGAGGCGGCAACACCAGATGGACCGGCGCGCTCGCTCAGCTGCAGCGGCCGGCGGCTGCCGCACCGCGGGTGGCACCACCAGCTCCACATCAGCAGCATGCCGAACATCCCCGTCCTGCACCTGGCTGCACCCTGAAGCTCCCTTTGGCATCGGCCCCGCAGGTCGTCCTATTACGTGTCCAACCGCCGGAACCCTCTCAACGTGCAGCCTGCGCCCTGGGTGTCTGGCTGAGCGGCGCCAGCTGGCTCGGTCGGCGTGCACGGCAGCAGCCGCGCGCTGCCGCCCATTTCTGGCTGCCCCTGATACTACGTGCCTTCTGCACAGTCGACACTCGTAATGCGCTCATATGTTATTCTCCGTGGACCACCCTCAGTAGTTCCTCGGCGCCTTCACCAGCCTGCCGCCCGGCGGGCATGCCATGCCCGCTGGCCTGCGCTTTGACGCAGCGCCGTTTGTCCGCCGTGCTAGCTATACATAGCCTGCTCGTCTCTCAGATCCTCACAGCTATCTAAAATATTTGTGTTCATCCCACTACCGTACCACTCTAAACGTGCATTCAAGCCGCCAGGACGCAGCACAGGACCTGCAGGTGCGCGCGCCGGCAGGTGGACACGACCTGCAGGTGCGTGCGCCTGCAGGTGCAGTTGGGTGCAGGCGGGTGGGTGCTGGGCATGCTGGGGGTCGGTGCACGCGCATGAATGCATGAAACAGTGATGCACCCATCGGGTCAGGGCATACAAATCTTCAGCAGCATCCGATTCAGGTGGAACAACACTCAAAACTGTGGCGTCGGTGAGCAATGCTCAGCACACGTGCTGCAAGAGCGGGTCGGCGCGGTTCGCCTGCCGCCTTTCGCGCGCTGCGCGCAGCGCAGTATGTTTGTTCGTTTTATTCGCCGCGCCCGGCCTGAAATGGCTCCATCGGCGCGCTGCTTGCCATTCTGCGGCCGCTGTCCAGCGCCAGATGCTCGTCGTCGGCCAGATGCTCGTCGTCGGCCCGGCATGCACCCTGACCGCCACCCCTGCCACCCAAGCCTCCTCCTGGAACTACCCTGTGCAAAGGGCTACGCCGCAGCCAACCCCAAGACTCCACGCTGCTCCGCTTGCCCGTCCGGTACCATGGCTGCCACTCCTGGTGCGGGGGTTGTGACAAGTATACGTGCACAGGCAGGAGGGTGCGGGAGGTGGAGCGATGCATAGGCACCATGCTGCAGCCAGCCAGCGTCACTTTCCCGGCCGTCTCCACACATGCAAACCCATCACTGTCAAGTTGCCCTCTCAAATCCCAATGCCCAGGCTACCGCACGTGCACGGCCTGCCCTGTTGGCTCTGCCACCGGCCTGACCCCCACTGAGAACGGCGGCAGCGGCGCCACGGCAGTGGCAGCCAGCAAGTGCGAGCTGTAGTGAGTGATGCGGGAGCTGCGAAGGGGCTTTCCTTGACGCTGGGAGCAACCTGGCCTTGCGAGTGTGGGCTGCGGGTGCGCCGTGCTTTGGAAGCACCTCTTTGGCCGAACGAACCCTCTCATTCCCGCCCCCGTGGACTGCAGCCCTGCCCGCACCTTCCGTCAGACCGCCTTCACCGCCAGCAAGTGCGTTTCGTGCCCGCCGGGTCATGCCACCAGCCTCGCTGTCAGCGCCATCTCCTGCCAGCCAGCCCTGCCCGCCGGGCTGGACCCTGCGCAACCCCTCCGACGTCGTGTGCGCCGTCTTCTCGCCTGGTGGGTGCTTTAGAAGATGGTGGGTGGGTGGGTATGTGGGACGTGGCGCTTGCAGGCAAAGCCACGCATGCAGCGTGCTGTGCACTGCCCTGCTGCACGTGCACATGCTTGCTGATGTGGCCGACCCCCTTGACTTTGCAGGCACCTTCACCGCCAACCCCGCCTCCACCGGCGGGGTGTGCCCATGCCCCACCTGCCCTGCGGGTAGCTACTCGTCTGACAAGGGCAGCGCGACATGCGCGCTGTGGTGAGTGACATGGGGTCAGCCGACGGCTGCAAGCGCTTGTGCTGTGCGCTCCAGAGCCGCACTCCATGCATTGATGCCCTCAGGGAGTACAGTGTCCTCCCCCTCCACCCCAACACTGCCACTCACTTTTCTGCCATGCCCATCCTCTCCGTCCCCCCCGCAGTGAGCCTGTCCAGTACCGGTACCAGCCCTCCCAGGGCTCTACTGCTTGCAGTAGCTGCCACTCAGGTACCGCCAATGACAAGAACGGCGGCGCTGCGCTCAGCGCATGCGGCCCCTGCTCCAAAGGCACCTACGCAGCGGCGGTACCGCTGGGCCACCGGTGGGCAGCGACTCCTGCGACGCCTGCCAGGAGGGCTACTACGCTGATGCCACCGGTTCGTCTGCCTGCATGGTGCGCTCAGCTTGGGGCTTCAGTGCTTGAGATCGCATTTTAGGCAGGCAGCGCTGCGGCTGTGGCCCAGTGCAGCTGTTTTGCTTGTGCTCACATCCGCTCATGCCTCACCTCCTCAATTCACCCGCCCTGCTGCCGCAGCCCTGCCCCGCCGGCTCTGCCTGCCAGGCCAGCAGCCCCAGCAGTGCCCAGCTGGGTGCTCTGCTGCCGCAGCAGCGCTCGCTCGGGCGCCTGCCTTCCAAGCACGGCAGGCACCTACAACTCCAAGCCCAACCAGGCCGTCTGCCTGGCTCGCCCTGCCGGCTCCTACTGCCCCGGTGCCGCTCAGACCAAGGTCACAGCGTGCCCAGCAGGCACCTTCCGTGCCCTGCCTGGCGCGACCACCACGGCCGACTGCTCAGCCTGCGCCATCAACACTATCGCCGCCGTTCCTGGGGCGAAGACATGCAACAAGTGCGCCGCAAACGCCTGGACGGGGCGCCTTGCTGGGCAGAGCAGCTGCTGGCCCCTCAACCAGAAGCTGCCTGCCACCGGACGGGCGCTGCTCACCCTCGCAGAGGTGTGACACGTTTGCTGCTGCCTGTCGCGGCTTTGCCATCGAGATACTTGCTTCCTTCACAGTTCCTCCGCCCCGAGATGGCACCGCCTCCCCTGGATTCCCACCTATTGTTTGAAACTTGTTCCATCGATGCTAGATACATGTATTTGACTCAGAATTGCTTGAACTAACTTCTCTCGTGATATGGCTTCCTTGATATGCTTGGCCTCAGAAACTAACCATTGTGAATTCGCAGCAGAGTTGCCGCACCGTGGCAGGAGGTGTGGGACCTCTGCTGCTGCTGCTGCCGCCGCTGCATGGCGCCGCCCCTGCCGCTGTGATGCTATGCCGCTGGTCCTTCCAATCAGGTTGTTACGGAGCGTCGCGCTGCACGGCTAGGTTTCGCTATGGCCAAGAGTGCTCCCAACACATTCAGGCCGTGCGCGACCTTCAGGCTCGTCGGCGCTGTCACAACTGCGGCCTTCGTAGATGCGGTGCACACTAGCCTTAGCATGACTGTATCGCAGCAATCGAGATTGTCCGCACAGCAGCAGGTGCGCCGCATGTTGAGTGCCGCCGCCCGCGCCGCCGCTGGCCGCCACTGCTGCTGTTTGTCCCGCCCAACTCAAGCTTGCACCTGGTTATTGTCTCGGCCTGGTGCACTCAATGCCCTTGCAGCGAAGAACAGCAGTCGACAATGCAGTCCTGCAGACGCTCCAGGTGCTGCCCGTAACAGCAGAGGCAGCAGGCGCGTGCGACGCAGCGGTACCGGTCTGGGGGAGGGCCGTCAGCATGGTGCTGACGCAGGAACAGGAGAGCGGCTGCAGAGTCACCAGAGGCGCTGTACTGCTATGTCAGCACGCAATTGCAGACGGGTGCGGCGCAGACGTCGGCAGCGCATCCAGATAGAGTCGACATGGCAGCGCGGCGGGTTGTGTGCGTGCCAGGCACCGGCGAGCCCCGCTGTGCACAACACGCCAGCGGTGGCCAGGAGTTGCCGGCGCCGATGGGCAGATGAGCAACCGCTGCTTCTACACGTCAGGCACAGAGCCAGGCGTGGTGAATATGCGGGGGCTCAGCTGCGCACACCATCTTTACCACTCACTTCTCTCCACCCTCCTAGGGTGATTGACTGACTGACTCACTGACTGACTGACTTACACCTGCTAGAGCAAGTGAACGACTACCCTCTGCCCTCCTGTGTAAGCTGGGCCACTTCTCTTAGTGCCCAGACGCTGGCCTGGGGATGTTGCAGTTCAAGCATGTGCCGCTAGCATAGGAACCGCGCTTCCTCAATCCACGCTTACAGGTGTACGCTTTCCCTTTTCTTCCAGTTCAAGCACCGCCGCCTGTGCCGTCGCGGCGAGGGCGGCAGCGTGGCACCGCCAGCCAGCCAGCAGCGCAGCAGCAACGGCAGTGGGAGGAATAAGACTGCCAAGACGATGATGAGGAGGATTCTGGCGACATCTCCGACATAATCCTGGCACCTACGCAGCAGGATCCCACCCACAGCCAGATCAGCAGCCGCCCCGTCGTGCAGCGGGTTGCAGCGGCAGCGGCGCATATGCCGCTGCCGCTGCAACCATGTGCACAGCTGTGCATTGGCGACGTCGTTGCAGTTGTGGCACCCTCAAACAGGGGTCCGTCGGACTCGAGAACTGAGGGCTCAAACAGGGGGGGTCAGCGGGCGCGCTCGGTGGCATAGAGGGGGCAAACAAACACAATGTGGTGAGTATTCTCAACGCCGCCAGGCTGCTCGGCAGCCACGCAGTGTGGGCACAGGCGCTGCTCGCGCGCCACCCTGCGGTGGCGGCCCGTCTCCTCGGCGCCCCAGTGCTTGCTGGTCCGCAGCTCCGTGAGGCCGCGGCGCCAGCGCAGTTCGCGCACTGCTGTCACATACTCTGCTCTGCTGTAGCCGTCTAGAGTGCAGGCCTCTGGCCGCACCAAGTAGTGCCGCAAGAGAGTGTGTTGCGGCTGCGCTGCTGCTGTCGCCACGCTGCTTAGGTGTCGCTGCATCGCTGCCTGCCGTACGCCGTCGGCGCTGAGCTGCTGCTGCTGCTGGGGGTCAAACTCAACCCCCACGCACTGCAGGGCTGCCGCTAGCTGCGCTGCCCACGGCTGTTGTGCTGGCTCCAAGTCCTCGCAGTCTGCTGCAAGCTGTAAGGCCGTCTCGAGAGCCTGCTGCATCACGCTGCCGGCTGGCGCCGCGACGAGGCTGTTCCAGAAGCGTGCCGCGTGCAGGAGCCAGCGCACGTACAGCGGCGGCTCGCCGAGCTCCGCAAGCACCGTGGCCGTGGGGGTGCTGGCGGGCAGCCCCAAGAGCTGGCGCTGAAACTGCAAGTGCAGCGTCTCCGGCTCCGATGGGACTGTGCCGCCGACTGATGACAGGCCGGGCTGCCGCCACCACCAGAACGCGATACCTTCTAGCTGTTGCAGGCCAGTGGACCTCCTGAGCAGTGCTGGAGGAACGCACTGTACCGCCAACAGCAGCCCCTCACTGTGTATACGACGCGGCCGCACGAGGACGCACGCACGCACACACGCACGCACGCACGCACGCACGCACGCACGCACGCACGCACGCACGCACACTGCCGCCGCATGTGCTCGAGCAAGGGCTGGCAGGCTGGGTTGACAGGACAGGCATCGTGCAGGCAGACAGGCGCAGCAGACGGCGGCGATCCCATACATTATGACCTTATGTAACTCGAAAGCGAGCGCTGCGGCCTGGCGCGCAGCGACCATGTCCCTGCAGGTATACGTTGACGTCCTGAAGACCACAGACGGGCACTAGGGCAACTCTTAGCGCCATTCCCATTGGACCTGGCGCGACCCGCCGGTCCCGCTGCCTCCATCGGCTCCAGAATGTGTGTATTCGCATGCAGAAGGGTTGGTAAGGAGCGGCCGAGGAAATATCGCCCGCAGAAGGCGGGGCGGTGCCGTTTGGGTCGTTTGGCGAGTAAACTTGCCAAACTTGCCCAGTTTAGAGAGTTTGCCCAGTTTGGGTCGTTTTGCGAGGACGGCTGATCGCCCTCGCACTCAGGATGCGCGCCCGCAGCGCCGGCTCGCCCAGTCTGTGTGAGTGCCTGGCTCCAAAATTCGGCAGAATGCCCGTTTAAGGCATGGCCAGATCCGGAGTCGAACAACGAACGTCACTGTTGGCAACGCTCGTACGTTCGTGACACGCCTGGCCGCGGGCTTCCTTCCTTCCTCTGGTCCGTTGGTCCAGCTCATCGAAGGTTGGCGAGCTGTTAGAGAGCCGCACTGGCTGAAACCAGCGGCTGGAGGGGAAACCATGCCTCGCCCTCGCGGCTTCTCCGTGGCCGTGGCTGTGGCATGCCTCATACAGATATGCGGAGGTGTCTTGGGAGAGGAGTGAGTCGCGGGTTGCGGGGGTGCCGCCGTCCGCCTGCTGGGCGGGCCCTGCCGCAGCCCGCCTTTCCCGTCCTGACCAGCGCGCCTACTACGCGTGCTGCTGTCCTGTCCTCACACGCTCCCCCGCATGCCATTCACGTGTCCTGCGCAGCATAGTGGCATTTGAATACTTTACCTCAAACACCGCGAATTCAGAGTCCGGCGTGAGTGCTGGCCGCTGCTACCCATGCACTGCTTGCTCGCCACCCCGCCGCCATGGCCAGTTGCCTGCTTCATGCAGCAGCCCACGCAGCCAGCCACATCCATGCGGTGCTGGAGGATTTGCGTGCTGCCACCTGCGCGGCTGCACGACCTGGCCATCTTGCCAGCTGCAAATGAGCAGCCCTGACCCTGGCACCCCCGCTGCAGTCTCGATTCGGCAACATTTTTACTGTTCCGGCAACGGCTGCGGGTTGGAAACCATTAAACGTCAGCTGGCGGCTCCAGGCTGCAAGCACCACGCACTCTTGCGGCACCGGCGGCGTGGGCTGCGCGTTCTACATCCGCGTCTATGCGGGCACTGCAGGCGGGACATCTTCATCGCCTCCCAGGCTCTCCGGCAGCCCCCTGGCCACAATCTCTGTCTCGGGGTTCAAGACAAGCACAACACCTACCATCCGCGAGTTCGCGTTCCCCGCAGAAACCTCGTACTTCAGTGCTGGGAACTACATCGTTGCCGTCGAGGCACTCAACATGACGAGTACTGCTGATAATCTATCTGGGATGGGCTTGGCTGGGATTAGGTAAGGGACGAGCGGCGGCGATCAATGCACAGAGGCAGAGGGTGTATGCTGGGTGGTCTGCCTTTTACAGATATGACCGCTGTCTGCCCGCTGGCCGCGTGCCGATTTTGCGCAAGGGTGGAAATCTCTATAACAACCGTCAACTGCTGCTGCTATTGCCCCCTTCAGGAGCTCATTGACGACCTTTCCAACCTGGCAAGCAAAGGCATGGACATACATGGGTTTCTTGCGGAGTTCATTATCCGCGGGCTCCGTTAGTGAGTTCGCCCTCGCCCCCCCCCTGGCACGCCGGTTAACCGCATGCATGCACAGGCCTAGGCAGCCCGTTGCGGGGCGAGCCAGACGCAACATGCCTTGTGGGCCAAGCAGCCAGCTAACGCAGACAAACAATGCATTGCCCCCATGCAGCCAACACCTATTTTGGCACCAACGCGAATGTTGCCATCGACTTCAAACTGACCGCCTCAGTGACAATGTTTCCACCTCCAGCTCCCAGGTGTGCTCTGAGTTTAATGTTAATTTGCACTCCTCCCAGATGTGCTCTGGGATTAATACAAATGCTGAGCAGCGCACCAGGTAGTTCACGCCGTAGCTGACTCTTTCTGCCATCTCACGTCCATTATACCAGCCCGCCACCGCCAAGCCAGCCGCCGCCCAATCCACCTCTCGAACTGTCGCCCCCACCACCATCCCCAAGCCCGCCACCACCCGAGCCTTCACCACAAACGCCGTCCCCTTCCCCTCCACCTCCCTCCCCTTCCCCTCCACCACCATCCCCCTTTCCCCCACCGCCCTCACCGTCACCCCCTCCACCCTCCCCCTCACCACCTCCGCTCGAGCCGCCGCCCCAACCTCCCTCCCCAAGCCCACCATCACCCTCCCCAAGCCCGCCACCTCCCAAGCCTTCACCACCACCGCCGTCGTCTTCCCCTCCACCTCCCTCCCCTTCCCCTCCACCACCCTCCCCCTTTCCCCCACCACCCTCCCCCTCCCCCCCTCCGCCCTCCACCTCACCACCTCCGCCCTCCCCCTCACCACCACCGCCATCTCCCTCACCACCACCGCCGTCTCCTTCACCACCACTGCCGTCTCCTTCACCACCTCCACCCGAGTTGTCAGCCCCACCACCCTCCTCAAGCCCGCCACCACCCGAGCCTTCACCACCACCGCCGTCCCCCTCACCACCTCCACCTCCCTTCCCTTCCTCTCCACCACCCTCCCCCTTTCCTCCACCGCCCTCCCCCTCACCCCCTCCGCCGTCCCCCTCACCCCCTCCGCCGTCCCCCTCACCACCTCCACCCGAGTCGTCGCCCCTACCACCCTCCTCAAGCCCGCCACCACCCGAGCCTTCACCACCACCGCCGTCCCCGTCCCCTCCACCGCCCCCCTCCCCATCGCCACCGCCCCCCTCCCCTTCCCCGCCGCCACCCAAGCCCTTGCCCCCGCCGCCCTCTCCGTCACCGCCGCCACCCAAGCCCTCGCCCCCGCCGCCCTCCCCAACGCCACCGCCTCCCTCCCCATCGCCACCGCCCCCCTCCCCTTCCCTGGCCCCACCCAAGCCCTCGCCCCCGCCACCCAAGCCCTCGCCGCCCCCGCCACCCTCTTCGTCCCCACCGCCACCGAAGCCCTCGCCACCGCCCCCCTCCCCATCCCCGGCCCCACCCAAGCCCTCCCCGCCGCCACCCAAGCCCTCGCCCCCGCCGCCCTCCCCATCTCCACCGCCGCCCAAGCCCTTCCCCTCTCCGCCAATCTCTCCCAAGACGACTGCGATCACGTTCGCCGCTGTACTCCCATTAGAGCGCTCCAACTTTGGCGCAACACAGCAGCGGGAGTACCTCAGCACTGCAGTCGCAAACTCAAACGGTGTGCGGGGTGTGGGCGCGGTACGGGAGTGACTACTACACCAAAGCATCCAATGTTGGGAGCGCCTGCGTCGTTGGGCTGCATGCAAGTGCCGTGCTGCGCTCGCCTCCTCACCTCACCTCGCCTCGCCTTCTATCCTCCTTGCCGCTGCAGGCGCCACCAGCGCTCGCATCTTCGCCATCGAAGACGCATCACCTGCCGGCATCCGTGTCAGCACAGAGGTGCGCAGGGCCATGAATGCGTGGGAGCAGCGCTGCAGCCGGCAGCCGAGAACCGGCCATGTCCTGCCAGCACCTACCCTGCCGCCCGTCTGCCGACCCCTTCTTGTCCCCTCCCTGGCATCTGCGCGCTCACTTGTTTAACACCTGTGCACACTGCACCCCTCCTTCCACCATTTCCCTGCAGGTGCTCTTCACCAGCCCCACCACCGCCGAGCAGTTTGGTCAGGCCGTGGCCAATGGGCCGACCTGGCTGCAGGCACAGTACCCCGGAAGCTCCATCGCTCCCTCATCCGTCCTGCTTGACGACACAGTCGTGCTGCTGCCAAAGAGACCACCGCCGCCGTTTGTCATCGTCCGCCGGCGTCAGCCCCCTTTCCCACCCTCACCGCCGCCCTCGCCCCGCAGGCCCCCGCCGCCTCGATCCCCTCGCCCCCCACCCTCCCCTCACCCGCCGCCAAACACACGCCTGCCCCCTCCCCGTCCCCCGCGCAAGGCCCCCCCACCCCGTCCTCCACCGCCTGCGCGGCCGCCTCCACGCAGCCCTCCACCCCCGCGCAAGGCCCCCCCACCCCGTCCTCCACCGCCTGCGCGGCCGCCTCCACGCAGCCCTCCACCCCCGCGCAAGGCCCCCCCACCCCGTCCTCCACCGCCTGCGCGGCCGCCTCCACGCAGCCCTCCACCCCCGCGCAAGGCCCCCCCACCACGCTCGCCCCCGCCTGCGTGGCCGCCACCCCGCAGCCCACCACCCCCGCGCTCAAGCCCCTCCCCCAGGCCTCCCCCGCGCGCAAAGCCGCCTCCGCGCCTCCTGGGCTGAAGCGGTGCAGCGTGATCAGCGCTGCGCATCATCGGGCATGTTCCATGCTCACCAGACCAGCCCAGACTAGACACTCCTGTCCCTGCAGCCAGACGTACTTGAAGTTCCCAGTCACGGCGCCGCCATCCGGTGCAAGGGTGCCCGGGTCGGCGGTTGACTACCCACAACCGCACAACCCTTAAGGCGTCTCCCTTGGCCTTCTCTGCGGGCATGGGTGCCTCTCACCTTCTCGTTCGACTCGTTCGGGTTCTCATTGGCGTGCCACGAGGGTTGCAGCCACCAGGCGGGGGGGTCATGTGTTGCGTGCTGCGTCAGCCCTCTGCACCGGTCGACCCCCTGGCCTGCCTGCTGCAGGAGGCGCAGCGGCGCCACTTTGAACTTGTTACCTGGTCCACAGAGTGTCTCTAGAGACGCGAGGCCGCGCCGGAAAAGCTGCTGAGAGCGAGGGGATGGTCGGGTCCGCGCAAGCCAAGCCCCCTGGTCTCGCCCGCTGCAGTAGAGCGTTGTTACACCGCAATTGAAACGCAAGGCAGGCCGGAGAAGTGTGCAAAGCAAAGCGAGAATGTGGGACAGAGGGCAGGCTGTCGGGCAAGGAAAGCGTGAGCGGCGGCAGGAGCAGCGCGCATCACAGCGCAGCTGCTGCCCAACTTACCTGCGTTAAATGGCTGCCTGCTGCACCAGAGCTGACAGGAGGGGTCCAGGCTGTTGCAGGGCGAAGCTGGGTTGGCTGGAGACAGGTGGACTGCAGCCCACGGGCAGCGCCGCCGGTGCTTCACGTGCGGCGGCGTTTGCCGCCTGCCGTCACCAGCAGCTCTGCATTCACCGCCGCAGTGAGCGTGACCAGCGGCGCCTCAGAGGAATCCGCGTCAGCAGCAAAGTTGAGCTCGGCTGCAGACTCGGCGGGGGCCGGGCGCAGCACCTCGCCGCCGCCGTAGGTGCCCTTGAGGAGGCCGGTGTTGCACCGCAGGTGGTACTTGCCGGTCTGCTCTGCCACACCCACCACGCGGCACGTCAGCCGCTTGCGCTGAATGGTGCTGGTGCCGACCTTGCCCATGCTGGCAGGCTTCAGCAGCACGGCATCGCCGATGTCGAACTCAGCGCCGCCCTTGCCGCCCTGGCTGCGGATGCGCTGGCGGTTGCGCACGTGCAGTGCCAGCACCTGCTCCTGGTGAGCGCCGTGGTGGGCGGTGAGGATGGCTGTCGATGTAGGGGGAGGAGGAGAAGAGCAGCAATTGACATGCAGGGTGGAGATGGTGGGCGTGCGCACTGCACCACAGCCGGCCTGCCCAACTCTGTTTATGTCTACCCCAGCTCAAACAGCCCAGTCAGACTCACCCGCTGCCTCTGCATCAGCGCTGGTGCCAGCTCCATCGCTGCTGTCGTCCACCTTATCCAGCTAATCTGCAGCATGGAGGTACGAGCGCTCATGTGGGAGCAGCCACTGCTTCATGCGCCCCCATTTGCAGGCAGGCCCCCAACGAATGGTTTGCCCGCCGCTCCCAACATCACTCCCACACTCACCAGCAGCGTCGCACTCTGCTGCAATGGCTGCCAGCTGATCCAGCAGGCTCGTCGCTGCCCGCCGCTTGCCTGATGGGCTGCGCATGGCTGTAGCACGCTGCGGCAGCGCACGAGTGGGCACCTCGCCCGCCTCGTCCAGCAGCTCATCTGCCACCAGCTGGCTCAGCCGGCCGCCTGCATTAGTGCGGGTACTGCGCCGCCCCAGGGGAGAAGCGGTGGCAGCAATTTGCAGCGTTGCCTCGTCCAGCGCTGCATCGTCGCTTGCCTCGTCTTCGCTATCCGAGGGCAGCACCAGTTCTGACAGCGTGCGGCGGCGCTTGGGCTGCGCTGCGCTGCCTTTGCGCGTGGCAGGGGCTGGCGGGGTGTCGGCATCGTTCGCCTCAGCCGAGGAGGTGAAGCCCAGCAGGCGGACAATGTCATCCAGCAGTGGCAAGTTCATGTTGGAGGGCAGCGTGCCGAACAGCGCCTTGGTGGGGGCCATGCCGCCGAGCGCGCTGGTGGGCGAGTTGTTGACCATCTGCATCACTGTCAGGACGTGGAACGCCCAGCTGCAGAGTGCAGGGGATGGGTGTGGGTGGGTGGGGTGTGGGTGTGGGTGGGGTGGCGTGGGGGCGGGGGGGGGGGGGGGGGGGGCAGCGCTGAACCACAGCACAGCACAGCAGCACTGGACAGGAGCGGCAGGAACACGACAGCAGCGTGCAAGCAGCACTGGACAGGAGGGGTAGCAGCACGAGCTGCAATGCACGCAGGCACAACAACACTGGACAGGTGGGGCAGCAGCAGAAGCTGCAGCGTGGAAACAGGAACCACAGCACAGCAGCACTGGACAGGAGGGGCAGCAGGGGCAGCAGCACGAGCTTTCTGTACTCACTCGAACAGCGGGCAAGCCATCAGCAGCGCACGAATCTGACGAGGGACGGGTAGGGGATGTGCACACAGCGGTCAGAGAGAGAGAGCTGTGGGCTGGACCTGCAGCACTGCCGCTGCATCAGCCATACCGCTGCCACACACGACCACCTCCGACCACCTCAACGCCACCAGCAGCAACAACAACAGCAGCAGCACACCAGATTCCTCTTCGCACATTGCCCGGCTCCTACCTTGTTCTTGAGCTCGCGGTTCTTACGCTCCACGCAACCGTTGGTTTCAGGATGGCCGGGCATGCTCTTGGCGTGCCGCACGTTGAACAGCTCGCACAGCTCTTTGACCTCCTTGCCGCAGAACTCCAGGCCGTTGTCGGTCTGTAGCTTGGCAGGCACCTGCGTTCGCATGAATTGAAAGTAGAGCTGCAAGGGAACGACAGGGGTGCGTGGGGGTGGGGGTGGGGTGGGGCAGAGTGAAAGAGAGCGCAAGACGAGGCATGAAGCAAGCGAAGCGGCTGGTCGCTGGTCGGCAGCGCTGGCCGGTAGCGATGCCAATTAGCGTTGGCACCAATCAATGACAGCAAGTGCTTGCAGCAAAAACTGGCAGCAAGCGCTGGGAGGAAGCGCTGGCAGCAAGTGTTGGCAGCTCACATGCCGTGCCACGCCAATGGTCGTCTTGGAGGCCAGCGGGTAAAGCCAGCAATAGCGGCTGAAGACGTCGATCACCACCAGCACGTAGCGGTAGCGCTCGTCACGCCCTGCTCCTAGGTCGATCAAATCGGCCTGTGGGTGGGAGCATGCAGGTATAGAAGAGGTGGTTGGGTGTGACAGTGGTGGGCAGCACATCCCTGCAGCTTCATCGCAGCTTCACACCAGCTTCACAGCAGTTTCCAGGCGCTGCAACCCTGCAGCTGAACTGACCGCCAGGTGCATCAGGGTCATGATGGCCACAATGGGGTGCACGACGCGCTTCTCAGCAGGCTTCTTGGCGGCCATGTCGGCACGCACGGGGCACTCGGTGCACCACGCCTTGGCGGTCTCCACGGTGAACCCTTCAGCACCGTGGACCAGGCGCGGCTGGCCGCCTGGTGCAGGCATCAGCTGGGTGGGCACGGCGTGGTGCAGCTGCGCAGCAGCGGGTGGAAAGGGAGCACAGAGGTGTAGAGTGCGGGGAGCGGAGGCAGCCGGTGGCGGCCGCGACAGGCTGTACAATCGGCTGCCTCGCACAGGCGCAATGCTGCAGTCTGCACCACCACCATTGAGCACGCACGTGGTGGAACAGGCGGGCAGGGGAGTTCCAGCCCTGGCCCTGGATGCCGTGATGCTTGGCGAAGAAGGCGGGCACCTCCTCGGCGGCCACCACCAACACCTTGCGCGACACTGCGATGCCCAGCTCGTCGTTGCGGGACACCGAGCGCAGCAGGACTTCTTTGCCGTCAATTGTCTTGTCCAGATGGAACTGACGCAGCAACCTGTTGCTCAGCTCCTTGGGCTGCAATCGTGGGCAGCGCACAGCGGGGGATGTGTCCGTTAATGATGGGCACGGCATCAACAGTTCTGCCATGCCTGCTGCCCTCCTGCTGCCCTCGTGCTACCCTGCCCCGCTTCATCCAGCAACTCCAGCCCTGCTTACAGATACAGTATGCTCACCTCCACATCCCAACGCGGCAGGACCAGCTCAGCATCCTCCTGGTCCCCTCCCGCGCCCCGCCGCCGCCGCCCGCTGGCGGCAGGTGCCTGCGTTACCGTCAGGCCCTGCTGTGCCCGTTTGCGGCGCATGATATAATCGATTTGAGCAAGCGGAAACACATTGTGCTGGCGGCTGTTGCTCCAGTTGTCTTCCAGCTGCTGCTTGACTGCAGCTGCAGCAGCCATTTTAAACTGGGGGCGGGAGCGGGGCGCGGGAGGGTTCCACAAGGATGTGAGATGACCTTGAAGGATGTGGGAAGAGCGAAAACGTGATCAGGGGCCGCTACAAGCCGGGGGGTCCACGGGTGCAGAGGGCTGACGCAGCACGCAACACATGCAGTCTGGTGTCGGGGCTTCCTCCTTTTAGGCTCGCGATGGGCTCGCACAGCACGGGAGCCTAACATGGGAGCGCAGCACAATGCGCCGCAGCTCCCTGGGCTCCCCAAAGCTTTGTGGCAACTCTCCCAATGCTCACTCTTCGCTAATTATTCGTGCACCCTGCCACCGGCCCCACGGGCTCGGCGCTGGGCTGCTGCCGAGCCCAGCTTCGGGGCGCGGCCCTGGCGCCGTCGCCCCGCCCCGCCCCGCAAGCTGCCACACCCGTTGTCGATTCGCAGAGTCGTGGTGAGCAAGAGGGGTCACTTTATATTGCGTGTTCACTATGCATGCCTCGCTCACTCTTTCAGAGAGAGTTGAGGGCCCTCGTCCTTCCCGTGGCAGCACGAGGGGCGAGGGGCGGGCGGCATGCATGCATGCGGATTGGGCGCACGGCCTCCTTGCCGCCGCCGCCGTTGCACCCGCCCTTGCTCATTTATTTGCGCTGTGATGACAAAAAATGCGAAGTGATTCCTGATCCTTCTTTTCCAACCGCTTATTGGTTGAGCGCACCACGACCTGCCTGTTCTTGTCGTCATCGAAGCATGCCTGCCTGCCGTTTGGCCTTCCCGCACCTGCACCTGCATACATGCACACGCTGCACCCACATAATGCCAGACATCCAGCGCTTGTCGGGAGAGGTTCAACTCCCTTCAGGCTCACTCAGTTCGGGCAGACCAGAAGGGCCTCCTATTCAGCGGGTGAATCACGTACAAACCCTGTACCTGGCTGAAGTTTGGTCCACACATCCCCACCCCATCCACGCTCCTCCCCCTTCCCCGACGCTGCACCGCTTGCACCCCCTCCTGCCACCCTCCAACCTGCCCTGCTTTCTCCCTCCCCCTGCCTGCCCGCTCAGGTGCCGTCCAGGCCCAGGCCGAGTCACGCCACTTTGGAGCCCCATCTGCCCGTCAACCCGCAAGGTCAGTGCTTGCTGCGCCTGCCTGGCGCTGCCGTGCCTGCCGCTGCCCTTGCCTGCCAGCCTCGCCAGCCGCCTCGCGATGTTCCATCCTGGGGGTGATGGGCTGCCCCCTCGGGCAGCCCGCTTGGACCTCCGGGCCACAGATTGCGTAGAACGACCGCGCGGCGAGCAGGGCTGCGGCAGCGCCAGCTGCCGTATGGCGGCCCGGGGCCTCGGCCCCGGGCTCGCTCCGCCAGCCGCCACATCCACTATACCCACCTGCCAATGTGCCTGAACCTCGCTTGCACTCGTTTGCCTGCTTGCAGGACGTGCACTCGTAGTGTGACGCCTCTTGCGCCATGATGATGCGTCGTCCACAAGCGAGCGTGTCGAGAAGCGGTCGTCTGCTGAGCCAGCGCTCCAGCCTCCACTATTTCTTTACCGCCGCAGCTTTGCTGCCATCTTCCACTATGTATGATATCCGTCCAGCACACCTGTAATGCTATGAGCTTGAGAAGTGGTGGGCAGGAATGATGGCAGAAGAGGCAGGGCGTGGACGGAGGCACCAGGCAGCGTGCCCGCCCGCGGACGGTGGGCCGGCGCGGGCGGGCAAATTGGCTTTGCACTCGCCCTCTCCGGATTCCCCACGCACAATGTTCGTCTGAGAAGCTTGTTTGGACAAGACCGCGGGCGGGTTTGAGCGCCCACCAAACTTCCAACCGCGAGTCCTCGGACTCGGGCTCCTCGTAGCGTGTCCTACCGCGGAAAGGTGTCCGCCTCGGCGTGACGCAACCGGCCGTGCGAGCCGGGTGCTGGCAAACATGGCCTGCGCGCAGGCGCCCCCGCCGCCGGCCCCCGCCGCCGCCGCTCACGGCACCGGAGCGGCCCCGCCTTGGGGAGTTTCTTCCCCTGGTGCCATGTTCCCCACTAACCCGGGAAACCGAAACATGTCCACGTCCGACATTGACGGAGCGCAGCCCAAGCGTCACACCGCCGAGCGCCACAATGTTCAAGCGGTGGGTGCACACCTGCCTGCTCCTCCACACAAGCTGCCCCTGCCGCCGGTGCGGCTCTTTACCACATCAGGCTGTACCACACTGCTCACTACTCCACCCCTTCCCGTCACCCCGACCGCTGCCACCCAAACTCCCCACCACCGCCAGCAGCGCCCCGCCGACCCCGGCATGTCGCCGACGCGCACCACCCGCGTGCGCGCGGTGCCGCACTTTGACTCCCTCTGCGTGGACGACATCCCAGGCACTCGCGGGGGGCTGGCGCACATGCCACGCCCCCGCGCTCAGCCCCTCAACCCGCTTGATCCTGCCTACCAGTGGCTGCCCGTCAAAGAAGTGGGTTGGCCTGGCACAGGGGGGGGGACAGGGGCGACATATCGGTGTTACAGCCGCAGCGTGCTGAGTTTGAACCCCACAGGAAAACAGCCGTGGGTGGCATGGTGGCGTGGCATGAGCAGAGCAGCCAGCGCGCGCGCTCCTCCGTCCGCACGAGGAGGGGGAGGCCGGTGTCATGCGCTAGGCCTCGCGCTGTGGTCACAAGCCGTGCGCTGGGGCCGCCACCCTGGCGCAGGAGGTGGCGCCGCCGCTCAAGTTTCTGAGGGACACCCTGGATGTGAAGGACATCATGGGCTGCAAGGTGAGGCGCTGCTGCTATTGCCCCGTCTCACACCTGCTGCTTTACGCTGTGGGGACAAGTGTGGCAAGCAGGGCGAGACACCGCTGCGTGGTGTCTGGTGCCGACTCTTCACGACATGAGCGCCGCAGGCTGGCGCATGCTCTGCTGCAATGATGTTGCACCACCAGAGCCTGTGCCCGCCCACCTCCTCCCCTCGCCCATATGTGCACACCTGCACGCTGCCTCCCCTCCCATCCTCCCTCTCTCACCTGTGCACCTACACTCCGTCCCTCCCATGCACACGCAGTCGCCAACCAACACGGTTGCAAGCTGCCGTGGGCCCGCCCGCTGCTCGCGGCCGCTGCAGGCAACGGTTGGTGGTGAGAGAGGAGACGAAGGTGCGGATTGAGCGTGACGTCTGCTGCTGGCGAGACACTCAGGGCTTGCCAGCTTGCGTGTGCTGCACTGCATGCCTCTGCAACGCAGGAGTGAATTGGATATCGGAAGCAAGATGCTACAGGGGGCGCACAGCAGGCGGCAGGGCCAGCGTCTGGCACACTCGAATGGCTCGGACAGCAGCCCAGCCCACAAGCGATGCAGCAACAGCAGAATTGTGGGGGATTGCAGGGCAGGACGGCAACGGAAGAACGCACCGCCGCCTATGGTCGTCGAAATCATTGCAGATGGCACTTAAAGCGTCGCCGCCACCACAGCGCACCTCAGCACGACCAGGGCGCCGCCTGAAGACCACAGCGCTTTGGGTTCGCCTGCAGGCAACGGATGAGTCGGGGGAGGCCATTCGCCTCGCAACAACGTAGAGTTGCCGGGCCTGCGCTGCAGGCTCTCATGGTCTGTTGCCACGGGAAATGCCTGACTCCCTTCACCACAGCGCGCTGATCACCCTCCTCCCCGCATGCCGGCTCGGCAATGCCCCAAGCGAAAGCGTGCACGCATGGCCAACACACGCATGCTCCCGCCCCACCCACCCGTGCAGCTGTCCACGCCATACTGCATGTGTTGCGTGCTGCGTCAGCCCTCTGCACCCGTGGACCCCCCGGCTTGTAGCGGCCCCTGATCACGTTTTCGCTCTTCCCACATCCTTCAAGGTCATCTCACATCCTTGTGGAACCCTCCCGCGCCCCGCTCCCGCCCCCAGTTTAAAATGGCTGCTGCAGCTGCAGTCAAGCAGCAGCTGGAAGACAACTGGAGCAACAGCCGCCAGCACAATGTGTTTCCGCTTGCTCAAATCGATTATATCATGCGCCGCAAACGGGCACAGCAGGGCCTGACGGTAACGCAGGCACCTGCCGCCAGCGGGCGGCGGCGGCGGGGCGCGGGAGGGGACCAGGAGGATGCTGAGCTGGTCCTGCCGCGTTGGGATGTGGAGGTGAGCATACTGTATCTGTAAGCAGGGCTGGAGTTGCTGGATGAAGCGGGGCAGGGTAGCACGAGGGCAGCAGGAGGGCAGCAGGCATGGCAGAACTGTTGATGCCGTGCCCATCATTAACGGACACATCCCCCGCTGTGCGCTGCCCACGATTGCAGCCCAAGGAGCTGAGCAACAGGTTGCTGCGTCAGTTCCATCTGGACAAGACAATTGACGGCAAAGAAGTCCTGCTGCGCTCGGTGTCCCGCAACGACGAGCTGGGCATCGCAGTGTCGCGCAAGGTGTTGGTGGTGGCCGCCGAGGAGGTGCCCGCCTTCTTCGCCAAGCATCACGGCATCCAGGGCCAGGGCTGGAACTCCCCTGCCCATGAATAAACCATATATTCATGACCTCCAGGGCGCGACCGCCGGTCCCGCTGCATCCGTCGGCTCCAGAATGTGTCTATCGCCATGCAGAAGGGTTGGTAAGGAGCGACCGAGGAAACGTCGCCCGCAGAAGGCGGTTTGGGTCGTTTTGCGAGGACGGCTGATCGCCCTCGCATTCAGGATGCGCGCCCACAGCGCCGGCTCGCCCAGTCTGTGTGGGTGCCTGGCTCCAGAATTCGGCAGAATGCCCGTTTAAGGCATGGGCCAGATCCGGAGTAGCATAACAGCAACGTGACACGCCGGACCGCGGGCAAAATCCAGGCTGCCTTCCTTCCTCTGGTCCGTTGGTCCAGCTCATCGCAGGTTGGCGAGCTGTTAGAGAGCCGCACTGGCTGAAACCAGCGGCTGGAGGGGAAACCATGCCTCGCCCTCGCGGCTTCTCCGTGGCCGTGGCTGTGGCACGCCTCATACTTATATGCGGAGGTGTCTCGGGAGAGGAGTGAGTCGCGGGCCGCGGGGGTGCCGCCGTCCGCCTGCTGGGCGGGCCCTGCCACAGCCAGCCTGTCCCGTCCTGACCAGCGCGCCTACTACGCGTGCTGCTGTCCTGTCCTCACACGCTCCCCCGCATGCCATTCACGTGTCCTGCGCAGCATAGTGGCATTTGAATACTTTACCTCAAACACCGCGAATTTAGAGTCCGGCGTGAGTGCTGGCCGCCTGCTACCCATGCACTGCTTGCTCGCCACCCCGCCGCCATGGCCAGTTGCCTGCTGGGTGTGTGTTACAGTCACCCCGCATGGTAGGCCCTCGTGGGACCTGGACGGGGGGCAGTTAGGCATGCCAGACCTACAGCAAAAGTGCAAGCCAGTTGCCTGCTGCATGCAGCAGCCCACGCAGCCAGCCACATCCATGCGGTGATGGAGGATTTGCGTGCTGCCACCTGCGCGGCTGCACGACCTGGCCATCTTGCCAGCTGCAACTGAGCAGCCCTGACCCTGGCACCCCCGTTGCAGTCTCGATTCGGCAACATTTTTACTGTTCCGGCAACGGATGCGGGTTGGAAACCATTAAACGTCAGCTGGCTGCTCCAGGCTGCAAGCACCACGCACTTTTGCGGCACCGGCGGCGTGGGCTGCGCGTTCTACATCCGCGTCTATGCGGGCACCGCAGGCGGGACATCTTCATCGCCTCCCAGGCTCTCCGGCAGCCCCCTGGCCACAATCTCTGTCTCGGGGTTCAAGACAAGCACAACACCTACCATCCGCGAGTTCGCGTTCCCCGCAGAAACCTCGTACTTCAGTGCCGGGAACTACATCGTTGCCGTCGAGGCACTCAACATGACGAGTACTGCTGATAAACTATCCGCGATGGGCTTGGCTGGGATTAGGTAAGGGACGAGCGGCAGCGATCAATGCACAGAGGCAGATGGTGTATGCTGAGTGGTTTGCCTTTTACAGATGTGACCGCTGTCTGCCCGCTGGCCGCGAGCCGATTTTGCGCAAGGGTGGAAATCCCTATAACAACCGTCAACTGCTGCTGCTATTGCCCCCTTCAGGAGCTCATTGACGACCTTTCCAACCTGGCAAGCAAAGGCATGGACATACATGGGTTTCTTGCGGAGTTCATTATCCGCGGGCTCCGTTAGTGAGTTCGCCCTCGCCCCCCCCCCTGGCACGCCGGTTAACCGCATGCATGCACAGGCCTAGGCAGCCCGTTGCGGGGCGAGCCAGACGCAACATGCCTTGTGGGCCAAGCAGCCAGCTAACGCAGACAAACAATGCATTGCCCCCATGCAGCCAACACCTATTTTGGCACCAACACGGATAATGCCATCAACTTCAAACTGACCGCCTCAGTGGCAATGTTTCCACCTCCAGCTCCCAGGTGTGCTCTGAGTTTAATGAGCTCAGGTTAATATGCACTCCTCCCAGATGTGCTCTGGGATTAATACAAATGCTGAGCAGCGCACCAGGTAGTTCACGCCGTAGCTGACTCTTTCTGCCATCTCACGTCCATTTTACCAGCCCGCCACCGCCAAGCCAGCCGCCGCCCAATCCACCTCTCGAACTGTCGCCCCCACCACCATCCCCAAGCCCGCCACCACCCGAGCCTCTACCACAAACGCCGTCCCCTTCCCCTCCACCTCCCTCCCCTTCCCCTCCACCACCATCCCCCTTTCTCCCACCGCCCTCACCGTCACCCCCTCCACCCTCCCCTCACCACCTCCGCCCGAGCCGCCGCCCCAACCTCCCTCCCCAAGCCCACCATCACCCTCCCCAAGCCCACCACCTCCCGAGCCTTCACCACCACCGCCATCCCCTTCCCTTCCACTTCCCTCCCCTTCCCCGCCACCACCCTCCCCCTTTCCCCCACCACCCTCCCCCTCCCCCCCTCCGCCCTCCCCCTCACCACCTCCGCCCTCCCCCTCACCACCACCGCCATCTCCCTCACCACCTCCACTCGAGTTGTCGCCCCCACCACCCTCCTCAAGCCCGCCACCACCCGAGCCTTCACCACCACCGCCGTCCCCTTCGCCTCCACCTCCCTCCCCTTCCCCTCCACCACCCTCCCCCTTTCCCCCACCGCCCTCGCCCTCATCCCCTCCTCCCACCACCTTACCACCACCGCCATCTCCCTCACCACCTCCACCCGAGGCGTCGCCCCCGCCACCCTCCCCAAGCCCGCCACCACCCGAGCCCTCACCACCACCGCCGTCTCCTTTGCCTCCACCTCCCTCCCCTTCCCCGCCACCACCCTTCCCCTTTCCCCCACCGCCCTCCCCCTCATCCCCTCCGCCCTCCCCCTCACCACCACCGCCGTCTCCTTCACCACCACTGCCGTCTCCTTCACCACCTCCACCCGAGTTGTCAGCCCCACCACCCTCCTCAAGCCCGCCACCACCCGAGCCTTCACCACCACCGCCGTCCCCTTCGCCTCCACCTCCCTCCCCTTCCCCTCCACCACCCTCCCCCTTTCCCCCACCGCCCTCGCCCTCATCCCCTCCTCCCACCACCTTACCACCACCGCCATCTCCCTCACCACCTCCACCCGAGGCGTCGCCCCCGCCACCCTCCCCAAGCCCGCCACCACCCGAGCCCTCACCACCACCGCCGTCTCCTTTGCCTCCACCTCCCTCCCCTTCCCCGCCACCACCCTTCCCCTGTCCCATCCACCACCCTCCCCCTTTCCCCCACCGCCCTCGTCCTCATCCCCTCCTCCCTCCACCTCACCACCACCGCCATCTCCCTCACCACCTCCACCCGAGTTCTCGCCCCCACCTCCCTCCCCAAGCCCCCCACCACCCTCCCCAGACCCGCCACAACCCGAGCCTTCACCACCACCGCCGTCCCCTTCCCTTCCACCTCCCTCCCCTTCCCCTTCCCCGCCCTCCCCCTCACCGCCTCCACCTCCCCACACCAGCCGGCCACCGCCCAGCTTGCCTCCGACCAGCCAACCGCTGCCCAGCCCGCCGCCGCGATCACCGCCGTAAGTGGAGCTGTCTACATGCCCTTGCAGCTGCCAGATGCTGACATCACTGCTTGCTGGTTCATACACTACAGTGTCAGCTCGGTTACACCATATTTCTTCTTAACTACCGTGTATCACCAGACTATCATTGGACACTACTCCGCCCACTCTGTTCTTGCAGGCGCCCGCCACCACCAAGCCCTTCCCCCTCCTCAAGGTGCGCGACGGCTGCAACGGCGCGCTCTGCTGCCAAGCTGCTGCTGCATCTAAGAAAATCCGAATGCTTCTATCTGTGGGTAAGTGTTGCCGCCCTTCATCCCCTCCACCCCTCCCTGCACCCTCCTCCACCCACGCCTTGCAGTCCCCCACCACCGCCCAGCCCTCCTGCTCCGCCGCTGCCGCCCAACCCTCAGCCACCCAGCCCGCCCCCACCGCCACCAAGCGGCGCGCCGGCAGTTGTGCGCACCTCACTTGACGTGCGCACGCCAACGGGCGCGGGCATGAGCTGCAGGCAGTGGGAGGCTAATGCTAAGGATGCCTACGAAACCGCTGCGGCGGAGACGGTGCAAGTGCTGCGCAGCGATGTCTGGAGCATTTGCACCATCGCCGCCACCACGCCAGCCAGCAGCCCCAGCCCACGCAAAGCCAGCGCCGGGGCCAGGGCGCCGTCGCAAACGGCAACAGCGCCCGCCACCCAGCTGCGCATCGAACTCTATGTCAGAGTCCAGGGCCTGAAGCGCGCGGTGACGGCGCAAGCGCAGATGGCGAGCGCCGTGCAGAGCGGCACATTCGAGAGGCGTATGGCGGCGGCGGGCGGCGCGCGCGCTGCACGCTACGTGCCGACTGCCAATGGCAAGCCGGCCTGCATTGTGGGCGTCACCTGCTCGAAACATCATCCCCCACCCCCGCCACCCCGGCCTCGGCCACCACCGCCGCTGCGCACTGCCTGCACTACCAAGTTCTACTCCCTACCCAGGCAAGCAGGGGCGGCAGCTGAATCACACTCTCCCTATTGCATACTTCGGAGCATCAGCATCAGCGCACCGCATCAGAGCCTTGATCAATGGGTTGATGGATTGATTTATCAGCACAGTGGCAGTCTGCCAACCACCCCACCCCACCGAGTGCAGGACGACCTTCCACGGCCGCACGTACCTGCTGGCTCGCAGCACCAACGCCACTGCCCGGACGGCGACCGCGGCAGCCTACTGCCAGCTGCGCCTGCCCGGCAGCACCCTGGGAGCAAGACGCGGCTTCACCCTGCCGCTGCAGTTTGCTTCCCAGGCGTCCGAGTTCAAAACGTACGACGCCCTCACCAGCACGGTGTGCATCGGGCTGCGCTGCAAGGCTTTCTCCGTCATTGAGTGCGTGCCCAGCGGCAAGAGGCGGGCGCGCTATGACCCTGTGACGAACAACCTGGTGGGTATACGTAGGCAGCAGGCAGCAGTGGGTGCAGGACGGGGCTGTCCAGGCATGCCAGCCCGGGATGACCGCTCAATGTTAATGCGCTGCTCTACGGCACGCTCAGCTACGCATGCGCCCTCCCACCCACACACGCACGCACGCACGCACACATACCCCCTGGTTCACATGCAGGGCTGCCAAAACAAAGGCACTGGCAATGTGGTGAGCCTGGGAGCTGTGCGGTGCTTAGCGCTGGGTCGGGATGTTGCCTGTCACTGCATGTTGCACCTGCAGCCTGCTTCTTCCAAGCGACCCCGCCTCCCACATACACCTCCAGGGCAACTTCAACTCGGGATCAAACTGCCGGGGGAGCAGCAATGGCGGCAAGAACGTGATTGGCGACTACAACACAGGTAGTGCGGGGCGGGGGCGGGGCGCTAGCAGCTCTGCCGCCAGAACGCGAATCACGAGCACCTCGACTGGATCCTCACCAACATTCGTCACTGCTCCGCCCTGCCTCGTCTGCCACAGGATCCAACGTAGTTGGCAGCGGCCAGCGCAGGTCAAATGTATTTGTGCCGGTGTGAGCCGGCAGTAGGGCAACAACAGCAACAGCAGCGGCGTGAACAACATCATCATCAGCGGCAGCAGCAGCAGTGGCAATCAGTACCTCCTCTGCTGCCGCTGTCAGCACCACCATTGTTTCTCCATGAACCACCTGCTAGCACTCGATTCAACATGTTCTCAAGGGCATTCCCCTCCAGGTCACGCTACCAGCATCCCTGTCGGCGCAATTTCCTGCCAGCTGTGCCCACGTGGGTGCACCCGGCTGGACAAAAGCACTTGAACGGAATTCACAGCAGAGTTGCAGCAGCGTGGCAGGAGGTGGGGGACCTCTGCTGCTGTTGCTGCCGCCTGCCTGCCGCCGCCGCTGCCTGCTTGGCTGCTGGCCTTTCCGAGCAGGGTGTCCCCGCGGGTCGCGCGCTGCACTTTTACTCGAGGCGCGGCTACGTTTCACTATGGCCAGAGTGCTCCCACACAAGCAAGCGGTGCCTGCCAGGGGCCGTGCGCGAAGGCTCGTCGGCGCTGTCGCAACTGCGGCCTTCTTTGCTGCGGTTTATACTAGCCTTAGCATGCCCGTATCTCAGACGGCACAGAAGTGGAGCTTTTAAACGAGCCTGTTCCAGAGGTGGGCTGTGCTGTGTGCAAACCTCACAGCAAGCCGCATGCTGGTATCGATCCAGGGGGTGGTGGAGGGTGGCCAGCACAACACAGGCCGTTGCGTCCCTTCTGCTGCCCGGATTCTTTTGTGTGCCTGCAGGCGTGCCACCAGGAGCTGCATGCAGACTATGAAGGCTTTGCTTTGACCTGGGGTCAGAAGTTCCATGTAGCTTCCGCCGCCAGGTGCTGCCAGGCGTGCAGAGAGGTGAGAGCGCGCCCATGCACGCACCTGGCGTGCATCGTGCACGCTGGCCCAGGTCCAGGCCTGCATGCTGCAGCAGCCGGCAAGCGCTGGTTGGACAAGCCGAGAGGAGAGGTGTGCGGCCCAGGCAGCGAGCTGCAGGTTGCGTGTGCCTGCGCACAGCCCTCGCCTGTGCTGCGCAAAACAACCCGAGTGGATGGGGGCTGCCCGCTTGCACCTGTGGGGCAGCGTGCTGCCCGCTTGCACGGCAAGCTGTGGAGCAGAGGCCTCTAGGTTGGGTGGCCTCCGGTCAACAGCTGTTGAGCGAACACCCATCAGCTCGCCTGCCCAACCCCTCTCCGACAACCTTCTCCACAGCTGCCGCCACGCGACGATAGCCGCACAAGCAACATCTGGGTAAGCGGAAAGGCTCGCGATTGGCTGGCCAGAGCAGCAGGCTGCAGAGGTGGCATGTCACGAGCGGAGCAGCGTGCGCGCCGGCAGGGCTCCCAGCGCTCCGCAGCCCTGCCGCTGCCTGCTGCTGTGTAACACACCTGGTTGCATTGTGTTGCCTGCTCCCTCCTCTCCTGCCCCTCACAGATGTTCTGCGGAGACCTGTCAGGGCGCTGCTGGTCACGGGACATGTGTGAGTGCTGGCGGGGACGCTGCCATGGAGTTGGGCAGGCCGCGTGAGCTGCCACTGGCAGCAGCAGCGTGGAGATGCCAGCTGGCTCACCCGAGAGCGAGGCCAGAAGGTTCAGGACACGATTTCTTCACGCGCGGCGAACAAAGGCAGCGTGGCACAGCGTGCAGCAGGCGACGCCTCATCGGCCTGCCAAACGTGCCACCGACACGTGCGTGGACCCCCCCTCTCGTGCAGGGAACTACACCGCGGGGGAGTGCTGGTGCAAGCAGCAGCAGGGGTGGGGTGGCAGCACCGACCTGGCGGCAACAAACTTAAAGGTAGGCAGGAGGGAGGCCAGCATGCGGCGAGCGGGCGGCATGGACGGCAGCTGCGTAGGCGTTTTCACCCTACATTACAAGAATTGTGCGCGCGCGCCCCCCCCCCCCCCCCCGCTAATCAAGGTCAAGCACCGGGGGCAGCACAGCGGGGAGGACCGGCAGCTGTACGGGGCCCCGGAGTTGGAGGCCTGGATGGCGGGCCTGTTGCCGCCCAGCCGGTAGTGTGGACCTGCAATGCGGCGCAGCACGGCGTGCACGCCCGCAGCCGCGGGTCTCTGCATGCGTGGTTGTCTGCCAGAGTGCGCCTGTATGCACGACAGGGGGCGTGGTACGGAACCCGCCCGGCGGCGACGCCACGGCGTGTCAGGCGGCGCCTCGCAGTCCCCCTGCTGGACCTGGAACCCTTGGGCAGCTTGGAACCCTCGTGAGCGCCCCATGCTACACCTCAGCTCCCTGCGGCCACGTCTGCATGATAAACGCCCCGTACAACATCTTCTTCCCTCCCTGCACATGCCCAACACCCTCCTGTGCTCCGGCACACGTACTGCCTGCCTGGCAAGCTTGGACTGCAGTGGTGGCGCGGCCGGGCAACGCCCGACATGACTCGCTAGTAAGGCAGGTGGGGTGCGGGCAATCGGGGGTGCAGGGGGCCTGGGAGCGGGCGGCCGAGAGAGTCATCGTGCATTTACTGTGCCGCAACCGAAGGGACAGCATGAAGGTCGGCGGGGGCGTCGGCGGGGGGAGAGCACGAACGAGAGGGCAGCAGTGAGCAGTCAAGGGATAACCACTGCAAGAGAACAGAGGGAGGGGGAGAGAGTGGAGGAAGGCACAGAGGCGGAGAGGGAGCTAGTCGTACAACGGGGGTCTGGTCAGCTCAACGAGGCAGCAGCAGCAGCGTGCACACGATTCCCCGGGAGTGCTTGCCCCAGGGAGCGGCGGCGGGGTGCAGGGCGGCGCAGGGCGCTGGTCGGTGGGCACTGCTGCTGCGCCGCGCCTCGGGAGCCGCTTCACCAGTTGCGGCCAAACAGGCCACCGCCGGTTGCCGCCTCGCGCCGCGGCGCCTGGCTGGGCAGCGGGGGAATGCCGTTGTTCTCCACACGCATGTCGCTGCCAACACCCTGCAGGGAGAGGAGGGTGTGGGCAAGCCATGAGGATGCAGCGAGAGGAAGGCAGGCGAGAGCGCAGCTGGTGCAGCGCAGCATGGCAAAGCATGGAAGCGTGCACACGCAGGGGCACCCAGCGCTGTGTTTTCAGCGGCTGGGGCAGGTGGCGGTGTGCAAGCAAGGCCGGCCAGTGGGAGCAGGGTCGGCAGCGCTGGGTGGGTGCATGTGCATGTGGGCGTGCACGGCAGCATGCGCAGCAGAGTGGGCTCTCGGGTGGACCGACTGCAGTGCAGCATGCAGGCCGGCAGCGCGCCACATGCACAGCACGCCACCCGCGCCCACCGCCCGCCGTGCCCACCGGCTGCCTTACCAACGCACAAGCAACCAACGTTTTGAGTGTCTGGGCGACACGTCACCACCAGCTGCGCCGGTTCGGCTTGGAGGGCAGCGGCACACCGTTTGCGGCGCCGGCGCCATCTGCCTGCTGCCCCAGCCGCTGCTGCTGCTCCTGCAGTTCACGCAGCACCGGCGGTGCCTGCGCAGGCGGCACCGTGCTGCTGGCGCCCCAGCCAGTGCTGCTGCCATCCCCGGCAGCGCCACTGCCGGCACCGTAGCCGCCCCGCCCCACGCCTGCGGTGCGCACCGTGCTGCTCTTGCCGCCCCACAGGTTCTCCTCAAACGTCTGGCTGAAGCCCGTGGCGATGATGGTGACGTGGATCTCGCCCTCGTACTGCAGGGCAGGAAGGGGAGGGGGGGGGGGGGGGACAGGTTCAGTTGGCACGACACGCCCTTGCTGCGCTGCACCAAGCCCTCCCCCTGCAGCCGCCGGCAGTCGTCAAACTGGCGGCGCCTCAGCTGTCAACCAAGCCTCCAACCATCCGACATTCAAGCAGACCCATTCACAACAGTAAGCAAGAGAGAGCAGGGACGACGTGGGCAACCACGCTTGCCTGGTCGTCGATGACGGCGCCAAAGATGACGTTGGCTGAGGGGTCGGCCAGGGAGGTGACCACCTCGGACACCCGGTTGACCTCCTGCGGCGGAGGAGCAGGGGGAGGGTGCGCCGTGAGGGTAACAAGGGCGGCAGGCATGGACACACGCCGCAAGCACTCACACAGGGCATGGTGCCTCACGAGACTTGAGAGACTGGAATGCAGGCAAGCGCATGCGGGTGCGCAGGCGCTCCAGAGATCAGCCCCTGCAGGCCCCCCTGCGCACCTGCAGGGTGAGGTCCTTGCCGCCGGTGATGTTGTAGACGATGCCGGTGGCGCGCTCAATCGACCGCTCGATCAGGGGGGCAGAGGTGGCCGCCTGCCGGGGGGGCCGGGAGGCAGAGTTGGATTGGTTGTTGGTGGTGGGCATGGGACGTGGCAGGGGGTAACCGTGCTGGCTGCTGCTGTTGCAGGCGCATAGCCGCATGCCGGCTGAAGGCAGGGCCCTTCCTTCAAAGAGCGTGCATGCGGCCGCTGCTGTGCCAGCTCACCAGTGCTGCCTCCTCGGCGCGGTTCTTGCCGCTCGACACGCCCACGCCCAGCATGGCGGTGCCGCTGTTGCTCATGATTGCCTGCGGGCGGCGGGGGAGGAGGACTACGTAGCATGACTACACGGCGGAAGGCGCAGGCATGCTGTGCAGGCAGGTTTGCCTGCCAACATATGCGGGGCAATGCGCACGGGGCAGTTAAGACAGCGCGGCGTCTGTGCGCGTGCAGGCAGGCAGGCAGCGCTGTGCGGCACGGCAGCGCAGCATGTGCGGATGCAAGCAGCCATGAGACAGGCAGAGGGTTTCAAGAGTCTGCACCTTGACATCAGCGAAATCGACGTTGACCAGGCCAGGGATGGTGATGATGTCGGAGATGCCCTGCACGCCCTGCAGCACGGCGCGGTTGAGGCAGCAGGAGGGGCGGCAGCAGGGACACGTCAACAGCGGCACGGCAGGAGGTCGATGCAGTGCCGGTGCGCAGCGGCGGACCAACTGCACGCCATGCGTGGCTGGCGGGAAGGCCCTAGCTCGTGCCATGCAGGTCGTCTGCCTCAGCAGCCCAGGCGGGCAGCCTCGCTTGCCTGGCGCAGCACGTCGTCGGCCAGCAGGAAAGCGTCCTGCAGCGGCGTGGACTCGCCCACCACATCCAGCTGCAGGCGGGCGCGGGGCGGCAGGGCAGAGGGGGCGGGGCTGAGGCGAGGTGCAGGGAGGCGAGGTGCGGGGCGGTGTCTGGCTGGCTGTGGGGATGGGAGCAGGGGCCACGCAGGCCGGCGACTGGTCAGTGCTGCGCGGTGCCTCAGGCGGCCTTGCCGGCGGCGGCCTTGCCAGCCGCTGCTGCCACCTGCACAGGCTGGCGCGCATGCGCGTACGCCTGCCGGCGCTCACCAGGCGGTCGTTGGGGATGACGATGAGGGTGTCCACGTTCTTGCGCAGCGTCTCAATGCCGTCGGTTGCCTGGAGGGCACGACGGGGGAAGGGTTGGCAGGTGGGTTGGAGGGAGCGGGCGCCGGGGGCACGCACCGCACGCATGCGCGCTTGCCGCATCGGGGCGCGGCGCCCGAATGCTCGCGCAGGCAGGCACGCACGTGGCCCAGGGCCCAGGGAGCCTGACCACACGCTGACCTGGCCGGCGCGGCGGCGGCCCTCGAAAGAAAACGGGTAGGTGACCACGCCCACGGTGAGCACGCCCATGTCCTTGCTGAGGCGTGCGACCACAGGGGCCGCGCCGGTGCCGGTGCCGCCGCCCATGCCCGCGGTGATGAACACCTGGAGGGAGGGGGGCCCGGGGGAGGCAGGAGGGGTGACGCGAGGCAGGACGGCTGGCGCAGACACCTGCGGCGTGCACGCGCCGCGTCGGCGAGCGTGCCAGGGCACGAGGGACGCTGGGATGCGGCGCAGGGGACGGCACAGGCGCGAATGGACGTCTGTGGTAAGGCGTGGAGCTGCGCAGCGCATGCTGCGCGTGCACGCTGCGCTGTTTCCAGACGATGCTATTCATTCCACGCACCATGTCGGCTCCCTGCACCGCCGTGGCAATCTCCTGGTGGCTTTCCTGCGCCGCCTCCTCGCCCAGCTCGGGCTTGCCACCCGTGCCTGCCAGTGGATGGGGAGAGGAGGCGGGCGGATCGGATCGGTTGAATGGGGTCGGTTGAGCACAGGGGCGCGCCCAGGGCGCATGCGCAAGCAAGCCAGCGCGTGCAGCGTGGCAGCATAGTCGTCCCGGGGCTCGTCGCACAGGGGGGCAGCGGCAGACGCACCGAGGCCGCGGGTGAGCTGCGAGCCGATCTGCAGCTTGTTGAGGGCCTGGTGGTTCTCCAGCGCCTGCGCATCGGTGTTCACCGCCCAAAACTCCACGCCCTGCGCACGCGGGGGAGTGGCCCGGTGCGGTGCACGCAGGAGTCAAGGAGTGGTTCGACGGATCGACCTTGTTTGTGCAAAGTGGACGGCGTGATGCAGGGCAGAACTTCCGGGCGGAAGGAAGAGGTGCCGACCACGTGCGCTGGGGCACGGGCGGTGAGCGGGCGGCGGGAGCGCGCGGCAGGAGCGGCGGCGGCAACCCTCTGCCTCGGCGCACCGACAGGCCGCTGGAGATCATGCGGTTCACGGCGTTGCCGCCGCCACCGCCGCAGCCCACCACCTTGATGCGGGCGTCGCCTGGGAGGGGAGGAGGGGTGGCAGGGTGGGCACGTTGCTGATGCGACGCCTAGCGGCGCTCCCACACCTCTGCCCAATGTCCACTCACCACCCTGTGGCCCATAGCCGCTGAAGCCGCTGGGCACGCCGCCCTGGGCTCGCACGAGCTGCTGGGAGCGCCGGCCGATCAGGGGTGTGGCAACACGCTGCGCCAGGGGCGTGCCCGCTACACGAGGCGCCTTGGCAAGAGATGCCACGCTGCTCTGCCGGGTGTTGGCCGCCATGGCGGTTGTCGAGGCGAGTGCGGCCATTTGAATGTGCTTGGCGGGCCCGGGGAGTTTGTGGCTAGCAGAAGACCTCCAATGACGCTGCTGAAGACGGGGCGGTCGGTTGCAATTGGCAGCAGCGAACCAAGGAGCGCTGTGAGGTCCGATGCGCACGCGCTGATGTGTTGCGTGCTGGGTCGACCCCTGCACCGGTCGACCCCCTGGCCTGCCTGCTGCAGGAGGCGCAGCGGCGCCACTTTGAACTTGTTACCTGGTCCACAGAGTGTCTCTAGAGACGCGAGGCCGCGCCGGAAAAGCTGCTGAGAGCGAGGGGATGGTCGGGTCCGCGCAAGCCAAGCCCCCTGGTCTCGCCCGCTGCAGTAGAGCGTTGTTACACCGCAATTGAAACGCAAGGCAGGCCGGAGAAGTGTGCAAAGCAAAGCGAGAATGTGGGACAGAGGGCAGGCTGTCGGGCAAGGAAAGCGTGAGCGGCGGCAGGAGCAGCGCGCATCACAGCGCAGCTGCTGCCCAACTTACCTGCGTTAAATGGCTGCCTGCTGCACCAGAGCTGACAGGAGGGGTCCAGGCTGTTGCAGGGCGAAGCTGGGTTGGCTGGAGACAGGTGGACTGCAGCCCACGGGCAGCGCCGCCGGTGCTTCACGTGCGGCGGCGTTTGCCGCCTGCCGTCACCAGCAGCTCTGCATTCACCGCCGCAGTGAGCGTGACCAGCGGCGCCTCAGAGGAATCCGCGTCAGCAGCAAAGTTGAGCTCGGCTGCAGACTCGGCGGGGGCCGGGCGCAGCACCTCGCCGCCGCCGTAGGTGCCCTTGAGGAGGCCGGTGTTGCACCGCAGGTGGTACTTGCCGGTCTGCTCTGCCACACCCACCACGCGGCACGTCAGCCGCTTGCGCTGAATGGTGCTGGTGCCGACCTTGCCCATGCTGGCAGGCTTCAGCAGCACGGCATCGCCGATGTCGAACTCAGCGCCGCCCTTGCCGCCCTGGCTGCGGATGCGCTGGCGGTTGCGCACGTGCAGTGCCAGCACCTGCTCCTGGTGAGCGCCGTGGTGGGCGGTGAGGATGGCTGTCGATGTAGGGGGAGGAGGAGAAGAGCAGCAATTGACATGCAGGGTGGAGATGGTGGGCGTGCGCACTGCACCACAGCCGGCCTGCCCAACTCTGTTTATGTCTACCCCAGCTCAAACAGCCCAGTCAGACTCACCCGCTGCCTCTGCATCAGCGCTGGTGCCAGCTCCATCGCTGCTGTCGTCCACCTTATCCAGCTCATCTGCAACACATGGGAGAGCCAGGGATGGCTGCAACAAGCTGCCACAAGTCCTCTTGTGGCAGGGCTTGTGGCAGGGCTTTGTGGCAGCTTACCTTTAGCGTTTCTACCGTGAGGAACGGGCTCTCTGGCGCCTCCACGGGTCTCCCCCGACCTCCTGCAACCGTTTGCAGCCGGGCCGGAGGCCGCTTTGTCCCGCTTCCCCGGCCGGCTCAGCGGGACCTCCTTTCGCACTTCTGGGTGCTGCAAAGCGATCAAGGATGCAGGCGGGGCCTCCGGAAAGCCAGCGGGGCCGACTGACGGGAAACCCCCACCTGCCGCCTGCTGGCGACGGACGGCTCGGGGCTCGTGCCCCTGCAGCACTCTGTGCAGGGCAAGCTTGTGAAGGTGGCCCAGGTAGGGACATCCAAAAGGCCTCAGGGCGTGCCCATGGAGCTGCAGGCTGGCTGGCAGGGCCTGGCGTGAGCTGGGCGGGCACTCGAGCGCCGGGGGCGGCGGGCGGCGGCATGACCAGGGGGCGCCTGCCGATGCGGTGCTGCCAGCTGTGCCTGGCCTGCTTGTGCAGTGGCCCATCCACCCAGCCTCACTGAGGAGGGGTGTAGGGTGGTGGGGGGACAGGCAGCGCTGCAAGCGCATTGCTACGCAGGCCGCAGGAGGGGCGCCGCTGCAGGGGGGTCCGGCAGGCAGCGGTGCGGCCAGGAATGCCTGCCGGTGCGATGCTGTGGTCTGTGCCAGGGGTGCCTCTGCAGTGCCCCGCCCACCCAGCCTCACTGAGGGACAGTGCAGGAGGGTTTTGGGACAGGCAGCGCTGCAAGCGCATTGCTATGCAGGCCGCAGGAGGGGCGCCGCTGCAGGGGGGTCCGGCAGGCAGCGGTGCGGCCAGGAATGCCTGCCGGTGTGATGCTGTGGTCTGTGCCAGGGGTGCCTCTGCAGTGCCCCACCCACCCAGCCTCACTGAGGGACAGTGCAGGAGGGTTGTGGGACAGGCAGCGCTGCAAGCGCATTGCTACGCAGGCCGCAGGAGGGGCGCCGCTGCAGGGGGGTCCGGCAGGCAGCGGTGGCGGCCAGGAATGCCTGCCGATGCGGCGCTGTGGGGTGCGGCAGGCAGATGGGTCTCCCCTTGCAGTGTTGTGTTCAGGGGTGTGGTAGGAGTCCTGGGCAGGCTGCACTGGCTTGCGAGCAGCCTTGAGGGATGCAGCACGGTGCTGCTGGCGTCGCTGGGCGTCATGGCGCGGCACGGCGCTGGCGGCGGCGCTGCGCTGCTCTGGCGCATACCTGGCCGCACAGCGCCTTGCCAGCTCACCTCCCGTCGCTTCTCCCGCAAGTTGCACGCCCGCAGCAGCCCGCAACCGACCCGCACCGACCGCCCCAATCCCGCAGCCTCGTCTGGCCCGCGCAGGCCTGGCCCCCCCGGCTCTGATCGACCCCAACAGCTTGCAGACGGCAGCTAAACGCCGTAGACGAGGAACAGGTGGGCGCACGCGCGGGGGACCTGCTCGCTGCTTGGCAGGAGGCTTGCTTGCAGCCTCTCACGCCCACTCGGGATCTGCTTGCTTCCTGCAGGGATCGGCGGGAGACCCCGCAGCGTCGTCTCCTTGCCCAGCGCCGCCGCCGTCGCCGCTGCGGCGGTGGCCTGGCGACCATGCAGCAGGAGCAGGAGCAGGAGCAGCAGCAGCCAGCAGCAGCGGCCCCGCCGCTCTCGCGGGCCTAGCTTTCTCTTCAGCCCGATTGAGACGAGCGTGTCCGAGTCGCCAGCGTGGGACGTGACGGGCCAGGCTCCCAAGAAACAGCGCTGGTCCTCAGGCTTACGGCGGCCTGCGCAGAGGCAGCAGGCAGAGGATGGCGCTCCTGCAGCTGACGAGGCAGGAGACTACGCCCTGGCAGGAGACTACGCCCTGCACGACTGGCTCAGCCATGATACCGATGGCAGGGATGCGGCCAGCCCAACGCCAGTAGCGGCCAGCGGCGGCGGCGGTTTTGTGGAGCAGGCAGCCCACATTCGCGACCCGCGCGCCGCTGCCGTCTCTGCAGAGCAGCAGCTGAAGTGGGACAGCGTGCGGTTTGAAATGCAGCGCAGCTATGTGCAGCAGCTCCCCGGCATGCACGTTCTCGCCGATGCGCGGATTGAGGCGGAGCGCAGTCTGCTAGAGGGCAGACTGAAGGAGCAGACACCCTGCTGCACCCGCTGCAGCAGCTATGAGATGGAGGCGAAGCCAACAGTAAAGATGCTGTACATTGGCACTGAGTTGTGCTTCCCACTCGACGCCCCCGTGTATGGCTGCCGCGCTGCGGGATGTGGCGGCAGCTTTGCGCCCAGCCCTTTCAGCGCCGGCTGCTTTCCTCACACCCAAGGTCAGCTGGGACATCACCCAGGTCAGCCCTGCGCACCCTGCGCGCTGGGTAGACTTGCGCCTGCTGCGGCTGTGCGATGGCATCATCTTTGGTGGTGGCCGCAGCGCCTCTGTGTACAGCCTGGTGGCCGCCATCCACCGCTGCCTTAAGCTGAACGGCTGCGGCGTGGAGCTGTCCTTTAAGCACCTGAAGCGGCAGCTGGGCGAGGCAATCATGGGACGTGCCCGTCGGGGTGGCACAGGTGGTGGGGCAGGCTGTGGGAGCGCGCTGGGTTGCAGGGGCGGGCACGTGCCTGAAGAAGAGGGTTGTGGTTGATGCACCGCCCTCGCGTGCCGCCCTGCCAGTTGGTTCAACCCACCCCATATCTCCCGCACCTCCATCTTCCGGTGTGCAGGAGTATGGCTACCTGGACTGCCAGCTCATGAACCTGTCCAATCTGGGTGGCCGGCATCCCCACGGGCCCGCTGTCCCGCTGCCCGTGTTGCTTCAGCGGCTCCCTCCACATCAATGCCGATTTTTGCTTCGGTTTGTGCCACTTTGCTCGGTGTGGCACGGCCAGCGTGAGGCTGCAGCCGCCCAACTCGCAGCTCTTTCTGCAGGGGCAGGAAACCTCACAGCTGGTGCAGCAGGCCAGCACCCCTAGCGGTGCGGCAGCGGCAGCGCAGGCTGAGGCGGACCGCGCGTGCTCCGACTTCAATGCAGCGAGCGTGATGGCGCGCACGTCCGAGAAGGTGAGGCCCCCACGCCCACCACCTCTTATGTCAAAACACCACGCCCGCATGCTGCTGCTGCCCTGGGCACGCTGCCTGCTGCGCATTTACTGGCTGCGGTGCCGTTGCTGCCACCCCCAGCACGCTGCGCCTGCACCCTCCCTGGCCAGGGTGCCGCCGGGCCAGGCCCGCCGCGCTTACCTCAACCCCCACCACCCCCACCCATGACCACAGTGCGACGTCACTGCTGTGGGCTCGACGATGTGCCGGCATGCGATCGTGGCGCACCTCATGGACATCAGTACTGGAGAGCGCAACATCTACGCAGCGGTCATGCTTTACACTCTCATGGTACGGCAAGGATGGGGCCACGGCCGTGCGGGCCGCAGGGCAGATGCCGGTGCGGGTGCATGGAAGAAAGCAAGGGGAGGCCAGGTCACCAGGCGGGGTCGTGTGCCTGCTGGCTGCCTGTCTCCTGCTGTCCTTACCTGTCCATCTACCTTCGCCCCCTTGCTTTGCCCCCAGGTGTGCCATGCCCGCTTAGTTGCGGTTGTGTGGTACGACATCAACTGCAAGTTTGGGCGCTGGTTCCTGCGTTGGGCGGCTGCCGTGGACGCGCTGTGCACGTTGATGGAGCGTGCCGCTGTGCGCTTTCCGCTACCTTGCTTCCACCGATACAGCCACAGGTTTGTGGGCCGTGGGGCGGGCTGCTTTCACTTCCGCCGACTGCGCTGCCTCCCTGCCTGCTTGCACCGCCACGTGTGCCGCCACTTCACTCGTTGCTGCACTGCCCAGGAAAGCAACCGCCACCACCCATGCTGCAGTGCATCCTGCCAAGAACGCAACGCCAACGTGCACATGCCTGGCACCGCGCTGCAGTATCATGAGCCCAATGAAACTTTGTGGGCCAAGCTGGCGGCGCATGGCACCACCACTCAGGTCGGTGCTGCTCATGCATGACGTGTGCGCTGCGCCGAGCAGTTCTGCGATGCTCCTGCATGCATGTGTTCACATTGCCTTTAACCTGCATGCATGTGTTCCCGCCCTCAACACTCTGCTGCCCATCCACCTGCTGCCATCCACCCACCAACCCTCCACACACCCTTCCACCCGCCCTGCCTGCCTGCCTGCAGTACATGACCCACCGCAACCGATGGGGACGCCTGGAGCGCGGCGCGCAGCTGCACAACGAGGAGCAGGCCGACCGCATTTTACCGCGGCTGCTAGCGATGCTGGCTGCCGCAACGCGCACGCGGGACCAGGCGGCCAGCGCTGTGGCCGGCATCTTGAAGCAGCTCTTTGATTCCCATGGCTTAAGTAAAAAGCAGGCAAGTAAGGGATGGGATGGATGGGATGGCCAAAGGTATGAGAGAGGAGGACAGCTGGCTCGAGCCCGGCAGGCAAACCAGCAAGCATGCACTTGCCCTTATGTAGCTAGTATGACCAGAAAGCCACCACCCCACCCACCCGCCCAGCGCAGGCCACGGACCTGGTGCTGCGGCGTGATGAAGCCATTGAGGCACACGCGGACCAGGACCTCAAGCCACCACCGCTTGCTGAGTATGCGCGGCTGCGGTTGTGCAGCGCCTACCTAGGCACGCAGCGCTGCACCGGTGCCAGCCTGCCTTCCGCTGTGGATGTGTTCACCGGCAGTGCTGAGAGCCTGCCACAGCGTGATGCCGCAGCGCTGGGCCGCCATGACGCACGCCTGCGTGCGCTGGCCCGCCAAGTGTTTCCCGGTGGCGACCCAGCGCTTGACGACGCAGCGTTTGCTGGAGCCGTGGCAGCCCTGGCGGCGTTTGAGATCAGCCGCCATCAGACCTGGCTGCAGCGCAGCGCGCAGCAGGTGCAGCTGATGGAGGGCCTGATCATTTCGCTTACGGGCCGCCCCGGCGAGCAGAGCAAGACCCGCAGCAGCAGGGCAGCGGTTACAGGCCTGCATGCAGGGCCCCTTGAACAGCTTGTGCCGATGGCTCAGCGGCGGCTACGTCGGCTTTGAACTGTTGCCAGCTGAGGTGCGGGCGTGCTCAACGAGCTTGACCAACTCCCAGCTGTGGACTGTAGGTGCGAGTGCGGGAGGAGGAGGGGGGGAAGAGGGCGGCTACGAGCTGGGCGCACATGTGCCAGCCTGCCAATGCGGCTGTGCTACGCAGTCGTGCTGCTGCCTGCTGCACGCCCTGCACACTGCCGCTGCTGCCGCACGCCCTGCACACTACAACCCGCCCTGCACATGCTGCCAATCCCTGCCGTGATGCTGCTGTGCCCGCACTGCTTGCAGCTGCCATCTGCCATGGTGCCTATCCCTGGGAGGCGAGCGCTGCCACTGCTGAGCCCGCTACTGCTGTTGGCGCTGCTGCCGCCACGCGCGAGCAGCTGGTCACCCGGCTGCGCACCCAGGCCAATGAGATGCGGCGCGCCGAGGAGGAACTGGCCTTGCTGGCAGAGGAGCGTTTGCGCTGCATACATTATTTGAACGTGCGCCTTTCTGAAATTGGCGCTGCCCTCGTGCGGTGCCAGGAGCGCAGCGCAGCAGGGCTAGCTGGCAGCCCGGTGCCACCATGCAGGGCCGGAACACACGCCTGTGTTCCGGCCCGCATGTAACACCAGTCCCCAGTTGAATAGACAATTGAGTTGTGTGGATAGAGGAGGCGCATGGAGGATAGAAGGGCATGCAGCAGCAGGGCTCCAGCAGTAATGCAAATATGGACAGCAAAGTTTCTACGCGTGGCTCAGCGGCGCCGCCGCTTGTTGGCATCACCGCCTTGCAGCGGCTGATCGGCCGCCAGCCCTGGCACCGGAATCCACTGCTGCTGCCCGAAGCTGGCCAGCTGGCCGGCGGCCCCCACCATGCTGAAGGGGGTGATGGCTGCTGCCGACGCAAAGGCGGGAGTGAGTTGTGCGGCGAGCTGGTCACCCGCTGGTGTGGGCTGCCATGCCGGGTCGCCACCAGCCTGCCCTGAGGCAAGGAATGCTGCAAGATCCGGGGTCAGCCCCGCCGCGCCGCCCTCCTGTGATGCAAGCGCCGTGCCGCCCTCCACACTGAACGCTGGATCAAGGGGCGCAAGCGCTGCCGCAGCGGCGCTCACTGCACTGACCTCGGCTTCGCAGGCCACCACGGCAGCCACGGATGTGTCGGACGCGACCTGCACGCATGGAAGTGGTGGTCACCTGACCCATCGTGCAAGCACAAATGCTGTGCAACACTCTGCCAGGCTGACTCCAGTATGGGCGGGCAGCTGACTCCCCGCGCCCTCAACCTGCACCCATGCGGCTGACTCCCTGCGCCCTCACCCTGCACGCATCTAACCTGGCAAGGGGCGCCGCCCATGTCTGCCCACAGCCGCTCCACGGGGATGAAGGTACCATTGGAGGACAAGATGCCGTCGAAGGCAGGCAGGAGAATGCCACGCTGTTGCATGGCGGCCATGAGCAGCTCGCGGGTAGGCGTGCGCGTGACCACCGTAGGGCTCTCCACAGTGCCCCCCAGGGTGCCCTCCGTAATGCCACGAGCCAGGGCCTCTGCGCATGATGCCGAGTTCAGGAAGGGTGAGGCGCAAGGGTCAGGGGTGCAAAGGAAGCAGAAACGGCGCCCAAGCCAATGCAGTGCAGGCGCGATGGGCCAGCCGGCTGCACGCATTCGGCCCGAGCGGGTGCAGGCCAGGGCAGCGAGCTGAGGCGCACGCAGGGCAGCAAGCTGAGGCGCAGGCATTGGTCCCATGCTGGTCAGGACAGCGCACCTTGCAGCGTGTCGCCGGATTGCATGCCCAGCTCCTCTGCCTCGGTGTACCCTTACATGGGCTCGATCCAGGTCTTGATGCTTTCACGCACGGCAGTGATGATCGTCGTTGGGATGTGTGGAGGCCGGTCACAGACCGCAGCACCACTAGCAGCGAGCTGCGCTTGCGCACCTGCGCGCAACCAGTAGGCAGGACAGGCAAGCAATACAATCAGACCAGAGCTGTATATTTTAATCGTTGAATGCGCTGGCATGGCAGGCTCAAGGCATGCCCCTACCCACTACCAGCTGGCCCCTGGTTGGGTGCGCACCTTGAACAATCCGCCCTCCCGACGCAGCGCGGCCCACAGGTCGGCGCACAGGATGCTGCATGAGTCCCCGCCACGGTTGATCTTCATGGTCTCAGGCAGCATGGCGCCGCGCTTGCCCTTTTTTTTGGCTGCCGTTGCTGCTGCCAACGTGCTGTACGGGGGCGCATCCGTGCGGACGACAACCACGCCATCGCTGCGCATGCTGCAGCCTGCCGGCAGCTCAACCGGCGCAGCCGCCAGCGCAGCTGCGGAGGCGGCACGCGCCTGCGCCTGCATGGCTAGCCGTGTGTCGAGGCTGGCTGCAAACTCTGCGGCCTCACGTGCAGGCGGGGACGAGGCCGGAAGCGCCGCGGGCCTGCAGGCAAGTGTAATAGACAACAGGGATGGCATACATTGAGAGGCACTGAGCGGAGGCTCAAGGCAAGGGCAGGCATAAGCGCACGCATGATAGCATGCGCGGCGCAAGAGGAGGTGGGCTGGGCATTGAGGCACGGCGTACTTGTTGCTACCGTCTGCAGGCGCGCCGTCGCCGGCGGACAGCAAGGTGCGCATCTCATCGAAGGCGGCCTGATTGGCGCGCACCACAGAGTTGTCGGCACATTCGATGTAGGCGGTGATGGCCTCGCACACGGGGACCGTGAGCCTGGACATCGAACTGCTCCAAGGCACCAGCATCACGTTGCTTGGCACGTCACCCAGGGCTGCGCGCACGCGTGCACAACACCGCGCACCCTTCAGCTCGCCCAGCGGAGTACGCTCTAGCACACCGGCGTCCTGCATAAGGTTGGCAGTGCAGGGCAGGTGCAAAAGCAGTCAGGAGAGCAGGAGTGGTGGGTTGGATGAGGCGTGGTGCCGCTGGCACGGCGCGCGCTGCCGGCCAGGGGCCACCAGGGTGCAGCCCCATCCAAGCATCTGCTGCCCAATGCGACAGCGCAGTTGCACTCAGCACCATCAAAATGGGGGGGAGGCAGCCCCTTGGGGCCCAATTCCACAGCCTAGAAAATGACCCCTGTGTTAGGTAGGGCTAAAACCCAGCCCGAAGGGGCGCTTGGCAGCCAGTTGGGGCTGGGTGTGTGGCGGGCGCCCGACACCAAACGGCCCGCCAGCATGCAGGCACCCCCCCTGGCACCAGGCCGCGCTGCTATCAGGAAGGTTCGAGGTGGTGGGCTAGCAAGCAGCCCAGCGTGTGCGCCGTGTGCACGAGGTTCTCACCCCTGGCGCCTGCTCGTCCCTTCCCAACGCACCGTCACCGCATACAGGCCAGCTTCGATCAGCTTCCGCGTGTTGTTGCAGTAGGGGTTGCTGCCCTCCACACGGCATTCCTCGGAGGCTTCGTAGGCACACAGGTCCTCGCTCAACCCTGGCAGTCAAAACGGCGGTTGGGGAAGGGGATGGGGTGTGGCCCACCACTGCTGCGTCATACAGGCAGGGTGCATGCTCTCCTACATCACGCCACCCCAGCCCACCCATCCCGCCCAGTACTCACCTGCAGCCGCAAGGATGTTGTGGAAAAGGGGCCACAGGACGTTGCCCACTAGGTTGCGCAGCACCCTGCTACGCGGGGGCGGCTTGGCAGCTGGCGCGCCGCCGCCGCCGCGTACCGCCGGCCCGCCAAGCTCCTCGCGGAGCTGCACATCCTCCATGCTGGGCAGGCTGGCAAGCGACTGGCGCAGCAACCTCTCTTTTACCTGCTGGGCCTGGCGCGCCACGCCCTGCTGAAACGCCTTCTTGGCGTGCTGCAGGTGCGGCTGCATCTCACCATCGGCCTCAAGCTGCCGCGTCACGTGCGCGCCCCACTTGGCATCGTGCGAGTTTGCCAGCAGCAGCAGCTGCGGGGGCACAAAACCGCACTGCTGCACCTTGTCTAGTGCTGCCTGCAACAGGCTGTCGCCGAGCTGTCCTCCGAGAGGGCCAAAGCCGCCTTCAAAAGTTCTATGTCGGCTGCACACGCAGTGCCCGCCGGCGGCAGGTTCATGACCGCCTCGACGGCGTGGAGCACCGCCTTGAGAGCTTGCACTGATTGCTGCACCCACAGCTGAAGTGCTGGCGTGCAGTGTGCTGCTGACTTGCCCTGGAGTGCCCTCTGCAGTAACGCGCGAGCGGCGGCCTGCTGCGCATTGTGCGAGCTTGTGCGCTCGGCCGTGCGGTGCGGGTCGGTTGCGGGCTGCTGCGGGCGTGCAACTTGCGGGAGAAGCGACGGGAGGTGAGCTGGCAAGGCGCTGTGCGGCCAGGTATGCGCCAGAGCAGCGCAGCGCCGCCGCCAGCGCGGTGCCGTGCCATGACGCCCAGCGACGCCAGCAGCACCGTGCTGCATCCCTCAAGGCTGCTCGCAAGCCAGTGCAGCCTGCCCAGGACTCCTACCACACCCCTGAACACAACACTGCACGGGGAGACCCATCTGCCTGCTGGTCCTCCCATACCTGCATGCTCACAACGGCCGCTGCAGGCCCGCCGATGCCCGGCCACCGCCCGCAGGCGGCAGCCTCGCTGCAACCCCAGCAGTGAGCACGCAAGCGTGCCACCTTGACCATGCCTGATACCACACCCCCTGAACACGCTACTGCAAGGTGGGAGTCATCTGCTGCCTGGCCTGGGCATGCGTGCATGTAGACTGTGTCCCTACGGAGCGCCGTTGGGAGGGCAGCGTCGTTTCCCCTGCCGCCTGTGCAGCGCAGCGGGCGCACGCGCAGCTGCCCCACCAACACCCTGCACCTCCTCTCAATGGTTCTGGGTGGGTGGGCCACTGCACAAACAGCCCAGGCATAGCCGGCAGCGCCGCATCAGCAGGCACCCCCTGGTCACGTCGCCGGCGCCGACCCCCGCCGCTTGAGTGCGCGCTCAGGTTAGGCCAGGCCCTGTCAGCCAGGCTGCAGCTCCATGGGCAGTCCCTAGACTCCGGTGGAGGTCCCCACCAGGGCCACCCTGACAGCCCTGCCCTGCACAGAGTGCGGCAGAGACACGCCCCCGAGCCCTGCGTCGCCAGCAGGCGGCAGCAGGGGGGACCACTGCTAACGGGCCCCGCTGGCTTTCCGGAGGCCCCGCCTGCATCCTTGATCGCTTTGCAGCACCCAGAAGTGCGAAAGGAGGTCCCGCTGAGCCGGCCGGGGAAGCGGGACAAAGCGGCCTCCGGCCCGGCTGCAAACGGTTGCAGGAGGTCGGGGGAGACCCGTGGAGGCGCCAGAGAGCCCGTTCCTCACGGTAGAAGCGCTAAAGGTAAGCTGCCACAAAGCCCTGCCACAAGCCCTGCCACAAGAGGACTTGTGGCAGCTTGTGGCAGCCATCCCTGGCTCTCCCATGGGAATATGGATATAAACCATATATTCATGACCTCCAGGGCGCGACCGCCGGTCCCGCTGCCTCCGTCGGCTCCAGAATGTGTCTATTCGCCATGCTGAAAGGTTTGGTAAGGAAATGTCGCCCGCAGAAGGCGGGGCGGCAGTTTGGGTCGTCCATGGGAATGGCGCTAAGAGTTGCCCTAGTGCCCGTCTGTGGTCTTCGAAACGCCAACGTGTACCTGCAGGGACATGGTCGCTGCCCGCCAGGCCGCAGCGCGCGCTCGCTTTCGAGTTATGGGACCGCCGCTGTCTGCTGGCGCCTGTCTGCCTGCACGCTGCCTGTGCTGTCAACCCAGCCTGCCAGCCCTTGCTCGTGCACATGCGGCAGTGTGTGTGTGTGTGTGTGTGTGTGTGTGTGTGTGTGTGTGTGTGTGTGTGTGTGTGTGTGTGTGTGTGTGTGTGTGTGTGTGTGTGTGTGTGTGTGTGTGTGTGTGTGTGTGTGTGTGTGTGTGTGTGTGTGTGTGTGTGTGTGTGTGTGTGTGTGTGTGTGTGTGTGTGTGTGTGTGTGTGTGTGTGTGTGTGTGTGTGTGTGTGTGTGTGTGTGTGTGTGTGTGTGTGTGTGTGTGTGTGTGTGTGTGTGTGTGTGTGTGTGTGTGTGTGTGTGTGTGTGTGTGTGTGTGTGTGTGTGTGTGTGTGTGTGTGTGTGTGTGTGTGTGTGTGTGTGTGTGTGTGTGTGTGTGTGTGTGTGTGTGTGTGTGTGTGTGTGTGTGTGTGTGTGTGTGTGTGTGTGTGTGTGTGTGTGTGTGTGTGTGTGTGTGTGTGTGTGTGTGTGTGTGTGTGTGTGTGTGTGTGTGTGTGTGTGTGTGTGTGTGTGTGTGTGTGTGTGTGTGTGTGTGTGTGTGTGTGTGTGTGTGTGTGTGTGTGTGTGTGTGTGTGTGTGTGTGTGTGTGTGTGTGTGTGTGTGTGTGTGTGTGTGTGTGTGTGTGTGTGTGTGTGTGTGTGTGTGTGTGTGTGTGTGTGTGTGTGTGTGTGTGTGTGTGTGTGTGTGTGTGTGTGTGTGTGTGTGTGTGTGTGTGTGTGTGTGTGTGTGTGTGTGTGTGTGTGTGTGTGTGTGTGTGTGTGTGTGTGTGTGTGTGTGTGTGTGTGTGTGTGTGTGGTGTGGGTGGGTGGGTGGTGGGTGGGTGTGTGGGTGTGGGTGGGTGGGTGGGGGGGGGGGGGGCGATGGTACAAACCAAGGAGGGCAGAGGGCTCAGGAGGCAAGGGACTGAGCAGCCTCAGCAAGTTCGCGTGCAGCGGCAGCGATGCGTGCGTCCTCATGCGGCCCCGTCGTATACACAGTCAGGGGCTGCTGTTGGCAGGACAGTGCATTCCTCCAGCACTGCTCAGGAGGTCCATTGGCCTGCAACAGCCAGAAGGTATCGCGTTCTGGTGGTGGCGGCAGCCCGGCCTGTCATCGGCGGCACAGCCCCATCGGAGCCGGAGACGCTGCACCTGCAGTTTCAGCGCCAGCTCTTGGGGCTGCCCGCCAGCACCCCCACGGCCACGGTGCTTGCAGAGCTCGGCGAGCCGCCGCTGTACGTGCGCTGGCTCCTGCACGCGGCACGCTTCTGGAACAGCCTCGTCGCGGCGCCAACCGGCAGCGTGCTGCAGCAGGCTCTCGAGACGGCCTTACAGCTTGCAGCAGTCTGAGACTGCGAGGACTTGGAGCCAGCACAACAGCCGTGGGCAGCGCAGCTAGCGGCAGCCCTGCAGTGCGTGGGGGTTGAGTCAGTCAGTCAGTCAGTTGACCCCCAGCAGCAGCAGCAGCAGCTCAGCGCCGACGGCGTACGGCAGGCAGCGATGCAGCAACACCTAAGCAGCTTGGCGACAGCAGCAGCGCAGCCGCAGCACACTCTGTTGCGGCACTACTTCTGTGTGGTGCGGCCAGAGGCCTGCACCCTAGACGGCTACAGCAGAGCAGAGTATGTGACAGCAGTGCGCGAACTGCGCTGGCGCCGCGGCCTCACGGAGCTGCGGACCGGCAAGCACTGGGGCGCCGAGGAGACGGGCCGCCACCGCAGGGTGGCGCGCGAGCAGCGCCTGTGCCACACTGCGTGGCTGCCGAGCAGCCTGGCGGCGTTGAGGATACTCACCACATTGTGTTTGATTGCCCCCTCTATGCCACCGAGCGCGCCCGCTGGCCCCCCCTGTTTGAGCCCTCAGTTCTCGAGTCCGACCGACCCTGCATGCCTTCTTCCAGCAGCCAGCCGACCCCCTCTTCCGTTTCTGTGCTGCTGTGCGCCGCCGCGGGCGGGTAGCCGGAGGGATGGCCCCCTAATCAGAGGGCCCCGGCTACTCGGTGTCAGTGTGTCGTCACATCCCAATCCCAGGGCTCGGCCCCCCCCACATTGTGTGCGCGCGTGGGCCCTCGGCAGGGTGCTTGCGCACCGGTGCTAGGGTTTTGGAGGTTATACCTAGCACCACCCCATGACGACATGCCCTCGGTCACTGACACCCAGCCCACCTAGTTTCCGCCACTCCCCTGCCGCTCCCCTCCCCCCCCTCCTCCCCCACCTCCCCTCTCCCTCATCGACCATAATGTTACAGAGGACACACCTCCCGAGGGGGGGGGCTGGGCCCCATCGGTGGTTGGTCCTCCCATGGTAGCTGGTGGGGCATGGCCCTCCTTGAGGGCCGCCCAGCCCCGCCGGCTTCCTCAATCCACGCCCAAGGGCGTACTCTTTCTTTCTTTCTTGGAAACGAGAGACCTATAACCGACCCATTCCTCTACCCATTAATGGGGCCATTAAAACCCATTCGTTTTGTTACAAAATTAAGTGCTGACCGACCGACCGACCGACTGACTGACTCCGCCCTCGCCGCCGCCCTCGCCGCGCACAGCGCGGCAGCAGAGGCGGCGGGCGGATCAGCTGGCGAAGGAACGGCGGCTGCAGCAGCAGCGCAAGCAGCAGCAGCCGGCGCAGACCGTGCGGGCCCCTATCCAGGTCAAGCCGCAGAACGGCAAGCTGCCGCCGACACACGCCGTCGCAACGCCCCCTCGCCAGGCGATGGCGGCGACCGCAGCCGAGGCGGCGGCCCTGCGGCGACGGCGCTATAAGCGCGCGCAGCAACGGGCGGCAAAGAAGACGGCAAGCAAAGCAGCGGCCGCCGCGGCGGCAGCACAGCCTGGGCAGGAGGCCACCTCGCCAGCCACCGGCGCGGCAGCCACGGTGGCGCCGGCGGCGCCGACACCTGCCGCAGCCGCTGCTGCGGCTGCGGCAACGCGGGCGGCCGCATCGGCGCCCGCGCCGACAGCATCTGCAGCAGCCGGAGTGGCGACGGCGGCGGCGGCGGTGGCCACGGCGGCAGAGGGGGCACCGGAGGAGGCGGACTCGGTGGTGGCGGGGAGCGGGTCAGCGCACCCGGCCGACACCCGCTCCCAGGCGCGCCGGGACCCCCCACAGGCAAGTGCGGGGCAAGGAGGAGATGAGGCGGAGAGGGAAGAGGAGATTGCGGAGGCGGAGCTGGCAGAGGAGGCTGCGGAGGCAGAGCTGGCGGTTGGCAGCTGCGAGCACACGCCGCCTGACAGCCCCCGTGCGCCGCCACAACGCTCGCTGGCTGGTGGTCGCAGGCCTGCCTGGCTCGCCGGTGGACGTGCTGCACCAGCGCTTTGACCTGCCCCTACCCCCTATGCCCGACCCATGCACGTTCGAGGAGGAGGACTGGCAGCGGCAGGGCTGCGAGGTGCGCAGCATCATCGCGCACCTCCAGGTCGGCGAGCGGCTGTTTGTGCGCGTCGTGTGGGAGAACAGCTGGGAGCCAGCTGAGGCCCTGGTGGGGCCGGAGCTGGAGCAGTAGCAGCGGAGCCGCGGAGCCGATGCTGACACAGACGTGATGGGCTGGGCGCAGCAGCGGCAGCAGGAGGGGGCGGCAGCGGAGGAGGCGGAGGAGGAGGCCTAGGCGGCAGCGCAGGGCAGCGGGGCAGCAGGCAGCGGCAGGCCGCGCGGCAGCGCGGCAGCACGCGGCCGGCGCGACGGCCCTCAGCAGGCGGCGGCAGGCGGGGCAGCGGTGACGCGACGCACCAGCTCGCGGTCCCGGGCTGCAACTGCCTAGGGAATCCGCGCCGGCGCGGCCCTTGCAGCGATGGTGCTGACCATCACGCTGCTCAACTGCAACGGCCGCGTCGGCAGCGCGGTGGCGACGATGCAGTCAGCTGGCGCTGACGTCATCCTCCTCACCGAGACCAAGCCCTCAGAGGGCAACCCGCTGCCTCTCCCTGACGGCTGGCGCGCCTTCCAGGCAGCACGGCCGGCGTCTCAGGGCAGCGGCGGCGGGGTGGCAGCCCTAGTCAGGCAGCGGCTGGCAGCGGAGCAGTGGCGTAGCGTGCCAGAGGACGGCGTTCTGTGGCTGCGGCTGCCGGGCGCCCTGGCAGGCGGCCGCACCCTAGCGCTTGCGGTGTGCTACCATCGCCCCCCAGCCCCAGGCCGGGCGGCAGCAGAGGAGGATGCCGATTGGTATGCGCGGTGGGCAGCAGAGTGGGTGGCGGCAGTCGAGAGCGACATGGTCCCGGTCCTCACCGGGGACCTCAATGCCCATACTGCAACAGCGCCAGACTGGCCGGCAGAGGAGGCCGGCACACCACGGTGCAGCACGGACAGCAAATGCGACCGGCGAGGCATGCTACTGCTGCAGTTTTGCGCCGACCTCGGCGCCTGCATCGCCAACGGTCGCGCGGCGGGCGACAGCAGCGGCGCAGCCACCAGTTTTGGCACGCGCGGCACAGCCAGCTCGGTGGTTGACTATTTTGTACACCGCCTACCTAGCCCAGGTGCGTGAGCTGCTGGTGTCGGAGGAGTTGGCGGTGGCGGACCATAGCGGCCTGGTGATGCGCATCGAGGCCGCCAGCGGCAGCCCACCTGCAGCCACCACCCTGGGCCTTGACCCATGCTTCCTGCGCTTCCCCCGCTGCCCGGCCCCCGCACGCGTGGAGGCGGCGGCGGCTGAGCTCCAGTGGGCGTGGCCAGCCATCGAGGTGCTGGCAGAGGCGGCGCAGCGCGCCGACACGCCGGCAGCAGCGGACGCAGTCGCCCACCAGCGCTGCATCCTCATCGCTGGCGCCTGCCAAGGGGCTGGCATCCGCCCCCTCGGCAGCGCGAAGCGGTGCGGCAGCAGTGCGGTGGGCCTACCGCACTGGGCAGCACGGCATTTCAGACTGCGCGAGCTGCGCGCGGCGTTGCGGCAGGCGCGGCGGCAGCACCGCGGCGCAGCAGAGCATGTGACAGCGCGCAGAGCGCTGCAGCGAGCCACACAGCGTGCCGAGCGGGCAGCTCGCAGCGTGCGTGGCGCGCAGCTGGAGCGGCAGCTTTTGGAGCAGCACGACGCGGTAGGCTTTCACCAGACCTACCGCGGCCCGCAGGGCGGCGTGCCAAATTTTGTGCTGCGTGAGCCAGACGCAGTCTTGGCACACTTTGTGGCGCTGTTAGCACCTCCCACCGCGGCGTCACCCCCTGAGGGAAGTACAGCCGCAGGCGGAGGGGCAGGCGCAGCACCACAGGAGGGGTCGGTGGCGGAGGCAGCCGCGGCGCTGGCAGCGGCGCAGCAGGCAACCCAGGCAGACATGCAGGTGGCTTTGGCGGCACCACCGCCGGAGCCCCCCACTCACCAGGTGCCCCCTCCGCCCACCACCCACCCCCATCCCCTCGCAGCCACCCTGCCTGAGTCGCTGTTTGACCATGAGGATGAGCGACCAGAGGCACTGGCTGCGAGCGTGGGGGAGCCGATCCAGGGACGATCTCCCCCGATGGAGGCCCTCCCCGGACGCCCAGAGCTGGCCCGACTGCGCGACGCCATGGAGACAGCCTTCACAGTAGAGGAGGTCGCCAGCCTGGCGCGGCGGACGGCGCAGCGCAAGGCAGTCTTCGGCCCCCTCGCGCCCTGGCTGCTGAAGCAGGCGTGCGCGCAGCTCGCCCCGCTGGCAGCGGCGGAGTTCAACGCTTGGCAGCGCATCGGACGCCTGCCGCGCGGCGACGCCCACAGCGCCATCGCGCTGGTGGCGAAGACGAGCAGCCCCACTCAGCCCAGCGACCTGCGGGGCATAGCGGTCGGCGCCTTGCTGGCCAAGCTGTTCGCAGCTGGGCTTGAGCGCCGCGTGACGGCTCACGCAGAGGCGGCAGGCCTGCACGCAGAGGGCCAGTTCGGCTTCCGCCGGCAGCGCAGCACCGAGCAGGCTGCCCTGGCCTTGCGCACGGTCATCGAGTGCCACCGGCAGCAGCGGCAGTGCGGCGGCAGCAGCACCAGCAGTGAGCAGCCACAGCGGCGGCACACGCAGCGGCGGCGGCAGCGCGGCGGCAGCCAGCTGTGGGCCTGGTTTGTTGACTTCAAACAGTACGATCGCGTACCGCGGGCGCAGCTCTGGCAGCGCCTCGAGAGCATGGGCTACGGCGGCCAGTGGCTGCGGGCAGTACGAGAGCTCTACGCCGACGTGCCGATGTCGGTGACAGCCCCCGGCCTTGAGGGCCGCGTCTTCAGTGCCACGCAGGGCCTGAAGCAAGGCTGCCCCCTCAGCCCCACGCTATTCAGCCTCTACATTGCAGACTGGGAGGAACGCGTGCTCTCGGCAGCAGCAGCAGGCATGCCTCTTGCGCTGCCACAGCTAGCAGGGCAGCCAGTGCCCCCGCTGCTGTACGCAGATGACATGGCCCTCCTCGCCACCACAGCAAACGGCTTGCAGCAACAGCTCCGGCTCCTGGAGCAGTATTGTGCCGAGCGCGGCCTCACGGTCAACGTGGTGAAGACGAAGGTCATGTTGCTGTCGGGCGCAGCGGACGAGCAGACGGCGATGCAGCGCGTGCGGCGAGCGCGCCACACCTTCGACGGTGCACCCGTTGCCGGCGTGGCAGCGTTCAAGTACCTGGGCATCGTATTCCACTGCACCCAGCCCGTAGGGGAGGCTGCGGCGGAGGGGCGGGCGCGGGTGGCCCGCTTTGCAGCCGCTTCTTTTGAGGGCCGCTGCACAGCGTTGGGCCTGGAGGCCGCCCGCCTCCTGCTCTCCCTCTACCGACAGATGGTCGACTCCACCCTCTCCTATGGTGCCGCAGTGTGGTCCCCTGGCCTGGCCCTCGCGGCTGTGCGGCGCCTCGGCACCCAGGCCGGAGCCGCAGGCGGCGGCAGCGGCCTGTCGGCGGCAGAGCAGCAGCACTGCCGCAGCCTACCGCAGCACTGCGGCGCCTGCCGCAGCGCGCGCCCAGAGCCACCGTGCTGGCAGAGACGGGGGAGCCCCCCCTGCACGCCCATTGGTTGGCGCGCACAGCGCGGTTCTGGAACAGCCTTGTGGCAGCGCCAGAGGGCAGCCTGATGCGGCAGGTGCTCGACGCCAGCCTGCAACTGGCAGCAGAGCACACCCCCTCACGCCACCGCGGCCCCCACGGCATTGCGCAGATGCCTTGGGCAGCACAGCTGCAGAGTGCGCTGGCAGAGGCCGGCATCGCGGCAGACCTGCAGCAGCGGCAGCCACTGCAGCCAGAGGCGGTGCAGGAGGCAGCACTGCAGCACTACCTGCAGCACCTGCAGACGGCGGTGCAGCGGCGCGGCGCCAGCCGCCTGCAACACTACTTCGACTGCGTGCGCCCAGAGTGCCTCGAGGTAGCGGGGTATGGTATGGCCCCCTACCTGGTCGAGGTACGAGAGCGACACCGGCGCCTTGGCCTGGCAGAGCTGCGCAGCGGTGTACACTGGGGCGCTGAGGAGCGGGAGCGGCTACTGGGTCTTGCCCAGCACCCTCGCGACCAGCGGTACTGTATGCATTGCGCAGCTGCAGGGCTAGGCGGACGGGCCGAGGATGCAGATCACATTGTGTTTGAGTGCGCGTTGTACGCTCACCTACGCCCCATCTGGTTCCCCGACATCTTCCCTGCAGGGCGCCCCCACTACCGCCTGAGACCAGCAGCCACGTTGCGCAGCCTAACCGGCTTGCCACTCTGCTGGGATGCGAGGAGGACAGCGCAATGGCGGGCGAGGCCGGCGGAGCGGCACGCAGACGGGCGCTTGCGCTCGCAGCCTTCACAGGCGCGTGCCGCCGCACCGGGCGGCGAGCAGCGGGACTGCCCACCACCTAACCCCACCCGGGGTTCCCCCCTCCACCCAAATCCCTTTCCCTTCCGTTTACCTTTCCCCCCGTTTCAAGCGGCCCCCGTGCATGATGGGGGCTTGCGCCGGCGTGCGCTAAGGGCTAAGGGGGGGACAATGGCCTGTAACTGTACTGTGTTACACCTGTTTGTGTTCTGCGAGAGAACCACAGGGCCCGGCGCAGCTGTGACCGGGGAAGAAGGGAGGAGGTAGGGGAGATGCCGCTGATGAAAAGGGGGGAGAGAGGAGAAACAATTGCAAGTAGGGGGTCGTGCATGGCGGAGGGGGAGGCAAGGTTATGTTGAGCAGTCGGTCAGCAAGACAGGCGAGAGGAACAACAGAGGGCAGCAGTCCCCTACTTGCAAGATGAAAAAGGGGAGAGAAGAGGGTGAGGTGTTGGGAGCGGAGGATCAAACGTGCAATGAGGGCCGTCATGCAGCACACAAGTCGCGATGCTTTGGGTTGCCGCATCCCGTTAGTGCCGTGCTCAGCTGCGTTCGCTCAGGCTGCATCGCGGCGCCGCGCTCTGACGCTGCAGCAGCTGCATTCATGAGGCAGTTCCAGCGCCCTATATCGGTAGGCAGGGCGGCGCGCTCGCTGGGGCCGCCCTGCCGCTGCCGACGGTGCCGCTGCCATCGTGGCCACTACTGCGGCTGCGCCGTCTGGCGCATGTGCCGCGCTCTGCAGCTCTGAGGCCAGCCGCTGGCCACGGCTATCTGCCGGGCGAGGCTTGTCAGGGCAGCGCGACCGAGTGAGCCAGCAATCAATGCATCCCGCTGCACGAGACCCGCCGCTCCCACCTCTGGCCCTCAGCGCACGGTAAGGGCCCTATATCCGAGCCGGCCAGGCCGCGCAAGCGGCCGGATGGCCCGGCCGCCTGCCCGCGAGCGGCGGCCGAGCCGCCACAAACTCAGCTGTGTGCTTGTGCTCTAGGAGTGTAGGAGCATGATGGGGGCTTGCGCCGGCGTGCGCTAAGGGCTAAGGGGGGGACAATGGCCTGGGAAACCGCCTCCTTGCTTGGGTAAGGACTCCCCACTTTGGGCTCCTACACACGCCGGTGCGCGCACTGTTCCAACTGTACTGTGTTACACCTGTTTGTATTCTGTAAAAGAAACACAGGGCCCGGCACGGCTGAGACCAGGGAAGTAGGGGGGAAGGGAGGGGAGCAGCCGCTGCTGAAAAAGTGGGAGAGTGTGCAAAGGGGATGCATGTAACATAGGACAAAGCAAGGGCATCTGCATGGGGTGGACTGACGCTTGGAACAGTGCGCGCACCGGCGAGAGTAGGAGCCCAAAGTGGGGAGTCCTTACCCAAGCAAGGAGGCGGTTCCCCAGGCCATTGTCCCCCCCTTAGCCCTTAGCGCACGCCGGCGCAAGCCCCCATCATGCACGGGGGCCGCTTGAAAAGGGGGGGGAAAGGTAAACGTCAGTCCCCCCCATGCAGATGCCCTTGCTTTGTCCTATGTTACATGCATCCCTTTTGCACTCTCTCCCCCTTTTTCAGCAGTGGCTTCTCCCCTCCCTCCCCCCCTTCTTCCCTGGTCTCAGCCGTGCCGGGCCCTGTGTTTATTTTTCAGTATACAAACAGGTGTAACACAGTACAGTACAGTCATGCTAAGGCTAGTATAAACCGCAGCTAAGAAGGCCGCAGTTGCGACAGCGCCGACGAGCCTTCGCGCACGGCCCCTGGCAGGCACCGCCTGCTTGTGTGGGAGCACTCTGGCCATAAGAAATGTAGCCGCGCCTCGAGGAAAAGTGCAGCGCGCGACCCGCGGGGACACCCTGCTCGGAAAGGCCAGCAGCCAAGCAGGCAGGCAGGCGGCAGGCAGGCAGGCGGCAGCAACAGCAGCAGAGGTCCCCCACCTCCTGCCACGCTGCTGCAACTCTGCTGTGAATTCCGTTCAAGTGCTTTTGTCCAGCCGGGTGCACCCACGTGGGCACAGCTGGCAGGAAATTGCGCCGACAGGGATGCTGGTAGCGTGACCTGGAGGGGAATGCCCCGCCTATCAGAACATGTTGAATCGAGTGCTAGCAGGTGGTTCATGGAGAAACAATGGTGGTGCTGACAGCTGCAGCAGAGGAGGTACTGATGGCCACTGCTGCTGCTGCCGCTGATGATGATGTTGATCCCGCCGCTGCTGTTGCTGCTGTTGCCCTACTGCCGGCTCACACCGGCACAAATACATTTGACCTGCGCTGGCGGCTGCCAACTACGTTGGATCCTGTGGCAGACGAGGCAGGGCGGAGCAGTGACGAATGTTGGTGAGGATCCAGTCGAGGTGCTCGTGATTCGCGTTCTGGCGGCAGAGCTGCTAGCGCCCCGCCCCCGCCCCGCACTACCTGTGTTGTAGTCGCCAATCACGTTCTTGCCGCCATTGCTGCTCCCCCGGCAGTTTGATCCCGAGTTGAAGTTGCCCTGGAGGTGTATGTGGGAGGCGGGGTCGCTTGGAAGAAGCAGGCTGCAGGTGCAACATGCAGTGACAGGCAACATCCCGACCCAGCGCTAAGCACCGCACAGCTCCCAGGCTCACCACATTGCCAGTGCCTTTGTTTTGGCAGCCCTGCATGTGAACCAGGGGGTATGTGTGCGTGCGTGCGTGTGTGGGTGGGAGGGCGCATGCGTAGCTGAGCGTGCCGTAGAGCAGCGCATTAACATTGAGCGGTCATCCCGGGCTGGCATGCCTGGACAGCCCCGTCCTGCACCCACTGCTGCCTGCTGCCTACGTATACCCACCAGGTTGTTCGTCACAGGGTCATAGCGCGCCCGCCTCTTGCCGCTGGGCACGCACTCAATGACGGAGAAAGCCTTGCAGCGCAGCCCGATGCACACCGTGCTGGTGAGGGCGTCGTACGTTTTGAACTTGGACGCCTTGGAAGCAAACTGCAGCGGCAGGGTGAAGCCGCGTCTTGCTCCCAGGGTGCTGCCGGGCAGGCGCAGCTGGCAGTAGGCTGCCGCGGTCGCCGTCCGGGCAGTGGCGTTGGTGCTGCGAGCCAGCAGGTACGAGCGGCCGTGGAAGGTCGTCCTGCACTCGGTGGGGTGGGGTGGTTGGCAGACTGCCACTGTGCTTATAAATCAATCCATCAACCCATTGATCAAGGCTCTGATGCGGTGCGCTGATGCTGATGCTCCGAAGTATGCAATAGGGCGAGTGTGATTCAGCTGCCGCCCCTGCTTGCCTGGGTAGGGAGTAGAACTTGGTAGTGCAGGCAGTGCGCAGCGGCGGTGGTGGCCGAGGCCGGGGTGGCGGGGGTGGGGGATGATGTTTCGAGCAGGTGACGCCCACAATGCAGGCCGGCTTGCCATTGGCAGTCGGCACGTAGCGTGCAGCGCGCGCGCCGCCCGCCGCCGCCATACGCCTCTCGAATGTGCCGCTCTGCACGGCGCTCGCCATCTGTGCTTGCGCCGTCACCGCGCGCTTCAGGCCCTGGACTCTGACATAGAGTTCGATGCGCAGCTGGGTGGCGGGCGCTGTTGCCGTTTGCGACGGCGCCCTGGCCCCGGCGCTGGCTTTGCGTGGGCTGGGGCTGCTGGCTGGCGTGGTGGCGGCGATGGTGCAAATGCTCCAGACATCGCTGCGCAGCACTTGCACCGTCTCCGCCGCAGCGGTTTCGTAGGCATCCTTAGCATTAGCCTCCCACTGCCTGCAGCTCATGCCCGCGCCCGTTGGCGTGCGCACGTCAAGTGAGGTGCGCACAACTGCCGGCGCGCCGCTTGGTGGCGGTGGGGGCGGGCTGGGTGGCTGAGGGTTGGGCGGCAGCGGCGGAGCAGGAGGGCTGGGCGGTGGTGGGGGACTGCAAGGCGTGGGTGGAGGAGGGTGCAGGGAGGGGTGGAGGGGATGAAGGGCGGCAACACTTACCCACAGATAGAAGCATTCGGATTTTCTTAGATGCAGCAGCAGCTTGGCAGCAGAGCGCGCCGTTGCAGCCGCCGCGCACCTTGAGGAGGGGGAAGGGCTTGGTGGTGGCGGGCGCCTGCAAGAACAGAGTGGGCGGAGTAGTGTCCAGTGATAGTCTGGTGATACACGGTAGTTAAGAAGAAATATGGTGTAACCGAGCTGACACTGTAGTGTATGAACCAGCAAGCAGTGATGTCAGCATCTGGCAGCTGCAAGGGCATGTAGACAGCTCCACTTACGGCGGTGATCGCGGCGGCGGGCTGGGCAGCGGTTGGCTGGTCGGCGGCAAGCTGGGCGGTGGCCGGCTGGTGTGGGGAGGTGGAGGCGACGGCTCGCGTAGTGGCGAGCTGGGGGAGGGTGGTGGCGGGGAAGGGGAGGGAGGTGGGGGCGACAGCTTGGCTGGAGGTGGTGAGGGGGAGGGTGGAGGGGATGACGGCGAGGGCGGTGAGGGAAAGGGGGAGGGTGGTGGAGGGGAAGGGGAGGGAGGTGGAGGCGAAGGGGACGGCGGTGGTGGTGAAGGCCCGGGTGGTGGCGGGCTTGGGGAGGGTGGTGGGGGCGACAACTCGGGTGGAGGTGGTGAGGGAGACGGCAGTGGTGGTAAGGTGGTGGGAGGAGGGGATGAGGGCGAGGGCGGTGGGGGAAAGGGGGAGGGTGGTGGAGGGGAAGGGGAGGGAGGTGGAGGCGAAGGGGACGGCGGTGGTGGTGAAGGCTCGGGTGGTGGCGGGCTTGAGGAGGGTGGTGGGGGCGACAACTCGGGTGGAGGTGGTGAGGGAGATGGCGGTGGTGGTGAGGGGGAGGGCGGAGGTGGTGAGGGGGAGGGCGGAGGGGGGGAGGGGGAGGGTGGTGGGGGAAAGGGGGAGGGTGGTGGCGGGGAAGGGGAGGGAGGTGGAGGGGAAGGGGACGGCGGTGGTGGTGAAGGCTTGGGAGGTGGCGGGCTTGGGGAGGGTGATGGTGGGCTTGGGGAGGGAGGTTGGGGCGGCGGCTCGGGCGGAGGTGGTGAGGGGGAGGGTGGAGGGGGTGACGGTGAGGGCGGTGGGGGAAAGGGGGATGGTGGTGGAGGGGAAGGGGAGGGAGGTGGAGGGGAAGGGGACGGCGTTTGTGGTGAAGGCTCGGGTGGTGGCGGGCTTGGGGATGGTGGTGGGGGCGACAGTTCGAGAGGTGGATTGGGCGGCGGCTGGCTTGGCGGTGGCGGGCTGGTATAATGGACGTGAGATGGCAGAAAGAGTCAGCTACGGCGTGAACTACCTGGTGCGCTGCTCAGCATTTGTATTAATCCCAGAGCACATCTGGGAGGAGTGCAAATTAACATTAAACTCAGAGCACACCTGGGAGCTGGAGGTGGAAACATTGTCACTGAGGCGGTCAGTTTGGAGTTGATGGCAACATTCGTGTTGGTGCCAAAATAGGTGTTGGCTGCATGGGGGCAATGCATTGTTTGTCTGCGTTAGCTGGCTGCTTGGCCCACAAGGCATGTTGCGTCTGGCTCGCCCCGCAACGGGCTGCCTAGGCCTGTGCGTGCATGCGGTTAACCGGCGTGCCGGGGGGGGGCGAGGGCGAACTCACTAACGGAGCCCGCGGATAATGAACTCCGCAAGAAACCCATGTATGTCCATGCCTTTGCTTGCCAGGTTGGAAAGGTCGTCAATGAGCTCCTGAAGGGGGCAATAGCAGCAGCAGTTGATGGTTGTTATAGGGATTTCCACCCTTGCGCAAAATCGGCACGCGACCAGCGGGCAGACAGCGGTCATATCTGTAAAAGGCAGACCACCAGCATACACCCTCTGCCTCTGTGCATTGATCGCCTCCGCTCGTCCCTTACCTAATCCCAGACAAGCCCATCCCAGATAGATTATCAGCAGTACTCGTCATGTTGAGTGCCTCGACGGCAACGATGTAGTTCCCGGCACTGAAGTACGAGGTTTCTGCGGGGAGCGCGAACTCGCGGATGGTAGGTGTTGTGCTTGTCTTGAAGCCCGAGACAGAGATTGTGGCCAGGGGGCTGCCGGAGAGCCTGGGAGGCGATGAAGATGTCCCGCCTGCGGTGCCCGCATAGACGCGGATGTAGAACGCGCAGCCCACGCCGCCGGTGCCGCAAGAGTGCGTGGTGCTTGCAGCCTGGAGCAGCCAGCTGACGTTTAATGGTTTCCAACCCGCAGCCGTTGCCGGAACAGTAAAAATGTTGCCGAATCGAGACTGCAACGGGGGTGCCAGGGTCAGGGCTGCTCAGTTGCACCTGGCAAGATGGCCAGGTCGTGCAGCCGCGCAGGTGGCAGCACGCAAATCCTCCATCACCGCATGGCTGGCTGCGTGGGCTGCTGCATGCAGCAGGCAACTGGCATGCACTTTTGCTGTAGGCCTGGCATGCCTAACTGCCCCCCGTCCAGGTCCCACGAGGGCCTACCATGCGGGGTGACTGTAACACACACCCAGCAGGCAACTGGCCATGGCGGCGGGGTGGCGAGCAAGCAGTGCATGGGTAGCAGGCGGCCAGCACTCACACCGGACTCTGAATTCGCGGTGTTTGAGGTAAAGTATTCAAATGCCACTATGCTGCGCAGGACACGTGAATGGCATGCGGGGGAGCGTGTGAGGACAGGACAGCACCACGCGTAGTAGGCGCGCTGGTCAGGACGGGACAGGCTGGCTGCGGCAGGGCCCGCCCAGCAGGCGGACGGCGGCACCCCCGCGGCCCGCGACTCACTCCTCTCCCGAGACACCGCCGCATATAAGTATGAGGCATGCCACAGCCACGGCCACGGAGAAGCCGCGAGGGCGAGGCATGGCTTCCCCTCCAGCCGCTGGTTTCAGCCAGTGCGGCTCTCTAACAGCTCGCCAACCTTCGATGAGCTGGACCAACGGACCAGATGAAGGAAGGCAGCCTGGATTTTGCCCGCGGCCCGGCGTGGCACGTTGCTGTTATGCTACTCCGGATCTGGCCCATGCCTTAAACGGGCATTATGCCGAATTCTGGAGCCAGGCACCCACACAGACTGGGCGAGCCGGCGCTGCGGGCGCGCATCCTGAGTGCGAGGGCGATCAGCCGTCCTCGCAAAACGACCCAAACTGCCGCCCCGCCTTCTGCGGGCGACATTTCCTCGGTCGCTCCTTACCAACCCTTTTGCATGGCGAATAGACACATTCTGAAGCCGACGGAGGCAGCGGGACCGGCGGGTCGCGCCAGGTCATATCCATATATGCATATATCCCCAAGCGCAAAGTCACACAGATCGGCAATAAACTCGAACTCCGCCAGCGCGGTGTTTGCACGGCCCCGCGCGCCCTCCCTGGTCTTTTATATTGTGCTTGGGCGTTCTGAGCGCCAGCGGCAGTGCGCTCGGGGCGAGGCCCAGCTCCAGCCAGGGCGAAGCGCGAACTCGTGGGCAACTGGTGTTTCTGAAAGTTCGCGGACGGCTGGGTACGGCGCCTGCAGCACAAATCGAGTTTTAGAGCTGGGGTTTGTGAGGAAGGAAGGACATCCAACCAAGGGGGCCCCGCGCAGCGCCGCTCCGCACTCAAACTCGCCGATTTTGGCCAATTTTAGCCTCCCCCGCCCCTTCGGACTGGGTACGGCCCAGCCAAATTCAGCCCGAGGCGCGGGGACGGCCAGGGGACGGCAAACAGGCCGTACTCGGGTTGCTCGGACTGAGTCGCGGGGCTCGCCGGGAGTGCGGTCTTCCGCCTGTCCGGCGCCTTACAACGCATCGATAGAGATGTTACAGCGGCGTGAGAGGCTCGCCGGAGCGTGCAAGCACTCGCGAGCAGGTGCCAAAGCCCGCCATGTGATGCCCGGCGGCGGCACTGCACCACACTGGCAAACCTCAATTGGAGGCTGAATTTTCCACTTGTGTCTTGCTGAGGTGCTCTAGGATGATTGAGGAGGCTGTGGGAAGCCGTGGAGGGCAGTACTTTGCAGGCAGGGGGCTGTGAATGCCGGTCGGTAGGGTCGGGGGTGCAAGGCGCCGCTGGTGGTGGCGGCAAGGGGGCTGCCGCCCATCAACAAGCTTGTTTGCTGGATGCCTGACGCCCCTCCACCCCACCCGCGCTTTGCATTATGCTGTGGTTGCTTACTGGTGGCAGCCAGCCCACAACCAAGTGCCATATGTGTGGACAGGGCATGGCAAGTGGGCGCTGTCCGCACACCCCGCTGCCCTCCCGGCGGTGGAGTGTATGGCTGTCAAACAGGCTGGCACGACCACCACACTCCACCATCTTGCAGCCAGGTATGTATGGGAGCCAAAGGTAGAAGAAGGAGACATTGCTGCACCATCTGCAGCAGGGAGAGTGCTACCAGCAGGCGGCACTGGCGGCACCGCCGGTGGCACCGCTGGCGGCACCCCAGCCGTGGCTTCGGTAGCCGCTTGCGAGCTCCTCCGCAGCCTCTCCCGCACGCATACCACATCAGGGATGATACCCGGAGGCCTGCTGGGCGCGCCGGCCCTCGGAGAGTCGGCCCTCACGCTGGTGACATGCGGGGCGCATGGCCTTCGCGCGGCGCTCACACAGCATCACCGACCCTACCGCCGCTCGGAGGAGCACTCTTGGCCATAGCGAAACCTAGCCGTGCAGCGCGACGCTCCGGAACAACCAGATTGGAAGGACCAGCGGCATAGCATAACAGCGGCAGGGGCGGCGCCATGGCAGCAGCGGCAGCAGCAGCAGCAGCAGAGGTCCCCCACCTCCTGCCACGGTGCGGCAACTCTGCTGCGAATTCACAACTCACAATGGTTAGTTTCTGAGGCCAAGCATATCAAGGAAGCCATATCAAGAGAGAAGTGAGTTCAAGCAATTCTGAGTCAAATACATGTATCTAGCATCGATGGAACAAGTTTCAAACAATAGGTGGGAATCCAGGGGAGGCGGTGCCATCTTGGGACGGAGGAACTGTGAAGGAAGCAAGTATCTCGATGGCAAAGCCGCGACAGGCAGCAGCAAACGTGTCACACCTCTGCGAGGGTGAGCAGCGCCCGTCCGGTGGCAGGCAGCTTCTGGTTGAGGGGCCAGCAGCTGCTCTGCCCAGCAAGGCGCCCCGTCCAGGCGTTTGCGGCGCACTTGTTGCATGTCTTCGCCCCAGGAACGGCGGCGATAGTGTTGATGGCGCAGGCCTAAACCCTAAATAAGCAGTCGGCCGTGGTGGTCGCGCCAGGCAGGGCACGGAAGGTGCCTGCTGGGCACGCTGTGACCTTGGTCTGAGCGGCACCGGGGCAGTAGGAGCCGGCAGGGCGAGCCAGACAGGCGGCCTGGCTGGGCTTGGAGTTGTAGGTGCCTGCCGTGCTTGGAAGGCAGGCGCCCGAGCGAGCGCTGCTGCGGCGGCCGAGCACCCAGCTGGGCACTGCTGGGGCTGCTGGCCTGGCAGGCAGAGCCGGCGGGGCAGGGCTGCGGCAGCAGGGCGGGTGAATTGAGGAGGTGAGCATGAGCGGGTGTGAGCACAAGCAAAACAGCTGCACTGGGCCACAGCCGCAGTGCTGCCTGCCTAAAATGCGATCTCAAGCACTGAGGCCCCAAGCTGAGCGCACCATGCAGGCAGACGAACCGGTGGCATCAGCGTAGTAGCCCTCCTGGCAGGCGTCGCAGGAGTCGCTGCCCACCGGTGGCCCAGCGGTACCGCCGCTGCGTAGGTGCCTTTGGAGCAGGGGCCGCATGCGCTGAGCGCAGCGCCGCCGTTCTTGTCATTGGCGGTACCTGAGTGGCAGCTACTGCAAGCAGTAGAGCCCTGGGAGGGCTGGTACCGGTACTGGACAGGCTCACTGCGGGGGGGACGGAGGGGATGGGCATGGCAGAAAAGTGAGTGGCAGTGTTGGGGTGGAGGGGGAGGACACTGTACTCCCTGAGGGTGTCAATGCATGGAGTGCGGCTCTGGAGCGCACAGCACAAGCGCTTGCAGCCGTCGGCTGACCCCATGTCACTCACCACAGCGCGCATGTCGCGCTGCCCTTGTCAGACGAGTAGCTACCCGCAGGGCAGGCGGGGCATGGGCACACCCCGCCGGTGGAGGCGGGGTTGGCGGTGAAGGTGCCTGCAAAGTCAAGGGGGTCGGCCACATCAGCAAGCATGTGCACGTGCAGCAGGGCAGTGCACAGCACGCTGCATGCGTGGCTTTGCCTGCAAGCGCCACGTCCCACATACCCACCCACCCACCATCTTCTAAAGCACCCACCAGGCGAGAAGACGGCGCACACGACGTCGGAGGGGTTGCGCAGGGTCCAGCCAGGCGGGCAGGGCTGGCTGGCAGGAGATGGCGCTGACAGCGAGGCTGGTGGCATGACCCGGCAGGCACGAAACGCACTTGCTGGCGGTGAAGGCGGTCTGATGGAAGGTGCGGGCAGGGCTGCAGTCCACGGGGGCGGGAATGAGAGGGTTCGTTCGGCCAAAGAGGTGCTCCCAAAGCACGGCGCACCCGCAGCCCACACTTGCAAGGCCAGGTTGCTCCCAGCGTCAAAGAAAGCCCCTTCGCAGCTCCCGCATCACTCACCACAGCTCGCGCTTGCTGGCTGCCACTGCCGTGGCGCCGCTGCCGCCGTTCTCAGTGGGGGTCAGGCCGGTGGCACCAGCAGGGCAGGCCGTGCACGTGCGGTAGCCTGGGCATTGGGATTTGAGAGGGCAACTTTGCATGTGTGAAGACGGCCAGGAAAGTGACGCTGGCTGGCTGCAGCACGGTGCCTATGCATTGCTCCACCTCCCGCACCCTCCTGCCTGTGCACATACTTGGCACAACCCTAGCACCAGGAGTGGCAGCCATGGTACCGGCATCGTGGAGTCTTGGGGTTGGCTGCGGCGTAGCCCTTTGCACAGGGTAGTTCCAGGAGGAGGCTTGGGTGGCAGGGGTGACGGTCTCCTACGTGCGCCGCCACCCCAGCGTCACATTCAGCACCCAGCTGGCCTTCTGCCCATGTTCGGACAGGGCAGCAGAAGCATGTTGAGGGCCTACATCGACCCAGCAGCATGGCCGTGCACCGCGCGGCACCCCCCTCTCTGGCGCAGCGGCCACACCCCACAGCCGCCGACGCCACCGCCCCGACCTACCTCTAGGTGCATCAGCCAGGAGGGCCCCTGGGGGGCGACACGCAAATCAGACGGCACCGGGGGGGGGGGGGTAGGCGCAGCTGGGGGGGGGGGGGGGGGGGGGATTGTGGGCTGGTGCTGCGGCTGGACCAGTGTCAGCCTGCCGCAGGGGCCCTTCCCTTCAGGTCCCCCTCATCCCACACGCGCCTGCCGCTGCTCCCCCCGCCCTCCGTCTTCAGGGCCAGATGCTCGCGGCGGTGCTCATGCGGAAGGCGCAGCTGCCGGAGAAGCACTGCGAGGTGTCCCCCCACACAGACAAGGCCTTCAGCAAGATCGCCGGTGTCGCCGCCGACGCCAACCGGCAGAAGACGGAAGAAATCATGAGCGTGGACGGTGGGGGGCGGAGCTGGGCCTTGCATGCGGCCGACCCCGGGACTCCCGCTGGGTGCGCTGCACGCCTGCCTGCGCAGCGCCGCGCAGCACGCGCCAGCCTCCCTCCCTTGCCCGCCCGCCGCTCCGAGCGGGTGGAACCCGCCTCATGCCTCCCTCACTTCCAGCCTCTCACCCGCAGCTGTCCCTCCCACCCCCCTCCCCGCTCTTCCATCCCGTGCAGGAGCTGCCCTACAGCGCGCTGCACCGCCCCGGAGCGGCAGGGTTTGGCACCAGGACCGCCACCGGCACCAAGGGCGTCAAGCCGCTGACCGACGCGGGCCGGGCGGCCAAGGCAGCCACGGCGCTGGGCGCCTCCGGCTTCCACCGCTGCGAGCCCTCCAAGATGCCGGTGCCTGCCGGCCTGCCCTCCACCCAGAAGCGGGTCTCCAGCCGGCTGGGCCGCAGCGGCGCCGCCACCGGGACTGGCAAGCTGCAGATGCAGTGAGACGGCCGCCGGCGGACCCCGCTCCTGCCCCCAACCCCAACCCAGCGTGTTCCTGCCCAGCTCGGCTGCTCTAGTCCCCTGGCGGTGGTGGTACTGCCGCCGCTCACGTCTGTACACCGCACCTCCCCATCTTGATGTAAAATAGGCGCAAAGAGTGCTGCGTCGAGCACGCGACGGCTGGCGGGTGAGAGGAGCCGATATAGAAGAAGGGGAGGACAGGCAGGGCAGACGCGCGGGAAAACTTGAGAGTGGGTGGTGGATTATGCGGCGGTGTTGGCGAGGGACGGCAAGGTGGTCGTGTTGGCAGGAGGGGTAGGAGCTGTGTGCATGAGCAGCTGGGTGCACATGCCAGCTGAACAGGGAAGGGTGGTGGCGAGAGTGGAGTGGGGCTTCGCAGGGGTTGGGCACTGTGCATCGTCTACGGAGTGGAAGAGCAGCGCTAGCTGACTCAGATGATGTTCAGCACCAAAAAGGACGGCAGGGGAGGAAGGCCGTCTTCCTGTTTGAAACCGGAGAAGGGGCGGTGAGTAAGCAGAGACAAGCAGTACATGAGAGGCAGCAAACATTGGCAGGCAGGCCGGCACTGCTGTAACTGCTGGCAGCAGCTGTCGTTCCGGTTCAGTCAGGCACAACCACGGCCTGCAGCAAGGCAGCACTTACCTTGCACAGTTACACCCACTGACAGGCTGTGCATGGCGCGGAGCGGCGGCAGACTGCCGCCGCTTGTGCGGCCGGCTCGCTCTCTATACATCGAACACCTCGCCTTGAGCCCACGCACTGCCTACAGCACATCGGAGCGAGCATTCTGTGGCCGCGCCACGAGCATGAGTCACCCAGGCACGCAGCGGCGGCACACTGCCGCCGCCTGTGCGGCCGGCTCGCTCTCTATACATCGAACACCTCGCCTTGAGCCCGCGTGCCGCCTTTGGCACATCGGAGCGAGCATTCTGTGGCCGCGCCACGAGCATGAGTCACCCAGGCACGCAGCGGCGGCACACTGCCGCCGCCTGTGCGGCCGGCTCGCTCTCTATACATCGAACACCTCGCCTTGAGCCCGCGTGCCGCCTTTGGCACATCGGAGCGAGCATTCTGTGGCCGCGCCACGAGCATGAGTCACCCAGGCACGCAGCGGCGGCACACTGCCGCCGCCTGTGCGGCCGGCTCGCTCGCTACACGGGGAACACCTCGCCTTTAGCCCGCGTGCCGCCTTTGGCACATCGAAGCGAGCAGTCTGTGGCCACGACACGAGCATGAGACACCCAGGCGCGCAGCAGCAGCACCGCGCTCTACAGGCGTCCAGCGCCTCGCTCCTGGGCTGCGCATTCGCTTGTCACCCTGGTGCCAACCCTGCCCGCCTGCCCCCAGGAGGAGGAGGGTGACTAAGAGGAGGAAGAGTGGCAGGAGGAGGATTGAGACAGCGAAGAAGACGAAGAGACGCGGCGGATGGCGGCTGCGCTTGCGACCCGGCTGGCAGCCAGCCAACGCCTCGCCGGCCGGGAGCGCTGCAAAACAGCGATTGAAAGCCAGGTGCAGACCATGCAGCTGGTTGACAGCAAAAACTGCGTGACTGCCTTGCCCAACATGCCCAGTTGATGGGTGAGGAGGCGGGCAATGGTGCGGCAGCGGCCGTGGCGCGCGCTCCGCCGCCGCTGCCGCTGCTGCCCATCGAACGGCCCCTTGTAATATATTCCAATCACATGTGGGCAACTGAGGACTGTATCCAGGTGTAAAGAGACTGTGGGAGACATGCAGCAGTGCAGGCCTGCAGCTGGGTGGGCAGCCGGAGAGTGCGGCGGACACCTCCGATCAGGCCTTCTCCGGCCGAAGGTAGGATGTGCAGGCAGCAGATGTGACTGCCACTTCAAAAAGGTTCTGTGCCTTATTTGGATGGCACCTGTGTGAAGTTCAATGTTTGATGCAGCCTGGAGTGAGCTTGTTTGGGAGGGTTAGCAGCCGGACGCGCGTGGTGGCGGCGGTGGTGCGGCAACCCACAGCGCCATGGGACGGCAGATTTTGGGCCTGCTGACCGCTCCTGTCCCCAGGTTATCGACCCTGCTGAGTCCATTGCAACTCTAAGCACTGAAAAACTCCACCAATTGGATCTGCAATTGGGCTATTTTCCTGAAATGTGCTGGGCTTGGGTCACCGACTCGTGCAACCAGCCTTACTGTGTTCTGTCCAAGGCGCCACGAGCATGAGACACCCAAACCCATCTTGATGTAACACAGGGTGCTTGGTCGAGCTTTGAAGCGGGTGGGAGGAGTTGACGTTGATGTACAACAACGGGAGGGTGACTCTGTGCAGGGCTGCAGGGCTAAACAAAGGACAGGGATAGCAGACGTCGCGAGGCAAACGGGAGAACGGGTGGTTGGTGATGCGTGGTGGGGCTGGGGATGGTGGAGGGATGGCGAGGTGGCAGAGGAACGTCCGGTGAGGTGGCAGGCGCCAAAGATGTGTCGTCATGGCAGGAGGGTTGGCGCTGTGCGCATGAGCAGCGGGTTGCACATGACGGTCTGCCAAAAAGGAAAGGGGGTGGTACGAGAGGGGAGTGGGGGCTTGACAGGGGTTGGGCATTGCAGCGGTGGCAGGGTGGTGCTCACCGTGGATTGGCAAAGCAGTACAACCTGCTGGTCAGCACCGACGAGGAAGGAAGATGCAGCTGGGGCCAAAGGCATACAGAGAAGGGGCAGTGAGTAAGCAGCGACAAGTGGTACAGGACAGGCAGCAAACGTTGGCAGGCAGGCAGGCACGATGAGGGCATGGTGGCGTGTGGTATAGGACCGCACGTGACGGTGGCGCTGACGTCGATGCGTGGGGCAGGGCACTCTAGTGTGACACAAAGCTGGCAGGGTTGGGAAGATTGGGAAGAGAAGATACGGCTAGCATGAGCAGGTCCATTTGCGGCCCGAGGACAGCGGCAGGATGGCATGGGAAAGGGCAAGCAAGGAAGGTTGGATCGAAAAGAGCTCCACTAGTGCGCTGTGCTGCGCAGAGAAGCGTGCTACTGGCAGGGGTGTGGAAGTGGCACGTCAGCGCAGCAGGGCGCGGCGCTCACCATCGGCGACCAGTGATCGCACACGGCGGTTGGGGCGCAGGCTGGGGCTCGCCAGGGGCTCGTTGGCGAGGGGTGAGGTGGCTGCATGCCCCGCTGCCGCCTGCCGCGCGATCCAGCCTGCGCACAGGCACGGGTGGGGAAGAAGGAGGGACCATTGTAGCGTACGGCGATCCCAAACAGGCCTGGCGGCAACTACGCACGGCAGGCAAGCCTTTCAAAGCCACCTCCCTGCCACGCGTGCCACACCCGCAATGGCGGCGCGCTCAGATGTGTTGCCATCCGCCCCCATCACCGGGTCGCGCACCGGTTCGTGGGTGATGGGGGCAGCACAGCTGCTGCGCCAGACCGTTGTTTAGGGCGGAAGGAGCAGCAGTGCGGCGTGCAGCGGTTGCAGGGGCTGTGGCCTGCTGCGCTGCTGCTCGCGGTGCACCTTGCGCCGTGACAGGAGCTGCAGGCTGCACAGGCGGCGCCATGGCAGGAGAAGCGCCAGGTTGCAGGTGTGGCACCGCACTCAAGAGTGCTGCCGCTGCCGCTGCCGCTGCCGCTGCCGCTGCCGGCGCCGCTGCTGCCACCGCCGCTGCCGCCGCCGCTGCTGCTGGCTGTAGCTGTGCGGCACCCCAGCTGCTGCATGAGCAGGCCGAACTCAGCATCAACTGTGTCACCCCTGCCTGCAGTGCGTGCAGCTGCTGGTGGGGAACAGAAGCTGTGGCAGGGCCGGCAGCAACAGCTGCGGCTGCAGGGCCAGATAGAAGCTGCTGCTGCTGAACAGCGGGAGTCGCGCTGACGCCGCGGCTACAGGCGCTTCGGCAGCCGACATGCCGGCCCCGGCTGTGCTGCATGCAGAGCAGGTGCTGCTGTGTCTGACAGAGAAGCCAGGCTGGTCTGCCAGGCTGGCCTGCCAGGCTGGCTCCAGCCACGGGGTCCGCCCTGCGCTGTTGCATGCCTCCAGCTGGGCGCCCGTGCTGACAAGCAGCTGCACGGAAACCGCGCTCCCCTCTTATCGCTGCAAAGTGTAGCAGTGGCAGGATAGCGTCGGAAAGTGTGACGCTGGCACCGTGCACTAGCAGCACTGCAACAGCTGCCGGCTGGTCTGCATGAGCAGCCGCCATAAAGGGCGAACAGCCCACACTGTCTGCTGCATCCACCAGCTGCGGCTGGGTGCGCAGCAGCGCTTCCAGGTCCCCAAGGTCGCCTTCCATGGCTGCCTCGCTCAGGCGCTCGACAGGATCTCCATGGTGCAAGGGGCAGGCTGCTGCCGTCGCTGCTGCTGCCGCCGCCGCCGCTGCTGCCGCCGCCTGTACTGCAGCTGGCGCCGCTGTGGCTGGCGTTCAGGCTGCACAGGCAGAGGAGTGGAGCGTCCACCCTTTGGATCAATACCTCAGCAAACCAAAGGACGGTCAGGTGCAGCTGCAGACGCTGCAAGGCACCGCTGCAGACGCTGGTTGCGCTCAGCGAGCACCGATGCGACGACCAACGCCCCTCCACCTGCATGGCGGCAAGGAATTGCACAACCTGCCAAGCGGCCTCCGAGCCCGTACCTGGGCTTGCCTGCACACGCAAGGAGGAGGGTGAACGCGTGTCCTGCAGCAGGAAACACAGAGCTGCTGGAGTTCAGGGCCATGCGAGGTAAGGATACGCGGGCGGGCGCGGCGGCACCACCTGCGCAGGCGGCAAGTGGCGGCGGGTGCAGGGGCACCACGGGCGGCCTGCACAGTCGTCGGCCTACGGCCCCTCATCAGCGTCGGTGTTCTGACTCGAGAGACACAGACGCAGAGGGCTGCTAGCAGGGCGTGGCGGGGCTGCGAGAGTGAGCCTCCGGAAGCCTCGCCTCTTCGCCGCGGAAGCAACCAGCTGCGAGAGCAGCGAGCTCAGCTTTGGATCGGTAAGTAAGGAGAGGGGGAGTCTCTGTCGCCAGAGGCTCTTGAAAGAGCGAGCGAAGCCAGTGCGCTCCTCCCAGTGCGCTTGTATCAATTCAAGTGGTGGTAGGAGTGTGTTACGGCGGCGCGGGGAGGCGCCGCGGCATCTGTAGGCACAGCAGGCGTCGCGGGATCGCGCCGCCGCCGCTGCAGCGAGCTCGGTCTGCTGCCACCGGCGTCCATGGTGGTACCCTCCAGTACAGACAGTCGCATACCAAGCAACTGGAAAAGTTCAATTGCGCTGCCAGGTATTGGAAACATAACTGCTGCTGCTGGCCGCAGCCGCACTCGTGCGACGCTTCGGCGCGCCCCTGCACTCTCTATCAATGAAAAAAGCTGTGTGTAATGAAGGGGGACTGCCGAAGTGCTGCCAACAAGCAAAGGGCGCACCGTTTGATGTACGTACCACAACACCTCCCGTGGCGCTGCTGCTTCCGCCGCCGTCGCTGCTGCCGCCGCCGCCGCCGCTTACCGTCTGCTTGCGCCTGACCCTGCTCCTGTGTGCTGACGCAGTTCTTAAAATCCAACTGGAATTGAAGTTATGAAGTGCACTGCGACAAACACAGCCTGGTAGGACAGCAGGGGGAGCCCTGCAGGATAAGCGGCAATACGCTGCCAGCATCATGATGACGCCCCCGCGCTGGCGCGCCCGCTGGCACGGACACATGCCGTCGGTTGCTTGGCATCACCAACACTCGCGAGCGACCTCCTCACTTACGTGCGAGCTAGCGGAGCGCCTCCAAGCGAGGCCTGAGCCCCCAGGCCGCCTTCACCACGGCTCGGTGTCGCTGCCTCGAGAGCTTCCCTCCCTCCCTGAATCGCGCTCGCAACTCACCGGGCGAAGGTGAGATTGGAAGGGCCTCCGGGCGGCGCGGCTGAGGCAGGCGTGTTTGGCGGCGCGTCGATGTGGCACCGCCCGTCTTCCGACCGCCGGCGGCCTGGCCGGCCTGGCCGCCGGCGGTCGGCCGCTGTGCTCGCCAACCGTTGTCTTCCCTGCTCTCAAGCCCTTGCAGGACTTTACCACGGCTATTACTGCAACGGTGCGAAGCGTGAGGCTGTGGATGTCGAAGAACGGGCGGCATTCCCCGATGGGCGGCGGCGGCACGCCGCACTCCCCGCGGGGCTCCCCCTGGGCAGGCCGCCTCCCCTCCCTCTCCGCTGTCCTCGGCGCCGCGCTCTTCCTGCTCTTCATGAGCCAGCTGTTCACCACGTCTCCGTTCGACTCGCTGCACCGTGGACGAGCAGCCACAGGAGAGCAGGCATCAGCAGCGTCTTACGCGGCAGACTCTTGGCGCGGCAGCGGCAGCCACCGCTACGCGCCGCCCGACAGCCACGCCTACCTGCGGGCGGCCTTTCGAGACTTTCCCGGCGGCTCTGAGGCGTTTGTGGCAAACATCAGCCGTTGGTACGACCCCCGAAGCGCGGAGGAACGCATGAAGGTGGGCGCGTGCAGGGGCTAGTGCATGAACATGTTGTGCCGGCGCGCCGGCGCGGCTGTCAGGCACGGTGTGCGAAGCGCCGTGTCTGCCAGGCAGGCGTGTGCTGCTCCCCCCCGTTGCCCTGAGTTCCCTCGCCTACCCAGCTCTGGGGCACACTTCCGTACCGATCGATTGCGTTACAAAGGACCTGGTACCCTTATTCCCATCCTTTCGGCGCACCTCCGGCCCTACGCCTCGCATGCGCCGCAAAGCCGACCTGCCAGGTGCCACCTGCTTGCTGGTTCCCTCCGCCTGCAGCTGGCGGCAGAGCGGAGCTATTACGCCCAGTGGATTGAAAAGGACCTGGGGGCGTGGAGAGACCACGGCATCACTCAGGTGGGCAGCCTGCGCGCGCTGCAGCAGGACTCGGCCTGCCGACGGATCGGCGTGGGGTAGCGCCGGCCAGCGCGCGCCACGGGCCTTGCAGACGCTCCTTCTTGTGTTCCCACCTCACTCCACCCCCACCCTCCTGCCCACCCCCACCCCCACCCTCCCGCCCGACGACCCACCCACCCACTCGCCTGCTCACACACACTCCTGCCCGAGCGCAGGAGGTGGTGCATGCTGCGGCGCAGCTGTACGACGTGTGCGACGGCGACCTGCTGCGCTTCCAAGTGCTCAACGGCTCGCTGTGGGTGCAGCACGTCACCGACCGGTGAGCCCGCTCCCTGCCCCCGCCGGCCCCGCCGGCACGCAGTGTTTGCCTTGTCGGCTGATTGCGTGCATGCTCTCGTTGGTTGGGCAGCGAATCCACCACCTTGTCTCTCCGGCACTGGCTTCGCTGCTTGTCACTGCCTGCTCCTGGTTCTGCCAGCGCTGCCTCGTGCGCACCCTTTGCAAATGCCGGTGCTGCTGCTCCACCCACCACTTGCAGCCGGAAGGGGTGGTACCCCTCAGGGCTTGGCCCCGGCAACCTGGCCTCAAAGGGGCGCGTCCCCTACGCCATCCTCGCTCTGATGGACACGCTGCGCATGTTCCCGGGGCAGGTGAGGCCCCTGCTGCTGCTGCTTCGGAAGGCTGTCTGCCGTCGCTGCCGCTGCCAGCGCATGCCACCGCCACGGGGACGGCCACTTGCACACCCCACGCCCCCTCGCCCCCTGCCTTGCCTGCCCCCACACCCGCACATGCGCTTTGTGCCTGCCTCCTCGGTTGTCCCCGCTCCACGCCCAGATCCCTGACGTGGATGCCGTGCTGCACACCGCCGACTTTCCTTGCGTGCGCCACAGGTGGGCTAGCGCAGGGTAGGGCCACAGCAGGGCAGGGCAGGACCACAGCAGGGCATGATCACAGCATAGTGGACCACAGACTCCGAGTCTTGTATTCACCGGCGGGGAGCGTGCCAATGCAGGCGGCACGCCTCCCACCACACACCAAGGCAGCCGGTGCCGCGAGGGCTGCCCAAGGGAGGCGGAGGTTTTGTACCACACCACAGGCCAGGTCATCCATCCTACTGCCGTCCACTCGTTTCGTCCAAGCTCAGCTGCGTCCCGGGTACTGCCTCCGTTTGTGTTTCCTGCAGCTGGGACGCCGGGCAGCCGGAAGGCCGCTCTCCGATGATTGTGCTGGGCTACCAGGGCGCCCCCACCCACCACGACCTCCCCTTCCCAGACGCAACGTTCTGGGGCCACGAGGGAGGCTACCTGCTGGTGAGATGAAGCCTCCCCTTTGGTTTCTGTCTGTAGGTGTATTGCGTCTCATGTGCGCCGCGGCACTGTCGTCTGCCCAGCGGAGTGAATGCATGAGGGAGGATACCTGCTGGGTGCACGGTGGAGGTTTAGGGGCACTACCGCGGCAGGCTGTTCCTGCAGCTGCTCCGTCAACTCTGCTGCGAGCGCGTGATGCGGCTACCCGTTGCTGCTGCGTTGTCTGCGGGGGCAGACGTGCGTGCATTGTTTGTGCACGCACGCATGTTCGCATGCATGCGTGCACTTCCGCCTCCCTCTAGCCCTGCTGAACCCGCTCCACCTGCTTCCCCTGACCCCCTGTCTGGCCAGGATCCCTGGGGCAACCCCGCCCATGGCTGGGCTGGCCAGGCGGCGCTGCTGCACCGCAAGTACGAGCACGTCTCCCTGCTGGACCGCATTCCGCAGGTGTGCTTGACTGCGGTGCCCACCGCAGGATGGAGGGGCCCTCCATCCCCACCCAAAGAACCCAATTGGTCAGGCTGCTGCTGCTGCTGCTGCTGCTGCTGCCGCCGCCGCCACTTTCGCCGCAAGCCTACATTCGCTGCTGCTGCTGCTGCTGCTGGACACCTGGTTGTGCAGCAGCATGCGTCCGGTTGGGCGTTCGCTTCCCCGCCGTGCTCACCTCCCCACCGCGTGTGCCTCCCTGCTGCGCAGGCCATGTGGCGCGGCCGCACACAAGACACGATGTACCCCTTCCGCGACGCCCTCAGGTGTGGGCAAAGCGCTCCAAGTTGCACGGCGCCGGCATCTGTGAGGTGGTCCCCACACATGCTCCAAGCAGCATGCACCGTCTGCATTCGTGCGAGTGCCCCACCCACCCACTCCATCCATCCAGCACACCACTCCATCCCACCCACCCAGCACCCATCCATCCAGCACACTCACCCACCCGCCCGCCCACCCGCCTCGCGCGCCGCGCAGGCGCAAGTTTGTGTCTTGCCCGAAGGAGCTGCGTGACGCGGGGCGCCCCGACGAAGCCACCCTGTTCTCGGTGGTTGAGCCGCCGGTGGTACTGCAGGACTCGTGCGACTACAGGTCAGCGCTGTGAAAACTGTGGTGCTGCTGCTGCTGCCGCTGTTCCTGATGATGCCGTTGCTGCTGTCTCTGCCAGCAAGTAGCGCAAGACTGATGTGAGTCAGGTGAGCCTCGTTCGCGCTGCTGTCCCACTGCTGCTGCTGCCACATCGTGGCTCCCGCCATGTCAGCGCTGCTGCTGTGGTGGAGGTTGCCTGGGCGCTGCTGCATCTGGCTCGGGATTAGTGCGCTACAGGCATCGCGACGCCGCTGCCGCTGCCGCTGCCTCCGACGGCTACGCTTCCAACCTTTGGATTGAATCTAACAAGCACGCAACACACCTCCCACAGATACAACACCTACATTGAGTCCAACAGTTACGCGTCAAACCTGAAGCAGAAGCTGGCGTGCGGCTCGGTGCTGCTGGCGCCGCACCCGCAGGTGGGAGGGGGAGGGGCTGCGAGCTTCGGTGGTCAGGTCGCCTCCCTGCCTCCCTGGTGCCCTGCCAGCGGGCCCTTGCTTGCGCCCCCTTGCTGCGCATGTGCGTATGCCCGCGCCTGCTTGCCCCTCCGCCACCCCCACGTCTCGACAGCGCCTGCCCCGACTCCGCCCCCACAATGTTCCCTTCTTCCCTCCCCTTCCCAGCACTGGGAGTGGTTTGGCCGCGCGATGAAGCCTGGGCAGCATTACGTGGAAGTCACGCATGAGGAGGACCACGTCTGCGAACAGGTGGGGCTGCCGCCGCTGCTGCCGCTGCTGCTGCCGCAGCTGCCGCCGCTGTGGCGCCACCTGCGCTACCGCTGCTGGTTTCGTCGCTACACACCCGCCTGCCATTGCGCTGTTGCGCTGCCCCTTCAGCAATCTACCAGTCTCCTGGAATGTTCAGTGAGCCACCGCCGCCTGATTGTTCCGGCACCTTCCACACTGCAGACTCTGGCTGCTGTGCGCGACATGAATGCTTTGTTCGACAGCAGGGGCCGCCGGGAGCTGCCCCCTGGCGGGCCCCTCACCCCCAGCCTCGCGGCCGCGCTAGCTGCCGGACAGGGCAGTGCGCACAGCGGGCAGCAGAAGTCCGCGGCGCTGGGCCGGCGCGCAGTTGGCGGTGGCGGCACAGGGGCGCCCGGGCGCCTGCTGATCAGCAACAGCAGCAGCGGCAGGCAACCAGCGGCCGCTGAGCCGCAGCCTTCCTCCGACGGTAGCTACGTGTGGCGCAGCGACCGCATGCCCTGGGAGGTTGCTGCTTCGGGGCAGCGGTTTGTGAGGGAGCACGTGCGCATGCAGGATGCGCTGCTGTACATACGGTGAGGCTGAAACCCCTTCGCGCTTCTTCACGTGACCCCGTCTGCCTGCTGTGGCCTGCATGGCAGCCTGCGCGCGGGCTGCGCCACTGCCGCCCCCGCTTTAAACAACCGACAGCGCATCGCACCTACCCACCAGTCCCCTCAACCGCCCTCTCTTCGAAACCACCTGCCTCACTGCCTTCCAGCGACCTGCTGCGCTCGTACGCCGCGCTGCAGCGCTTCAAGCCCGAGCCCGTCAAGTCCACGTGCTACACAGGTGCCACGCTACGCTGCGCTGTGGTCTGCCACGCTGCGCCGCGCGTTCCGCCTACTGTGCTCTCGATTTAGCAGTTAGGGTCGGCGCGTGTGGCTCAACTGGCTTCACAGGGAGCAAGACCTGTGGAAGGGTCGCCCCACTGCCGCCAAGTTTGCTCCAACCAACGCTTCCGCGCAGGCGCCCGCCTGCTGGAGCAGTTCTCCACGCCGCATTCTGCCGACGGCGAGGCGGTGGCCAGGGCATACCCCTGGCTGGTGAGCTGGGACGGAGGTGAGGCCGAGGGGCTGCTTGGCGCAGCACATCGCTGCCAGTGTTGCTTGGGAAGCGGCGCTGCTGGTCGTGCGCACGTCTCGCAGGAGGACGCGATCGTCGCCTTGTGACGCCGTCGCCTTGCCTGCGGCTGCCTCCCACACCCTGCAGGCTGCAAACCGGGCCACTGACGGCGGGGGGTTGAAGGCAGGCTGTGCCGCCGCATCAGCGCCTCCCGCAGGCCGGGGACCCATCACTGGTGCTGAGCACAGGCAAGCCAGGCGGCCGTGCTGAGCAGTGACGCCGCAGCATGCCAGCGTTGCACTAGTGCACACATGTGGGAATGTCTGTGCTGTGCTAGCAGCCATGCGTTCGGATGCGCTGAACCCGCTTGCCATGTCTGTTGATTACACCCGGCGTGTTGGTTCATTTATCTGCCAGCGCAGCGCTCCACGCACACTTTGTAAAGACCGCTGAAGGAGCGCTGAAAGTTACCAAGTTGCAGAGCCGTGCTGGCAGTGATCGGCGATGGTCCCGGACCGTGCAGTGATTTGCTTTAGCAGAGGAGTCGGTTCATTCAGTTCAGTTCAGTTCAAAGGGCCCATGCCCTGCCCTGCCCAAAGATGCCCTGCCCCGCCAGAATCTGACAGCCTGCCACCACCCATTGCATCACCCGGGGCTGACGTCCGCGCCGCTGCCTCTGGTCACGCGGCCGTGCCCCGCCTGCCCTGTGCCCTGGCTGCATCTCGTGCATTGGGGGCTTAGGAAAATACAGTGTGGGAGACCTCCAAGGGCAAACGGGAACAAAAGGCTTGAAGAGAGGATGCGCAAGGCGGCAGGCTTCCTGCCGTTGAGACAGCTGTAAAACACTGAAGAAATGGAGGCAAACTGGCACAGGTATTAACATTGCATAGCTTGGCCAGGGAGGGGTCTCCAGGGGTAGGGGCCCATTTGTGGGGTGTGTGTGTGGGTGGGTGGGGGTGGGGTTCATGCGGATTGTGCTCGGCGCATGGCATGCGGGAAGGGAGACGGGCAGAAGAAGAGAGAGCGTACGCGCTGGCGAGAATAGCAGCGTAAGCTGCTGCAGGTGGGCCCCGGCGGCGAAGCCTGGGAGCTGACGCAGGCGACAGCGGGGGCAGGGCTGTGGGGTTTGGGGATAAGTGGGCGGGTGAAGTGCGTGCGCACGGAAAGGCGAGTCGAGGGGGTTTCTGGGCCCGTTTCCAGGCGCTCAACTGCATGGGGCCTCATCGCCCGCTGCTGAGGCAGGCGGCAAGCACTGAGGTCCGTGCGCTGGCGGCAGGGGGGGCAGTGAGCCGCTGATACTAGCGACTGGATATCGTGATGCCTGCGCAGACTGCACGCACGTGCTGCGGCGGGCTTGCTGTGAGGGGGCCATCACCAGCGGCTGCGAGGGGCGGCCGCGGCGAGGGCTTGGGGCAAGGAGGAGGGGGTTCAAGTTGCCGAGGAGGGGGGGCGCACCGGCGGGGGAGGGCGGGGGGAGGGAGACGGGCCAGGGGGGCGAGGTTGCTGAGGGGGAGGCTGGATTGGTGGGGGTGGGCGTGGGAACGGACGCGGGCGAGGAGGAAAGGGGCTGCGAGGGGAAGGGGGCTGCGAGGGGGAGGCCTGGCAGGCGGCGTCGGGCGGGGAGGGGGACGAATTGGCGTCGGGCGGGGAGAAGGACGTGGCGGGCGGGGCGATGGCGAGGGGTGGGGAGGGGGACAATTTGGCGGCGGGCGGGGAGAAGGACGCGTCGGCGGGGCGGCGGACGACTTGGCGGCGGGCGGGGAGAAGGACGTGGCGGGCGGGGCGATGGCGGCGGGTGGGGCGCGGGGGGTGGGCTGGGGCGAGGCCGGGGCCGGGGAGGGGGTAACGGTGGAAATGGTGGGATGCGCACGGGAGGAGCGGGTGGCTGCCGCGGGAACAGCCGCTGCCCACCTTCCAACGTGACGCTTGCCGTGGAGCTTCCGGGGTACTGCTGCTGCAGCCAGGCGGGCCCGTCGGCCACGCCCTGCCCAAACTGCCGAGCAGTGATGGGGGTCAAGAACAGCACCTGCGCCGCACGGTGTGGTGGGGATGACAGCGGGAAGAGAGAACAAAGGGATAGGCTACCAAATGCATCTTCGTCCCAACGGCCCTTGGCTATAGTCGGTGTGCCGAGCCCTGCATGCCTTTTACAGCAGCCAGCCGACCCCCTCTCCCGATTCTGTGCTGCTGTTCGCCGCTGCGGGCGGGTAGCCGGAGGGATGGCCCCCTAATCAGAGGGCCCCGGCTACTCGGTGTCAGTGTGTCGTCACATCCCAACCCCAGGGCTCGGCCCCCCCGCACTGTGTGCGCGCGTGGGCCCTGGGCATGGTGCTTGCGCACCGGTGCTAGGGCGGCCAGAAGGTGCTGGAGGCCCGCGACGGGCTGCTGCGGCTGGGCAAGCAGCTGGGCACCCAGGGTTTTGGGGGTTTTACCTAGCACCGCCCCATGACGACATGCCTCGATCACTGACACCCAGCCCACCTAGTTTCCGCCACTCCCCTGCCGCTCCCCTTCCCCCACCTCCCCTCCCACCTCCCCTCTCCCTCACTCCCCTTGCGCGCCTAGCTGTGTGCCATAACAGCCTCTCTCCCCCCGCCGCCGCCGCCCCCCCCCCCCCCCCCCCCCCCCCCCCCCCCCCCCAGTTCCCATGTGCCTGTCTGATGCTCCCTCGTGCCCTCCCTCCTCCCGTTCCCCCTCTCTCTTCCCCGGCTCTGCGCATCCGAGCCGGGGGCCTGCGCATTCATTTGCTCTAGCAGGTGTAAGTCAGTCAGTCAGTCAGTGGAACACAAAGGTGAAGACACACAAGGCTGCTCAGGGAGGAGGGGCAAAACGCAATCTGTTCTGACGCGTACTGGTTACAGGCTGGCAAGTGGCAGAAGGGCATGGAGACGTGCAGCTGCCGGCCCTGAGCTGCCAGGGAGCACCCTGTGCTGTCAGCCCAGTTTACGTGCCGTGGAAGGCATGCATCCCCGGCAGCATCTCCATTCCAAGCAAGCCGCTTCACCAGTGCCCCTGCATCACCGGTGCTGTGCCGCATGTTTACACGGCCGTACTGGCACCACGGCCGGGCAGCAGGGTGCAGATGCGTGCGCTGAAGGCATGGCTGGCGGCGCTGGTGCGCAGGGCGGGCATCATTTGCGCTTGAAGCGGTCCATGAGGAGTGGCACGTTTGCCTGGAACTCGGTCCAGCCAAGAAGCGATCCCTCGCGCCGCGGGTCCCAGCTGGCTGCACAGCAGGCAGGGCACAGCAGGCAGACGGGCGTGAGTGACAGCCAGGAAGGGACCGGTTGTGCGCGGCGTTCAGCGAGCGCTGCAGCGCCGGTCAGGCTGCCGCGTTGCGCCTGCCTGCATGGTGCGCGCCTGCAGGGCGCGGGCTGCGGCGTGCTGGAGCACGTGCTGCGCTGCGCGCACCCTCCCACCCGACCACAGCGCAGCGCAGCGCGCCATGCACCTGACATGATTCCGTACGAGATGCCCAGCAGGCCGCCGCCAAAAGTGAGGGAGGAGGAGACGTAGGCCACCCAGTTGGGCAAGTCGATTTCCTGCTTGATCTGAAGAGGGGCGGTGGTGGTGCAGGGGCGGGGGCAACCAGCCGCGAGGTGGGCAAAACGGGTGGCAGCAGCAGCAGGCAGCAGATGGCAGAAGCAGCAAGGAGCAGCAAGCAGAGGCGGCGGCTACCGGCCGCGAGGCGGGGCAGCGGCGGAGGAATGCGAGGGCAGCTGGGTGTCGAGCCTGCCACGCAGCCAGTGCCGTGTGACGGCCAGAGGGACCTGGTGCGGACGATGACCGGGCTGCCACCCGTTGCCATCGCTGCCGCTGCCGCCCCCTTGTTGCGACGCCCACTTAGTCGCTGGCGCTCGACGCGGCGAGCACATGGGAGGTGGTGGGGGAAAGCAGGTGGTCACTGCGCAGCAACCGCCGCCGTGCAACACATTTCAGTTGCAGTCACAAATAACCCTCACGGATCAAAGATGGAACAAAAGAACGGCACCGTAGCCAGCTCAAAACGTACCTTGAGCCAGTAGAAGAAGGGGAAGAGCATGATGCCGCCAAACACGGGCGTGCCCATGAACAGGATGACGCGCTGCAGCACGAAGCAGGTGGGCGAGCGGGAGCAGCTGCAGCTCAGGGCAGGCCCACGGGCAAGCTGGCGCTGCGGACAGCTCCAGATTCTGGACGCTGCCACGCCACGGCTTCGCCACGCGCTGGCCGCAACGCATCTGCGGCACGTTCTGCTGCCTCAACGCTGTGCACAGCAGCGAGCGCTGCCCCTGTGTGTGCTGCAAAGCACAGCGCGGTCCTCTCCTCACCTTCAGCATGCGATCTGTCACAACCTCTGGCACCGCCGCCGTGCTGCCGTACTCCACGTTCCGGTTGCCACTGGTGGTGGGCGCCGCATCTTCGGCGTCGCTGTCGGCGGCAGCTGCAACAGGTGGCGGCGGGCGGGAGGTGGTGGGTGGGCAGTGAGCGCATGAGCACCAGCACCAGCAGCAAGGCAACAATACATGCAGGCAGTGCTGCCAGGTGGTGCGGTGGTCGCCGCATAAGTGGGGCACGACCAAAGAGTTCGTTTCTCTGCAGTGCCGAGCCGTCGTGCATCCGCCCGCACCCACCTGCCGCTGCGCCGGCGGCGGGCCGCTGCTCCTGCCGCTGCGCGGCTTCGTACTGCGCCTGCTCCGCCTGCAGCTGCTCCAGAGTGAGCTTGGGGGACGGCCGAGATGCCACCTTGCCGCGCTTGCTCTTCTGCGAGACGTACACAGGTTGAATGGCAGCAGGAAATTCGTCGCCAGGGAGGTGATGTGCGCGCGGGGCACGGAGCGGCATGCAGGCGTCCACAGGGCCCTGCCGATGCCTCTGCTCCTGTGGCCTCCCCGCTGTGCGTCGCACCTTGACCTGTTTGGGCAGCTTCTGGCCAGCGCCGCCGCTGAAGCCCTTGTCCTGCGCGGCGACGCGCACCGTGGCGGCGCGCTGCCTGCCGCCGCCGCCCGCCGGGGCGACCAGCTGCGGCACGGCGCAGCGTGCAGCCGTGCTGACCATCTGCGCTGTGGCCGATGAAGTGTTTGAAGATGCTGGCAGGCCCACAGGGGCGCGGGAGGGAGGGAACAGAGGGGAGAAAGCGGCAGAGGACGGCGCGAGGTGCTCGCGGCGCTGTTCCTAGTCTGGTGAGCTTGTATAGTTACAAACACACACCCCCTCTCCAATTTGCCAACCCCATCCAGCCCACCCTGCTGTGTGCTGCGCTCTCGAGTGTGTGAGTGTCTGCGCTGGAACGCCTCGCCCATTCCGCCCAGGTCCCTGGGATCAGTCGTCGTTTACCGTCCCGCATCGATCCTCACAATGCGTCGCGGTGCCGTGCAGCTGCTGGCCCGGGCGCTTGGCGCGGGCGAGGCCCTGCTGCCCGCAGGCGCCGCTGGCCGCCTGTCTCAGCCTGCCGGTGGTGCGGCTGCGATGCTGGCACGTCGCGGCATCGCTGACGACTCTGCCCTCCTGAAGACGCCGCTGTATGATTACCATGTTGCCAACGGCGGTGCGTGCGGCAGCGGCGGTCGGGAGCTCGAGCTTGTGAGGCTAGCCTCTGCATACTGTGTGGAATGCAGAGTGCTGCACGCTTGCATCGAGGTGTTTGTGAGCGGGCACAGCTGCACACGCTCAGCGTGCCGCACCGCTCCCACCCACCGCCCAACAACCTCCTGTTTAGCTGGCCTCCGACGCCCGGCCCCGGCAGTCTGTCCTCCACAGCTTTGATTAACAACCTTCTTCCCTTGCCCTCCCTTGCCTTCGCGATAACGCTGATGCCTGTCTGGGCTGCTCTTGATGCAACCCAGATGGCCCCCCTTGCCGGTCGGCCCATGCCCATCCCCAGCACTGTCTGCTGCGCCGTGCCATCCCCTCATCCTGCCGCCGCCGACCTCTCGTGTGCTTGCTTGCAGCCAAGATGGTGCCCTTCGCCGGCTGGTCCATGCCCATCCAGTACAAGGATTCCATCATCGACTCAACCCTGCACTGCCGCTCCCACGCCTCGCTGTTCGACGTGTCCCACATGTGCGGGCTGACCCTTAAGGTGCGACGCGTGGATCGGCAGCTCGGGGAAGGGCGTGCGGGGTGTGGGTGGGTGGCGCTTCTGCTGCCGGTGCCGCTGGTGCCAGGGCTCCTGCCACTGCCGCTGCAGCCGCCGCCGCCGCCGCCTCTGCTCCGGCTGCCGCTGCTTCTGCTGCCTTGGTTGCGATCCTCCGCGCAACTCCCGCCCACCCTGTGCAGGGCAAAGATGCAATCCCCTTCCTTGAGTCCCTGGTGGTGGGAGACATCGCGGCCCTGGCCGACGGCACTGGCACGCTGTCTGTGTTCACCAACGAGAAGGGCGGCATCATTGACGACACCGGTGGGTTGAACCGCCAAGGCGAAGGGAGTTGGGCGTGCTCTGGTGCTCTGGCGTGCGCAGCAGGCAGGACACACAACCACTCGCCCTCTATCCACCCATTGGCGCTCCTACCGCCTTCACCTGCCTGCCTGCCTGCCTATCCATCTCCCACATTTCTCCCCCCTGCAGTTGTCACCAAGGTCACCGACAGCGAGCTGTACATTGTGGTCAACGCTGGCTGCCGCGAGAAGGACCTGGCACACATCGGCAAGCACCTGGACGCCTGGAAGGTGGGCACGCTGCTGCTGCTGCCACTGTCCCACACTGCTATAGCTGCTGCCACGGCTACCGTGCCGCTGCCTCTGTTGCTTCGCCACCTGCCTGCGACCCTTTGCTGCCACCTCTGCTGGCAATCCCGCGCCTAGGCGTTCACGAGGCTGAGCCCCTTTCGCTTCTCCCGCGTGTGCGCGTGTGCGTGTGTGCAGGCCAAGGGCAAGGACGTTGGCATGATTCTGCACGACGACCGCTCGCTGCTGGCGCTGCAGGGCCCCGAGGCGGCGGCGGTGCTGCAGGTGGGTACGGTGTACCGCCCTTGGTGCACGCGAGTGGGCTCGCCCGCTGGGTGTGCACCTACTGCAGCGCTCGGATCCCTGGCTACCTGACCATGTGCGTATGTCGTCTCTCCTGCATGCTATGCCGCACCATGCCCTGCAGCAAGGCTGGGCCAGGCGTGCTCTCACCGCTGGCAGTCTCCGCCAGCCCACCGCCGGATCCCACGCGCACGACGTCCTGTTGCTGCCTCTGGCCTGCGTGCAGCAATTCGTGAAGCAAGACCTGGACAAGGTTTACTTCTCCAACTTCCTGAAGCTGGACATCAAGGGCATCCCCTGCTTCCTGACCCGCACTGGGTGAGGTCGGGTTTGGGCCGTGGCTGCGCCGGGCAGAGCTTTGCAGGGAGCAGCACTCGGCACGCGTGCGTTGCGGCGGCACACGCCCACCCTGGCGTGCCCTGCCAGCCCCCGGGGCACACACACGCACCTGCCTCCCCCCCATGCCTGCAACCCCCAGCCCACGCGCAGCTCCCTCGCTCCCCTGCCCCGCCTGCAGGTACACCGGTGAGGATGGTTTCGAACTGTCCATTCCCAACGCCTCCACCGTTGAGCTGGCCGATGCCCTCAACAGCGACGAGCGCGTGCGGCTGTGCGGCCTGGGGCCCCGCGACTCGCTGCGCCTCGAGGCGGGCCTGTGCCTGTACGGTGAGCGGAGGGGGCAGGGTTGGGGGGGGGGGGGAGGGGTCCATAGGCGAACCTGCTGGTACAGCGGTGGGGGCTCTGCTGCATCAGGGGTGCGGGGCGCAAGGCGGGGGTTGTGCAGGTTACGCGCCAGGGTGCGCAGAGGCGGGAAAACCCCAAGGGAGACGCCCGGGGTGGAAGCTGACAAGCAGCGGTACCGTCCCGATGTACCGCAGGTAACGACCTGAATGAGGACATCACCCCCATCGAGGCCGGCCTCACCTGGACCATCGGCAAGCGGCGGCGCGAGGCCTGCGACTTCCTGGGTGGGCAGGTGAGACTGCCGCTGCTGCTGCTGCTGCTGCTTTGAGGCTCGGTGCTACTGCACCTCGTTGTTGTTGCTGCTGCTGCCGCCGCCGCCGCTGCTGCTGCCGCTGCTGCTGCTGCTGCTGCTGCTCCCGTGCCTGCCCTGCTCAGTCGAGAGTATGCGGGAGCACCCGCCTGAACCGCCTGAACCGTCCGCGCCCCCCCCTCCCCGCACAAACGTGCAGACCATCAAGCAGCAGCTGGCCGACGGCGTGTCCATCCGCCGCGTGGGCTTCATCACCACTGGCGCCCCCGCCCGCCAGGGAGTCGAGGTGCGTAATGTACGGTGTCCCAAATACCGTTTTTGGGATCGGCTTTTTTTATTGTGGGTTTGACCGGCAGCGCCCGCGCACACCAGGTAGTCTATGTGCGCATCCAGCTGCCTGAACCGCTTTGCACACACCGCCAGCTAAATGCTGGCAGGGGCCCTCGCATGTCGTGGAGGCAGCGCACGCCTGTGCGCAGTGCGAGTGGCGCAGTGCGAGTGAGCACCACTGGCAGCCGCTGGTAGCGATCCGCCCGCGCCGGATTGGGAGCTGCACAGCCCAGTCCTGCAGCAGAGCAGGATCCCCACCTCCCTACCGCAAGGCTTGCCAGCACTCCGCTCCCCCCCTCCTCGCGTTTTGTACCGCTCGTTCGGCTCCCCTGCTCCCCAGATTCTGAGCGCCGACGGCGAGAAGAAGGTTGGCACCATCACCAGCGGCGCCTTCAGCCCCTGCCTGAAGAAGAACATCAGCATGGGGTGAGCCCCCCCCTTGTGTGCCTCTCGGTCCCCTGCGGCTGTGCTGTTGCTGCTATAAGGTGCTGTTGGTAGTGGGTGGTGTTTCACCGCGAATACCTGCAGCAGCGCACACGGCTGCGCACACGCACACACCAGCCTTTCGTGCGTGCCTGCTGTAGTTACGTCGACAAGAGTGTGGCCAAGGCCGGCACCGCGCTCAAGGTCAACGTCCGCGGCAAGATCAACGACGCCGCCGTCACCAAGATGCCCTTTGTGCCCACTCACTACCACAAGCCGGCGCAGTAAGCGCGCCGCCCTGCGGGCCGCAAGCCGCGCGCAGCGCGGCGCCACTGCAGGGTTCCAGCGCTGCATGGAGGCACTCATGGAACCGCCATGGATGCTGCTGCAGCGGCGCGCCCGATGATGCAGAGTGCTGCCGGCCTGTGCGCCAGGCGCGGCCTGGCCCCCCCTCCCACACAAACGAGCGACTGCAGCCCACCCACCCATCCACACACTGCCCCCCCTCAGACTGTGCGTTTCCTCCTGCCTCGGTAGTTATATGCACTGCACGCCCCCTGTCCTGCGCCATCCTTGCATTTTCAGGCTCACAACGATTCCGCCATGAACCATCAGCAACACGGCTTTCGCTGCGCACACATATTTGGGGCCACGCGCCTCCCCATGCAAACAACCCACTCCATGCAAATTACAGAGGTGCAGCAAGAGTGCGTCTGCGCCTCTGCTTGCCTTGCGTGCTTGCCCCACGCAGGCTTGCGGCGTTTACACAGCGTCGCGTGCTTTGCAGTGCGCCCCCTGGACGACCATTGGTTTACTGGAGAGGCGACAATGTTGCAAAGGTATCCATAGTCCATAGCAGTACAGCAGTAGCCGGATAGCAGTAGGAGATCCCGCGATAGCGATACTGGCAATACATAAGTTGTGCAGGTGGTGGTGAATCGTACACAGCTTAACATGGTGCCGGCTACCGCCGCCCGCCGCCCCCGCCGCTGCCGTCGTCGCCGCCGCCGCGCCCGCCACCGCCGCTGGCGCGGCCCAGCAGGTAACCAACCAGCAAGCCGGTCGCCAGGCTGGCAGCCGCGGTGGCGGCAAAGCTCTGCACCACCGTGGTGCGAACCTCCTGGGCCTTTGCATTGATGGGGACTTGCAGGCCCTCTGGAGAGGGAGGGGAGGGGAGCAAGGGGGTAAGTGGGGGGGGCGGGTGGACGGAGGGATATTTCAGGGCGGCGGCCCAGAGGCGGCGCCACGGCGGCGGCGGCGGCGGCAGCAGCACCGCCAATGCTGCAGATCTATGGCGGCAGCGCAAGCGTAAGGAGCTGCTCGACTCACCCACGAACGGTGAGATGAAAGGCACGAGGAGGGGGTCCAGCGTTTCGACGACCTCGCGGACGGGCAGGAGGTCGGTCACTGTGTTGGGCGGGCAGGCAGGCGGGCGGCAGGTTTCCTTGTGGTGGTACGAGACAGCCGTGCAGCGCAGCGCTAGGGTGGAGAATGCACGCCGGACGTGGCGGCGGGAGCTAGGGAGGGCTAGGGAGGGTTGGAGGCTGCGCTGACTGAGGACGCGGTGCTGGCGCGCCGAGGGCCGGCAGCGTGGGTGACGTGCATTGTGCAATGTGTTCACTCGACGCGTCAACAAACGCTGCTCACCGACGTCTGGCAGCGTGGCCTCCACAATGTCGGCATACTTCACTTCTGTGCCATCGCCCTCCCCAGTCACCGCCTCGACCAGTATATCTCCCACCCTGGCCGAGGGTGTGGGTGGGTGTGTGTGGGTGTGGTGGTGGTGGTGTGTGTGTGTGGGGGGGGGTGGGTGGGGGGGTGGGGGGGGGGGGCATGCAGAGTGATGCAGGCGCAACAGGGAGGGGTGGGCAGAGCAAGGAGGCACACATGGCAGGGGCAGCGAGTGCTAGCGGCGAGGGGGGCACGCAGTCGGGACGGTGCTGCAGCGGACTGGCGGCTGCTGTCCCCTGGTGCCGGCCCCGCCCGCACGCCGGCCCCGGCGCTCACATGCGGCCGCGTGCATGCAGCACGGGCGCCAGCTCCCGCGCTTGCGCCCTGAACTCGTTCACTAGCTTGCGCTGCAAGGAGAAGGAGGGGTTGCGGTCAGGCAGCGACCGCGGAGCAGCAGCGGAGCCAGCGGCGGTGTGCGCGTGCCCGCAGGTAGCCTTGTTTGTGCAAGCACGCCAGCGCCACCGGCCAGGAATGCACGCATGCGGCAGGAGCAGCACCTGGCGAGCAAGCAGCAGCAGCAGCCGACCATGCGGCTGTTGGGGCATTGGCCGGCCGCCCCACAAACCTGTATCTGCCTTTCCACATACAGCAGCTGCCGGCGGCGGTCCTGTGCCACATCTCGGACCCACTCGGGCAGCCAGCGCAGCATACGGTCGGTCACCGGTTCCAGTCCCATTATGTGTTCGCGCAACGACCGCGGCCGCTGTGGCGGACGAGGGTGGGGGGGTGGGGGGAGCAAGCCGAGTGTGGGCACGATATGCAACAGCATGTGATGTGGCACGTGCCTCTGTGATGAAGGGGTCAGGATGGCTACGACCGGGAGGCCGGATTGGGGGAGGCATGCCCAGCCGGGTGGGGGGGAAGGCATGCCCTCGCCGGCGTGGGCCACCAGTGACGCAAGTTAGTGGGGCACAAAAGGGCAGGCGCTGGTGAAAGCGGCGGCGGGCGGGGGCGCACCTGTTGCCGCTTGGCCTGCTGCTGCTCCTGCGGCTGAGCAGAGTCCTTCTGCTCTTGGGTGGCCTGGGCAGGGCCCGCAGCGCCCTGCTGCTCCGTCGAGCCCATACCGCCCGCTCCCAACTGCCCCAAGCGCGGGTTCGCTGCCGTCAGCTAGTTCGAGTGCACCTGTGTATGACAGCAGGTGCTAGGCCCAATAGGCCGAAATGCCTGCTGCCCGTGCTGCCTGCGCTCGGATGGGCTTGCCAATCCTCTTGCACGGGTGCTCGCATTGGCGTCTCATTGCACCCGAGTTGCCTGCTAAGCGTCCACATTTCATAGCAACGGCCCCAGCCGCAGCCGCGCTCCTTCCGAGTGTTGCGCAAGGAGTGTAGCGCCATGCAGGCCACTCTCGCGCCCAGCTCCATGGGCATTGCCCTGGGTGCCCGCAGCCTCCGCATGGGCGGTCGGGCGCTGGTCGCAGCGCCCGCCAGGCCCACCCAGCAGATCAAGGGTGCGGTAGGAGGGGCTGCAGCGGTCGCAGAGGCGTTGTAATGCCTCGAGGGTGCAACACGCACCCTTTTGGCGCGCTGGCGTCCGCGGTATGCCCGGGGATGGTCGCAGCTTTGCCACTGGCGGCGGCCCCCGCCGCCGCCGCCGCCGCCTGGGGCTGCGCCGCCCACTCTCTGCCCTTGCCCACCCATCGGCTGCGCCTGCAGGCGTCCGCCCCGTGGTTGCCATGGCACAGAAGACCGAGAAGAAGGGCAAGGAGCAGGAGGTGTTCCTGGGAGTCAAGGGCAACGCGCAGGCAAGGCTGGGGCGCAGCGTGTGGCACCAGGGGAAGCAGGACGCTGGCGAGGGAGCGGGCTGCTGCAGGAAGCACAGCTATGTATTAGTGATGTTGGGTTGCTCTTTGAACTCCACATCGCTGATCCAGTGCCAGCCAACGACTGTGAATGTGCACTGCGAGCCAAGGACGGTGCAGGCCGAGGCTTGCCGCCTGCCCGGTCTCTCCGCCGCCGACCGTTTACCTCTCCCTCCCACGTGTTGCGCCTGCTGCAGCTGCTGGGCATGAAGGGCGCTTCCGCCGAGACCAACATCTGGAAGATCCGCCTGCAGCTGATGAAGCCCGTCACCTGGATCCCCCTCATCTGGGGTGGGTGCCACAGCTGCTGCAGCGCTGTGCCTGCGGTGCTGCTGCTGCCGCTGCTCGTGTCAATGACAAACTGTTGCACTGCTAGGTTTGGGCGCATCTGTTGCAGCTGGCAAGCGTAGCTGAGGTTAACGCAAAGCTGGACATCCTGCGGAGGGTACTGCTGAGGGAGGCACGTTTCCTGGTAGAAGCAGCGGGTTGTGACGCAGGCGTGCAACCCTCCCGCACTCCTCCCCGCCCCGCAGGCGTGCTGTGCGGCGCCGCCGCCAGCGGCAACTTTGAGTGGACCGCAGAGAACTGCCTCAAGTCGGCGCTGTGCATGCTGATGAGCGGGCCGCTGCTGACTGGCTACACCCAGGTGGGTGCCGCCCGCGCTAGCTGCCGCTGCTGCTGCCGCCCCGTTTGCCTTTGTCGCCTTGCCAACGCCGGCGCCGCTGCTGCTGCTGCTGCTTCTGGCCGCCACCCCGCCTGCTGTGCATGCCGAGCGTGCTGTGCCTCGTCGTCTCCCCTCCCCACAGACCATCAACGACTGGTATGACCGCGACATTGACGCCATCAACGAGCCCTATCGCCCCATCCCCTCTGGTGTGTGTGCTGACAGCAGCGGGCCGGGCACCTGGTGTTCCGGCAGGCTGGCGGCACCCCCCCTGGCTGCCCCAGGCCTTTTCTGCTGTCGGGCGTACTTGCTCCTGAGTGGGGGGCGGGGTCCTTAGAACGGCATGCCATGTATGTATGCTCTGCCTGCATCAGCATGCACTGACCCGCCATGCGTCGTTCCCACAGCCGCTGGCGCCATCAGCGGGGGGGAGGCGAAGGCCCAGATTTGAGTGCCGCACGCAGAGGCTCGTTGCATGTGTGTGCTGGCTGCCTCAGCACGCGCGCTCCTCCCTTGCACCCTCCCCCCCCTGCAGGCGCTATCAGTGAGGGGGAGGTGAAGGCCCAGATATGGGCGCTGCTACTGGGCGGCATTGGCGTGGCGTACGCACTGGACACATGGGCGGGCCACGACTTCCCCATCATGACTGCCCTGGCCGCCGGAGGCTCCTTCATCTCCTACATCTACTCTGGTAAGCAGCCGTCTTCAAGCAGTGCATGCCGCTGTCCAAGTGCGCGCCGGTGGATGGGTGATGGCGCACGAGCTGTCCCAATTTTGTGCCTTTCCCCGGCACTTCCTGCCCCGCGCACCCGCTCGTCCGCCCTTGCTCACTCGCACCTGCCCCGCCTTGCCTGGCCTGGCCCTCCTTGCCCTGCTGATGCGTGCCGAAGCAGAGCGGCGCCCTTGCTGTGCAAACACCCCCCGCCCCATGTTGCGCCCCTGTCGCTGTCCCTGCTCCCTTGTGTGCAGCGCCGCCCCTCAAGCTGAAGCAGAGCGGGTGGGCGGGCAACTACGCCCTGGGCAGCTCATACATTGCGCTGCCCTGGTGGGCCGGCCAGGTGCGCCTGCCTCCCGTGCTGCCTTTGAGCTGCACAAGGCAGCTCGCCGTCCCGCTCCCGCTGCGTCTGGCGTCGGCAGGCAACGCATCCTCTTGCCATCCTCTGCGCTGCGCGTGCTGTGGTTGCAATTGTTTCCAGCAGCGTTGGGCGACTGCGTCTCCCTCCCATCTGCCCGACGCACGCAGCGTGTCCTCTGCCATCTCCACCCCACCACCCCCGCAGGCCCTGTTTGGCACCCTCACCCTGGACGTGTGCGTGCTGACCATCCTCTACTCCATTGCCGGCCTGGGCATTGCCATCGTCAACGACTTCAAGTCCATTGAAGGTGTGATTTGATGCGCAGCAGCAGCCGTCACTGCAAGCGAACACGTCCACACGCCTGCGCGTTTCATCTTCGGCAGCCGCCGTCGCTTGTGCGGCGCTACTGGCTCGCTGCCCGACTGTTCTGCTGTGCTCCCGCCAACCCTGCGCTCGCCGCAGGCGACCGTGCGATGGGCCTGCAGTCGCTGCCCGTGGCGTTTGGCGTGGACACCGCCAAGTGGATCTGCGTGGCCTCCATTGACGCCACCCAGGTGTGCATTGCAGTTGTGAAGGCCGCGACGTCAAACAGTCACACAGTGGAAATTCAACTCGTGTGCGGTGGACCACCGACGCCGCCAGCAGTGCTGCGAGCGCTGGAGCCGCCCAAGCAGCGCAGCAGCTGCCCTCCCTCGGCGCTGCGCCCCCTCGCTTGCCACATGCTGACCAATTAATCCCCTCCCGCTCGGTGAATCCTGTGCGCCGTGCAGCTCGGCGTGGCCGCCTACCTGGCGTTCGGCCTAAACGAGCCCATCTTCGGAGCGGTGCTGCTGGCGCTGATCCTGCCGCAGGTGCTGCCCAGAAAGCATTGGGGGGAGCGGGCGTGAGGCTGTCAGCACCGCATCAGTGCCTCCTGCCAGCGTCCTGCCTCGCCCCCGCCTCGTCCGTCGGCCTGGAGCCACGCCACCCGGGCCAGCCCCACACCCACACCATCTCCCAATCGTGTGCTGTCGCTCGCCGCACTGTACTGCAGATCTACGCGCAGTACAAGTACTTCCTGCCCGACCCGGTTGCCAACGATGTCAAGTACCAGGCGTCCGCGCAGGTGGGTGGGTGGCGCCTGTGCAGCGGCAGGTGCAGGTGGGTGGCGCCTGTGCAGCGGCGGCAGGTGCAGGTGGGTGGCGCCTGTGCAGCGGCAGGTGCAGGTGGGTGGTGCCTGTGCAGCTGCGGCAGGTGCAGGCGGCAGGTGCAGCGGCAGCGGCAGGCAGGCAGCAGCGGCAGCGGCAGCGGCAGCAGCGGCAGCAGCAGCAGCAGCGGCAGCGGCAGCAGCGGCAGCAGCAGCAGCAGCGGCAGCGGCAGCAGCGGCAGCGGTGTCGGCGGCAGCGGCAGCAGCAGCGGCAGCGGCAGGCAGGCAGCATGAGCAGCAGCGGCGTCGGCGGCAGGCAGCAGGAGCAGCGGCAGCAGCGGCGGCGGCAGCGGCAGGCAGCAGCGGCAGCAGCAGGAGCACCGACGGCGGTGTGTGTGTGTTCCTGTGTGCGCATGTGCAGCTTCAACATGCCAGTCTGCAGCGGAGTCTAGGCAGCCCTGTATCTTTGCTCCTGCGCACTAGATGCGCTGCGGCCCTCTCCCTCTCCCTCCACCCTGCAGCCCTTCCTTGTGTTCGGCCTGCTGACCACCGGCCTGGCGATCGGCGCACACAACTCTGGCGCGGCGGCGGCGCAGGCGTCAGAGCTCGTGGGCAGCGCGTCCGCGGTGCTGGGCCTCTAATCGGAGCATGCCGCGGGGCCGCGGGCGCTCAAGCCCACGCGCCCCTGCCTTCTGCCTAGGCTTTGACGCATCCCTGCCCGCTGCTGCGTGCTGAGGGTTTTCGATGTTTACTAACTCCTTCTGCTGCTCCCCTGTTCCCTGTGCTCACCCCCTGCTCTTGCCCGCTTGCTCAGTAGCCCTAGGTGCCATTGCGCCGCCAATTCATTACCTGCCGCCAACTACTGGCCGCCCGTGTCAATCTGCTCTAAGTCAGACCCACGGCAGTGAAAAGGCACGGCCACCCTTGCACGCTGCACCTGACTTCAGCTGACGTCACCTGTGCTCACCCTACCCTACCCGAGAATCTGCACTGTAGTGCAGCCACCTCCGTGGCACTGCGCGCCGCCCGCCACTCGTCCCGCCCCAGTCCCGCCCCCGCTGCCTCTGCGGGGAAGCTGCTGCTCGCCGCGTCCATCTCCCGCCCCGCGGCTAAGAGCAGGCCGACCCGCCGCAAACCAGCGGACTTTACGCTCTATAGCGCGCTGGTCGGCGGCCGAACACCCTCGACAGTCCTCCTTGCACCCTCCCTCCCGCGCCCATGCGCCCGCTCCCCCTTCTCAACCTTCTCCTGTTGGCCCTGCAAGCGGTTGCAATCGGGAGCCGCCGCGCCCTGCGTGCCGCTGCGCCGGCGCCTGCGCCCGGCCTCGACCGGCCAAGCGGCAGCGGCGGCGGCGACGGCTGCGAGGCGTCCGCGTTACTGCTGCCCGTGGCCGGCCCCGCCGTCACCGCCGCAGCTGCGGAGCTGCTCTGGACGTGCGCTGGCAGTGAGGCGCAGGTCGCATGTGACGATGCAGCAACCAACGCAAGCTACGTGAGTGCCATGTCCTCGTTCCTGTCGACCGCAGCCTGCCACTGCCACCGGATGCTGCACGCCCGCCCATGCCCTTGAACCCTCCTCACTCCCACTCATTATGCCCTGCAGCTGGTGTCCGCAGCGGTTGCGATGACTCTGACGCTCACTGCAGCAGAGGAGGGTGTCTTTGATGGTGAGTGAGCGAGTGGCGGGGCCTGCCCTGCTGGCGGCAGCAAGACATGCTCCCTGGCCGACGTTGCCCGCCAGAGGGAGTCCCTCCCCTTCATTCCCACTCTCCCACACCTCCCACCCCCACCCGCCACACCTTGTGCAGCCTCCTGCGCCGGCGAGACGGTCTACGCCGCCTCCAGCCTGCTCGACTCCTTCCGGGCGGGCGTGCAGGAGGGCTGCCTCGACCCGTCGGCCGCCGATGGGGCCACCTCTGCCATGGCCCAAGTGTTAGACAACTATGCACCCAAGGTACACCGCCGGGGGAGTCAGTCGTCAGCGGGCGGTATCCCAACCTTGTTGGGGTGGCTTGCGGCCTTCACCCCCATCCCGGCGGCTGCATCCTCAACCCCGCTTGTAGACGTGTTCCTCCCTCATTTTATGTTTAATGCACTTCATGCAGTTGGCGCCGGTGCTGCCACCCGGTACGATTTGAGGCAGGAGCAGGCTCTCAACCAGGCGGCGCTCGACTTTGGTGGTGAGCAGGGAGTCCTGTGTGCCCTTCCCCTGACACATCCCCTTGTCCTCGTGACACGGCGTGACGTGGTGGGCAGTGCAGCAGATGGGGTGGGCAGTGCAGCAGATGGGGTGGGCAGCGCAGCAGATGGGGTGGGCAGCGCAGGGGGCAGGCTGCACCACACGATTGTGGGCACGCGCAGGGGTGTTGGCTCACCACACCTCCAACACATGCACACACTAGCAGCAACCTGCTCCCCTTCCCCTGCAGTCGCCATCTCGTCGGACATTGGCACCGCGCTGGCCTGGGCCGTCGCGCAGTGCTCGGCCGCCCCTGCCGGCGGCGCCAGCCCTGGCCCCCAGACCCCTGGCGCCAGCCCCAGCCTGCAGATCCCCAGCCCTACCCCTGTGCCGTCGCTGCCGTCGACGCCCGGTGGAGATCTGGGTGACTCTGGCGCCGCCGTCCTGCCGGGCCTGGAGGCGGCGCGGCACGACGCATTCATGCAGATTGTCGGCTGAGGGGGGGAACTTGGAGGGGCGCTGATCCCTGCCCCAGACACCGCTGCGCCACCTGCCATGCGCCCCTTCCATGACCGAACTTTCGCCACTTGCCGCCTGATTTGCTGGGCGCGCCCAGCACACCTCCATCGACACATGTGCAGTGCACCCCCCGACCTGATTACCCCGCTGATTGCTCTCCTTCCTCGCCACTGTCAATGGCCCAAGATCCATCCTGCCCACGTGCCTTCCCTGCCGCACCGGCCCAATTTTTTCCAAGTGGCGGTGCCCACCCGCCATGGCGTCACTTCCCAGAGGCCTCGAGCTGCTCTGCCGCTGCCCCACGAATGAAGCACTCGTGTCCAGTTCCTGTGACTTTACAACACGCAGAGGTGCGCGAAAACAGTGGCTGCCCAACCGAGCGGAGGTACGCCAGCATGCAATCAACAACGGGCAGGACATTGGATGACAGAACATTGGGAGCGGGGCCACACCAAACGTGGGCCCGCAATGAACTTTGTTCGCTGCTAAAAGCAGGGGACGCGCATGAGACAGGCATGCGCCACAGAGCCGCATGGCAGTCGGGCGGGCACGCCTTGCATGTTTGGCATGCCAAACGAGGAAGCCATGGTGGGGGGGTGGCCACGGTGCGAGCAACCAGGTTTGCAACGGGATTGTGAAGGGCAGTGGGTTTGAAGGGCAGGGCGGGGCTTTGGAATGGCCAAGCATTGGGTTTCTGACAAGCGGTTGGGTTTGTAAATGGCAAAGATGTGCTGTGGTCGGGGTCCGGCTGTTGAAACGAAAAATTTGTTGTGGGTGGAGCGGGTGAAAACTTTGTTGTGGGTGAAAACCGGGTCTGGTGGCTGATCAAGCACGTGTTTTGCTGCACTGGAATGATGGGAGCAAAGACTTGGGGTCTTGGGAGGTAAGAGTGGAGGGTGCAGGGCTTGCACCGGCAAAAAAACTGTAGCAAGCCGGCGCAGTTCAACGGTCGTTTGGGGGGTGGCGGGTCGCCGGCTCAGCCGCGCCTTGCTGGGGGGTGGGGGATTGTCTCACCAGCAGGCACGGCTGCCGCGTAGCATGCCGGAGAGCTTGGCTGTCCTTCACGCCATCATGCTGTGCGGCTGCGCAGTGCCAGGCAGCCGTGTGCTGCTCAGCGCTCTGCCGCCGCAGGCCGCAGCGCGCCACAAGCGGGGGCCGGCTGGGTGCCAGCCGAGGGCGCGCGGCGCCGTGCTGCTGGCAGCCTCGCCCGCCTGCTCACTCCTCGTGCGGCGCAACCACCTGGGCCACGCTTGGGCCGTAGCCGCTGCTGATAACGCTGGCGCGGTCGAGGAAGGCAACCACAGCGGATTTGCGGGCCTGCACTCGGAACAAACGGTCAACAGGTTGGGTTTGAACGACTATCAAGCAGCTGCACACGAGCAACAACACTGTGAGCAAGGCATCAGGGGAACTGAAGGGCAGCCCAAACGAGGCTGACGGACCTCCCACGAAGCAGAGGGGAAGCAGGGCTGCAGCAGCTCCGCGTGATTACAACGGGGAGGAATTGAAGCCTCTGCCAATCAGTTGCAGACACCCTGGGCAAACCACGCACAGGCCGCCGCAATATGGCAGGCAGGCGGCAGGCCCCACCTGCGGGCCGTGCGCGACGCCGGCTGGGGCCGCGGGCGGCGCGGCGGCGCCACGCTCCATAGCTCCCTCGCCCTGCGCAGGATAAGTGACAACGAGGCTTCGCTGAGCGCCTGGACTGGACTGGCGTAGCAGTTGCAGCTTGGTGCGCTATGGAGTATCAGGCTGGTACGTCAGCCCTGACCCCGGGCGCAAGTCGAAGGCAACTGAACTTAATGCACGACAGCACCGCAGCTCGTCGCACTACACGGTGCGGCAGCAGCCTCGGCAAGCAGGCTGTTGATGGCTGTAATGGGCGCACGGCCATGCTGCTGCTGAAAGCGGCGACTGCAGGCCAAACAGGTTGCTAATCATGTCGCTGAGCAGCAGCACGGCCATGCGCCTCAACACAGCCATCAACCACGTGGTTGAAGCGGAAGACGCTCTGGCCAAGCACGAAGTCGTTGTGGGTCGCCTTCTTTTAAAACTGTCAAACTTTAAAGGACGTCCACTTGCTGCCCCTGTGCAGGCTGGGACTCACCGCCTTGCGCTTGGCGGCGCGCGCGTCGTTCTTGGTTTCGACGTCCTGCACCGCGGCCTGGCCCATCCACCTGCGGGGGGAGCGCAGCATAAACCTCAAGTCGCATGTGTTGCGTGCTGCGTCAGCCATGTGGTTGGTGCGGTGCGAGGCTGCCTCGGCAGCTAAATGCGGTCCACAGCCAGGACACGCGGGCCGCGCGCAACAGCAGCAGCAGCAGCAGCAGCAGAGGCAGCAGCAACATGCGCTCGCTCGCATCAGAACCACTGGCACCAGCGTCCGCTCCGCTTGCCCAGAAAATACGATACATTGTACGAAAGGAAATAAAGGAACTGGACCACCCCACTCACTTGCTCCAGAACCAGTGGCGGGCAAACTTGACCTGGATCTGATCGGTGGGCAGCCCCTTGGTCTCGGGCACGAAGAAGATCACAAAGGTCACCATGACGATGAGCTGCGTTTGGTGGCGAGGGCGGGTGTGGTGGGTGGGCGGGCGGGCGGGCGGGTGGGGGTGGGGTGGTGGCGGCGGCGCCGGCGGCGGCGCCGTGCCGCGGCGGGGGGGGTAGGGGGGGGCACGTGTGTTTGAGTACGTGTGCACGTGCCTGCGCAGCGCAGCGCAGCGCCGCGCAGGCACGTGCACGTGCACGTGGGTGGGGGTGTGTGTGTGTGTGTGTGTGTGTGGGTGGGGTGGGGGGTGGGTGGGGGGGGGGTGGGGGGGGGGGGGGGGGGGGGCGTGTGCAAGTGCACGTGCACGTGCCTGCGCAGCGCAGCGCAGCGCGCGGGCGGGCGGGCGGGCGGGCGTGTTTGGTGTGTGTTGGGTTGGGGTTGGGGGGCGGGGGGGGGGGAGGGGATTGAGGGGACAGGAAAGGTAGGTTGCTGCTGTTGCATGCACCCACCCGCCCGCCCGCCCACCCACCCACCATGGCACCGAAGAAGAGGAACACGCCAAAGCGCTGTGTGTGTGGAAGGTGTGGGTGGGTGGGTGGGTGGGTGGGTGGGGGGGAGGTGTGGGTGGGTGGGTGGGTGCGGGGGAGAGACTGATGACAGTATACAGGAAAAGGGAGGTTGTTGCTGCTGCATGCACCCACCCGCCCACCCACCCACCATGGAGCACAGCATGGTCAGGAACACCTGGCCCACGACGAACGTCCACAAGAAATTACTGAATTTACCAAAGAAAGGGATTTACTGAATTACCAAAGAAAGGGAATTACTGAATTACCAAAGAAAGGGAAGAGCAAAGAAAGGGAAGAGAAAGAAGGGAAGGGGTAAGAAGGGGTGGGGTGGGGGCGGTCGCGTACCGTTGCCGGCTGTGAGCGCACCGACGCTGCACTCCTTTTGACGGCCAACGCAGGGCACCACTGGCTGTGCCCACACTGCCCAGACCCTCACCTGACCACAGCAGCCGCGGTTCCTGCACAGCGACCGGGCAGGGGAGGAATGGGCGTGGCGGGTGGCGACACGGTGCAGCGACGGCGGCACCGGCGGCCAGCGCAGCCCCTGCGTCGACACGCAACACCTGGCGCTGGCTACACGGCGGTCCAGCAAGCGATGAATGCATGCGGCGCACCCGCGGAGCGCGTTTCCATGGGCTGGATCTCGCTGGGAACGAGCCATCCAAGGGGGCCCCACGACCTGCGGCACCGAGGGGGGGGGGGGGGGGGGGCAACCGTTGGCGAGGGTTGGAGGAGCCGGGGAGCCGGGCGGGGTAAGCTTTTGAGGCCCTTGTTGCGGACCCCCGACACGACCTGTTGAGCAGTGGTTGGGAAGCGGGTGGAGCGGGAGGGACGCACGGCGTTGCCACGCGGCAGGCCGCCCTGCAGGCGCCCAGCAGGCGGACATGCACAGCAGCAGGCAGCAGGACACAGCAGCAGCCAACAGCAGCAGGCACACATCACCAGCGCACCAGGCAAAGCCGGCGATGTAGATGCAGATGACGGCGAGCACGCCGCTCGCCACCGGCTTGGGCAGCACCGTCCCGGCGACGGAGCTGAACTCAACGCCCAGCACGACGCCCACTATGATCTGCATCGATGGGTGATTCGTGGTTTGTTGGTCAAGGTGTCATAGGCAACGGCGTAGCAGAACCGCACCAGGTAGAGGCACGAGTCGGGAAGGGCCCAGACTGCGGCTGCGGCGGCGCACCTGCGCTATGGCGCACTGAGTGCCCCCCTCGATGAGCATGAAGCGGCGCCCGAAGCGGTCCACAAACAGCACCGCGATCATGGTGCAGCCCACCTGCAGCAGGGACGGACAGGTGACATTCAGCAGGACAGGGGGTGCACTACAAGCTTGGGCAGCAGCAGCAGCAGCAGCAGCAGCAGCAGCAGCAGCAGCAGCAGCAGCAGCAGCAGCAGCAGCAGCAGCAGCAGCAGCAGCGGCGGCCGGCAGCAGTGGCGGCAGCCAATGTACAGACTGGCCCACACTAAGGCCTCCTACCCACATTGACGGCGCCAATGATCACCGTGTTCAGCAGCGCGGTGCTCCTAATTGTGTGAAGACGAGGGCGATGCAAGATGAATATACATTAGGCTCATAATGTTATATTATGAGCCTAACGAGTCTAAATGTAAATGCGTCGGCGCAGCACAGACGTCCTGCATGCCAGGGCACCGGCTGGCGCTGCGGGCAAGCGGAAGCACACAAGGCTCTGGAAGCACACCCGATCAGCAAGCCATGCCCACGCCTCACCTGCCAGTGCCCAGGGAGGCGAACAGCACAGGCACGTAGAACATCTGCGCAGGAGGGATGGTGGGTGGGTCTGTCGGTGGGGCGAAGGGTGGGTGGGCAGGCAGCGGACGCGCAGCATCCCAAGGAGGCAGGGTGCCGTGGCAGCACAGCCGCAACAAGCACAGCGGCAGGCAGGCAGTCAGTCGGTCAGGCAGGCAGGCAGGCCCGTGCAGCATCCCAGCAAGCATTCCCCGCGGGGCGCACGATGGCGTTGATGCCAGTCCACTGCTGGAACATGTTGATCATGACGCTGCAGGCAGTGTGGGGACGGGGGAACAAGGGTTGACTAATGCCATGAGGGCCTCTTAGATATCAGATCACGACGGTCGAGGGGAGAGGGGAGGGGGATCGTGACGACGCTGGCGACACAAGTGACGGGGCACACTTGTGCAGCTGCGGCGCAGATGTGAAACAGACAGGAAGAACTTGCAACGGTGCAAACTTGCAACTATGCAACGCCCCCTTCTTACGTGATGACGAGCATGGGGGAGTAGCGGCGGGTGAACAGCAGGCGCCAGCTCTGCAGGAGGGAGGACGACTGCTTGTGAGCGCACCTGGTTGTGCACAGCAGTGCAATGTGCTCCACCCGCGTCGCGCATGCGGTCACGCAGGCATTGCTTGTGGCCGTTCGAGCCCATCCGCAGCATGGCAGTCAAATGCAGCTGAAGCGCGGTCGCGGCTGCTGCCGCAAAGCAAGCAGCACGGGCCGGCTCACATCGCGCATGCGCACGCCCTTGCTGCCCTCCACGCCCTCCACGATGTCGTTGAACTCTGCGGTGTCACGGCAAAGGGGTGCAGCACAGCTTCTGGGCGGCACAGCTTCTGGGCATCTTTTTGACACAGAATCCTAAAACCGCATATTGGCAGATCGCACATGTCAGCCCAGAGAGAGAGCGAGGGACGCTGCATGCTGTACAACGACGCCCCCTTGTGGTGGGGCGTTGCTGCGGCGGCCACATGCGGCAGCACAGCGCAGCACAGCGCTAGTCAAAAAAAAAAGCGGACCTGCGTCGACCTTGTCTGTGCCGCGCAGGCGCTCCAGGATGCGGCGGGCATGGTCCACCTGGCCGCTGCAAGGGGGGAAGCAGGATGGGGAGCTCGGTGGACAACCCAGCGGCAGCAGCACGCAGCGGGAGAAAGCAGCAGCAGCAGAAGCAGAAGCAGCGACGTCAGCCGCCGACAGCAGCAGTTACTGTTGCAGCCACGGTGGCAGCGCCAGCGGTGGCTCACATCTCAACCAGGTGGTTTGGCGACTCGGGCAACAGCAGGGAGCCGATGAAGAGGATGATGGCGGGCCCGCCGGCCACCGCCAGCGAGATGCGCCACCCATTCGTGTAAAGGTCCTGGGTGCCACTGTGAAGGGTACATGGGGGGGAGGGGGAGGGGATCGACAGTTTTGTCTGAGAAATCACTGGGTCAGAAGCTCGCACTTGTGGAGGCACTTGTGTAGGCAGTTGTGCAGCAGCGGCAGCGGCAGGCGCGGCGGCAGGCAGCGGCAGACCGACACGCAGCGGTTGCTCACTAGTTGACCAGCTGGGCAACGAGGATCCCGATGGTGATGCACAACTGCGGGGAGGGCGAGGGGGTGCAAGGCAAGCGCAGGTGGGCAGAGGGCGTAGAGAGCAGAGAGTGACGCATCACAAGCGGCGCGCCAGGCGACACGGCAGAGCGTGCTGTTGACGGCTGCCGCCGGCACCGACCTGGAAGCACACGTTGAGGCCACCGCGGTAGCTGCAGGCAGGAGGGGCAGGGGAGTAGCAGTCGACGGGTGCTTGCCACAGAGGCGACGGTGCACAGGCGGTGCCTCCACAGTCGGGAGTTCAGGGAGCAGCGTCGTTGCAAGCGGCCACTCATGAGTGCATGCTGTGATACTGGGCATGTGTGCAGCGACGGCGGCAGACCGTAACCCCCCTGCTGTGATGCCACGCAGGCGACGCTCTGGGACGTTGGCAGGGCGCAGCGAATGTGGCAGAAGCGGCGGAGAGGCGTGGGTGCATGGCCAACCCAGCAGCAGATGCTGCGCCCCGCCACACTGCCGGCCTGCTCTGCTCTGCTCTGCTCACTTGATGGGCGCCATCTCGCTGAGGTACAGCGGAGCCACCTGGTTAACGAAACCTGCGGAGGGGTGTGCACAGAAAGTGGTCAGGGCTGGACAGCAGCGTGGTCGGCGACCGGGTAGGGCGTTGCAGCGGGGCGGTCTTGCACGCGGCGCCCGGCGGAAGCGTGCCCCCTGTGCATGCCGGTCCCTCCGCGCTGGCAGCGCGCGGCTGCGGCAGGCAGAGCCGTGCTCACCGATTCCGAAACCCAGGCACAGCCTGCCCACGATCAGCATTGCCAGCTCCACGGCGCCTGGGCACAAGGGAGAACCGCGGGTGTGTCGCATACATGCACCGCACAGACCCGGGGTCTGTTGAGAGTCGGCTGACGCTGGTCCCTGCAGCACGAGACCCACCGGGTGCCGGCCACACCGTGCACTGCATGGTACGACCAGGGGAAGCGGCGGCGCACCTGCGCACAGCCCCGTGCCGATCAGGAACCAGATCGAGCCCACGGTCATGGTGATCTGCGGGTGATGTGTGGGTGGGTGGGTGGGTGGGGTGGGGAGCGGCGGCAGCGTCGGCGGAGCGGGCTCGAGTCTCAGGCCACTGTTGCCCCTGCTTGCCATCCTCCCACCACCCGTCCAGTCCTCGCACAGCTGTGCATTGTCACCAGCGGCGGTGGCAACGGCGACGGCAGCAGCAGCAGCAACCTTGAAAGCAGCAGTAGCGGCCGCCGCGACGGCAGCAGCTGCGGCCGCACCAGCAGGCGGCTGCAGCAGCAGCGGCGGTGGGAGCAGGGGCGGCACGCATGTTGCCACGCACCTTGCGCCCGAACGTTTGGGTGATCTTGGCGGCGAAGAGCGAGGCGAAGAGACCGGCCAGGAAGAGGGAGCTGGTGAAAATCTGGAGGTTCTGGTCGTCGTACACGCTGCATGTGGTTGGTTGCAAGGGCGTGTGCGACGCATGGTGGTGACCAGAGCGATGGGGGACACGCTGCAGGCTCTGATCATGGGCGCCACACAACCAAACACAGGTCACATGGGACCCTGTCGCAAGCGCCCAGGCAACGCAAACCGCTGAGACCGACGCGGTTGCGGCGGCGGCAGGCACGCGGCGGCGGCATGGGCGGCAAAAGAAAACAGCAAGGGCAGCGACGGTAGCGAGCACACCAGTACGGGTCGGTGGTCTGCGCCTCGGGGCCGTGATGACGTTCGTAGACCTCGGGAAAGAACTGCAGTGGGCACCAGGCGGGGGGGGGAGGGGTCGACGCACTGGGCACAGTCGGGCACACAATCAAGCACAGACAACAGGGAAGCGGGCGTTGCAGGATTCGGGGGTGATGTGACGGGCAGTGCTGCGTGCGCCAGGCAGCAATTAACTGGCCCAATGCAAACAGCTGAACCAGATGTGGCCTTATGCTGAAGTTTTTTTATAACAACTTAAACCAGCGCACCTTGAGCTGGAAGGCCTCCATGGCTTCGACGCCGCCAGTCACGCCTGGCAGGGCAGGCAGGGAGGTGCGGGCGGGTGGCTAGTGTGAGCAAGCCGCCGGGTAATCCAGCCCATGCGGTTCACGCACGCATGGGCGTGGGTGGATGCGGAGCGGCGCACTGAGTGTGTGCAACCGACGGCGGGTGTGGTGATTGGCGCCGGCTCAGCGTCCTCCTGGGGCGACAGGCTCCATCCCTCGCCCTCCCTCGCTACTTACCAATGTCATACCTGCAAGGGAACGGAGCAGGCAGGCAGGCAAGGCACGGTGTGAGGCCAATCCAAAGGGGGCCAGCCGCGGCACGTGTGTGGAGGCAGCGGCAGGCGGCGGAACCGACGGCACTGCAGGCCGGCAGGCGCAAGGCAGCGGCGACGGCGGTGGCGGCGGCGGCGGCGGCGACGGCAGTGGAGCTCACCCAAAGAGTAGTCCACCTGCGGCGGCGACGGCAGCCACCATCACCACATACCTGCCCAGGGTTCACAATTGGGCGGCGGCTGGTGAGCTTTAGTGCAGCTTTAGAGCAGGCGGTGGGTAGGAGGCGTCCGAGTGGGGTAGAGGGCGGTTACACACGCATGGAGGCAGCTGTCGGCGATGTCAGAAACGCACTCCACAGACAACCAGCAAGCACGGAGCAGCAGCGTGCAAGCTGAAGCAAGCTGGTCAGCCAGTCGCACGTCTGACCGACCGCCAGTTTCATGACCGCCAGTTTTGGTGGCGTCGGCGGCAGCAGCGGCGTCGGCGGCAGCAGGCAGGCGGCGCAGCCTTGTGATCTCTCACTCACCAGGTCAGCCGACCGTGGTACTCAGCCACATGGGCCATGGACGCCCGGTTGAGCACAACACCGCCCCCAGCCATGGTGCAGGTTGTTCTGCGCAGTGGATGAGGGGGGCGGACCGGAGGCGTGGGGGGCGGCGGCGGCGGCGACGCGGGAGCGGCAGCAAGAGCTGGGGGCGTGCATGGCTGCACTGCTCCTGCTCCCCCCGCGCCCTAGCTGGGAGTGCATATGCGATAGGTGAGGCAGAGCAGAGGAGAGGGGCACAACCTGCTCACCAGCGGCGCGGCGGCAGGCGGGCGGAAGTTGGGGGAGTCTGGGAGCCCGGCGCTAAGATCGGGCCTGGGGCGGCTATAGAGCCTGCCTAAGGGTGCAGCAGGCGCGGGAGGAGGTGGGGGAGAGCTGGGGTCGAGCGTGGGAGGGAGGAACAGGCCGGGCGCAGGGCAAGCCTCAGCAAAGAGCACCACCGGCACGCCTCGTGGTGTGTGCACAGGTCCCCGCACCTGAGTGGCGTTGGGAGGCGCGGAAAATGTGCCTTGCAGTCTGGAGGGCGCCTTATAATCGATGACAGGGACCCGAGTCACGTGGCACGCCCTGCCAGCTGCCACCTTGGACAGTCGCGGATCCGGCTGCTCCGATGCCTCCCCCTCTCTCTCTGTTTGCTGCTGCTCTTAAATGAGTTCGTTGAACGCAGTGGACAGAGCACCAAAGCCTTGCAACACACAGAATGCCTCGTGCTGGCAGAAGGCTGGCCCAGCTGGCATGGCCATCTGGCATGGGTGGACACCTGGCAGCGCAGCCGCCAGCTTTCCTTGGACGCCTGGCTGTCCCACATTTGCTCCTCCGCAGGGTTCAGGACAGCGCTCCTACACGCTTCGCTGGACACAGCAGAGGCAGCCGTGACGGTGGCCGACGCTCAAGCAGTGGGCGAAGGCGTCATGGCCGGGAGAGGTTGAGCCCCCGCCATTACCGCCGGCGCTCGCCTGCCCTGCCTGCAGGTGCCCTCCCGCCTTTTGCACGGCGATGCCTGCTGGTGTAATTCGATTGCGTGTTACCAGGGGGCGCCGCACGGGGCACAGGGAAAAGAGACGGGACAAGGGTAGCAGGAGGGAGGAGGGAGGCATCGAGAGTTGGCCGCAGATGGGAACTAAATGCGTTGGGGGGGGAGAGGCGTCAAGCGTAAAAGTAGCAAGCAGGCGGCCGCTGCCGGACCTGCTGCCAGGCCAGTGTGTGTGTGTATGTTGGCGGTGGATGTCTGCCGGCTGATCCGCGCAGCGCGGTCCGTTGGCTGCGGCAGGCTGCCTCGGGTTTACTTGAAGAAGTTCTGCAGGCACCCAGGGGATGGGGTGGGTTGGGGGGCACGCTTACTAGGAGAAGCAGAGCGGCGACGGCCGCAGGAACCAACGCAGACTGGCACTGCCACCACCAACAACAGAAGCAGCGGAGAGCCAGCAGCGCCGGCAGCAGCCCCTCCCCACCGGGATCACACCAGAACATGCTGCTGCTGTCGACGACCGCCAGCAGGGCACCAGCAGGAGCAGCAGCGGCGGCAGCAGGACAGCCCCAGCAGCCCCCCAGCCCACCTGGACCACGTCCGAGTCGGTGATGATTTCGTAAGCAAACCAGACCAGGTCCAGGGCCAGCAGCACTGCAGCAGGAGCGCAGGAAACGGGTGGCAGGCGTGTGGCGGTTAGCAACGGCTCCCACATGCCAGGGTCGTAAGGAAAGCAGGAGCAGGCGGTGAACGGCCCCGCAGCGCAGCTTGCCTGCGCCGCCCGCCTGAGTCTCTGTTGTTGGGGTGGAACGCCAAAATCATCCGCGACGCCCCAGCCCAGCCCAGCCCAGCCCAGCCCAGCCCTGCCCAGCCCAGCCCATGCCCAGACCGGGCCCCCCCTCCTCACCCACGCCAATCTTGATGAGGTTGGTGGCGCCACCTGCGCGGGGAAGTGAGCAGGGCGCATCAGCAGCCAGCAACGTACAGCACGGCCTCTCGGTGCGCCACCCATCGTGCCAAGGGGATGCCCTCCTGGCCCTTCACCGCGCCAGCGCGTACGCCCTCTGCCGGCGCGGCTGGCAAGCAAGCTCATTCTTCTGCAGAAGCCCTGCGCAGCCCCACCTGCAAAGCCCTCGCTGCGGTTGGCCTCACGCTGCGCCTCGGTCCAGCCCAGCAGGCCAGACAGGCCACCGACGCCTGGGGAGGGGGGGGACGGGCAGGCGAGCAGCACATGGGGTGGAGAGGCAAGACAGCAGCGGCAGAGGCAGGGAAGTCCAGATCGGCCGCACTTGGCAGGCACGCAGGCAGGCGGGCGCTCGCCTCCCAGCCGGACGTCCACCCCACCCTTGGTGTGGGCAGGTCCCCGGCCTGCTGCACGCCCGTCGTGCACAGCGTACCGCACCAACGCCGCAGCATGCGCCACACCCGCGGCCACCCCGCTCGCACCTCCCAGCCGGATGTCCACCCCGTCTTTGGTCGGCAGGTCGCCGGGGGTCGCGGTGTCGTAGCCGCCATTGATCCACGCCAGGGGGCCATAGCCCGCGCGGCTCAGCTGCTCGCACGCCGCAAGGGACCTGGGCGTGGTTTGGTGAACGGGTGGGTGGGCAAGGCCAGGGGCCGAGGGCTGCTCGCAAGGCCGAGGCGGGCCGCACCCTGCACGGCCCCCGACATGCGCCACGCTACTGCTGCGAGCGCCTCTGCAAGCAAACAATGTCAGAGGTCTCTACAAAAACAATGTCATCAGGCTCTACAAAAGCAATGTCACAATACGGATTTGGCGCCCTCACCGCAGGCCCTTCTGGCAGGCCACAATCACGTTGGCGTCCTTGGGGATGGAGGCCTGCGGGGTGTGGTGGGGAGGGTGGGAGCGCGTCAGAAGTCGGCGAGCGCAGCCACACATCAGCAGGTGTGGCCGCGGAGGACGGGGAACGCAGCACATCGACGTGAGACGCAGAAGCGGCGGCGGCAGCGGCGGCGACGGCGACCGCAGCGGCACCAGTGGCGGCGGCGGCAACCGCAGCAGCAGCGGCAGCGGCGACAGCCGACAGCAACAGCCCCCACCTGGACCTCCGACATGAAGGCCACGTTGGGCTTCATGTGGGTGCCGCCCAGCCACCAGCCTCCCATGCCAAAGTTGGACCACTGGAGAGGCGGGGGCGTGGGGTGGGGTGGGGGGGGGGGGGGGGCTGATGTGAGCACTGACCTGTCAGTCAAGCACAAGGTGTCTGGCTGCGCTACGACGACTGCCCGGCCGCCCCAGCGCCTTGTCTGGGAGGCCAGCAGGAGACGCAGGCATCCCTGCCCTGCCCTGCATTCCCACCCGGCACACCCCCAGCCCCCGCTGGCTCGCAGACAAGGGGCGGGTGTCACCACCCGCACCCAACCCACACCTTCTTGAGGAGGCCGGCAGGGGACATGTCGTCGTCGGCAACAAACAGGGGCACCTCCACAGCGCCCAGCAGCTTGGCCTGCGCAGCACGCCAGGCCCGGTCGTAGGTTGAGCGTCAGCGCTCATTGAGGGGGACATTCCGAACAAGAGTGTTTCCGAAGCAGCCGGCCGGCGGTTGGAGAGGGCGTTGCGCACACGTGCACACTCCGGGGGGGGGGGGGGGGGCGGGCGCATGCAGCAGATGCAGGGTCACCCGGCCGTCAGCGAGCGAGGCAGGGCGCCGGCTTGTGCGCTCACGCAAGCGCCTGCGCCTGCTCAACCTCGTTGGGCGGCCGCACGGTATCACTCTCACTACTCCACCAAATATTCAGCGCTTCCAACGCCTGTCTGTGTCGTTCCTTCAGTTTTCTGTTTGCCCACCTGCTCAATCTCGTTGGGTGGCCGCACGTCCAGCACGGTCCACCCCTCCTTGATCATCTCCCCCGCCTGCTTGGCGGTCACGTTCATCACCTTGCCCTCGCGGATCTGCAAGTACAAAAAGGTCCATCAATCATAGAGCACATTGTTCGTCTGTTTGTGCGGCGCAAAAGGCGCGCTGCAGCAGCACCGCCAGCTCGAGGTGCAACCACAGGCCAGGGCCCCGGGCAGCACAGCAACGGGCAGCGCTTTTGCGGCGGCGACCTGTGGCCACAAACAATACACAGCACTGCCATGGTTGCACGCATAACAAAAAGGCGCCACTGCAAGAACCGACCTGGCTCTCCCAGCGCTTCTGCGCTGCGCTCTGCGCCGTTGCGTCAGCCACGGCGAGCGTGCGCACGCGGCGTTCGCACCGCACGGGCAGGCGCGCGGCGGCGGCGCGCTGCTGCATGCGCGCGCGCGGGGCTGCACCGGGGGGGGGGGCAGAATGCAGTGGAGGTCCGAGTGCTTGAATGGAGCTGGTAGCATGTATGCAGCTGCGCCTTTGGACGCCCCGTCGTGCGCTTTTGGCGCCGCTTGGCCGCTTGCCGCCGCCGCCTGGCTGGGTGCCCTGCGCCGCGAGGCACCCTGCACGCTGGTCGGCGCCATGCTGACCCACTCGCGCACCGGACACGGAGGCCACAGCGGTCACGGCCGCAGCCGAGGCGAGGGAAGTGGCCATGGCGCTGCGAGATCGAGCTTGCAGGGGCTGCGGGCTGCTGGAGGTGTGCGGGCAAATTCCACCGACTGCTAGCACCAAACAAGCACTGCGCAGAACCCTGCCGAGTCCTCATCTGACCCGATTACCCTGCTGCGTGCTGCGCTCAGAAGTTTGCGAGTGCCGTGCAGTGCTGCCAGCCGCATGCCGCCACGTCTTACATCGCCCATCGCACTTGTACACGCCGCTAAATCATAGACAGCTGCCAGGCGTGCGTTCACAGAACGCCACAAAGGCCTCTCAGAGCTCTACGCCCACGATGCGCGCCTGCGCGGCCAACCAGTCGCCCTGCGGCTCTGGTTGGCTGCCCAGTCACCCCTGCAGCAGGCGGCGTCACAATGTGGGCGCCTGCCATGCCGCGACGGCGCACGGCGGTGGCGGCTGCGGCGGCGGCGGCCCCAGCCCCGCCGCCAGCAGCAGCAGCCACACCATCACCAGCAGCAGCTCACCCCTGCCTGTATCGTGGCAGGAGCAGCTGAGCGCGCTGTCCCGCCGCGCCGCGGCCTGCGCGCTGGCCGCGGTCGTGGCGGGCACCGCCGCTCTGGCGCCGCTGGCGCCGCCGCCCGCCGACGCAGTCACGCAAGAGCAGCTGCTGTTTCTGGAGGCTTGGCGGGCGGTGGACCGCGCCTTCGTGGACAAAAAGTTCAACGGACAGAACTGGTTCAAGGTGCGGTAAGGGCGTGAGCGCGCAGGGCAGCCGCAGTGAGGCCATGCCGTGCTGCCGCTGGTCGGCGATGCGACGCCCGTTTGCGCCGCTCGTTTGCGAGCACACCTCCTCATGCAGGCCGACATTCAGCTGCATCTATCGTGCCCCATCATTTCATGGTCGTGCGCCTCCCCTTTCAGGTTCGTGAAGACGCTTTGAAGAAGACCTCCCTGGGGAGCCGCGCCGAGACGCACGCCGCCATCCGGGGCCTGCTGGCCTCCCTGGGAGACCCCTTCTCTCGATTCCTGGACCCCGACCAGTACTCTGCCTTGAGGTGCGCTTAGCTGGTGATTGTGTTTATAAATTGCTGGACTGCGATCGTCGATTCATGATGCGCCAAGAGGGTGTGCAACGGCGGTAGGCAGCCATGCGCTGCTCAGCCACCCGTCGCACGCCGGTGTCGGCAGCGGGAGAGGGGTCGAAGGCAGTCGAAGGCAGGCCGCGCAGGCTGGAGGTGATACACCCCACTCCGTCTACCCCCGTCTCAACTGCAGGCGCAGCACGCAGGGGGCGGTGACGGGCGTGGGAGTTGAGGTTGGCTTCAAGTCGGAGGCCGGCTCTGGCGCGGCGCTCACCGTCATTGCCCCCGCCCCCGGCGGCCCCGCCGAGCGCGCCGGCATCCGGCCGGGAGACGAAATCCTGGCGATCGACGGGCAGCAGACAAGCACGATCTCGCTGTACGCGGCAGGCAAGCGGGGGCAGCGTGGTCGGTGGACGGCAGGGTGCGGGAGCGAGGGAGGCCGGCGATGCTGCGGATGTGCCGGCCCATCAAAAGGCCTGGAGGCACTTGGGGTTTTAAGGGAACGGGTTTGTCATTATGTTGCTGCCTGTGGGCTGGTCAACCCTGCCTTGCCCCCCCGTCTCAGCACGCGCGTTGTCCTCCCCTCTCCCCCACCCACAGGCAACCTGCTGCAGGGTCCAGAGGGCAGCCAAGTCGTGCTAAGCGTGAAGCCAGGGGCGGGCGGCGCTGCGCGCGACGTGCCCATCACGCGGCAGCCCATCCAATTCAACCCTGTCGACACAGCGCTCTGCAGCAGCAGCGGTAAGAGCGCGTCGCTTGGGGGTGGCGGGTGGCGGGGAGTGATCAGGCGGGCAGGCAGAGGCAGGCACATGGCAGGCCCCAGGGCAGTTGCAGGAAGTTTATTGCCCTCACCTCGTCCTTTGCCTGCCTCTGCAGGCCAGCCAGCGCCTGGCAGTAGCGATGCAAAGCTGAGCCAAACACCCCTGCACAGCCACCTCGTGCCACGCCGCAGTGCCTCTCAAGGCTTGCGCCCTGCCCCTCTTATGCCTGCCCGTGCCGCCTTCACTGCGCAGGCCAGATAGCGCCAGGCAGCGGCGACGGCAAGCTGGGCTACATCCGCATCGCCACCTTCAGCAAAAACACAGCGGACAAAGTGCGGGCGGCGCTGCTGGAGCTCAAGGAGCAGGTGGGTGGGCGCCTGGGGCAGGCCAGGTGTAGTGCACCGAGCGGCTGCATTGGGTGCAAGCAGCGCTACCGAGTAGCGCACGGGAGCAGCAGTGCTTGCGGGTGCACACACGTGTCGGTCCACCTGGCGGCGCGTTTCGTCCGCACTTGCACCAACGCCAGCGTCGCGTTCACGCTGCTCATTCTGCATTGCACTGGCTGCCTCCCCTGCGTTCCGTTCCACTTCTGCAGGGCGGTGCGCGCTTTGTGCTTGATGTGCGGAGCAAGGCGACCTGTTCACGCCGCTCGCCCTGCGCTGTACCGACTGCACACTTGCCAACATGCCTGCTTGTTCTTTCATTTCCGCAGGGTGTCGAGCGCTTGGTCATCGACGTGCGGAACAACGGCGGCGGCCTGTTCCCAGCGGGGGTGGAGATCGGGCGCATGCTGATCAACCGGGGGGACATTGTGCTCATCGCCGACAGGTCAGCACTGCCGCCGCTCGGCGTGGCGCTTGTGCACGGCGCACGGCGCGCACCTGCGCTTTCCCAAAGGGCCGTGTGTTGCGCTGCCCCCGTTCCCACAATTTGATGCGTGCGAGGGGCCGGCAGGGGCAGCGCTAGGAAGGAGGGGGAGGCTCATGAAGCATGCGTGTGCTAGTCTCGCCGCGTCCCTCCCTCCACGCGCTCGGTTCTGCCTCCCTCCCCAACCGACCGCCGTTGCCGCACTTGCCCCCTCCCGTGTGCAGCGACGGCGTGCGTGACATATACTCTGCAGAGGGCAACGCCCTGGTTCCCGACACCCCGCTGGTGAGAGAACGCTGGCTGAACTGTCCTGCACCGGAAGCTGGCAGATGACTACATGTATGTATCTGCACCCTACATGTAGTGCGGTGCAAGGGCAGGGGGCGGTGGCCTTCCCCGTAGGGGGCGTTGCCAGCGCCAACCAAGGGGGCGGTGCAATGGATCCCGGTGTCCCGCTGGAGGGTCTGGGGAGGCTCATCTACCTGGCCGCCCCCTTTCTTTGCTCTTCCAGGTTGTGCTGGCCAACCGCGGCACCGCCAGCGCCAGCGAGGTGCTGGCAGGTGCCCTCAAGGACAACAAGCGCGCGGCAGTGGCTGGGGAGGACACGTTTGGCAAGGGCGCCATTCAGGTGACCAGCGCTGCTGCTGCCGCTGCCGCTGCCGCAGCTGCCGCAGCTGCTGCTGCCGCCGCTGCCGCCGCCGCTGCTGCAGTCGTCGTCCCCATGCATGGGAGCTCCTTTCGGGCAAGGGACACATGCTTGGGCACGTCGTGCAAGCCAGCTAAGGCCTGGGAACTCGCTCCGGCACGTACTCTCCGCCCCGCCCGCCACCGCCCTCCGACCCGGCACAGACGCTGATTGAGCTGTCCGATGGGTCCGCTGTGGCCATCACTGTCGCGAAGTACCAAACCCCTGCTGGCATTGACATCAACAAGGCAAGCGCGGTGTGCGCGGGCAGGAGAAGGAGCAGGGGATGTTTTTGGTGCATTCATGTGGATATGCGGGCGCCTGCCTGCCTCCTGCCTGCCCACATGCCTCGCCTCCCTCCCTGCCCTCCCTGCCTTGCAGATCGGCATCAAGCCCACCATCCCCCTGAGCGCCGCGCAACTACTGGAGATCCCCCTCCGCGGCGAAGCCTTCTGCCGCTTTGCCCAGACCGACGCCGCACCCAAGCTGTTCTGATGCAGCACCAGGCCGCCAGGCCCTGGCTCCCCATGGCAGCAGCAGGCACAGCAGCAGCGGCGACAAAAGTGGCGGCGCATTCATGGCAGCCCGGCTGTCAAGCTGCTCTGAAGGCGGACAGGCTGAGCGTGCCGGGGCAGCTCAGTGTGCCGGGGCAGATGCGATGCTGGCCATGTGATACGCGACTGCTCCGGTGCATGTATGCTGCGCCTGTCGGTTTGCAAAGGAAGGGAAGGACGGGCGGAGGAAGGGAGAAGGGAAGGGCTGAGCGGAGTTGAGGCAGCCAGGCGCGGCGGGGCCGGGCCGCTTGGCTGCAGCGACGCAGCAAGCAAGGCGGGCAGAATGAATTAGCCGAGGGAATCAAATCACGCGGGAAAGGGTGCCACTCAAGAGTATAAAAGCGACCGAAGGAGTAGAAGGGTGTGTGATCTTTATGAAGCCATACTGTATCTGGTATGACAGGAAAGCGTGCGTGCAGCATGCGGCAGCTCAGCCAGGCAACCCTGCCCCCAGCTTGCCCTGCACCGCCGCCACTAGCGCCTTCGCAGAGGGGGTGCGCTCGATGGCGCCGCTGCTGGTGTGCTCGGCGTGCCGCGCCGTCTCTTCAACCATGCCGCGGAAGGCTGCAGGCAAACATGGGGTGGCGGGAGGCATAGAGTGGGTGCAGATGCAGTGTGCACGACTGCAGAGGGTACACCAGTGGGCGGTGGTGCTTCATAGTGGAGGCTGGTTGCCACATTGCATGCAGGCTTGCCCCTCCTACACTGTTGCCGCACCCGAGCCGGGTTGTGCCAGCAGGGCCGCAGGGGTGTCGTACTCCCTCACGCTCCCCGCATCCAGCACTGCGGCAGGTTGAAGGGGACGCTCGGGGCCAAGAGGGGGAGGTGACGGAGGCACGCTGGCAGGGCATGGCAAGGTCCTTACTTCCACAACGGACAGAGTGCATGGCAGGGGTGCCACCAGGCATGCATTCTGCTGCAGGCCTCTCAGCTGCCGCCGCCTCCTGGCCGCACCCACGCACCCAGGATGCGATCCGAGTCCATGATGGTGTGCAGGCGGTGCGCGATGGTGAGCACGGTGCAGTCGGCAAAGGCGGCGGCGATGGTGCGCTGGATGAGCGCGTCGCTGGCGGTGTCCACGTTGCTGCAGCAAAGGGAGGGAAGCGAGCGAGGGTGGCACGTGACGTTGGGCACCCGATGGGCACGGAAGCAAATGCAGCACGCGCTGCAGCCCGACAGCCTGGCCAGCCACGTCACACCCCACCCCAAGCTCCATCCCCACTCATCGTCCAGCCTGTTGAGATGCGAGAGGGCTACGACTCGTTCATTCATCACACCCGACCACCCGCCTTCCCGACGCAGCGAGCACCGCCGCCCGGCGACTGGCCAGCCCCAGCATGCGGCGCCCCTCCCACGCTCCACCAGCAGCTGATGTTGAGTCGGTCCACAACCCCTCTCCCCACCTCGTGGCCTCGTCCAGGATTAGGATGCGCGCAGCGCGCAGCAGCGCGCGCGCCATGCACAGCAGCTGGCGCTGCCCCGTGCTCAGGTTGCCGCCGCCCTCTGCGATCTGCCCGTCCAGGCCGCCCTGCAGCGACCGCACGTGGTCGGCCAGCCCCGCCTGGAAGCACAAGAGGGAGGAGGGCGAGGCGGTGGTGCTGGGTTGGGAGGGAGGGGCAGGGAGAGGAGAGGATCTGGTGTGCCCTCTGCAGCGAGCGTACGCGTGCAGCTAGGCAGCCACCTGCAGGCAGCCCCAAGGGGATGCATGTGAACTCATAGTTCCGGGGGGGTAGGGGGGGCGCACACGCAGGCAAACCGTCCACGCCGCCCCGGCAGCTATGCGACGCAATCAACTCTGCCCGTCGTGAGGGACCGCGCACCTGCGTCAGCGCCCCCCAGATGCGGTCGTCGCTGCCGGCGTCCCCAAAGGGATCCAGGTTGGAGCGGACAGTGCCCGAAAATACGACAGGGTCCTGCACAAGGCGTGTGAGGCGGCGTTGTGTTGGCAGGGCAGGCAGGTAGGCGGGCGGCGTGGGAGGGGCCGCAAGGCGGCGTTGGGGTCACGCAGGCACGCGCAGCCGCCCGCTGCAGCCGCAGCCGCTCCAGCCCCGCCCAAAGGCACCCCACCTGCGGCACCAGCGCCAGGCGGCTGCGCAGGTCGTACAGGCCTATGGTGGTGATGTCCAGGCCATCGATCACGATGCGTCCCTGGCTGGGCTCTATGATGCGGTACAGTGCCAGGAACAGGGTCGACTTGCCGCAGCCGGTGCGCCCCGCCACGCCCACCTGCGCAGGCGGTGAGCGAGGCGTGGCGTGTGGGGCGGGCGCAGAAGTGCTGGCCATGCTGACAAGCGCTGCGTTGGTGTCACACGAGCCGCTGATCGACAGTTGGCTGCGCAGGCACAAGATGCATGCACCTCCCTTGTGTGTACGGCCCCACCACGTGGTGGGAGGGGGCGCACCTCCAGCAGCTGCTGCTGTGTGGCACTTGTGTGGGACGCCTCACCTTCTCCCTGCCGCGCACGCTGAAGGAGATGCCCTTCAGCACCGGGTCCAGCTCGGGGCGGTACCGCACCACCAGGCGCTCCACCTCGATGCCACCCTGCAAACTCACGGTCGCGGAAGGACAGCGCAGTCAGATGCGCAGTCGGACGCGCAGCATGGCGGCATGCAGCCGCCCCCCCTCCCCTCCCCGATGGCCACGCGGTGCCGCCCTGCAGCGCACCCAGCTACCACTGGCGTGCGCCCCAGCCCACCCCCCCCTCACCGCATGCGGCCAGCCGGGCAGCGGCCGGCGCCCCTCGATCACGGACGGCGCCTCGGGCTCGTAGGATGTGTACTCCACCATTCGCTCCACGCTGTTCATGTTGACCTGCAATGCAGCAGCAGCAGCAGCAGCAGCGGCAGCACAGGTGCAGTCGATCAGCGGGTACACCCATGGGGGGCTGCCGGTGTGCGCTCTGCCACATGGGTGCACGGTGGCCAAGAGCGTTGACGGGCCTCCCCGGCATCCCACGCCGCAGCTGCCCACATCCAGCTCTGTTGTCTGCCGCACCATCCAATGCATGCATTTGCGCAGCCCGAGACCCAAAGTGCTCCTCATTAAACAACGCCTCAGCACTTACCTCCAGCTCTGTCGTCTGCCGCACCATCCAGTTCATCAGGCCCGTCAGGTTGAGCGCCGAAGTCAGCGCCAGCCCCGCCAGGCCCGCCGACCGCGGCGCCGCCACGCCCACCAGCACCGCCGTGCCAAACACGACGCTGATGCCCAGCAGCTCCAGGCGCATGGACAGCCAGCGGTTGATGCACTGCAAGCAGCGTTGGGGGCGCTTTGCATTCAATGTCCGGTGGAATGGGGGATGCTACAGAGGCCTGCAGAGCTGGTGCGTCGGGTGCAGAGGCACGGCGCAGCTGCGTCTGCTTGCGGGCTCCTACCTGCGCCGGCCACCAGGCGCGGTTGCTGCCGTCCAGCAGCAGCGAGTTGCGCTGCTCGAAGGCGGCCTGCTGGCGGAAGGCCCGCACAGTGACTAGGCCCTGAAGCGCACGACATGGGTGGGTGTGAAGGAGGTGCTGGTCGCGCACGTGGCGCATGCACTGCGCACTAGAGGGGGCGCCGTTCGCACCACGACTAGCAAGACCTGGCCTGGCATTGCCTTGCCTGGTCTGGGCATCAGTGCACACTCACGGGCCTTTGGAAGGCCCCTTTTGCAATAAACCACGCTGCTTAGGGCACGCCCACCTGCAGCGTCTCGCCAAAGTGTCCGAAGATGGGGGAGAGGGCCAGGGAGTCCAGCCGCTTGATCTCACGAGACGACCGGATGTAGCGGGTCTGCAGGCAGGGTGGAGGGGGATGGATGCGGGCAGGCCACGTGAGGGGCAGCAGCCACAGCGGCAGCGTCTGCCTCGTACATTCCAGCCCTGCGCAGCTGACGGCAGCGAGCCGCCCAACCAGGGACAAACGGCAGTCCGCTGCTGCCACCAACACAACGACGCCCAGCAAGCAGCACCGATGCTCGCCTGGATGAAGTAGTAGGAGACGGAGAGGGGCAGGATGGCTGCCAGGATGCCAGGAGACACCGCCACCACCACCACCAGGGACCACACCACGCTGCAGGCAAGCAGGGGGAGCGTGGGCGTGTGGGCAGTGCATACGAAACCACCAGCCGTGGGCAGCGGCGAGGCCCGGGGAGAGGGAAGGGCAGCAGCCGGGGATTGCGCTGCACAGCGAGGCGCGTTTGCGGAGGCATCGGGGGCGGCAACGTCCTGCCTCAGCTGGCGCACAGCCAGCTGATGGGCGGCCACGCCGCAGGAGCCCCTTCCGTTGCCAGCGCACCTGACAGCGCAGTTGAGGAAGGAGGACACCGAGCTCTGCAGCTCCATATCCACGGACTCTGCGCAGCAGGGGATGAGGGGTGAGGGGTGGGGGGGCAGGGGCACGGGCAGGAGGTGGAGCGCAGCCACAGGCAGTGCCAGGCAGCCGCCCCCCGCAGCCGCCTGCGGCAGGCATGGGCGCCACAGCTGCCGGTCCCCCCCATGTGGCTGCTCCACGGCTCAGTCCGTCCCGCCTGCTCATACACCGCTGCTCACCCGTGTCTTTTGTGAAGCGGTTGAGCAGGCGGCCCGTGGGCTGGCTGTCAAAGAAGGACATGGGCAGGCGCACCACGCACGCAAGGAGCCGCTCCTGCATTGCGTCGAGTGTTGCATTCGTCTGTTAATATTCTCGAGTTTGCACATTCTAGAGATGGCACGAATCAGTGGCATCACCAGTGGCGCCCCTCCCCGTGCACAGCCCAGACTGCCCGCTCGCCTGCAGCACCCGTGCGGCGTTCACGCTGCCAAACACGAGCATCACGGCTTTCACTATCTGCGAGCAGGGAAGGGCGGGGTTGGGGCGCGGGGTGCACGTGCGAGGGCAGCACCTGCACGCCGGAAAAAACAGGCAATGCTGTGCTCCGGCAGCGACGAACGCAGCGATCTGCAGTCCTTTTTTGCACCCCTTGCTTGCCTGGAAGACGAGCGAAGACAGCCCCAGGCCAAAGTAGAGCAGCATGTAGGTGCGGGAGTGCAGGCCGGCAGGGTCTGCGTCCGCCTCCGCCGCCGCCGTGGCCTCGCTCCACACGCTGAGCCACCAGTTCTGGCCGGCCTGCACTCAATCAATCAATGGCAGGAATCGTCCCGTCCACCAGTCAGTTACAAATCAGGTGTGTGGGGGCTTGCAGGCGCAACCTGGGGCAGGCAAGGGAGGCGAAACCGTGCGCTGAACCACCACATCCGGCGGATGCTATGCGTGCTGTGCGCGCTGTGCGTGCTGCGCCCACCTGCAGGCCACGCTCCACCATGGACAGCGTGAGCACGACGAGAGGGATGATGAAGGCGGGGCTCCACGAGCTGCAAGCAAGCAACCAAGGGGGTGGTCGCGTGGGGAGCCGTTGGGGAGAGGGAGAGCATGCAAGCAACGGGCGGGGACGATGCCGGGGGGCTGGAGGCGACGCGGGCAGAGGGGATTGGTGTATTAGGAAACGCGGCAGGCCGTCCACCCACCTGAAATACGTGAGGTACACAGCCTTGTCCACCTGCCCCACCGCCCGCTCCTCCGCCTTCGTCAGCTTGCCGTCCCCGCCGGGCCCCACGCCCGCGGCGCCGCCGGCCGGCGCCGCCAGCGGCGCGAGGAGGTTGGCGCGCGTGGGCGACATGACGGGCGCTGGCTTCGGAGTGAACTGGGGGGGGGGGGGGGGGGCATGAAAGGGGGCGGATGAACTTGGAGGATGCAGGCCAAGGACAGTACATGCAGAAGCGAGCGGCCCCCCTGCCTGTTGTGCCCGGACTCTCATGCTTTCGCTCCCTAGCTGCACACGCCTGTCTTTAGTTCCCCAGCTGCCCGCAGCAGTCAAAGCATGGGCCACCCACCTTGAGCTCTGCTCCCATTGACGAAGACTGCCCTGCGCCGCCGGCAGCGCCATCGTGCAGAGGCACGTCTGTGAACACCGTGACAGCGCCCCCTGTCTGCGCTGCCACGCAGATGCCGCTGCTGGCCACCGCCGCCGCCGCCGCCGCATCCGCTGCTGCACCGTCCGCTGCCGTCGCCGCCGCCGCTGCTGAGCCCTTGCCGCGCGTTTGGAGCTCGATGGCGCTGTCGCTGAGCAGCACGCCGCGCTGTGCGGCAGAGAGCGCCGCCAGCTCGCTGCCGCCGCCTCTCCGCTGCCCTTCCGCCTCTCCAGCGCTGTCGTCCTGCCCCGCTGCGGTCCCTCCCAGGCACGTGCCGCCTGCGGCTGCCTCTTCGTCTCCCGCCTCAGAGGCGGCAGAGGAGGGGGCAGACACGGCAAATTGGTGGAAGTCCACTCCCTGCCAACATGTGGAGAGATGAGGGAAGGCACAGTATGACAGCTAGGACAGGGAGGCTCGCGGGCCAAAACACAAAGCAACGGTTGATAGGTGTGCAGGGCGCGCCTTCGCAGCCCGAAAAGAACTGCAGCAGCACACCACAATGACCCCCCAGCGGTTTTTTCTAAAGCGTGCGTCCAGCGAAGCAACAGCAGGGCAACATATGACGGGCAGGGGGAGCCCCCACCCGCCCAAGTACCCGTGCCACAAGCTCGTGGTAGGTGCCGCTCTCCGCCAGGGTGCCCTCCCGCAGCACCAGGATGCGGTCCGCAGCTGGCAGGTACTGCAGCTGGTGCGTCACCAGTACACGAGTGGCCTGCACAAGGGGCCATCGAAGAAGACGGGGCGAGCAATGGGTGCTTGGAGCAGGGCGGGCCGCTGCATGCACAGGCAGGCAGGGGTGCCTGGCTAGGCTTCACGCGGCTGCTGCGGGCTCCACATGGCTGCATGACTCAAGGCGCTGCCGTTGCCGTTGCTGCTGCTGCTGCTGCCGACCGCCGCCAGGAGCTGGCTTGCCACGGCGGCGGCACCTGGTGCTCACCTTGCCCAGCAGGCCACACAGGCAGCGGTCGAAGAGGTGTCGACCCACGTGGGCATCCACCGCCGAGAGGGGGTCGTCCAGCAGGTATACATCTAAGCAGGGATGGAGGAGCAAGGGGTGGACGTCTCGAGGGAACGGCCCAAAAGGCGGATGGGAGCACGCTGCACCGGCAGCCTGGCGCAAGTGCGCTGTCAAGCCAGAAGAACTGCCGGGGCAGCTTCCAGGCGCCCCCCGCCTTGGCGCCGCGCCCAGCATGCCGCAGCAATGCACGCCGGGCCGCCTGCCCGTCCACCGACTCGTCCTGCACACCCGCACCTGCGTACGCGTAGCAGGCGCGCGCCAGCGCCACGCGGTGCCGCTGCCCGCCGCTCAGGTTGACCCCCTTCTCTCCAATCTCAGTATCGTCGCCTGGGGGGGGGAAGCGGGGGAGAGGAGGGGGCGACGCTCAGCGGCCTGCCGGCTGCACTGTGCGGGTCGCTCTTTGGAGCCGACCGCCAAGGGGCTTCAAATCTGTGGCACGTTCTCTGTACACACGCTGCTGCCCATGGCCCCGCGCCCATGCCGCCCGCGCCCCGCGCAGGCAGCCTGCACCTGCAGGTAGCAACTCCAGGTCGGGCCGAAGCGCGCACGCCTCCAGCACGTCTTGGTAGCGCCCCTCCTCCAGCGGGGCGCCCATCAGGATGTTGTCCTTGAGCGTTGCATTCTGCAGGGAAATGCAACAGGGGGATCCTCGGTGTTGCGTACTGTTGCTGGAACCATGAGCCACTTGGCAGCCCTGTGGCAAGCGTCCTTCCCAGTGCAGGCTCCTCAACGTCAATTATGTTGTTGCACAGCCTCCCCACATGTCGATGCACCACCCCTGTGCCTATACCTGGATCCAAGGGTCCTGCTGCGTGTAGGCGGTGCTGCCCCGCAAGTTGGCGGACCCCTGCAGCGCCACCATTTCTCCCAGCATGGCAGACAGCAGGGACGACTTGCCGCAGCCCACAGAGCCGACCACAATAACCAGCGAGCCGCGCGGCACTGCAGCGCAGGTGTGGAAGTGACGGATGCAGCGAGGTTGTAGAGCCACAGCGGAGACTGGACTGGGTGGCAGCTGGCTCTAGGTGCATTTTTTCAAGAGCACACAACGGCGCTGGGCCCCATGGCCCCGCTGCTTGATTGCCACATTATGCCTGCCTCGCAGCAGCGGATCGCCGCCCCTCGCCGACGCAAAGGGGCCGCCCGTGAAAATGCCTTGCAGCCAGCTTCCAGCCCCCGCTTGCAGCCCTCCACCGTGCACTGCACCGCGGCCCGCCAACCAACCTGCCACGCTGACGCCTCGCAGCAGCGGGTCGGCTCCTCTCGCCCAAGCAAAGCTGCCATTGATGACTTCCACCGCAGCTTGTCCCGGCGCTGCAGGTGGCAGCACGGGGCGTGCCGCCATCTGCAAAACAGGGGGCGCACAGCGGTGCAACTCATGCGCCAGGGCCACGTGCCTTGTGCAAGCCTGCCTGCCTGCGTGCATGCCTGCGTGCATACTTGCTTTGCTGCAAGAATACCATCTCCCTCCCCCAAGCATCTCCCACCAAGCCAGCCACTGCCACCATGCAGCATCCCACCCACCTCGTCAGCCCTAAGAACCACGGCAAGCAGAGCACCTCCCCTCCCCTCCCCCTCGAAGCACTCCTGCTACCAACCCACCTCTTCAGCCTCAATGAACTTCTGGATGCGGTCCAGGGCCACCTTGCCGTTAATCAGGTTCATGATCTGGCGCGGGCACGCGTGCCAAGGGGAGCAGCGGAAATCAAGTGGGCGATTGTGCGGCTTGCCGGCGATCAGGTGCATTGTGGGGTGCAGGCGTGTGGGGCAAGAGGAGGAGTGGGGGGGTGAGCTCGCTGGATTCCCCTGCCGCACCCGACCCCCGGCAACACGCGCACGTCAGCTGGCAGCTCACTGCACACCCGCAGCCCTCATCCCAGTGGCTGTGTTGATATGGATGGTCTGCCCAAATTCAAACAACCCACTGGCCCTCGGCCCCACCTGCTGCGGGCACATTATACGTCTGAGTTGAGCAGTACACAGGAAGCGCACGCCGACTGGGACACCTTTGCACAGCAGCACCCGCCCCCCCTTCCACCACCACGTCCCTTCCACCACCACGTGCACACTGCGCCCACCTGCTGCGGGAACATAATGACTGGAAAGCGAAGCAGGTTGAAGAGAGAGAGTGCGGGGAAGGCCACCGAGGCGGTGAGCGGGTACCCCATGGCCGAGTAGGTCAGCAGCGCTGCAGCGTTGGGGGGGGGGGGGGGCACGCAGAGGCGGCATGTGATGGTGGCAGAGAGAGGCAGCAGTGCTGCACCGGCACATGCACCGACCCCCGACAACACGGTCCACAGCGGTGCCGCACGAGGAGAGCGTACGGGCGTACAACCGGTGGGGAGCCTGGCACAACCGATGCGCACCGCGCAGCACCCCGTACCTGCCAAGGAGATGATGATGGGGCCTCCCCCCCACACCAGGTTGTTCACGCAGCCCAGCAGCGTGGCCTTGCGAATCTGGCGCAGCTCCTTCTCCCTGCACAGCGTGAGTGGGGAGGTGCTGGATGGACCCAACCAGACAGCAACACCACTGGCGGCAGAAGCGGCGGCAGCGGCGGCGGCGGCGGCAGCGGCAGCGGCAGCGGCAGCGCCAGGTCCCAAGCTGACATCAGAGATGCTGACCTTCCCCTCGCTCATAAACCAGACGCGCAGCGATGGACCAAAGGGCGTGGCCACACCCGCACCTGAGCTGGGTGATGCGGTCCACGTAGGGCTGCTCCCACGCGTACAGCTTGATGGCTTTGATGCCTGCGACACATTTGCACCAGCCAGTTTTAAAAGCACACGCTTCAGCCACGAGGCGCCGCATCTGGCATGCAAGGAGCGGCGGCTTCCCCCCGGGGACGGCAGGCGGCGTGTGGCGAGACGCCGCCTTCAGCGCCCGCTGCTGCTGCGCCCGCCGCGCCCAACGCTCCCCACACGTCCCAGCCAGTGCCAGCCGGCGGCGCCCTCTCACCCGTTATCACTTCCGTGGCCAGCTTGACCCGCGCGTCGGTGTGCCCCACCATCTCCCGGCGCACGCTCGCCATCAGCTTGCCGACCACGGCGGACAGCGGGATGAGCGCCAGCGTGGCGCCCAGCCCCGCCAGCGCCGGCAGCAGGTGGATGACCCGCACCAGGAGGCCCATCACAACCAGGATCTGCAGCATTGGGTTGTTCAACGGGGGCCGGCGGGAGGGAGGTGAGGGCAAAGGAGGCGGGGGTGCGGGCAGCGAGGCCTGCCGGTGCAGGCATGGACGCGGCTGGAGGCCCCTTTATTTCTTTTTGTTATACAGCCAGTGTGTGTTTGAGGCATCGCCATCGCCCAACAGCCTGCCTGGAAGGGGCCGCTCCAGATAATGTGGAGGTACTGAGGGATCGACCACAGCTTGGCTGCAGGGGGGAAGCCGCACAGAAGGGGGGCGCCAGGTCAAGCCAGTCCTGAACGTCGCACGCGACGTGGTGCCGGGCGCCGCCAGCGTCGGCGCCGCAGCATGCTCCGCTGTGTCCTGCCATCCTGCGCTGCTGCGCCCCACGTTTTCAACACTCCATGCACCACAAATCCCTCTGCCTCCCAGTAGGCACCCCGGGCAGTGCGAACCGCGGCACACCCGCATCGTTGCTCTGCAGGTTCACTATTTTGCCCGCGCCGTGCTCAGCGCGCGCAGCAGCAGAGATGCGCAGGCTCTTGCGATACAGCGCGTCCACCAGCGCCACCTGCACAGCGCTCGGGCGGGCAGGCAGGCAGGCAAGTCGAGTTGCAGTGCTGCGTCAGCTGGGGCTAGCAGGCTGCAGACGAGAGCGTGCCTACGGCTGCCAAACGGCGCTTCCACCCCAGCCAGTCACCCGCTGGGGCTTGGCACTGAACCACCTGCACCACCCTTCCCCACCTGCACCACCCGAAACACACACCGGCCTGCGCTTGCAGGCCGACCGACGCACCCCCACGCAGGCACTGCACACACGCAGCGCGCCCGACAAACCAGCCAAGCCACCGCCGCCCCCACGCCGCCGCCGCCCCCACCACCCCCACCACCCCCCACCCACCCCCCACCTTGAGGTGCAGGCAGATCCGGAAGAGCCTGTGGAAGTAGACGTTCACGGTGAGGGTCTCAACCACGCTGAACGCGGCCAGCGCCGACGCCAGGCCCAGACCAACCCACGCTGTGCACGAGGGGAGCGACAGCGTGGCAGGGGCAAGGTGGTGGTCAGGCGCCACATGCAGGCCTCCCTTCTACACCCGTCTGGGCACGGCAGCCAGCCGCGCCGACCCCGCCTCCTGCATGCAGCCCCAGCCCCAGCCAGGCGCGCCCGCCCGCGCGGCCCTCCCCCGAGCCGTCCCCGTGCAGGCGCATCAGCAGCAGTTCCACACACCCGGACCACCCCACCCCCGCTCACCACCCACCCACCCAAACACCGTTCTCTGCGGTGCCGGCCGGCCGGAACACTCACCCGAGCCATCCGTCTGCAGGTGCTTCAGCAGGAGCTCTAGGATGAAGGGCCCCAAGAACATGACGCAGTCGTGCAGCAGCTTGACCACGCCGGCTGCGGTTCGGAATGGGGGCGGCAGGGGAGGCGGCAGGCGGGGGGGGGGGGGGGGGGGGGGGGACGTGGGCGTGCGGGGGGGGGGTTGATCCCTCGCATGCTGCATCAGGTTGGTTAGGAGTGCAATGGGTTGGGTTGGGTTGGGGGGGGGGGTCCTTCCCATGCTGCGGTGCCGGACCCTCCAAGAGCAGAGCACACAGCACGCGTGACGCTGCCCAAGCAGAGGTGCACCGTGCCGGTGGATGGCTTTGCTCACGGTCAGCCCTCATGCCCGTTCTCACCGTAGATGAAGGCGCGGCCGTGGGTGCGCCACATAGCACGCCAGATCACGGCCTGCCAACGGTTGCAGGGCAGGTCCCCTGTTAGCATGGTTGCTGTGGACATGTGCCCGTACGTCGAACGCTCTCCCACCAGCCACCCCTCCCACCAGCCAGCTGCCCAACCATGTTGCACCGCCCTCCGCCCCACCTGCGCCGACGACAGGTTGAACTGAAATGTGTCTGCCACTGCGGCAGCGCCGTCCGAGGCGGCCACATCCCACAAATCCTCAGGCTGCAGCGTCTTCCTGCACGCGTACAAACAGGCACAAGGTACGGTTTGTACATCGCGGTACGGTGGCAGGGCATCCAACAATATCTGCAGGCTCCAGAAGCTCTACTGCCTTCTTGTCAGAGCAAGGCAGAGGCGCAGGCTGTGCGTTGGCACACCGCCAGCCGGCCCAGCCGCTTGTACAACTTGTGCACGCAAGCTGCCAGGTGTGCGGCACTCCAGAGCAGACGATTGCAAGGGCGCGCAGCTGCGATGCACCACCATGCGCACCTGTAACCCAGCTGAATGAGGCCGCCCACGTAGTTGAAGCTGAGGCGGGAGAGGAAGCCCGCCGTTTCTTCGGGGCACCACCGGCCTGGCGGGCGGAGCGCAGCAGTGGCGCCATCGCGCGCCACGCCGGCGCTGTCCCCTTCTGCCTCGTCGCTTGGGCCTGCCTCGTGGTGCGCCCCTTCCTCTGCTGTCAACCGGTGGAACCGGTATGCCTCCTGCTGGCCGCCCGGACGCAGCCAGGCGGGCAGCCGGCCCCGCATGCTGCGGGCGTCAGGCAGAAGGAGTTCAGGGTTGAAGCACGTGCTGCTGGCTGCTGACACACACAGCCAGCTGCTCGACCAGGCGCCGGCAGGCAGCGCGGCGGCGAGGTGGCTTTCAGCAACAACGCAAAGCGACGCTGCCCTCGCCGGCGCAACAGCCCACTCACTCACCGGCCCCACCAGCTGCGCTGCTGCTGCCGCTGCTCCGCCTCCAGCAGCAGCGTGATATCATCAAACCCCTCGAGCTCGTCGAGCTCAGAAGGCTGCATGCCGCGAGTCGCGGTGGCGGCGGCGCCTCCACTGGCGGCGCCGCCGCCGCCACTGCCTGGCCGACCTTGCCCGACGCCAGACATGCCGCTGGAGCTTTTATGAGTAAAACGCCTTTCCTTCTAGGAGCGGCGTGCTAGCAATAAAGAGCGGAACAAAGCGGAACTGATCGGCAAGCGCATGTGCGGCGTCTGGCACCTGACTCAAATACGTATCGAAGCTCGACGATGGCTGTAACACCAAGTAGAAAGCGCGAGACTGGGCTGGAAGCGCGCATTTGCCACTGGACAGCAAACGGGGGACAGTGTTGCTCGGGACGCGTCGGGCGCCCCATCGCCGGCTTTTGATTGCTCGCAGAACTTGGACAGGATCACAGTGGCGCCATGGCGGAGGAGGAGGTGTGAGGGGGGCGGAGCGAGTGAACTCCATTCGCCGCTTGCCGCAACAAGCCGGGGCGTGCCCTGGGGGGGCTCGATATCTTGATCGTGTATCTGCAGGACTCTGAGCGCCGCCGACGCAACCTGCCGCTGCAGGGCCGCTCCCCTTCGCGCTCGCCGCCTCGCAGCGGCGGCGGCGGTCGGCGGAGTCGCAGCCCCGACCGCCGCAGCCCCGACGGCCGCAGCCCTGTCCGCCGCAGCCGCAGCAAGTCCCGCAGCCAGGAGCGCAGGCGCAGCAGAAGCCGGAGCAGGAGCCGGGAGCGCCGGCGCGGTAGCCGCAGCCGCAGCCGCGACCGCATGTGGGTGCGGCCAGCAGCTGCATGCATGCAGACATTGAGCCACGCTTTGCTGCCTTCGAACTCGGGAAGTAGGTTTGAACGGTGCAATGCCTCTACGCCGCAGTCAGCCTTGCGCTGCCCACATGCACAACATGCTTGCCCTCTTCTTCCTCCCACTCGCGCTGCCCACTTGCTTGCATTCCCCTACCCCTGCATCAGGCGGCGCAGCCCGTCACGCGACCGCCACCGCCGCAGCCGCAGCCGTAGCCGCAGCAGGGGGCGATCCGGCTATGGACACGATTACGGCAGCAGGCGCCGCCCCTCGCCGCGCCCCATGTGCGTGCCCGCCACAGTGGCTGCTGTGGGCTGGGCCTGAGGGATGCGGGGAGTAGTTATGCAGATGGCAGCAGACGGCGCCCCTCGCCGCGCCCCATGTGCATGCCTGTCGCGCCGCGGCTGCCGTTGTTGGCTGGTCCTGAGGGATGCGGGAGGTAGTCGTGGGTGTGGCAGGCGGCGACGCCCGAGCGTCCCTGTGCGCCCCGCCACCACCTGGGTACGCGGAGCAGAGGGGATGCTGTGCACGGGGGCGCGCCTTCAAGCTGGTGCTGGCGAGTGAAGCAGGCGTTGCTTCGGCTGGCCGGCTGCTCAGTTGAAGGCCGGTGCCTTCCTGCTGCCCCATTTTGAATTTTTTGGTTTTGCGCACCGGCGCCGCTGCCTGCAGGCGCGAGCGCTCGCCGCCACCCGAGCGAGGCAGCAGCCTGTTTGTGGCAGGTGCGCTGGGGGCGGCTGGACAACCGCAACGTCGTCGCGCTGAGACTCGCAGCAGCGCCGTGCCCGCCATACACTGGCTCGCGTGTGGCATGTCGGTGCCGCTGCGTGGCCGACGCGCATGCCGGCAGCCCGCCCCGGCGCCTGCTGCACTCGGCATCTCTACGTCGTTCAGACCCTCTGCTGCTCGCATCCTTTCTGATCCAGCCACACCGGGCGCACCCCCTGTGCTGCAGGCATCCCCTTTGCAGCGAGGGAGGAGGACCTGGAAGAGAAATTGGATCGGTACGGGGGTCACTTACTTGCACACACGCATACGTTACACGGAAATATGACACTGGCGTCGTACGATTGTACGCACGACGACCCGCGCAGCCGCCTCGGGGTCGCGCCTGCCTGTGTTCTGAGTCAGCAAGGCAGGGTGGCAGCTGGCGCAGCCGCCCGCCTGTGCTGCGTGCTGCTGCAGTCCGGCGGGGCCAGCGCCCGATTGGACTGTTGGACAGCTTCGCGGCGCCTCCCGGTGCTGCCTGGCCAGCCGGCGTGCTGCCCAGCCTGCTTGCCTGGAAAGCGCACCCACGGCTCCCTACCAGCAGCTTGCGCATGCGTGCACGCTCGGTTGTGATGCCTGCCTGGTCGACAGATTGACCGTGTGCCCCCTCTCGCCCTGCAGCTACGGCCGCGTGGTGTCGTGCCGCATCGTGCGCAACCCCCAGAACGGGCAGTCCAAAGGTGGGTGGCTTGATACTTGCTGCTCGTGCCTGGCCCTGTTGCTAACGGGCAGTCCAAGGTGGGTGGCTTGATGCTTGCTGCTCGTGCCTGGCCCTGTTGCCAACGGGCAGTCCAAAAGTGGGGTGGCTTGATGCTTGTTTGCTCGTGCCTGGCACTGTTGCTGGACAAGTTGCTGCAGCAGGCCACGGCGAGGGGACGTCGCGTGCTCGTGGGGGAGGGCTGCATGCGTGCGTGCTGCATGCGCGCTTGCGCACGCCGCGGCAGGGCACGGTGCTGCAGCAGGCGCTGAGCATGCCATCAGCACGTTCCTCGCGTTTTCGCAGGCTCGGGTGCGTGATGTCGGCCGGATGCCCAATGCGCCCCTTCTGTGCCCACACCCGTCAAACACTGTGGACTTCTGCCGCCTCCCTTCAAGCATTGGTGCACCGCCTGCCCTGTTTCGATTGCAGGTTTCGGTTTTGTGACGATGGACACCGATGAGGACGCAGAGCTGTGTGTGCGCAAGCTGAACGGCAGCGACTGGCAGGGGCGGCGGCTGCTGGTGCGCGGGGCGGGGCGGCTCGGGGGGTCGGGCGCTGCCTAGTAGGGGACCTGGGGCGATGGGGTGGCGGCGGCGACAGCCTGCTGCTACCGCCGCTGCTGCTGCTGCCGCTGTTGCTGCTGCTGATTACTAGTGTGCAGGACGTCGAGAGGCACAGGTATTTGGTTACGTGGCAGGAGAGCTCTCCTGCTAGTTTAGCGATTTGGGTGCTGCTCGCCACCGACTGAGGTGCCGCCCGGCTCCCCCTCACTCTGAGCACCCCTTGTATTACCCACCCACCCTCCCTCCTGCCCACCCACCCAACCCCGCCCGCCCACAGGTTGAAATAGCGAAGAACCCTCGGTCGTGAGCTCAGACAAAGTGTGCACACTGTCGCTGGTGCCGTCTTGGAGAATCAGGTCCCTGTGCAGCAGCAGCAGCGGCGGCAGCGGCGGCTGTGCTGCTTCTTGCAGTCTTCCCCAAGGGTGGAGATCGAGCCGCCAACAGGCGGCTTTGTTTGCGGCAGCGGCTACGCAGCGGTACATGTATGACCTGGGCTGCTGCTCGTGCTGCTGCCTGGTGTGTGCGTCGTGGCCGTCGTTCCCTGCATCGCTGCCTCGGCTTTAACCACGCTGTCAGCACCAGAGGGAGGCACAACCAGTGCGGATGAGGGCCCGCCAGCAGCCTTGCCTCTCCAGGGTTGGGATAAGAGAAGGCAACGAGCTACACTCTGATAAGCCTGGGGATGTGGCGCAGTACGGCGGGGCGCCAACCCGTTCGGGCGGGTCGCGGCATGGTTCGGCGCCACGGCCAGCGGGGCGGCCGCTGCCGTGCAACCCCCAGCCATGCCACGCCATCACGCCGACCCTGCCGGTTTCCTGTCGTCCTTCACTGGGGCAGCTGCACCGCAGGCCACTGGCAGCTGGCTTTGCCTCAGGCAAACGGTTGGCAGACGGTTGCCAACGGTTGGCAGATACGCCCAGTCCCACATGCAGTGCTCTTCTACACGTTCCCGGTTCGCTGCGCCATTCTAACTTCTGGATGGTTGTCTACATTGCCCCCTTGCGCAGTCGGGGAGGTGGAGGAGCGTAAAAGGGGGGTGGGTGGGTGGGTGGGTGTGGGGTGTGGGTGGGTGGGTGCGGGTGGGTGGGGTTGGGGTTGGGGTTGGGGGGGGGGGGGGGGGGGGGGGGGGGCGGCATATGAGTGGGTGCACCGCCTGTGCAAGGTGGCTGCGGCAGTGAAACGAAAGATCAGAAAGCGGCTGTGGCGTGGAGCAGTGACGGAAATAATCGGAAGCAACACCTGCTTCGCCAGCTATCAATGGTGGCAGATGCTGTGGGCGAGTGATGTGCTGCAATGAGTGGTGTGCTGTGGGTGAGGGATGAATGGGTGGCAGGTGTGGGCGTTGTGCAGTGCGTACAACTGCAGCAGGCGCAGCCATCTCTCAATGCATCTCTCAGTCGAGAAAGTGTGGGTGTGCAACAATGTCAGGCCAGGCCGGGCCGGGCCAGGCCAGGCAGCGCTTGCACAGCCCGGACCTGCCTGGTGCTGGTCAACCGAGGCTGCTGGTCAGCCCCGGCCGCTCAGCTGTTGAGTTCAGTCCAATGCTGGCTGCTCAGCTGAGCCAGACGTCACGCTGGTAGCGCCCAGCGGCAGACAGGGACTCGAGGTAAGCGGCCGCCGCGTCGGGGCCCTGGCCCTGCAGCGCACCGGGAACGGGGAGGGCAGCAGAGCGTGAGGGGCGCCAGGGGCCCTCGACACGCCGACTAAGCGAGGTGACGCCAGGGGCAGGAGGGCTGCCCAGAGCAATGGCTGCAGGGCTGCAGGGCAGGCCGCCGAGGGTCGTGAGTTTCTCTGTAGAGAGGCCACAAATTCCACACCTGTCCAGCCTCGATGATGCGAAGCAGCTCGGCCTCCACGGCGCCCGCCATTGAGCCTGGGAAGCACGGAGGACGACACCAGGGGAGGGGCGGTGCGGGCGGGCGGGAATGCCTCTGGCAAGGGCCGCTTCGCTGCGGGCTCAAACGCCTGCAACGAGTGGCTGCAGTGAATGCCGCCACGCTGCGCTCCTACACCGCAGCAGAGCGGCCTGCGACTGTCCAACTGGCACACCCCACGTGCGTGGGCGACCCCTCATCCGGACTGACCAGCGTCGCCGCACACGTAAAAGTGTGCGCCGCCGGCGTCCAGCAGCCGCCACACCTCGCCGCCGCTCTCCGCCAGCCGGTTTTGAACGTACACTTTGTGGGCCTGTGGCAGGGGGAGCGAGGTGGGGAGACCAGTTGAGAACGTGTGCAGCAGCAACGCCAGGCTGAACACAGCTTGCCGAGGCCCGTCTGCAGCTCAGCCAGGCCGCTGCTCAGCCCTGGGTGCGGTCAGCATGGACACACAGGCGCACGAGGTGGGGCCGAAGCACGCCGGGGATATCCGCCGGGGATATCCATCGATGCCGCCGCTTGTCCGGCTCTCGACCATCGGATGCTGGCCCGCCGTGCACCCCTCCACCTTCGGCCCCTGCCCACCGCACCGTCCACCCACCTGCTGCCGAGAGAAGGCGGTGTGCAGCTGCAGGTGCCCCTCCGCCGCCCAGCCCTCCAGCAGCGGCCCGTACAGGAAGTCTTGGTCCCGCCGGCGGCAGCCAAAGTACAGCACGCACTCCCCCACGGGCTTCCCGGTCTGCACAGGGAGCGCAGGCTGGTGGCGGTTGAAAGACAGCGCGGCAAGCCGCCCTTGGCGTGCGCCCACCCTCCATTCCTGTTGCGCGCGTGGCTGCACCGTCCCGCCGCATCGCCATGCGGCTCCAGCGCCCCCGCACCTGCTTTGCGCGCAGCAGGCGCTCTTGCATGAAGGAGCGAAAGGGGGCCAGGCCGGTGCCGGGTCCCACCATTACGATTGGGGTGGCATCAGAGGCGGGCAACCTGCGGTGGGTGAGAGGGGAGAGAGTCAGGGGAGGGGGGGAGGGTATGCATGGGTGTGGGTGGAGGGGTCGCTGTTGCTGCAGGGCGGGCATGGGGCGGCGAGCGGGGTTGGTTGACCGCAGCATGCTCTGCAGCACGCCGCCCAACCACAATCGCACACACACACACCTGAAGTCCGGGTTCTTGTGAATGTAGACAGGCAGCTGCCGGCCGGGAGCCAGCCGCTCGGAGAGGTAGGTGGAGCAGACACCGAGGCGGTCGGCGCCCAGGGCAGAGTAGCGCACCACAGCCACTGTTGCCTGCACGCGGGTCGCGTTCTCCAGCTGCACGCGAGGGCGGAGGGGCAGGGCGAGGGCGAGGGTCAGGGGACACCTCAGCGGTAGACTGTCAGGACAGAGTGGCGCACCACCGCAACGGTGACCTGCACGCGGGTCGCGTTCCCAGCTGGGGGAGTGCAGGGAGGGGAAGGCGGAAGACGTGGGGGCAGGGGGTCGGGAGAGCGGCGCAGGCGCAGAGAAATGCAGCTTGCTGCCGCAAAATCTATCCACTCACCCGCCCCACCCACCGCCCCACCCACCTGTGACGAAGATATCGAGTAGAGGCGCGGCTGCAGCTGGCGCAGCGTGCCCAGCAGCTCGGCAGGGCCCAGCAGGCCCAGTGGGCACAGCTCGCGCAGCACGTCGACGACGTGGCGGGGCGCCAGGTAAGCGTCGGCTGCGCCGCCGTCCACCGCCAGTGCCGACAGGGCCTGCGGCAGCAGGAGGACACAGGGTAAGGCAGGGAACAGCAGGACGGCATGGCAGTGGGGAAACGGCAGTGCTCGGCGTCCGACGGCTGTGCGCGAGGCACAGCACTTGCGCAGCAGTGCCCCCTCCTCTCCCCCCTTGTCACCTCCAGCTTATCCACCACGCAGCCTCCTGCGCAGAGCTTGTCGTGCCCGCCCGCCATGCCGCCCCCATACATCTCGCTGGCGCTGTCGCCGCCGCCCCGGCTGCGCCGCTTCTTAGGCGTGACCGCCTCCTCCCCAGCAGCGCCAGCGGCAGCGGTCCTGTCGGCGGCGGTGCAGCCGGCGCTGACGGTGATGCTGAGCTGCTGCCCCACGGCGGCTGCGCTGGCTGCAGCCGCCAGCTTGGCGTGCAGCAGGCGCAGCAGGTCGTGCTTTGGTTGGCGCATGTCGTAGCAGCGTGCCAGCGCGTCGCGCAGCGGCATGGAGCAGGCCCCCTGGGGCAGGAGGGGGTCGGCGTAGTGCGAGGAGGGCACCTGCACCAGCAGCGAACCGTCGGCGCCCAGCGCAGCCAGCAGCTCCTCCACCGCCTGCAGCAGGGAACCGACGTGGGGAGGAGCGGGTCGCAGAGGTCGAGTTGTTTCGGAAACACCAACTGGCAGGGGGCACCAGGCGGCGTGCAGTGGCGCAGCACTCACTGTATCACTGTGGTGCTTTGCTCCCAATGGCCCCATTTCCTGCTCCCACCCCCTGCAGGCAGCAGCAGCGGCGACACAGCAACAGCAGCCCAGGCGGCCGCGGAAGCGGCAGCAGCAGCGGCAGCAGCAGCGGCAGCAGCGGCGGAGGCTACACACCCGGGGGCAGTTGCTGGGCCACACGCCCAGGGCGTCGCCAGGCGCGTAGCTCAGCCCAGAGTCTCCCAGGTCGACCTCCACCTGAGGGCGCACATGATTGGGCGGTGGGTTGTTGGGTGGGGCACGGCTCCCTCGGGCGCACGCTTGGCATGCAGCACAGCCTCGACGGCACGCCGAAGCTGGCCACAGCAATGCTGTGTGGTTTCGTCTGACGACGCAGCTGAAATCCCAATGGCAAAGAGTGCACCCACATGCATTCATGTTTGTGAAATCCCAATGGCAAGGAGTGCACCCACATGCATTCATGGTTGTCAACCAGCGCTGCAGCAGCACGGCGTGGCCCTTGCCCGCACTGCGCACACCTACAACCATTCATGCGTCCACTCCTTCTAGCGAACTAGCGCTGCAGCAGCGTTGCGTGCACACATGTCATGCCTGTACCCACCCGCACGGTGTCCTTGTCGTCGGCGGCGGTCAGGGTGCAGAGGCCCTCCAGCTCGACAACCCTGCCCAGAAACGGCCGCGCCTTGCTCCACCTGTCGTTGCGGGGGGCGTGGGGGGCAGGGTTGGAGAGTGCCGCTGGCAGGTTCACAGGCAGTGTTTCTCGGCATGTGGAGGGTGCACAGGGCCCTGCCGAGGAGCGGCCGCGCCTTGCTCCGCCTGCCCAGAGATGCAGGGGTTCAGGCAGAACCATGCCGGGGTCGGACGCGGGGCAGCTGTGGCGGCGGCGACACCGCCAAGTGGGAGGTCCCAGGCGTGCGGCAGCCAGCGGCACGCGCCGCCCATGCTCTTTGCTTCAAGCGCCGCGCTGCACAGAGCGTCACTGTTCGGCGCAGCACCGGGCTCCGCCGCTGGCGGCGCTGCCACCCCGCCCACCCCTGCCACGCGGTTCAGGGGCCGCTAGCCACCCCGGCCCTGCGCCACCGTGCCTCACCGCTTGGCGTGCGCGGCGCCGCCCGCTGCAGCGGGCGCTGCCATCCCGCCCAGCTCTGCCATGCTCTTCAGGGGCAGCTGCGCCAGGCTGGCGAGCACGGCGGCGATCCACCCCTCGATGACGGCCCAGTCCTCTCGGTTCACGTCCACCTGTTCAAGTGGAGGGCGCATTCGTTAGAGCAGAACCAATAAACATGTCAACCGCATTGGGTGAAACTGAGCAGGTGTAGTTGACAGCGGCCCTCTCGGTGGACATCCACCTGTCGGGATGGAGAGCCGGGTGCGTGCATGAACGCGCGGCAGGATGTGCAGCAGCGCCGGCGGCGGCAGCAGGTGGCCAGCACCACAGCTGGCGGGCACCCCCAGGCCAGAAGGGCAGGGCGGAAGCTGCATGCAGGAGGCGGTCTCACCCGCGGCGCCAGCTGCTTGCCGCCCAGAGCTTGCAGGCGCGCGTCCAGGGTGCGCCCGCAGCGACAGAAGTGCTGGTAGGACCTGCAGCACAGGGAGGGGCAAGATTGTCTTGCAAGATTTGACGGGGAAGTCGAGAAGGCGGTTGTGCGGCGGTTGGCAAGCGGCGGTTGGGGCATAGCAGGAGCCAGAAGACCGCTGCACCACCAGTTGCGTCGGTAGCGCTGCGCCCGCAGCACTGGGCCTGCAGCATGCATCACATTCGACACACAGCACGCAGCCTGCTCAACCTCAGCAGGGCTCCGCCCAGCACCAGCGCCCACCCCTGAGCACCCTCCTCACTTGTCGCCCAGCGCGCACACCGAGAAGGCCACGCTGCCGCCCAGCTGCGGCGCTTCTGGGCCGGAGAGCCAGTCACAAAACTCGCGGGCCTCTGTGGGGGGCACGCCGTCTCCCTGGGTGGAGCAGACCAACAGCAGGGCCTGGTGGCTGGGCAGGCCGGGCAGGCCAGAGGGCAGGCCTGCCATGTCGAGCAGCTGCGGCCAGTAGGCGCCACGCCCCGGCGGCGGCGCAGCGCAGCGCAGCGCCTCGCACGCGCGCTCCGCGACCTCCTTGGAGAAGCCGTACTCTGTGCCGAAGAGCACGGTGACGGGCACCGCATCTTGCGGCGGGCCGTGCGTGTCAGAGGCGGCAGCGGCGGAGGAGGCAGCTGCGGGGCCCGCGGCGGGCTTGCGGAGGTAGGCCTCGAAGCTGGTGGAGGCGTAGACGGGGGCAGGGATCTGGGGCCGGCCGATCGACGCGTTCTTGAGGTAGGCATCAAAGCCTGTAGCGGCGAGGTCCACGCCGTCGCTGCTGCGTCGCCGCCGCGCCAGCCACAGCAGTGTGGCGGCGCCGGCTGCGGCCGCTGCGCCTACTGCGGCCGCTGCGCCTACTGCGAGCGGGCGCTCGCGAGATTTGATCAGCATGGGCGACTGGAAGCGGCAAACGCAGCGGGCAGCGGCGGCTGCCAAAGAGGCGTTCGGGCTTCTGGCGCCGGCTGCGGCTTCCCGGCTGTTCCCTAATGTAATGGCAGGTCACACGAAGCGAAGGGCGGTAGGGGTACGGGGCGGCATGCACTGGTGGCGCCGCATTTTGATCTCACGTGACTTGGCGCCTCTGGCGCGCCTTGTTTCGGGGCTCGATCTGTGTCCATCTTTATAGTACACGTTTGCTATAGCTTTGAAGAGGTGGGCGAACCCTGGGCTGGGTGGACCAACTTTCTGCAGGGGTCCGCCGCCGGCTTCCCACGCACCGCTCCGACAATGGCGGGCAAGGTGAGTCGCACCAATCGAAGTCCTACAAGCATTGGCGCTGAGCTCGCGCCCTCGTCACGCATGTTCAGGCGCCGCAACGCCAGGCCTGCGCACCCACCGGCCAGCACGCAATCGAGCAAACCAGCACGCCCGTGCGCTGCTGTGCCGCTGCGCCGGCCTGGCGCTGCACCCCTTCCCACAGCCGCCCGCGTCCGCAACACCCCCCTCCCTGCTTCTGCTTTGCCCGCCTGCCTCGCACCGTGACCGCCGCCAGCTTTCCCCCACCACCTCCCTGTCATGCAGGTGGGCGCCTCGCTGCGCCTGCAGGCGCTGGCCAACTCTGTCATAGCGGCTTACGCCGTGGGCGGTGAGGGCGACGAGGCCAGCCGCTCCCAGCTGTCGGTGGAGGTGGCTGCCATGCAGCTGTTCACACTGGTAGGAGCTGTTCTGGATGCGAGAGAATGTCGGCAATGCTGCACCCTCGACGGCCGCGCCACGCTGGTGGCGTGCATGACCCGCACTGTGCCCCCCGCCGCTGCGCAGCTCTCGCCAGCCGCCGGCGCCGCTTGCCTGCCCACTGCTCTCCCACGCACCGCTCCCTCCCCAAAACGCAACAGACCGCCAAGAGCTTGGAGCCGGGCACCGGCTTTGCTCTCGTCAATGCCCGGCAGATTGTGCGTAACCACCACGAGGCCGCCATGGACCGGCTGTGAGCGTGGGTGCTGACTGCTGGGTGGCTGCCCTTGGCCGCTCGCTTGATGGGTGCAGGGGGCTTGGTCGCCGCTCCCGGATCGGCACACACCGCCGCCCAGGCACCGCCTGTGTGGCGCTGCCATGCCTGCATGCGGCCCGCCGCTTCATCCGGTTCCTCGCCCCCTGTCGTTCGTCTGTGCAGCAAGGCTGCTGCGGCGGCCGAGGCGGCAGGCGTGAGCCCCGGCCGATTTAGCACAGCAGCGGTGCAGGAGCAGGCGCAGCGGCTGAAGCAGGTGGGGAGTGGGATGGACAGGGCAGTTGGATGTGCCAGCGTAGCCAGCGGTGCGGCCAGCCCAGCCTGATGGTACGCTGCGGCATCTGTCTTGCGTGTCGAAGCTGCCCAGCGCCGTCTTCCCCTGCTTGCCGCCCTGCACCCCCCACCTTCCCTGTTGCCCAACCACCCTGCTTCCTCTGCAGCTGTCATTCGAACTGTGCGTGTGCAGCCGCCGCGAGCTGCCCAAAGTGCTCACCCTGCTGCAGGCCACGCGCCTGTGCGGCTTGCTCAAGCTGGGCGAGGAGGCGCTTGCTGCGTACGGGGCAGCAACGCGGCGGCGCGGCCGCGCAGCGACCCCCGACGGCAGCAGCCCCGACCGCCGCCCCCGCAAGTCCCCTTCTCCCTCGCCCGGCCGCCGGGGCAAGCGCAAGACGCCCGAGCGCCCGGCGGCGGGCCGCTCGAGGTTTGGGCTGTGGCACGGCGGCGCCAACGGCGGCGCCGCTGCGGCAGAAGGTGACGAGCCGCCGTGCCGGCGGCGCAGCAGCAGCGGCGGCCAGGAGGGCAGCGCAGTGCTGCAGCCCAAGCAGCTGTTTGCATGTGCTGACAACATTGGCAGCAGCGGCGGCGCCGGCGGCGCTGGTGAGAGCTGTGCTGGAGGGTGCGCCGAGTGGGCCGCCTTCAAAGCCTTCATGGCCTCCCCGCGCAAGCCTGCAACACCCGCGTCGCCAGCCGTCGGCACAGCGCAGCAGCAGGCGCAGCAGGACGCGCAGCAGGCACAGCAGGACGCGCAGCAGCAGCAACAGGATCAGCAGGCAGAGGCCATGGATGCCATGGATGTCGACTTGCTGTGCCTGGCTGCGCAGCAGTGCGAGCTTGGCAGCGGCGGCGGTCGCAGCACGCCGCTATCGCCCTCGTGCCAGAAGCAGCTGCAGCAGCAGCAGGAGCAGGCGGAGCAGGGACCGCAGGTGCAGATGACTCCGGTTAAGCAGATGTGCAGCCTGTTGCAGCTGTCGCCGGTCGGGCAAAGCAGCGCTGGCGGCGAGGCCCCTGCAGAAGGCAGCCATGCGACGAGCGTTGCGCCCCGTCCCGCCGGTCGCTCCCTGCTGCTGCGCCACGCCGGCCCTGCTTCCCAGCGCGCGGCGGTGGCAGCGGAGATCATTGCCGCTGATGTGATGATGCTGCTGCGGTAAGAGGCAGTTGGGACGCACAGTTAGAGCAGGCACACACGTGTGGGGCCTTCAGGGGCGGACGACTGCCGCACCCGGTCCGGCCTGCCTTCCCTATCCGCCGTGCTCTCTTTGCTTGCCCACTCACTTACTGCAGTGTGCCACCCCACCTGCGTGCAGCGAGGACAGCGGGGGGCTGCAGGGCGCTGACAGCAGCATGGCCGACTGCGACGTTGGCGGCAGCATCGGCGAGGCCTTTGTGGACCCGCAGCACGACGTGCCGCTGCCGCGACCGGCGCCGCACCCGCAGCAGCGCCAGCCAGGCGGCGGCCCTCCCTCAGCGCCCGCCTCTGGTGCCCGGCTGCTGTGGGTGGGCGGCGTGCGCGTTTTGTCCTGCCCCGCCGTGGCGGTGCGCCGTGCGGCAGCACAGCCAGCGCCGCACGCCGGCGGCGGCCTTGATCACAGCAGCACCGTCTTTAACCTCGACTCGCGTGGCCGTGCCGCCAGCATTCTGCGCCCCATGACCGCGTGCCTGCCGCCCGGGGCGCTTGCGGGGGTTCAGCAGGCTGTGGCTGTGTGGCTGGCGGCGCGTGCTGAGCTCCGCGCCCGCTTTTGCAAGCCGTACTGCAGGGATGTGGCTGTATACATGTATCTAATTTTTGCCTCAATTGAACGCCTCCCTTCACTGCTCCCGTTCACCACTGCTCCCTCGGTTCTTGCCCTCTGTGCTACAATGTGTCGCTGCTCGTCCCCGGCTCCCTTCCTTCCTCCTTCCCAGCACAATCCATGGCTGTATCATGTTAAACAGCAACAGAACGGGTCCGACAGGCTATCGATGGGCAAATCAGATTGATTGGTCGCCCCAGCGAAGAGGCCACAGGGGGGGGTGAGAGAGACTGTAGTGTACATGCAGGGCAGCAGCCAGGCTGTGGCGTGCGGTGTGCAACGCGCAGGCGGCCCAATTCGGGCTGCAAGCGTTAGGGAGGGAGGCTGGTGAGGCGGTTCATACATCTTCAAAGGGAGAAGGTTTGACGCTCAACTTGAGGAATGGGCGGCGACGGCAGCATTACCAGGAGTCCCCAGCTGCAGCTGACGGAACCCATCCAGAGTGCAGCTGGAGGCCGGCGGGCCGTCACTGTCACGCCAGGAAGAGGCAGACGGCAGCCAGCGCGGCGATGCTGAACTCTCCGACCAGTGCGCCTGGGCTGGCCAGGCCCTGCGGCGCAGGCGAGGGGATGTGTGAGGGATGCAGGCGTGGCTCAGCAGCTGGGGGAGCATTCGCAGCGCTCGCGCAGCAACAGGCACAAGTAGGCGCAGGCTAGGCCCTGATGTAGGTGAACACCTGCAGCCCTGGTTGGCTGCCCCGTCAACAAGTGCGCCCGACGCACCCACAGGGGGATGATGTCGACCCGGAGCCAGGACTGCACGCCCGCACCGAGGAAGGTGCCCAGCACCAGCCCCCCCAGCGCCAGCGCTGCCGCCTTGCCCAGTCCCACACGCTTCTGGTCGCGCAGCAGGTACACAGTGGCAGCGGTGGCCAGCGCCAGCTGCGCCCCAGGCACGTCGGCGGCCGCCGCAGCTGGGGTGGGCTCAAGCAGGCCCTGTGCCAGGGTCCACGCCGCAAGCACGCCGTACACGCCGGCGACGGTGGCCGCCGTGCGCTGCGCGGGCGGCGCCACCACGACGCCGCCACTGGGCAGACCCTGCAGCAGCCGACCCGCCTTTTGCGCGGCCGCGGCCGCGCCGCTGGCCGCGCCGCCGCCGGCGCCTCCGCCGCCGGGCCGCTTCCGTTGCACATCGGCAAACCGCACGTTTGTGGACACTGGGAGGTTGCCTGTGAGGCGCGCGCGCAGCTGGCTGCTGAAGATTAAATCATATGCGGCCTCGATCTGCAGATTGGATGGAACAGGAGCGCGGGGATGGGCAGGCTTGGGAGGGCCTGCGGGGGGCGCAGCCGCCAGGGCGGCGGGCGTGCGGCGCGGAAGGCAATCGGCGCATGCAGCGTTTCCACCCTGCCACGCCGCCCTTGGCCGGCGCTTTCTCCTTACATCCCGCACGACCGACACCCACCTCCATGCGCCGCTGAAAGTCGTCGCTGCTCTTCTCCAGCAGCCTGTTTTTGGCCGCCAGCACGGCCTCGTACGGAGTCCCCTCTGCCAGGCCCAGCGTCGCAAACGCCTCGCCCAGCGTCAGCATGGGGCCAGCGCCTGCACGGGTGCGCGTGTTCAGAGGCCAGAGACGTGGGGAGGTGGGGATGCGAAACAGTTGGCTGGCAAAGCAGAGGGGGCAGGCGGCGGCAGGCAGGCGGCGGCAGGCGGCGGCGCGGGCACCTGCACGCAGCGGCGGCCCCTCACCGGCGCCCCCAGACTCGCTGCCGCTGCCAGATGCGCGACATGGTGCCGAACGCCTTCTGCTGCTAGCCAGCCGTGGAGCGGAGCGCTGGAGGCGGAGAGCAGACGGTGGGTGAGAACTGGGTGCGGTAACGCGCCAGGGCGCAAACGCAGCCGTCTGAGCAGCCATTGGATGAGGCTCTATCAAGCCTAGAGGTAGTCTGGAGGACGAGGACGCCCGGGCGGGGAGGCGAGAACCCTGGCAGCACGTGTGCGGACGCTGGGCTCCCGTTGAGGCGTCAGACGTTACCAAACCGTCCGAGTGGTGTCAAATAGAAGTGTGTGCCCTAGAGAGAGTAGAGGTGCCCATGCTGCGTGCTGCGCACCTCGCCACCTCCGCAGCAGGTGGCGAAGCCTGGCGAATTACGATGCCTCGACACTTCCAAAGCGCTGCCACGCCATGAAGGAGAATGGCAGGCAGGACGGGGCGCGCCCAGGCGCTGCTCAATTTTCGAGTGCGCCGCCCAAGCCGGCCCCTGCAGCCGCTAGCAGCGTGAGCAGGAGCAGGCTGCCTTCACCACCGCAACCCGGCGCGCGCCGCCCCTCGGCCTCGCCGCCGCCCCCCTGCGCTCGCCGCCCCTCGCCGCCGCCGCCGCTCAGTGCACGCGGCCCTGCGCCGCAGCTGCGCCTGAAGCCGCCCGCATCCAGCGCTGACGACCCCACCCCTCGCAATTTCGCACGCGCGCCCCTCACTGCGCGCGGCGCGCCGCCGGGCACGGCGGCGGCGGCACGCCGTGACGGCAGCCTCACCGCCCGCAGGCCGCCTGGCAGCAGCTACCGCGACGCCCTGGCCAGGTCTAGCTCGACCTTCGCTGCAGGGCTGGCCACGCCACGCGGCGCCAGCAATTTGCCTGCACCACCTGCGCGCCGGCCTGCAGCACCACCCGCAGACCCTGCAGCAGCGCCCGCCGCCAGCGCCGCTGCGCCTGACGTGCCGCCGCTGCCGACTGCCGCCCGGCAGCAGCAGCTCGAGGTGACGCAGCAGTTGGCGCGGGCCAGCCACGAGCAGGAGCAGCTGCAGCAGCATGTCCGGTGAGCCGAGCGCTGCAGGTGGCGTTGGCGGTGGGGCTGCCCATGATCCTTAAGTGCGTCCGTGCGCTTGCTTGCATGCCGGTGGGGGGCCACAACATGCCATTCTGTCCCCGCCGTTTCGCACTGCCACTCTCCCTTTCTGTGCTGCGCAGCCGCCTGGAAGCTGGCTTGGAGGCGCAGCAGGCGGAGCTGCAGAGCCGTCTGGCTGCGGTGCAGGTGCGTGCGTGTGTATGTGTATGTGCTGCAGCTCCCCCTGGTGGGCAACTGTGGTGCCACATATATCTGTGGAATCAGGGTGGTACAGCCGCCGCTCTGTGCATCTGACCTATTGAACCGGATGGATGGGGCATGTACTTTACCAGTCACCTTGTGAGCGCACCTTCTCCTGCGGGTGCAGATGCTGAGCGAGCGACGAGAGGCGCTGGCTGAGCACAGCGCCACCCTGCAACGGCTGTGCCTGCAAGCCAAGGTGCGCGGCACAAAGGAGGCCCGCTGATGTGTGCGGGTACAGCTGTGACAACTGGTACTGTTTCCAAGAGTGCCGGACATGCTCGTCCGGCCCGCAAGCGCGCCTTGAAATGATTTGCCACGCTGCTCGCTCCCTGTAACTTCCGTCTACTCCCGCTCCGTCTCAGGTGGTGGAGGAATCCCGCCGTGCTGAGCTGCAGAGCCTTGGGCTGGCCAGCGACGCAGCGCGGCTCTCCCTGGAGCGCTACCAAGCGCAGGGGGAGGGGTCGGTGGCGGCGCTGGCGGCGGCACGCAGCCAGCTGCTGCACATGATGCAGGTGTGCGATGGGCCTTGCATTTCACGCCTGGGACTGCTGCCTTGCCTTGCCAGGACTTGATTGAGCAGGAACGGGTGTCTTGTTCGATGGTCAGAGCATTCCACGGCGCATTGGAAAATGTTCTTTCTACCTGCCTGCCTGCCTGCCTGCCTGCCTGCCTGCCTGCGGCTGGGTTTGACAGCGTACGTGCCCTCCCTAACCACACTGCTCCCCCGCGCAGAGCGCGTCGCATGCCCTCAAGCTGCCTGAACTGGCTGCCGGCATCCAGCGTGAACTGCGCGCCACGTCGGGGGCAGCGGACGGCGGCAGCAGCGCCGCCATCGCCGCGCTGCCAGCAGCAGCTGCAGCGCCCGCGCTGGCAGCGCCTGCGGCCGCGTCAGCGGCGGCCGGCGTGCCGGCCGCTGCCTCAGCGGCCAAGCCACGCGGCGCAGCCTGCCCGGCCTCGCCCTCTGATGCCGGCACGAGGGGGTACGCCACCCCGGCAGGCAGCGCTGCAGGAAGCCCTGCCAGCTCCTGCAGTGACTGGAGCGACCGCGACAGCTGCAGCTCCACTGTGAGCAGCCCTCGGCAGGAGGGCAGCGGCGCCAGCGGCGACGTCGTTGCACGGCTGGCAGCGCCTGCAGCCAGCCGGCTGGCACCGCAGGCGGCGCGTCAGCGCGGCCCGCCGCTGCCCCCGCTGCGCCTAACAGGACTGGACGCTGCTGCGGCTGGAAGCGCTGACGGCAGCCGCAGCTCACGCATCCCCAAGAGCGTCCGCATCCCCGGCGCAGCGTTGGTGTCGCCGCCGCCGGCGGAGCCGCCCGCCGGTGGCGCCGCCAGCTGCCCCGTCAGCCCGCAGGTGCTGCAACGCCTGCAGAGCATCAGCAGCAAGCTGGAGGCAGCCCTGGCAGATCAGGCGCTTGAGGTGGATTCTGTGTAGGCAGGGAGCTGAAGGCCCATTTGACGAACACCAACCACTACTTTCGGAGGGCAAGCAGGGCGCTGGGCGCAGCGGCTGCGCAACGAGACAGCTGCTGAATCTGGCTGCGTCTCTGCCGCTCAGCCTGCCCTGCCTCCATGTACTCACTCCCCCCCGCTGCGTGCCTCTCGTCTGCCTGCTTTGTGCTGCAATCTCGGTGTCATTCTGTGCTCTTTCATCTAGGAACATGTAGCCACGTGACTTTTTTCACATGTCGGAATGCCCTGCATATTGCAGCGGGCATACATTACGGCGGCACGGTATTGCAACGCTAGCTGGGGAGAGTGCACGTGCAGACGACAGCGCTAATATACGACAAACCGCAGGGGTTGCTAGAAGCAGGGCAGGCGGACGAAAGCTGGGTGCGGAACGAGAGACGGGGGGCAAATGCAGCACTAACGGACGGCGCAGTAAGCAAGAAACGAAGGAGAAAGAGTTAGTTGAATGCAAACCAGGGCGGGGAATGGCAAAAGGCAAACCAGGGCGTGGGGGTGGGAAAATGCTGGGCTGCCAAGCTAGCAGGGGCGTACACGCACCGCGGTGCCACTGTCTTGCAGTGAAAACTGACAATGGTTCTAAGGGTACGGCCTGCATTTCCAGGTTGGGGTGGGGCCGTGCCGGGAGGCATGTGCGTGTTGAAGATGGGGCGTAAGCAAGTTGGCCAAAGGATGCATTAGGAACCAAAAAGGTGGTAGGCTACAGGAAACAGCGTAGTTGTTGAGAGCCGAGTGGCCCCCAGGAAAGGAGGAGTGCTCCGCTGCATGCTGCTTGCGCAGCGCGGTGACAGCCCCCATCTCACAGCGGACTGCTTGCCGCGGGCCGCGCCGCGGCGGGGCTGGCGGTGGCAGGAGCAGCGGCAGAGGGCGCCGCCGGCGGCGCCACGCCGCCGCACGTGGGCAAGCCTGCCAGCGCTGCCGTGGCTGCGTCTTCCAGCAGGCGGGCGCGCTTGGCAACCAGTGACAGAAATTCTGCGGCGTCGCCGGACGCGACACGCGCCTGCACAGGAGACACACGGTGGGCGGATGAGATCCAGGCAGGGTAGGCGTGCACAGCGCACCGGACGGTGCTGCAAACGCATGCTGTTCGCATGCCAGCTGGCAGCAGATGTGTGGTGCCAACACCTCACCCACCCACCTACCTCTCCTCCCTGAGCTTCGCGCTTGTGTCCTGCCAGCCCCGGCCCTCCCGCTGCTGCAGCTGGCGCCAGCTCGCTGCCTCGCGGCGCCGTGCCGTGCTGTGCTGCAGCGGGCATGGGCAACAGCGAGCCGCCCAGTCCCGGCAGCAGCGCCTGCAGCTGCTGCAGCTGCTCCGCAGCCGCCACGGCTGCCGCCGAGGAGTGGGACTGCCGTGCAGCAGGCACTTCGGCAGGCATGCCGCCGGGTGCCTGCTGTGCAGCGCCGTGCTGGAGCTGCGCCATCTGGAGCTGCGCCATCTGGAGCTGCGCCAGCAGGGCGGCGTGCTCCGGCGCCTGTTGCGATTGCGCCTGCTGCAACGGAGGAGACTGCTGCTGCTGCTGCTGCTGCTGCTGCTGCTGCACCAGCGGTGGAGCGGGTGGGTTCGCATGTGTCTGCTCCTGCTGTGAATGGTGGTGCTGCCGGGCCTGCTGCCCTGCTGCACGCAGCACCGCCTGCTGCTGTTCGAACGCCTGTAGCTGCTGCAGGCGGACCAACTGTTGCAGAGCTGCAAGAGGAGAGACGGCTGGAGTGGATGGTGGCACCGCACCTGGCAGCGTCAGCGTTTGCTGCACCTGCTGCTGCGGCTGCGGCGGCGGCAGCGGCGGACCATGCAGCGGGCGAGCGTGCTGCTGCTGCGGTGCCTGAGCCTGCTGCTGCGCGTGCTGCTGCAGCGCAGAGACAAGGTCTGCCACGGGGGCCGCGTCCGCAAGCGGAGCGGCAGCAGGCAGGGCGGCTGCCACAGCCGCTGCTGCAGTGGCGGCATCAGACGCCGTCTTGGCCAGGCCGCCTCGCCGGGCGCTGCCGCCGCCGCTGGCGCCGCTGCTGGTTGGCCGCGGCTGCGAGGGCGGCCGTGATTGGGGGCGCGGCCTTCCGGGCGCCCCAGCGAGCCCTACCGGCCCCCCAGCAGCTGCCAACTCGGCTTCGAGCAGCTGGGGCAGGTTGAGTTGCGCTTGGGGGCCATACAGCCGCACAGCGGCCCTGCAGAAAGCAGAGCACGAGCAGCAAGGATGCAAGGGGTAGGCATCAAGCGGGGAGGCGGAGCCAGCCACATAATTAGGCAGGCAGGCAGCCACATAACTAGGCAGGCAGGCAGGCGCGCAGGCAGGCAGGCAGGCAGGCAGGAGGCAGGCAGGTGGTGCAGGCAGGCGGCGCGGAGCCGTTGAGGGGCGCGCAGCGCAGCTTTCTCCTCAGGGAATGCATGCGGCACGAGGGTGGGCACTTTCGGGGTGGGAGCTGGTGGGTGGTGTGTGCTGACCGGGCGCTGACCTGTCGTAGGCGCGCGCGGCGCCCTCCTCTGAGTCGTAGTACCCAAGGAAGTGGCGCTTGCCGTGCTGCTGGATCTGGGAGAACCAGCGGTGCTTGCGCTTGTCCCAGCTGACGCCGTTGTACTGCGAGGGGCGGCAGGGGTGTGGGGGGTAGAGGGCAGGGGGAATGGGGGGCAGGGGGGCAAGCGAGGCGCGGCAGTGGGGGCCGGAGCAAGCGGGGCACGTATTGGAAGCCGGGCAGCCGGGCGGGGCATGCTGCGAGGGCATGTGCAGATGGCAGCAAAGCATGCATTTTGCGTGATTAATTGTCCACCAGCACAGCAGGTGTCCTGGCAGCACGGCACTCACTGCCGAAACGCCACGGTTGCTGCCGCACACACGGTGTTGCGCAGACACACCAGTGGTCGGGGGCGGAGCTGGGGACTCGCCACGCCGCGCCGCCGCCACCGCTTCCGCCGCCGACAGCGTGCCGCCAACCCGAAACGGTTTGGCAGGCGCGGCAGCCTCCTGAAATCCGGCGAACGCGAGCTGGGAGGTGTCGGCGCTGCCTGCCGCCCCGAAAAGCACTGGCGGTGGCAGAAGAGGAGCCTGCTCTGGCGCACCTGGTTGAGCCACAGAGCCCGGTGCCGCCGCTGCCAGCGCCCCTGGGACGGCGCCGGCGATGCCCAGCAGCGGCAACCGCGGCTGCGCAGCAATCGCGACTGCTGCCGCCATGCCGGGGCTCAGCGGCGGCAGCTGGCCTGCACCCTGCTGCTGCGCCTGCAGCTGCTCCTGCGGCGCCTGGACCTGCTGCTCCTGCTGCTGCGATGTGTCTGCTGTGGTCTTGCTGTCCACAGCATTGGCCAACGTGCGCAGCGCCAACGCCGCGATTTGATCCTCAGAGCTAAGAGCCGGAAATGAAGCGGCGGCGACACCGCCGTCGCCTCTCGCCTCGATAGCTGCTGCTGCTCCTGCCAGTGCTGCTGCTGCCGGGCCTTGGCCTGCCGCATAATCTTCCTGTGTTGCCCCATCTGGCCCGGGCTGCCGATCTGCCTGCTGCACTGTCTGCTGCGTATGTGGCGGCTGCAGCTCTTGCTGTGGCAGTTCAGAAGCCGCCCGCAGACCCTCCTGCTCGCCGCTTTGCTGCTGCTGCTGCTCGTCGCTTTGCTGCTGCTGCTCAGCCGCCTCTTCTCCTGCCGGAAGCTCTGGGACGGTGTGGCTAAGTACGTTGCGCTGCCCGCCGCTGCCGCCGCCGCATGGGGGGCTCCCTCCGCTGCTGGGCAAGGTCAGCGGGGAGGCGGCGGCGGCGCAGCGGCTGCCGCCGCCCAGCGAACGCGCCCCCGCCTGGTGCTCCTCTGGAAAGTTGAGCTTCTTGCGGCGGCCGTGATGCCTCGCTGCAGCACAGCACGGGCAGCGTGGTGGGGTGGGGTGGGGGGGGGGTGGGGGGGGGGGGGGGGTTACAGCAGCCGTGCAAGGCAGGGGGGCAGGGGCAGGCCAAGGGATCTTCGCAAGGGGACGCTCGTGCCCCGGCACCTGGTGCGGCCGCCCCAGGATCCCCGGCCGGCAGATGTGGAGCAGTGCCGCACCTGCTTGCTGGTCGTACGCGCGTGCCGCCTCGTCCTCGGAGGTGAAGTACCCCAGGAAGCGCTGCTTGCCTCCTTCGTAGATGCGAGCCTCCCACTTGTTGGTGCTCCTGTGCCAGACGACGCCGCGGTAGGTGGAGGGGCCGCCGCCGCTGGCGCTGGTGCGCCCGCCCAGGGGGGCGCTGCTGCCGCCGGCTGCGGCTGCGGCTGTGGCGGGCGACGGGCTCGCGGCTGCGGCAGCTGTGGGTGACGGGCTGGGTGCAGCGGCGGCGGCACCAGGGCTGAGCAACACGAGGGTGGAATAGCAGAGATGGTCGGCAGGGAGGGGCACCCAGACAAAGCATTCACGCCAGCATGCCCTGCAGCACAAGCGCGCCGCACCCCTTCCCCCTCATGCACCCACGCCTGCACACCTGCCAACGCCAGCGCTGAGCTTCTCCTGCATCTCGCTGCGGCGCAGAAGCCGCAGGGTGCACATGCTGGGGGGACGCCGCAGGCCTCCCCCAGCCTCAGGAGCGCTTGCTGCCGCTGAACCGCCGGCGGCATTGCCAAGTACAGCCGGGGGCGGCAGCAGCAGGGCAGGGGCGGCCGTGAATGGCGGCGAATGCAGCGCGGAACTGGGCAGCAAGTCGGCAGGCGGGCTGACTACGCCTGCAGGCGCCGCGGCAGGTGGGGGCTGCTGCCGCGCCTGCTCCTGCTGCGGCGGGTTCGCACCGCCAACAGGTGCGCCCTGCACATGCGTGGTAGAGCCGCCGGCTTGCATGCAGCTGCAGGGAGGGGTTGGGAGAGGTTCCAGGGGTGCGGAGCTCTGCCAGGGTGCAACCGACAAGGGTGAACCACTTGGTACTTGGGCGGTGAGGGGGCAGCACTGCCGGCGGCTAAGCGACCGCCGCCTCACCTCTGGGCACAGCTGTCACGCAGAACACCAGGCGGGGCAAGGCTGCGCCCTGGCTGCGCCTGAGCAGTGTCAGTAGGGGCCTGCAAGTACAGGTGCATGCCGCCCGCCCCCGGACCCCCGACCAGCCCAATTGCGACTCCTGACCGATCACTGCTGCCAGCATACCAGTGCGGCCGCACCTGAACAGGAGGCGGCCCGGCAGCCCCTCCTGCCCTCAACGCGGTATACAGCGCAGTCCACGGCGCCCTCTGCAGCGCTCGATGATGATACCGCGCTTTCGGGGCGCCAAACGAAGGAGCAGCAGCCGCGATAGAGCCCTGCACGAGGCCCGCCGATCGAGGGAAGCCCCACAGGCTCCCGACGGCTCTTAGCTGGTGCTCTGATGGCCGATGAGACGCCGAGATGACTAAATCAATGCACAGATGTGCGCCAGAAGCTGTGCCTCATATACTCGGGCGGCTTGCAGAGCGTGCCGAAAGGGCTGAGCGGTGACTGGGGGGCGCGGGAGTGTCGGTGGCAGAAGAAGAAGAAGAAGATGTGACACGCGTGGGTGACTTTTGGGGGAGATGCGCCGCAGCGGCGCGGAGCGCCGCCGCTAAGACCCTCCCCGCAGGCGGCCAGTTAGATCAGCCCGGGTCGTGGGGGTGTTCATCAAGCATGCTGTACAGCTTGCGTCTTGCGTTCCTGAACTTCGTGTTGTACGTGAGCGTGGAACGGGCGATGCGCCGCATCGCTGCTGTGGCGCCAGCAGCGGCTACTCCGCAGCGCTCCAGTGCCGTCGCTGCCGTGCTGGTGACCAGGCCTGAGTGAGACACCACTATCGGGAAAAAGTGCACAGTCCACCCTGCGGCAACCAGATCATCCATCCAGCACTCGTGGTCCCCGATTTTCGTGCTCACCTTGTCTGCCATCGCGCTATCGCCGCAGTGCCCCCCCTCCATGATTACGATCGTGCGCTCAGCCGGCGTCAGCGGGCTCAAAGCGTGTGTGGCTAGCCTGACTGGTTCTACATTGGGCAGGAAAACCACGTCAGGGAGCGTCTGGCCAGGGAGCCGCGGGATCGCGGCTGGCAGCGCACGAGCCGTCCTGTCGCCCAGCTCGCTGTCATGGTACAGCGCACATCGGCCTTTGCGGCCTGCTCTGATGCGCCGGACCAGGTGCATAATCGAGAGGCCATGCCGCCTGCACTTCATATCCCGCATCTGGGGGTGGGTGCAGCCTCCGAAGTAGTGCCCCGGCGTCTCCTCCTGGGGCTGGGGCGGCGTGCACAACTGGCAGTGTGGGTCTGGGTACTTGGCAGGGTATAGCCTGTGCGCTCGCTTGCGAGTGAAGAACTGGAACCACCTAATTTGCATGCCCAGTTTGATCTCCGCCCAGGGGACGCTAGACTGTAGGGACAACAGCCCAATCGATGCTGGATGAATGCCGTAAGGCCCGTTCGAAAGCCAAACTGGCAGCACCGCCGCACCACCAGCCACCGGTGCATATGCCTGGGCAGGCAGCGCCGACAACTGTGCTCGCTCCGCCTTCAAGAGTTGGTAGATCGAGCTTGCTGCGAAATACTGCGTACCCACTGAATCAGACCACACACGCTTGATCCACTTGGTCGCTTGCCTGCGCAGCTCGTCAAAGTCCCACAGGGCCGGTTCGCCGCCAGGCGCCCCCTGGTCTGCCACTGGGTACTGAAGCCAAGAAGACGCAATGCCGGGCGATCCCGCAATATCATCCGAGTGTGTAACGAGTGCCGTTGTGCCGTCGGGCGCCGGGTTAGCTCTGCGTAGTTGCTCCTCAGCCTCGGCGGTATCGTCCGCATGCTGCGCTGCCGCAGCAATGCCGGCCGCTGTGTCGGCCAGCTCATTGCCCCTCACGCCAATGTGCGCCCGCACTTTAAAAATAGGGGTGGCTCCCTGCCTGCTCAGCATGGTGTTGACTGTGCGTTTCAGCATGTGTTTGTGCTTGTGCACCCGGTAGCCTGTGGGGTTGTGCAGCACGGACCGCAGCATGTGTATCAGGGTCAGGCTATCCGTGAGCAAGGTGACGTCCTCCCCATCCGGCACGGCCTGCAGCGCCGCCAGGATGCCAGTGCCCTCTGCCTTGGGTACCGTGCTCAGCTGCCCCGCATGCCCGCGAGGCATCACGCTGACCAGCCGCCTGCGACGGCCATCGTAGACGCCTGCTCTAATAGCTGACCCTTGCTTGCTGCCATCCGTGTAAACGAGCTGTGTGCTGTCGAAGCGCAGCGGGCGCTGGGTAGGTAGGGACGCCACAAAAGCGGCCAGATCAACGCCAACGCTAGGCGGGACCGGGTGCGGGGGCGCTGCTTTCGTAAAGGCCACAGAGGGGCCTAACGCTTGAGGAGCAGCACTCAGCTGCTGCCTCCACTGCTCCCAACCGGCCGCAGTAACAGTAAGTGTATGGTGCTCTGCTTGTACGTAAGTCTGCCACCTGTGCAGCTGCTCGGAGCTAACGCCTGCTGCTCCTTGCTGGTTGGCCACTACCACAATGGTCGCATCATGCCTAAGCCTGCGGGCTGGGAGCGCATCATCATAGTGTTTGCTTGCCCACACAGATTCAGTCCCTTGCATCTGTGCCAAACGCAGCAGGCGAGGGTGTGCTAGGAACTTCTGGCATGACGCTGTCGCCGCAGGGGTGGGCAGCACGCAAACTAATAGGGTGGGGGAGTCGGTGTACGTCGAAAGGATGGCCCACTTGAGGGCCCGCGCCACCGCCGCATCATCATGGGGCACGTTGACAAGGCCAGGGCCCTCCCACTTGCAGCTGCGCTGCCGCTCGTGCGGGGGCCTAGCTGTGCCGTGCATGGCGAGGGGATGGGACAGCCAGTCCGTCCGCAGCCCAAACGCTGCAGTGAGCACGGCAGCGAGGCCACTTCGCAAGGCAGGGGGGTGCTCTGTCGTCATGCGCTGCGTGGTGGCAAAGAACTGAGTGTGGTGCTGAGCCGCAGTACAGATGGCGGCACTGAGATCTGGATAAGTCGCCTCCAGGGAGGCGTGGCACGCTGCGAGCTTGCGGAGGGTGCGCAGGGGGAGGGTTGTGAGGCACTTGCCAGTGGCGGTGTACAGCCACACTTTCTCATCTGCCACATATATGCTAGGGGCGTTTGCTGGCTGAATATCCGCATCGGGGTTCACCTCCTCGGTGTGCAGGCTCACTCGGGACGTGGGTACGTATGGAGGCACCGGGCGGTGAGTGTCCAGGCAAGCGTCGCGCAGCTCGTCCAGGAGTGGGGCATCCGCAGCTGCGCAGCGCTGGGCCATGCCTTGTGTGTAATGATACTTGCATTCCAGCGTTGGCTCCCACTCCACACTGAAAGTTCGGGCTCTGCTGGCGTCCACTGCTGCCACCGTCGGCTGTAGGGCCGCGGTGCCGAGGCGCACTGAAGTCGCTGCGCAGCCCAAGCGTAGGAGGTGGTAGATTTGAGGTGGTGGGGACAGGGAGAGGGGGGTGACGAGAAGCCACTCAATGCAATGGCGCGCCACCCGCCCCGCGGCCGCGTGGACCCGAGCCGGGCGGGCATGCCTGATGCCCCCGTCCCACGCATTGGTGGCACCAGTGCAAAACACTCGCAGTGTGCACACACTGAATGGGGCCGTACGGAGGTACAGGATTGGGCAGCTGGCCAGCAGGCATTACCAGACGCGCCTGCGCAGCGTTGCGGCGTGCGTACCCGCCGGCAAGAGGAGGGTGGGCATGCAGCGCAGGAGGACCCAGCGATGTCATTGCAGGCACTGCTTCCTCTAAAGATAAAAATTCCGTAGTTGAGTACAGCAGACAATTACACAAACCACACGGTGGCTAATGTGAATTGCGCGAAGGTTTCAGGTGCAACCGAAGCGGTTGGCAACCGAAGCGGTGCATGGGCTGCACCACGAGCGCATCCTACGGGTGGTGTGAATCGGTATTCAAGTTGCAGGAGCTGGTGAACGACAGTTTTGCAAACCAGGAGGCGTGCTGCATGCAATCCGCAACGCAGCCCACTACTGTCCCCGTGCAAGGCGAGCGGTGCAAGCGGCGGGAGCAGCACTGCTGGTTGTCGCAGGTACTTGTCAGGCAGGCGCTGGAGCCGGCACAGCGGACGTGTGGTACATGGATCTCGAGGGCTCGTAGCATCATACCGAAGACGAATGAAGCAGCATGGTGCCACGCTGCGGGCGGCGCGCCGTGCTGGCGCGCTGCAGCGCAGCGCGGCGCCGAAGCGGCGGCGCCGCCATCCTCAGATCAGATGCCAGGTACCTCGAGCCCCGGCTCAAACATTCCATATCGCTGTGCACGCGCTGGAGCGCGTGAGTGGCGCGGCTGGGTCGAGAGGTCGGCCTTCTTCCGCTGCTGCCCCTGCGCCTCCTCCCACCCCACGCACTCGCAAACTACCGCGCACCTTGTGCAGCCCAGCAGGCTGGAGCTCGCTGCCGTAGCTGTCGCCACGCTCTGCCGGCTGCAGCTGAGCAGTTGAACGGCGCAGCCTCCCCTCACCATGTCGCGCGTCGAATCCTTCCCCGCGGACTCGTTCCTGGCGGCCTCAGGCAGCGGCCTGCACCTGCTGCGCCGCTGGCCGCTGCCGCCCCCCAAGGAAGGTGGCGCGCCGCCGCCGCCTGCGCCTCGCGGCTGCGGCGAGCCCGCCTTCGACGAGGTCGCGGTCAGCCACGACGCGGAGTACACTGCTGCCGAGTGGAACCGCAACGACCGCGTGGTTGCTGCGGGGTCTGCTGACGGCACCGTGCAGCTGCGGTACGCATGCGGCACGATGATGTATATGTTGCCGCGCGAGGGGGCGGCGCCTTACGGCGGCGCCATCACCGCCCTCTCCTGGTCTGCCGGCTCCAAGCGCCTGGCCGCGGGCTGCGCCACCGGAGACGTCCACATCCACGACATCCAGACCAAGGTGTGCGAGGGTCAGCGCATCATCGGTGTGGGCCGTGGCTGGCGGTGCTGGACCAGCTCGCCGGCCCGCATGCGCACCCGTCATACCCGCAATCCGCGCTCCCCGATGTCCCCGCTCTGCCCTGCCCCACATGCTCATGCTCCCCTTCCGTTCCTCTCCCGCAGAGCACCACTACGCTGGGCGGGCACCTGGGTGGCGTGACAGCTGTCAGGTACCAGCACGAGGACAGGTTCCTGGCGGTGGCAAGGTGCGCACGGATGGCAAACTCTTGCAGCGCAGCGACGGGAACGGTGTGGCATGCTCAAAGTTGCTTGGATCGCAGAGCATGCAGAGCAGGGCATTGGTGGGCTTGATGGACAGCGGCAGCGAGAGGGGCATGCTGTGTGTTTGACTGTCAACGTGCTGCTGAAGTCAGTTTTCCCACACGCCCAACCCGCGTCCCTGCAGCAACGGCGGCAGCGTGGTGCTCTACCCCGACCCTCACCGCGGCGGCGCGGGCGCCGCCACGGCAGTGCCCCTGCGGGCCAGCGCGGGCGACGCTTCGGCGCGCCTCTGCCTAGCTCTGTCGGCGGGGGACGACGCTCTGGTGGCGGCAGGCAGCGCGCGCGGCGGCGTCGCAGTCTGGGATGTGCCCACCTGCCGCCTGCAGGAGGAGTACGTTGGGCAGCACGGCAGCGAGCGCGTGAATGCGCTGTCGTTCGTGCCGCTGAAAGCGGGCTGGATCTACAGCGCCGGCGGCGACGGGCGGGTGTGCCTGCAGGTGAGGTGCTGGGCTGGAAGCAGGCGTGCGCAGCCTGCCTCTCGGCTCCTGCCTGCAGCTCTGCAGCCTTGGACATGGCACTCGGCTACCCTGCGCTGCGGCTCAACCATGTTGCTGTACCGTCCCTGCCGTACGGCGTTGCAGGACCGCATGGTGGGCCGGGGGCACGTGTCTGTCATCAATGCGGGCGCCCCGTGCACGGCGCTGATGGTCCGCGAGGACCACGCACTTGTTGGGGTGGGCACCGCAGGTGCGCGCTGCGACAGCAGCTGCCGCCACTTGCTGCAGCTGCCTGCATGCCTGTGTGACGACGGTCAGAGCCTTCCGTTGTGACGTGCTGCTGCCGGCCGCCACTGCTGCTGCCAGCTCTGCTGCTGCCGCTGCTGCGCCGCTGCAAGCACCGTCGCGTGCATGACACGCTGTCTGCCCTTCTTGCGCAGACGGCGTGGTGAAGCTGTACGACCCTCGCAACAGCCGCCAGCCCCTCCACACAGTCTGCCTGCCGGCTGGCCAGCCCGTCACGGCGCTGCACTGGCAGCACCGCTTCGCCAGCCTGGCAGCGCGGCACCACAGCAGGGCCCCCACCCACGCCAGCGACAGCGTGCGTGCGTCCCGTGGTGTGACAGCAGCAGAGCGCGCACCTTCTGCAGCGCATCCTGTGCCCAGACCCAGCGCGGCGCCTGCGCCGAGCAGCGCGGCAGCGGCAGCAGCGCCTGGCAGCGTGGCGCAATCCGCGGCATCTATTGGCTCCCGCATCTTGCCAGCTGCCAGTGCCACGCCGGCGGCTGGCCGCACGCCTGTGTCTGCCCCTGCGCCGGCGGCAGCAGCAGCGACGGCAGCGGCGTTCTCGCAGCAGCCTAGCACCAGCGTGCAGCTGGCCCCTGCCGGCAGTGGTGCAGCGACAAGCCAGGGCACTCCGCAGATGCGCCAGCACACTGCGCCAGGAGCAGCAGCCACGCCCGCAGCAGCTGTTGCGCCGCCTGATGGCAGCGCCGCACTAGCAATCACGCCCCTCGCTGGCCCGGCGCCGCGCTACGGCGCAGCGGCATTGGCGGCAGCAGCAGCGGCAGCCGGCCACGCGACGCCGGCGCAGCAGCAGCACGCCGTCGACAGGAGTGGTTCGGAACAGGTGCACGAACAGCAGCAGCAGCTCAGCATCACGCCCCTCACAGGTCACGCCCGCAGCAGCAGCACGGCACCGGCGGCGCAGACTGGTGCAGTGCCGTCGCCGGCCTCGCAGCTGCGGCATGCAGCGCCGGCGCCGCTGGATATGACTCCTCTCGCGGCACCGCCCGCCAGCCGGCTGCCTTCAGCCTTTGCAGCAGCGCCAGCGGTTGAGTCGGCTGAGCCGCACGCCGCCCGGCCTCCGAGCATCAGCCCGTTCAGCAGCACCGGCAGCCAGGCGGCTGGCCACGCCCCCGAGCTCTGCATATCTCCGCTGCCGGGCATGGAGCCCCGCGCCGCCTTGCCCCGGCAGCCTCTGGCGCAGCGCGCAGGGCGCAGCGTGCTGGGCGAGCGCTCCACCAACAATCCGGCTGCCCCTGCGTCGCCGCGTGCGCTGCCGCCGCTGGCATCGCCGCTGCCAGCACACGCGGAGCCACCAGCGCTGCAGGACTCCCCCTCATTCGCAGAGAACCTGCCGCTGCCCTCGCCGCCACCGCAGCGCGGCGGCGCCAGCAAGCTAGCGCAGCACAAGCAGCAGCCAACGCCAGCCGACACTCACACCCACAAAATCAAGGCAGCAGCAGCAGCCGCAGCAGAGAGCGCAGTGGCGGAGCTGCAGCCGACTTCCTTGGGCAGCTTCCAGCCCTGGACCATCAGCGCGGTGCCAGGTGGCGAGCTGGCCAGCGGCAGCAGTAGTGACGAGGTGCCTGCCGCCGCTGCACGGCTGCAGCCCTCTGGCAGCGGCGAGTTCAGCTTCGCTGCTGCGCAGCGCAGCGCGGAGCAGCTCGCCGCTGGCGGAGCAGTGTGGGCGGCAGGCTGCCAGGCGGCAGGCGAGGTGGCAGGCGGCGGCGCAGCAGCGGCGGCGGCGCTGCAAGACAACCTGCTGGCAATGCATCTGGACATGCTGTCACAGTTCCAGGTAGGGTGCAGGCGATTGAAGGGTGGTGCGAGTGAGCAAGTGATCGGCTGAGGAGTCGCATGACAGCACGCCGGCATTGGGAAGCCTCCCTGCAGCATACGTGCTGCCACCAGCGGTGCCTCTGCGTGCATGCTGGCATGCTGTGCCTGGGTACTACAGCCTGCGCAGCCCCACATGCTCTGCTCGCGTGCCTCCTCCTCCCCTCGCCTGCCGCAGGAGCAGCAGGCATGCATGGGCAAGCTGGTCGGGCAGGTGATGCAGCAGAACGAGGCGCTCAATGCCAAGGTGGCGGCACTGGAGCACCGGCTGGCGGCGGCGACCACCCGCCGCGAAAATTTCCTCTGGCTCTGAGGTCACCGCCTGCCACGGCACCTCCCTCAGCCGTGTGGCATGTGGTGGCGCGGGAGGCTCTTGACGGGCGGCCCATCCCCTGCCGTCTACCCCCTGCTGGGTCGCCCGGCCCTCCAACCTGCACTGTGCTTGGCAGCGCAAGCGCTGCGCTGCCGATCGCAGACAAGACTGACCCCACCCACAGCGGTGCTCCATTAACCTTTGCTCTCTAGCTGATCTCGACAGTCCACCCTTGCGTGTGCCCCGGCTCAGCCCCTGCTTGTGCATCTCTCCCAATTCATCTGGTCTCGCAACAGGTTAACAGAGCTCATGCAGCCGCGCACACGATGCGCCGGCGCCAAGTTGCGTGCGCGCCTGCAGCGCCGGCGTGCTGGCCCAAATCGAGGCATCTGTTAGGTGCCAGCTTTATTGTAAGCGCGATGCACCCTCGCATCCTCTAGAAATGAACCCCGGCCTTTAAATCCCCGCTGCAAAGCCCTTGCGAACCTCGGTCGTGCACAATGGCGGAGCGGCCGGCGTGGCGACTGGAATGGGGCGTCATAGTCAGCATCATGTGTCTCGGCGCCATCCTGGTGCGCCTGGGCAAGCCGGGGCGCGACTTGTGTTGCACCGAAACAGGGCATATCGCTGGAGCGCTTGCCGCGGCCCCAAATCATCGCTTGCAGCGCGCCAGCTACGCAGCGAGTGCTGACCCCACGCATGGCCTGCTTCTGCTCTGTGCCGCCGCTGCCGCCGCCGCTGCCGCTGCCAGCCACTCGTCGCTGGTCCCGCTGCAGGGCCTCTACCCCTCAATGCGCTCTAGAAACGCTGGCAGCCTGAGTCTGAGGGCAAGTGCGCTGCCGTCTGGGGACATCGCACCTGCTGACGGCGTGTCTGCTGCCAAAGGAGCGGCGGAATATCACGCGGTGGCAGAGAGGCCTCGGCCGCCGCCGCTGCGGAATCTGCGGCAGCGGCGCTGGCAGCCGTGGAGGCCGCGCAACAGGCCGCGAAGCAGGCAGCCGAGTCTGCAGACCACGCGCACGCTGCAGGTAGGGCAGCAGCAGCAGCAGGTGAAGCGGTTGGCGCCGCTGCGGCAGCAGCAGCAGGAGCTGCACCCAGCAGCCGAGAAACGACGCGGTGGTGGAAGCCCAGCGGGTACGAGGTTTCTGAAGAGTGCTGGAAGCACGAGGACCTGTACACAGCGGTGGGTGCTGGCAGCGGATCTGATCCGTGGTGCTGCCAAGCGCGCGCTGCATGTTGCGGCGCTGCCCTGCCAGTGCAGCGCATGGCCGTCCCCAGGCCGCGCATGACGCCGTGCGCTGCATTGCGGAAATGTGCTGGTCCCGAACCGCACATCCCGGTGCAGGTGTACGAAAACCTGCGGCCCTGGATGGTGCGGGGCATCACAAAAGCAGACCTGGACGCGTGCGCACCCGCCGCCACGCCTGAAACCAATACGACGATGGGGTGCGCCGTTGGGGGTGCGGTGGGCAGGCACCGCTGCGGTCGCTGCCGCTGCCGCTGCCGCTGCTGCCGGGCGACTGCACTCAGCCGCACTCCTCTTTTCGCCATCGCCTCCCCCCCAAGCCCCCCCACACACACACACGCAGCACCCCCAACGGCTTCCGCTTCCGGCTGCTGATGTGGGACAACGTGGCCCTGGTGACCAGCGGCGGCTTGCGCAGGAACAAACACATTGGCATTGCGGGGCTGGAGTGGTTCCAAATCGAACAAATCCAGGATGCAGCTCAGAGGTGGGTGGGTGCCCTCTTTGAGCCACGCAGCATCCACCATTTGCGTGTTGCATTTGGTGGCTGGTGCACGCCCGTAAGTAGATCAAACAAGGCTGCCCGCTGGCCGCGCCACCGCCGCCGGCTGCGACGGCAGCCGCGCACGCGTGGCAGCGGCACGCGCGTGCTGCACGCTCCGTACCGCCGCCTGCCCGTTCGCCCTCCTGCTTGCCCCACCGTGCCCCCCACGCGTGTTTCGCCTCCTGGACTGGACTGAACTTGCCGTCGGGCTTCACAACGCGATCCACAGCAGCGCGCCCGCCGACCGTCTCGCTTTCCCCTCCAACTGTGCGCGCTCCCTGCAGGTTTGGCCTCCCCAGCCTGGAGTTTGCGGTTGGGTTCGGCGACGTGAGCCAGATCAGCGGGGAGGAGGACAACGGGGGGCTCTGCCCCCTGCTCACCTACTGCAAGCGCCCCGACCACTACGACATCCCCGTACCCGACGGCCAGTTCAAAGAATTCGTGAGTGAGGGGCTCTGCCAGTAATTCCCTACTCGTGTGTGTGCAACGGCAGCAGCAGTAGCGGTAGCAGCCGCGGCGGCGGCAGAGAGCAGGCGCGGCGCGCCAAGTGGCAGCGTTGACGAGGGGCCGACGGCCTGCCTGCCCGCCTGTTCAGCCACGCATCATGGAGACCACGAACATGCCGGCAGTGCCCCCCCCCCCCCCCCCCCCCCCCGCCCCAACCCCCGGCCCCGCAGTCTTACGACGCGTGGTTGGAGTTTATTCGAAAGGAGGAGTGGCCTGCCTGGGAGGACCGAGAAGCCAAGGCAGTGGGACTGTGAGCGGCGAGGGGCAGGGGCAGGGGCAGGCGTGGCGAGCGCACATGCCCAGCCGACGCCGGCGCACCGCCCACCCCCTCCTGTACTTCCTCTGGCCCGCCAGCTGGCACGACTACCCCCCCCTCCACCCTGGCAAAGACCGATTCGGAAACGTGGTGGAAAACCCACGCCGGGTGAGCGGGGCGCCAGGCTGGCAGGGCAGGCACGGCGGCACGCGGCAGCACGCGGCGGCGGCGGGACTGCGAGCAGACCTGTGGGCCGGCAGGGGATCACTTGACCCTTTGCCTCAGCCTTCGCACCGCCTCCCGCCGCTGGTACGTGCCGCCCCCCCTGAGCAGGCTTACGAAAAGCACAGCCAGGAACATGGCGACGACCTCGCGTTGCTGCGCGTCGACGACGAGTTTGTGTCGCTGGCTGACCAGGTGCTGCGCAGCAAACCGAGGGTCAGCCGTGCATGCTTGCCCTGCCGCGCTCGTTTTCCGTTCCAGAACTTGCGTCTTTCGATTCGCGGGCGACCCGTCGTCGCAGGTGCGCCCCCACGCCGGCCCGGTTTTCTGGAGCCCGCCCCCTGAGCGCGCGCCACTGTGCTGCCCCCCACTGCTCGCCGCCCCTCACGCACACCCACCCACCCCACCCCCCGCCACCCACCCACAGCGGCGCAAATACAAGTACGCAATGCACGTGGATGGCACCGGCTGCTCCAACCGCTTTCAGAAGCAGCTGGCGACCGGCACGGTGGGCAGAGGGAGGGTCAGGTTTAGGGGCCCGGCACAGTAGAGCGCTGGCTGGCGCGCAGGCGGCGGCGGTGCTGCCAGCGGGGCAGGCGGGGCATGCCCAACTATCGCGCCCTGCAGCCAGCCTGCGTGCATGCCTCCCCTGTGTCCTCCTTCCTTGGTTCCACCCCACACTGTGGCCTTCCCGCGTCATCACGCGACGGTCCACCCCACGCTGTGGTCTGCAGGTCGTCGTCAAGGACGACAGCGCCATGCAGGGTGTGTGCCTGCTCAGCATGCACAGCGCGCGCAGCGTGACGATGCGTGCTGTCCGCCTGCCGAGCGTGGGCCGGTCCACCCGCCTGCCGGTGCCGCCCGCCCGGTTCCCGCCGGCACGCGTCCGCCCGCCGCCTGGCCGCGCGCCTGCCTTGCGTCGCCAGCTCGAAACTGCTGCTCATGGCTGCCCGCCCTGCCCCGCCCTGCCTCCTCCCCCTCCTCCTCAGAGTTCTTCTACTCCGCCCTGCGGCCCTGGGTGCACTACATCCCCACCGGGTACAACGGCATCGAGGAGGTGGACCGCATTGTGCAGGTGCGGCGGATGTGAGCCGTAAAGGTGCAGCGCAGAAATGTATTCTGCCCGAGGCCTCGAGTGACGCCGCGCTGGCCGCTGCAGCCAGGGCTTGCCTGGCCGCCCGCCATGCGAACAAAAGCAGTACGGGCGACCCACACACACGCCCACACGCCACACACACACACACACACACGCACGCACGCACGCACGCACGCACGCACGCACGCACGCACGCACGCACGCACGCACGCACGCACGCACGCACGCACGCACGCACGCACGCACGCACGCACGCAGCCGAGGAACCCTCACCTGCCACCTCCATGCCCTCTGGCAGGCCAAACCTGCGGCGGCGGCAGCAGCGGGGAGATGATCAGGTGTTCACGCTCTGGGACACACGAGCCTCCTTATCCGCACAAGCCTGCGACCTGCTGCTGCTGCTGCTGCTGCTGCTGTTGCTGCTGTCGCCGCTGGTGCTGCTGCCGCTGTTGCTATCGCCGCTGGTGCAGCTGCCGCTGTGTCTGTTGTTCCGGCTGCCGCTGCTGGATGCCCTCATCCCTGCCGCCAGCCTCAGCCCCCCGCCGGCGGGTCCCAGCGTGCTGCCCGCAGGCAAGCCTCGTTGAAGACTGCTTCTCCTGACATCTTCGGGAATGGATCCATCCCCACCCCAACACGCGAGCGGTTCACGGTTCATGCATGCCCCCCCAGCACCTGCGTGCAGCGTCTTGTATCTGCTCGATCATGTAAAACTCCAGGCCAGCGATTCCGATGTGGCCCTGCGGCGGCGGCGTGTGGGTGTGACCGGGTGTGGTGTGGGTGTGGGTGCGCGTGGTGGTGGTGGTGGGGGGGGGCGAGGCGTGCGCCAGCACAGGCCTGGCACCGTCCTGGCACATCGCTCACCTTCCGCCGCAGCCCGCCGCTCGTGATGATGACTTCGTTCTTGTGCAGCAGCAGGCGGAAGCGTCTGCCGTTGGGGGTGCTGCACACGTTGGGACGGCTCGTATGCCGGCAGGGGCGAGAGGCCCGGGGGGGCCTAGGCAGCATTGCCACGGCCTGAGGGGCCTTGCCCGCGGCGCGCGGTACCGTGCCCTGCTGTTTCGCCACTCGCTTGGCCTGCATGTGCAGCGCAGCGCCCAACCTCTCTCCGTGCCTGGCTCCTCGCCTTCCGGTCAGCTGCCACACCCCCACCATGCCAGTCCCCTCAGCTGCCAACCCTGGCACGCCTTGTGCCCCCCCCAGCGTCGCCGCCTGCGCTGACGCCCACTGCCCCCCGCCCTGCAGTTGGCACGGCTACCGTAACATATTTTTCTCGAAGGACCGCTTTGGAAACGGCACTGAGTTTACTCGCATTGTGAGCGGGGGCGGCGCGGGCGGCGGGGGGGGGGGGGGGGGACCCACGGGCGTATCCTTCCTCTCTTTCTTCAAGCATCGAGTGGCCAGGCAATCGCCAGGCAGGCTGTGTCGTGTGTCGATCAGCAGCAGCGGTGCAGCAGGGCGGCGCAGCAGCGGCGGCGGCAGCGGCGGCAAACGCCACCTGTCGACGCTGCTCCCCTGTGTGCCTCCCGCTGCCCCCCTCGTGTGCCTGCCTTTAGGAGTACATGAACCAGAGCAAGGCAGAGAACGACGAGTTCACGATGCTGCGCACCCTGCCAGACGGCTTCATGAACCTGGAGGATCAGGTGCTTGTGACTGATCGCAAATCATTTGGTTGTCACATCATTTGGTTGTCACAACATTTGGTTGCCAATGCCCAATGTTCGAATGAACCCTAGGAGTAGGTGGTTGTGACCAAGTGCTTGTGACTAATCAGTCGTCCTTCTAAATGGTCAAATGTCCGATGTCCAACTGAGAATGGAAGAACGAAGGAGTGCGTTCGGTGGCGTGGGTTGGGGGCGCCGGGAGGTGTTGAAGGCCGATCCCCCCCACCGTCTACCAGCTCACACTCGCCTGCCACCCGCGCCCTGCCCTGCTGCAGAGAAAGAAGTACCGGTACACGCTGCATGTGGACGGCATTGGTTGCTCCAACCGCCTGCAAAAGCAGATGGCCTCAGACATAGTGGGTGGAGGGGGGGAGTGCAGGAGGTAGCTGTTTGGGATGGGGTTGCCCCAGGAGGTTGCAGCAGCAGCGCCTCCAGTGGCAGCAGCCCCTGCGGCGGCGGCAGCATCGATACGGTGAGTGAAGGGTGTGGGGGCGGCAGAACAGTCGGGGTGCTGCGGCTGCAGCGCCGGCAGCGGTGGCAGTCCCTTCTGCGGCGGCGGGACCGGCAGCTACCGTGGCAGCGGCACCGGCGGCACCGGCGGCAGCGGCGTGCACGACTTGCCATGCAGACAACGCCCTGCTGCCCCCCTCGCTGCAGCTCATCATCAAGAATGACAGCGTGATGATGGGTGCGTGCTGCGAAGGCTGGGGGTGCTGTGCCACGGCTCGTGGCACACCACCGTGGGCTGCGTCCCGGTGCCACTGCACTTCGTCTAGCCTGGGTGGCCGAGCGCCGTCACCGTCAGTGGCCACGCACCAACCAGCGTTTGCTGCTCCAACACGCAGCGCAGCCATGGGCCGTGCGCTCGCGCTGCGACGACGCTGCCCTGCGCGCTGCGGCGACGCTGAGCTGGGGATGCCTCCCTCTGCCTTTCTCGCCCGTGCAGAGTTTTTCTACGCCGCTCTGCGGCCCTGGGTGCACTACGTGCCCACCGGCTACAACGGGCGAGCGGAGGTGTCCACCATTGTGCAGGCGAGGAGGTTGGCCCCGGGGGAGTGGAGACGGGGGGGCTGGCATGGGATGGGCTCGGAGGGCATGGTCAGGAGGCTCCCACTCGCTTTTGAATATCTGCCCTTCCCCTGACTTCACACGTCTTCCTACTCACTAACCACGCACGTGTGCAGTACCTGCGCACGAAGGATGACATGGCACGGGCGATAGCGGGGGAAGCGCGCCGCTTTGCACACACGCACCTCGTTGAGGAGGGCCGGCTCTGCTACCTCAAGGTGGGCCGGCTGCTGTTCATGTCGTTGCCGCCGCTGCCGCCGCTGCCGCCCCTGCTGCTTCCGGTGCAGGGTGCTGGTGCGGCTTGCTGGGTGGGATCGACCGGGCTCGATGCTGCGCCCCACCGTCGCTGCCGCCCGCTCCTCCTGCACACAGGTCCTCTTTGAAGAGATGAAGCAGCTGATGCAGTACGAATCGAAACCTGACGACTTCCCTGTCAAGGTGCGTGCTGCTGTCCAGGCCAGTGTCAGCAGCTGGTGCGGTGCCTTGTCAGGGGGAGAGGGAGAGCCGCCTGGACAGTGGCTGGCTGGCTGCAGCACAGGGCGGCGGAGCCGTGGAGCGTCATCGCGCAGTGCAGACACCCTCGACCTCCCTCCTCCCCCCTCCTGTCCCGCCATCTGCTTCCCGCCACCCGCTCCCCCGTGCAGATATCGTATGACGAGGAGGTGAAGGAGTATAAAGAGAGCGGCACGCTGCACATCAGCGGCATCGCGTGACGATGTGTGCCGCTGCACCACAACGCGTCTCCTGCTGCTACCGGCCCGTGATCGTGTTCTAAATCTACTTTTCAGTAATCTTTCGGAGCTCACTTGATGCATCGTTGGAAACCGTCGGGTCGTAGCGGCAGTGATGGCAATGGGCAGCGAGCAATGCTTCGTCAGCCCCGCCAGCGGGGCGGCAGCGTGCATGCCTTGGCGAGGTGCCGACCGTTCGCCGCGGCCGCGCGCTCATACATACATGTAGTATGTTGCGCGAGCTCGATTAGACGACCGGCCGAGCGTTTCCCGGGGCGCTCAAGCCTCAACCAACCCGCTTCAGTTGGCCCTTCCCGCCTTCCGCGATGTCCCGTGCGGTCCGGACAGTCGTGATAGCTGCAGCAATGATGATGGCTAGCGCCGCAGGTGAACCGCCGGTCGGGCAGGAGCTAGTTGCGGCGGCGGCGACATGCTCCAGCGGCAGCGGCAGCGGAACGTTGCTGCCCAGCCAGCGACAGCGGCGCAACATGCCTGCAAGAACCTGTGCGTGTTACGTGTGCTCTCGCTGCTGCTGCAGGTCTTCCCAGCTGGTATCGCTGCCGCTGCACCGCCGCCGACGCCGACAGCTGCGTGTGCCCCTCGCTGTCGCCGCCCGGCGGACTGGCGCCAGGTGCCACCCCACAGTTCATCCTTTTCACGGTGAGACAGTGCTGTGCAAGTAGGGAGTGCAGAGCAGGGATTGGACCACAATAGAGGCTGATCACCTTGACCTTGTAGGCCAGTACTAAGCATGTAGCCGGGCTCACTGCTTCTGACCGGGCGCCTGCTGTCAGGGCCCTGACAGGGCCCTGACTGATCCTGCCAGCCCCAACCACCCCAGCCTCCCTGCCTGCCGTTTCTTCGCAGCACGACGACGCTGTCACCGCAGAAGCGGAAGCCGCCTTCAGGGCCATCCTGGGGGGCAGGCGCAGCGCCGACGGCTGCCCCGCCAGCGCCACCCTCTTTGCTCTGGCCCGCGGCACCGACTGCGCACTGCTGCGGGGCCTGTTCCGCGACGGATATGAAGTGGCCAGCCACTCGCTGACCCACCAAAAGGTGACGGAGGGGGAAGCAGCAGCAGCGGTGCTGGCGGCAGCGCTACAAGCTTCACCGCCGCCGCCGGCTGCGGGGCGCACCGCCTGCGTGCACGCACGAGGCGGCTGCCCGCAGCCCATCACAAGAGTGCAAGGTTCATGCACAACGGCGTGCAAACGCCCCCATGCTGCCCCGCCCCCTCCCCCCTGCACTGGACCCACAGATGAACGGCTGGGGCAGGCCAGAGATAGACGCAGAGGTGGCGGGGGGCCGGCAGGCGCTGGTGGACAGCTGCGGCATCCCCGGGGAGCACGTTGTGGGCTGGCGTGCGCCCTTCCTGCAGAGCAGCGCCGCCTCGCGCGAGGTGAGCGGGCGGCGGCAGGCAGCCGTGGGTGCTTGCCGCTGTCAACCCGGCAAGTAATCCACCTCGCTTGCCCCTGTTACAGACAGCCCCACCCCACACAAAGCTGCCAATCCTGTGAAACCCACCCCAGCATCGGCGTTCTCCTGCTGCCAGTGCTTGCGGGCTGTGAGGCCTAAAAGACGGCATGCCCACCCATCTCACTTATCTGCATTCCCACCACCAGCCTGCATTGTCTGCCAGCCACCCCGCCAGTGCCATCCACCCACCCGCAGGCCGTTCTGGCTGCGGGCTACCAATACGACAGCACCATTCTGGAGGTGCCGGAGGATGGCGCGCTGTCGCAAGGCATGGGCGCGCGCCTCTGGCCGTACACACTCCAGGTTTGTGCGCGGGGCCGGACACAGCGCTGCTTATCTGGGCTTTGGGGAGGTCGTGTGAGGTGCCCAGAAGTGCTGTGAGGGCCTTGCATTGTGAATCCCGTTGTGCTTGGGCAGGGGGGCCTGACCAGCCACAGCCCACACTTTGACAGTGCTGCTGCTGCTGCTGCGCTGCGAGCGCTGGCCGCCCCAGCATGCGCTGTTTGCCTTGCCAGCGGGACGTGCCTCGCCGGGTCTGTACTGGTGCATTCTTTCCAACCCCCGCCCCCTGCAGGATGGCGTGCTGCTGAACTGCGAGCGCTGGTCCCCCTGGCAGGATTGCGACCAGCGGGGGCGCTACCCAGGGCTCTTTGAGGTGCCAGGTGAGCGCAGCCAATCCATCAGTCAGCCAACCGACCACAGCATTGATGTCAGCGTGCACATGGGAGGACGCCTCAGCCGTGGGCCGGCGCGGGCGCAGCTGGTGGTGCCGTGGCAGAGAAGCAGACAGAGTTGTGTTGAGCACACCGCCTACGCACACATGCATTCATTGCTGTTCGCCCGCTGCGTGTTGTGCTACCCGCCCCAAACCCACACCGGCGATGCATGCTGCCGCCCCACTGCTGCAGCCTGGGACCTGTCGGGCAACGGCCTCTTTGCCACCAATGCCTCGGAGCGCGGCGGGCGCAGCGTGTATGACACGCTGCGCCAAGCGTTCGACGCCAGCTACGCCGGCAACCGAGCGCCGCTGCCCGTGTACGTGCACAGCTCGTTCTTTACGGCGGAAAACGTGAGGGACATGCAGCAGTTTGCAGGTGCGTAGGGGGGTGATGGTGTACCCACGCGGATGTAGAGTGCGTAGCGAGGGGGTGTGGCCGCTGGGCTGGCGCGGCGGCGCAGTGGCGCACCCGCTGTCTCTGCTCCTTAGACAACTCACAAAGCCTCGGCACCCGGCAGCTGCCTGCCTACCTCTCTGCCTGCTCTGCTCCGCTGCCGCACCCCTGCGTACCGCCCCCCAGTGCTCCTCTCACCTCTCCCCCTTCCCCGCGCATCCTGCGCAGACTACGCACTTGGAAAGCAAGGCACCTATTTTGTTACCATGCGGCAGCTCATTGGGTGGATGCGGAACCCCGTGCCAGCGGCGCAGCTCACGCCCGCAGCTCTGGGCTGCGGCAGCGTCGGCGGCGCGCCGGGCAGCCCGCAGCTGCTGCTGCCTGGCGATGCTGCAAAGGCAACGGCAACAGAGGTAGATGCGGCAACAACGATTCCAGCAGAACAGCAGCAGCAGCAGCAGAAACAGCAGGAGCCTGCAGAGATGCACGTGTCAAAAGACAGCCTCGCCGCAGTGGTGCAGCAGCCAGCCACCGCCGGCAGCGCTGCCACGGCAGGCGCACAACAGGCGCCGGTCGTGGTGCCAGCAGCAGGGCCACGCGTCGACCTGGGTGCCGTGCTGGGTGCGTGGGGGATGAGGGGCTGTCAAGCTGAGGCGGAGTGGCCCCTGCACCAAACAGGGGCCTGCTGGCAACAAGCTAGATATAAACTATATTGAACTCACCACTGCATGCTTCGAACCGCAGGCGGCGTGGTCGGCGGTGCTGCAGCAGCAGCGATGCTGCTTGGGCTGGCAGCGCTTGCGATGCGGCGCCGCCAGCGGCGCTCCTCTGCAGCGGCAGCGGCGGCCGGCGCGGCGCAGCGCTCGGCCTACGCCACCCACCTCTACTCGTCGCACATGCAGCATGGTGGGTGGGTGAGGCGGGGTCGGTGGGGTGGGTGGGGTGTGCCATGCAGGGGAGGCACGTGCTCAAGCGGGGCTGGCCGATCCAGCTGCCCTCATGTAGCACACCCCCAAAGTCAAGGCCATGCCACCCTGCCCGTGCTGTCCTCCTCCCCCCCCACGCAGGCGCCATCCCCCACCTCTCCCAGGCAGTCCCCTCGGGCAGCCATCCGGCGGTGGTCGTGAGGGGGCTGGAGGCGGCCCTGAGGGAGAGCGCCGAGCTCGCGGTGGTGGTGGAGCAGAGCGGTGAGCAAACGCGCCTGCTGTGGTCGGGTGGTTGGGGGCAGGCTGCTGACTGGTGCAGCCAAGCGGTGTTGGTGGTTGGATGGCAGCGGCGGCGGTGGTCGTGGAGTGAAGTAGGAGGTAGCTGGATGAAGTAGGTGGTGTGTGCGCCGGGATCCAGAAGAGTTGCCACGCAGCAGCAGCACGCTGAACTGCTGAACCGGAACCACCCAACCTGGCCTGCCCCATCCCCCGCCGTGCAGGCACGCCTCTTGGCAGCGCGCGGCGGCGGCCAAAGACGGCCTTCAATTGAGGGCTGGTGGATGTTTGGCGATCTGGTGCAGAGTGACAAGCAGCTGCAGTGCAACTCTCGTGCGATGAACTGCTGAGTGTAACCCCAAGGCCTCTGTGCAGACTGCACCCCAGCTGGCGCAGTACGCGTGTACATCAGCGGCAGCATCAAGTGAACAGTGCGTCTAGAAGCCCTCACGCAGTTGCGCGGCGCCCATTCGCTTTGCACCATTGCCTCTGCAGCCCGGCCCCGTGATTCGCCGGTGCCCGAACTGGTCCGGCGCGAACAGGCAGACAATGCGGCAGGCCTCCTGCGCCCTCCTGCTGGCGGCGCTATGCGCTTCGGCGCGTGCAGAGTGCGATGACGCCTCCAAAGCCGCAGGCGAGTGCAGTGCCCCTGCCGCCGCTGCCGCCTGCCACCAGCCTGCCGCCGCTCACGTGTGCCCCGTTGTCGCTGCCCTGCAGGCGCCTGCAAGGTTGAGGACCTAGAGCAGCCCCACGAGCGCACCCTGAAGCCAGGTGCTGAATACACGGTGCGGTGCAGCGGGCATCGCTGGGCGGCAGCACCAGCGAGAGTGCCCAACGCCACCCTGGGCCTGCGGCAACGGCCACAAGTGGCGCGCGCCCGCCCGCCCTGGGCCCACCCCTTGCCACCCCGTCCACCCCTCGCATTGCATGTAATAATGCCCCACGCCCTGACATACACACAATGTCTCGCCTCAATGGTGTGCACCCAGTCCGTCCCACGGGATGGACCCAGTGCCCCCAGGCCCTGGCCAGCCCCCACCTTCTCGCCCTCGAGTGCTCCGCCTCCCAACTGGCGCTGTGTCACCAACGCAATGCCTCTCTCTGCCGCCAACACGCGCTGTGGCCATCCACGCCACCTTGCCGTCACTGGTGGCAATCCACCCTCTTGCCCCATCCATCTCATCCGCACCCACCGCCCATGCATCGCCCCCCACCCACCCGCCCACCCGCCCACCCCCTCCTCCACCGCCTCCGCAGTTTGGCAGCAAGTGGTTCCGCGACTTTGAGCAAGCCAAGATCGCGCTGGACCTTTCCGGGGGGTACGCTAACAAATCAATCAATTAATCAATCAATCAATCACTACAGAACCTGCGTTCCAGTTACTGCCTCCGACAACGGGGGGTGGGGGGCGGCTGCCGGGAGGCGCCAGGACCAGCTGCTGTTGTCCAGTGCAGCCTACCTTGTGCCTGTGCTGCCGCTGTCGGAGAAGCCAACACCTCTGCCGCCCTCCCTCTTGCCTGCAGGTACGCCTACCTTTTAGAGCCGTCGCGGTACCGCGTGCAGGCCTTCACGGCGGAGGACGGTGAGCGCGGCAGCCGCCCCACCCTCCCATGCTGACTACACACCACGCAGAATCCAGAACTGAAAGGAAGGGTCCTTCGCTGTGGCATGCTGCACGCGTTGCTGGCCGCACGATGGGCGTGGGCCGCGGCGGGAGCCGCGGCGGCGGTTGCGGTGGCAGGGGTTCTGTGCCAATCGACCGCCCACGTATGCCTACTTCCCCACTCACACACACGCCTACCTCCCCCTTTACTGCAGGCAAATACATCCAATCGTTTGGCAAGAAGGGCAAGAACGGCGGCGGCAACCTGGCGGGCCCCAGCGCGGTGGCGCCCGGCGAGGAAGGCAGCATTTTTGTGGCGGACAAGTGAGGCCTGCTGCCGCGGCCCCTGCCGCTGCCGCTGTGGCTGTGGCCGCTGCTGCTGCACTTGCTGTACTGCTGGTGCTGCTGACAGGCGTTCGGCAGCTGTCACCACTGCCGCAGCTGGCACTGACCGCCGTTGCTGCTGCTGACCGGTGCGGCCTCCCCTGTCGCCAAGCGCAGGTGCGCCCTCTACAAGTTTGAGCCCGCCACCGGAGCGATGACCATGGCTGCTGGCAGCTGCGAGGAGGTGAGGTACCAGCCACCCTCCCTGCAGGGTTGTGCCCCCAGCTGGGGGTGCCGGCGCTGCGGTGTTGGGGGTGCTGTGCAGGGCAGGAGGGCAGCGACAGGGAGGGAGTGCCCCCTGACCACGCATGCTGCTGGCGACTCGCGAGCGGCTGGTGGGCTGAACACACTCGCCGGGTGCTGTTGACCGAAGTGCATGCGCCCTGGCACCCGTATCGCGAACCCTACACGCTGCTGAGGAGGCGGCGGCGGCGCACTGTGCGCTTCTCTCACAAACCCTGCCTGCGCCTTGCTGCACCCCCCAATCCCAGCTGTCGGAGCCGACGCTGCTGGCGGGAGACCGCTTTGAAAAGTGGATGTACGCATACGACGCAGGTGCCGCTGCTGTGCGCGCTGCTGCGTTGCGCTGATCGCCAGCAGCTCCACGCCTGCGTTACACGAGCATGGGTGCCAGGCAGCCTGCCAGCGCCGTGCAGCCGGAAACAGCAGCGCAGGCGGAAGTGGAGTGCAGGCGGGAGTGCCAGCAGCGCCTGCAAAATCCCACACTCATTTCCCCCACTGCCCTGCAGCCACCCACACCAGAAGCGCGGTCACCCTCAGTCCCCCTCGCACCCCCCAATCCGCCGTTGTATACCAGCTCAGTCGCAGGGCTGCCTTGCCTCACCCTCTGCCCTGCAGCCACCCAGAAGCTGCGCAAGTTTGACACGGAGGAAGGCAGTCCGCTGGCCTTCGACAGCCCTGCGCTGCCCGGCGCGTCCGCGCTGGCAGTTGGGGCTGACGGAGGCGTGTACGTGGCGTTTGCAGGTGGGCCGCACCTGCTGCCCTTGCGTGTGCGTGCCGTGCGTGTACGTGGCATTTGCAGGTCGGCCCATCTATGCCCTCGCGTGGCGCCTGCCACACCACCACCTGGCGATGCTCCGGCGGAGATGCGCCGTCAGCCCGATGCCATGCATGGGCTGGCACCATGCATCAGCCTTACATTTGCCACCCCTCCCGTCCCATCCCAACCCAACCCAACTGATCCGCCGGCCCTTCATCCCATCTCCTCAGACCGTTCTGAAATCATCAAGCTTGACCCTCTGGGAAAACAGATCCGGCAGTGGGGCGGCAAGGGCAGCGGCGACGGGCAGGCGCGTGGGGCTGCGGCGCACCGCAGGGGGAGGGGCGACGTCAGTACCCGCCATGTCCTTGCCTGCGCAGTGCCTTACCTTGCCACGCGTGCTTGCCCAGCGCCTGTGCTGGATGAGCCTGCCAGCTCAAGCACCTGCGCAGTCGAGCACAGTCTGGCACCGTATCGCCGCTACATGCCCTACAACCCTGGTCCTTCCCCCCTCCCCCCTGTTTGTTTTGTGTTGCAGTTTGAGCTGATATCCGACCTTGCCTGCGACGCAGAGAACAACGTGTTTGTTTTGGACGCCAGCCAGGGGCGCGTGCAGGTGGGCCCTCAACACCACCACACGTATCTTGCCAGCCCTTAGCAAGCGCTGCTCTTGACGAGCCAGGGCTTGCTGTGCGCACACACGCTGACGGCAGAGCTTGCTACTCAAAGAGGAGCTGCGCAACAGGCTGCCGCACGTGCCTGTTGTCTGCGGATGCGCTCGCTGATCGCGGGACTCGCTTGGGTGCACTCGACTGTTTGCCAACTCAGTAGCCAGCGGCTTGCTTGCTGCAGGTGTTCACAGAGCAGGGCGAGTACCTGACCAGCCTGGGCAGCAAGGGCAACGCCGACGGCCAGCTCAAGCGGCCCACATCCATGGACGTCACCCACTCGGCAGACTGTGAGTGTCGAGGGGCGGGGTCTGGTTTCATGGCTCTCATTGGCACGTCACGGCGAGCCAGGGGCTGCGGAGGGGCTGCACAGCAGCAGTGCTTTGGCGCCCCCCCACATCCCTTCATGGTTGGCTCTCTCTCCTGTTGGCTGGCACAACCCCACCCCCCTGAGAGACCACATGCGGCCCCTAAGGCATATGTGACCCGCACCCCCTGCGTGACCCCCCTGAATGCCTGTGTGCAGCCATCTTCATCATTGACGATGGCAAGTGGGTGAAGCGGTTCACCCTGTTCGGTGCACCCAAGCATATAGATGAGTAGGCGCTGTACAGCACATGTGCGCAGCAACGCGGTGTGCCAGCTGGCGGTGCCTCGGCTGCCTTGTGCCAGCCGCCGTGGTACCTTGGCTGCCAGCGGTGCACCCAGACAGGGTGGCGCTGCACCCAAGCACCCTCGGGGATAGTAGACGCCCGGGCACCGTGCTGCCGGCGGCTCGGCACACGGCGCACTGCAGCAGCTTCTGCAAGTTTTCAGCGGCAAGGGCAGCAACACTGTGGCTTCACTGATCACGGCCGGCCTCACCCCACGAACTTTCATCCACGCGACCTGAACCCAAGCCCAGATCCCCTTCTGCCCTCCGTTTCGTGTGAACATCTCCCACGTTCTCTGACCATCCCTTTTAAGAAATCAATCAATCAATTACGTTTAAAGTCCACGGGGCCAGCAGAGGTCTCATGGGACTGGGCGGGGGGACAAGGGAGGGTGAGTGGAGTTCATAGCATTGGGAGAGGTACTGTGCGGTGCGGGCGCAGGCTGGCTGGGCCAGCCAGGCCTGTGGGGTGGAAATTGAGGGCAGGATTAAGTCTGCGAAGTGGGTGCGGAGGGTGGTGTAGAGGGGGCATCGAAAAAGGAAGTGTGCCACGTCTATTTTGGGAGCAGGGCAATGGGGACAGCGCAGGGCATGTGCCCGTCGGGCAGTGGCTGCCTCGTGGGGACGCAGCGATCGAGGGAGGCGCATGTGGGGCAAAACCAATCACCGGGTGGGGGCTCTGGGAGGGGAGGGTCTAAGCAGTGGCAGTGCCATGCCATGTCGCAAGAGTCTCAGAGGAGGAGGGGGTTGCCAATGGGCCATTTGTCGGTGCCGCAGGAGCGGCAGGGTTAGTGGTGGTGGAGTTGGTTTTCGGCAGGTTTTTGGTAGCGGGAGGTGCTCAACGAGCCTGTGACAGCTGGCCCCCTGCTATATATGACTGCAAGCAAGGGCACTGGAAAGGGCACCTCAAGTCGTAACCTTCCTTTCTGGCATGCTTCCCCCTCCAGCCCGCTTGGCATGCTGCCTCCTCCAGCCCGCTCCACGAGCACCGCTCCACGAGCATGAGGTACCTGCTGTGCCCACTCCATGACGAGCAGTCGTACTTGATTGCCATGCGTCAGTGCATGCTAGACTAGCCAAGTGCTACACGTCACTGACAGTCTTGCTTTGAAGCGGGCCTGCTGCATTGAAGTGCTAAGCGGGCAGCGGTGGGCGGCACAGCACACCCTGACTGCGCAGCGGCACGACGGCCCGGGCGGGCGTGCCGCGTCGCGACGCGTCGCCAGATCGTCCTCAGAGGATGCCTCCAAATGCCGGACGGGCTTGACCCACACATAGCCCGATATCACCAGACCGCGGTAGGCTGCTGCCAAGGCCCGGGCGGCTTCAAGGCCGCCGCAGGACATGACGTTCGTGAAGGGCGGCGCCGAGGGGCCCGCAGGCCTGGCCCGCGTCCCCTGGTCCACAATCATCAGCCTGTGCTGTCTTATAGCTATCCTGGTGAGTTGCCTCCCCTGGCACTGGCGCCGACAGCGGCGCTACCAGCAGCCGGCCGCCGCCCATGTTGCGCGCGATCAGACGCCTGGAAGCACAGTGAGCGCGATCGTAGGGCCGTCGCTCTCTGTTGGCGGAGCTGCCGCCGCCGCCTGCCGCCGCCGCCCACCCTCCCGCTGCTGCACCCGCCTGCAGGGCCTCTACCCCTCGGTACACTCGTCTGGCGGCGGCATGACGCTCGGGCGGCGCACCAGCGTGAATGGAAAGCTGCAATCCCGCGATGTAAGCGTGCCTGTCGCTGCCGCAGCAGGCGCCGCCGCAAAGCCGGCAGCAGCGGCAGCGGCTGGTTTACCCGCAGCAGCAGGACCAACGGCGGCGGCAGCAGCAGCAGCAGGAGCAGATCCCAGCAGCCGAGAGACGACGCGGTGGTTCAAACCCACTGGATACGACCTCCCTGCCGAGTGCTGGAAGCACGAAGACATGTACGCAATGGTGGGTGCTGCGGTGGGTGCAGCGGTGGGGGCGCTGGCACAAGCGGCGGCGGCGAGGATGGGTGCAGGGGCGCTGGGTTGTTCCGGCAGGCCCCCAGCCTGCGTCGCCGGTGCCCGCGACGCATGGGCGTCACCCCACGTCACCCCCAGCAGGCAGCACTCTTTGAACGCACGCAGTGTGGTGAGCGGTGGTGTCCAATGCATGTGCAGGTGTTTGACAATTTGAGGCCCTGGATGGCGCGGGGCATCACAAAAGCAGACCTGGACGCGTGCGCGCCCGCCGCTACGCCAGAAACAGACACCAAGTTTGGGTGAGCGCCGGCCGCTGCTGCTGCCGGCGCCGCTGGCTGCCGCCGCCGCTGCCAATGCCGCTGCCGCTGCATCCAGTCTCCGGGGCGCATGCACGCCATGCGCTGGCGACTGCGCAGGCCGACGGTGCCGCCGCCCATCCTACTGCCACGGCTGCTGGAGCGCCCTGACCAGCACCTGCTGCTATGCGCTGCCTTGCCTCCCCCCTGCATGCAGCACGCCTGGGGGGATGCAGTTCCGCCTTCTGCTCTGGGAAAACGAGGTGATCATCACGAGCGGGGGCATACGGCGGCAGACTGACGGCCACGGGCACGAAGGCGAGTACGAGGCGTGGGATTTGATGACGTTTGGGAGACGCGTGCAGGCGCACTCGAGAGTGGGCACGTGCCCTGCGCGCGTGGCAGGGTGCTGCACCTGAACCCAGTGCTCCCCGTATCTCATGTGCAGCGACCGTGCCTTGCTGTTGTATCACGGCTGCCCCTTTAGCAGTCGCTGCATGGCGGTCAGCACTCCAGTCTCACAGCGCTGCCCAGCAGCCCTGCGCTCTCCTTCGAAGTGCCCATCTAGTGTTGTCTGCTGCGCAGGCCTGGAGCATCAACACATCACTCATCCAACCGGGGTTGCCTCCAACCCAACGCATTTTTCATGCAGGCCTGGAGTATTATCAGATATCGCAAATCCAAGACGCAGCACGGCGCTTTGGCCTGCCAACCATGGAGTTTGCCGGTGAGGGCAGGGAGCAGGCTGCCTCAGGTGCCTGCTGCTGCAGCTGCTGCACATGCACGCGTCGGCACCCACTTTGCACGGTTGCCCTTCGCGGTGTGGAGTCAGCAAGATGGAAGTAACGCTGTTCATGGAAGGAGTTGCAGGGTGCCTGATCACATTCGTTGCCTCCCAACACGACACTTATCACGTTTCACGTGATAAGTTCATCATGACAGTATGTTATCGTTTTGCAAACATGCAGTGGGGTTTGGCGACCTCGGTCACATTCGCGGCAGCATGGACGGCCCGCTGTGCCCTCTCATGATCTATTGCAGTGAGCGAGCGAGCGGAGGCCTGTGTATGTGTGTGTGTACTGTACTACTGTACTACTGTGCATGGGTGGCGGCCCGCAAGTACTAAACACCCTGCTGCCACAGAAGCAGGCACGCGCGGTGCGCCTGGGGTGCGCCCATGTCGCCCCGTGTGGAACCCACGTTGCCCTCTTGCTTACATGCAGTCCGGATCCCTCCTGCAGAGCAACCCAGCAATTACGATATTCTGATTCCTGACGGGCAGTTTACACAGTATGTGAGTGCAGTGCCCGGTGCCCGCGTGTGCCGCTTCATTGCGCGCACGCTCAGCCAGTCACCGGCAGGCGGGTGCGGCACCAGCTGTTGTTGGGACAACGTCACACACCTCTGCCAGAGCGCATCTGCGCGTGTGACCCAGAGCACACAAGCTGGCGCGTCCCCCTGCCCCACCCTGACCTAACCCAACGCCACACAACGCAATGCACCGCAATGCAGCTGTACGACAAGTGGCTGGACAAGAACAGAAAAGACGGTTATGGGGAGCCTTGGGAGGAGAAGACGGACAAAGCCATCGGCAGGTGGGTGGCGGGCGCGTGTACATCGAGGCGGGCCGCGGAACCGCCCCTGCACGTCTGCACCCTTGCAGCGCACTTGCGCGGCGAAGCGCACTTGCGCGCCGAGGTCACGAGCAGGGTGCATCCCCCCACAGGCATGCAGCCCGGCCGCTGCGGCGGCAAGCGCCGACGTGCTGGTTGCAGGGGCGGGGGGTGAGGCTGCGCCGTTTCGCTCCCGCCGCCGCCGCCCTGCGCTGTTTCAGAAACCCGAGCCCACGCTCGATCTGCATCCCCCCACTCCCACTTGCAGATATTTGACGTACTGCTCCTACGTCCCCCAGACCGACCGCCACGGCCGCGCAGAGCCCTGCATGCGCAATGCTTACGTGAACCACAGGTGGGTGTGCTGCGGCTGCTGCGGCTGCTGCTGCTGGTACTGACACAGCTGGCAGTGGTGCGGCTGTGCCGCTCCTGCTCTGCTGTGCCGCTGCTGCTTGCTGCTGCTGCTGCCTGCTGCTACGATGTGCTGGTGCTAACCACAGCTTGGGTGTGCGGCAGACTGCTTGCACATGCGTATCGTGCCCACCCACAGTTACCACCCACAGCCGTGACACAAACAGCGAATTACCCCTTTCATGCCCCTCCCCACCTACCCACCCACAGCCGTGACAGTACCAGCGGACTCACCGAACTTGATGGCCCAGGAATGTCTCTCACAGAGCAGGTGCGACGCGCTGCAGTTGTGCAGCACCGCGCCGCGCCGCGCCTCATGCAGGGGCGCCGACGTGTCGCCCGCGGCGCGGCGCAGCCGCACGCACGCTCTCCCAGGGTCTGCCACACGCGGCCTGCCGTGCGGTCGCGTGCATGCATCGCTCCCGCTCGTCCAACCCGTTCGAAGCAACCATCGCTGCTGCACATCCACCTGTGGCGCTCCCATACCACCCTATCACCTTCGCCTTGCAGCGGCGCTGGAAGTACAGCCTGCACCTGGACGGCCTGGGCTGCTCCAACCGCCTGCAGAAGATTATGGCCACCGGGCAGGTGCGGCGTGGCTGCTGCTGCGCCGCCACCGCCGCCGCCGTTGCCGCTGCTGCTGCTGCCGAGCGCAGCGGCAGGAGGCGCGGCGCAGTAGCGTGGCGCCTGCACTGCGCCTGTGGCGCAGCGCACCCAACTGGCGAGACATCACGCTTCCGCTGGCTCGTGCGCAGGCGCAGGCGCCGGTCTGCCCCGCCTGCGCCTTCCCCCGCACCTCTCCCTCTTGGTAGCGCAGCTCCGACGCCGCACCGTCGAATGAACGAGTCACACCTCCACACGCACCCCGCACCCGACGCTTGCCTTCGAGCTGCCTCCCCCCTGGCACCTCTCCCCGCCGCAGACCGTCATCAGGCAGGACTCGAACCTGACGGAATTTTTCTACGCCGCCCTGCGGCCCTGGGTGCACTACGTGCCCACCGGGTACAACGGCGTCGAGGAGGTGGACCGCATTGTGCAGGTGCGCTGGGCAGGGCGGTGGAGGCGACTCGCTGTCGACGGGTTCCCTGGTGGTTGGACGGATGGCAAGCTCTGCGCGAATGAACGAGGAAGTGGGCTGGACCGCAGGCACGCGCGCTGCGTGGGGCTGCGCCGCGGTTTGCTGCGCGCTGCGCCGTGCCGCTCTGCGCCTGTGCCGTGCTGCGCTGTGTTGCGCAGGGCTTGCTGGCCGCCCTCGGTGGGGCCCTTGGGGCGTTCCACCGGGCACGCCACCCCCAGTCACGTGCAGTTGGTGGTGCTTCCCTGAGCATTGATAACAGGCATGGATGCCACACTGGCAGCAGCGTTCGCAGGGCCAGATGCACACGAGGCTACAGTGCTGGAACATTAACCCAGTCTGCCCCTTCCGCCGCCGCAGTTCTTGCGGGACAACGATGACCTGGCGAGAGCCATTGGGGAGCAGGCACGGCGCTTTGCGCATGAACATTTGAACGAGGAGGGGCGGCTGTGCTACATCAAGGCGAGCGTCGGGGTGGCGAGGGGGGGCAGGCAGGCGCGGGACTGCCGCTGCTGCCGCTGCTGCCTTGCCGCCGCCGCCGCTCGCGCTGCCGCCGCAGCAGTGTGCCTGTACTTTTCATGGCAAACTAAACCAACCAATCAGCAATCGGTTCTTTTAAAAGTGCAGGTCCTCTTTGAAGAGATGAAGAAGCTGATGAAGTATGAAGTCACAGCTGACGACTTCCCTGTCAAGGTGCGTGGGGGGCACCCTCCGCTGCTGCTGCTTGCTGCTGCCTTGGTGGGGGGCAGGCCGCGGTCCTCATGCTGGCCCATGCTGGCCCATGCTGGCCCCTGTGTCGCCGTGCGGTGCGGTTGCTGTTCTGGGCTGCCAATCAGCGAATCAGCAGGCACAACAGAACAGGGAAGGTGGCAGCGGCGAGTGGGCGGGAGTGGTGGGGCGTTCCCACGGTCGGCGTCACTGACCCCCCCCCCCCCCCCTCCTGCCGCTGCCCTGGCCCGGCTGCAGATTTCGTACGACGAGGAGGTGAAGCAGTACGTGCCAATGGAGAAGAGCCACATGATTATTGCCAACACAACATGACACGGCGGCGGCAGCAGACCGCAACTGCTGCGCTGCCGCGCCTGCATGCCCCATGGCGAGCGCGTGGCTGTCTGCCACTCTCTGCGACGCTTCCTGCTGTGCTTGTAACTCCCACGTCACGTCGTTTCGTGGACCTGCCTGCGAAAGTTTCGTGTTTCACCCGTCTAGGCTCTGCCTGCCTAGGCTCTGCAAGGCAGGACGCAAACTAGATCACGGAAGGAGGAGTTCGGGAAGCAGAGTGACGTGTCCAGTGAGGCGCGTGGACAAGTACAGCCAGCGCGTGGGAGGGGGAGCCTGTACAGTAGGGCGTGCACGGTAGGGGGCACCTACAGAGGGGACACACGCAGTCCTTGTGGGAGGCCCGCTCGCAAGGGGAGTGGATGGCGGGCGGGAAACAGCCGGGCGCGGGCCACGAGACAGCCGGGCACGGCAAGCTGTCAACCACTGTTCTGAGATTGAAATCGAAATTTGGCAAATGGCAAGCTAAGCATGTTTAACCACCGAGTGGGAAAAATGTTGTCAATTAGGTAAAGTCATTCAGCCGAAAGTACGGATGTAGATATCTCAGGCAGGTCGCAGGGTCTCGGGTCTCCGAGAGTCATTAAGGAGCGCTCTGGTCAGGCGACGCCACGGGTACTGACCCGGCCGTGACGTGCGTCACATGAGGCCGGCGCGCCGGCGCGCCAGCTGTGCCTCGTACAAGTTTGCGGGGCCGCCAACGCTGCGCTCGTACCACCAGTTCTTGCACAGCTTGCGCGCCTGGCATTGGGGGGGGGGGGATTGCGTGTCTTGTTGCCAGGGTGGGGGTGGGGGTGGGGTGGGTGGGGTGCACCGGTGCAGACGGGCTGGGCGGACGGGCGGCCGGCACCAGCGGGCATGATGGAAGCAGGCCAGCAGCAGCATGATGGCAGCAGCATGATGGCAGCAGCCAGGGTCGTAGAGAACGCAAGGCATGCGTGTGGCCACGGTGGCTGCCGGGCACCTGTGCTTGATCTAGGTTGACCCCCACAAGATTGATGCTGCTGCCAAAGGAGCAAGCGCCGGCGCCGTCGTTGGACTGGGGTGGGGTGATGGGCTTGGCGCTGCGGGGCAGGGTAGGGCGGGGTGGCAGACGAGGGGTGGGTGGGTGGGTGGGTGGGTGGGCGGGAGGGTCAGGGTGGGAGGGCGGGGTGATGGGGTTTTAGCCGGAAGGCTGCTTCCCAGTGCCCAAACAGTCTTGCCCTCTATCCGCTCTAACGCTCATCGCCACTTTCTCTGCACATGAACATGCAACGCACACGGCACACACCTGGTGATGCCCCACCACGTCGTGCCAGCCAGCGCGTTGGGCCCAGAGCGCCCGGGGCCGCCGCTCTTGAGGGCGCGGCTGCCTACACCCACATCGATTGAGGTGTACAGCGTGGGGCCTGCCAGGCCCCTGCAGTGGGGGGGGGGCAAAATGAGGTCGGAGACCTGTCAGAGGCACATGCGAAGCCGATCGATGGCGAGCCCCACCATGCCTGCAATTTGAACCTCAGATGTACGCGGGGCGCTGCTGAACCAGCGTGCCCGCCACCGTCGCAGGCAGCCGCCCGCCACTGCACTCGTTCACTGATTGGCTGGCTGTTTGATTGAGTCGTGCCTGTGCATGTCCAGGCTGCCGTCGCGCATCCTGCTGTTCATGAACACGCCCCACTTGGAGGCCGCGTCGGTGCCTGTCGTTGCGGGGCCAGATTAAGGGTGTGCCTGGTGTCAGGGAGTGGGCGGGCCAAGTCGATGGCTGTCCTTCTGCTGGAGGCTGCCCCTGGGGCGCCCCTCCTCCGCTGCACCCCCATCCAGCCGCGGTGGCTGCGGTGGCTGAAAGCAGCAACAGACCGGCGAGGGCAGCGGGCAGCGGCAGCGGCGGCGTCAGCGTCAGCAGCAGCACCAGCAGCGTGAGCAGCAGCGGTGGCGGCTGCAGTTTGAAATCGAGCAGCGGCGCCAGCGGCAGCCCAGCACCTGCGTCGTGCATCAAGCGGCAGCGCGAGTCGAGGTTCTCTACCAGTATGTCAAACGAGTGGCCGTGCTGCACGCCCCTGTAGGCAGCGGATGAACACACACGAGGCGCGCACATCGAGGCGGGCGGGCGGGGCAGTGGACGAACACACTGAGAAACGAGGTGCACACATGATGGGCAGCGTGTGGGTGGTAGCCGGGTCAGGCGCTGTAATGTGTTACACCTGTTTGTGTGTTACACCCGTTTGTATTCTGAGAAAGAAACACGGGGCCCGGCACGGCTGAGACCGGGAAAGAAGGGAAAGCGGGTGGCAAGCGCTGTGTGCATGCAAGCGCCAGCCAGCCAGTCCCCCCCCGGCCATGCGCAGACCGGCGCCTCCCCCTCAGTCGTCGGTCCTCCCCCCTTGGCACCTCCCTTGGCGCCTCCCCCTCGGTCGTCGGTCCTCCCCCGCCCGCCCCTCACCAGTGCCCGTCGGCGTCGGTGGTCTCCCCCCACTTGTTGGGAATCCGGTTGGCGCGCGTCTTAGTTACCTGCGTGCGGCGGCGGCAGCGGAGCATAGCAAAGTGGGCACGCCGGCGGGCACATTCTTCGGGCTCGGCCGGTGCCCCTACCTACCCCTCTCAAAACAGTCCGCGGGTCGCGCGGCGTGCGCGCGCGCGAGCGACCGGCGCTGGTGCGAGCAGTGCTGGCGTTCGACAGCTCACCTGGATGAGAAGTCCGCTGACGGTCACAGAGGTCACGCCTGCGGGGCAGGGCGGCGGTGGGTGGAGCGTGGAGGTGCGTGGGTGGGCGAGGGGGCGCCACCAGTGGCTGGGCGCCTGGACGGGTAGGGTAGGCAGTGTGCCATGGGGGAACACGGGCCACTGCCAGGTGCGGGCAGCCCGCAGACGCGCCCACGCGCTCACCAAACATCACCAGCGCGTTGTCTGCGTTGACGGTGCCAACGTCCCTGGCCCAGCAGTCGTACGCCAGGCGAAACTCAAACGCGTTGTATCCGACCTCCTGCACCCGGCAGAGCGAGGCGCAGGTGGTGGGAGGGGCGATGGGCGGGACGGGGCGCCAGCACACCTGTGAAGTCGCACGACCATCACAGCTGGCGACGCGCGCACAAAGCTGGCGACAGCCTCGGCAGGCGCTCAACAGGCCATTTTTTTTCACCAGGCCACAGCAGGGACTACCACAGCAGGCCCAGCAGGCCCAGCAGGCCCCGCCCCATTCACGCAGTGATGTCCTCCGTACGGGCTCCAAGGGAACTTGACGGTGAAGCCCTCAACGCCGCTCTCATGTACGGTGTCAGGGCGGCGGTGGATGCGGGCGACCACAGCCTCGGGGTCTATGTTGTAGGGCAGGCGCCGCTCCAGGACCACGATCTGGGTGGGGACGGGCGGGCGAGCGGGCGGCAGCCGCAGCCGGGGTCAGGCCAGGGTGCATGGGGTGCAGGTGCTGGCAGCGGCAGCAGCGGCGGCGGCGGCGGCGGGCGTCGGCGGCGGCGGCGACGCAGTGGCAACGGCGGCGGCGGTTGCAGCGGCGACAGCGGCGGCAGCAGCGGCAGCGGCGGCGACAGCAGCGGCGGCGGCGCACCTCCCCCTTGACCGCCAGCACCCGGGCCGTGTACTTGGCCCGTGTGGACCCGGCATAGGTGTCGGGCGCGACCGCCAGGTTGTTGAACCTGCCAGAGTGCCCCACACCAGTGCCAGGTTTGGATTTGTGGACCCGGGGCAGGGGGATGCGCAGCGCGGCGGCAGCAGTGGCAGCAGCTGCTGCCGCAGCAAGAGCAGCGGCGTAGCAGCCGTGGCGGCGGTCGCAGCAGCCGCGCTCGCATGCGGGTGAGCAATGCACCCCCTCACATCGTCCACTTGCACCACCACCCTCACATGAGGTTGTTGAATTTGCCCTTGATGTCTTTGAACCACACGTCGTACAGCTGGCCGGGCTGGATGCCTTTGGTGTTGTCCACCTGAGACACAGGGGTGGGTGGGTGGGGGTGGGGGGGATTGGGGGGTTGGGGGGTTGGGGGGGGAGGGCGGCGGGGGGGCCGGTGGCTGTTGGGTGGGTGGGTGGGGGTGGGGGGGGGGGGGGCTGGGAAGCGCGCGCTGCTTCTGCCACGGGTTGTTGGGGCCCGCCGGCGGTCGCGAAAACGTGTCCCCATCTGCCGAGACCAGAGACAGCAGACGACGACCGACGCAGCTTCTGAGCCAGCCACAGCGCTGCTCCCCCCCCACCACCACCACACCCCGCTGGCACACCCCGCCCTCACCCGCAGCCGCGTTTCGCCCTTGCGAGGGCGCCCCAACACCGTGGCGACGGGCTTGCCCTCTTCGCTCTCTCCCTGCAGGTTGATGAACCCGCCTGCGCGCCAGCAGGGCGGTTTCGGGGGGAGAGCGGGGGGGGGCCGTGGTCAGGCACACGACACACCGACGCGTCGCGACGGGAATGCGCGCATGGCCCGTGCCGCTTGCTTGGCCACGCCCGGCAGGCCTGCCCGCCCCTGGCCCCTGGCCTCTGGCCACCTTGCACTGCGGCCCATGCAGCAGATGCGTCAGGTGCATCAGATGAACCAAATTCTGCATGGCGTCAGCACCGGATGGCTGGAGGCCGCGGCAGCGCAGGCAGGCGACCACCACGCCGTGGGGGCGGCCTGCTTTGCAGCCTGCGTCACGCATGGCAGCGCTTACCCGTGTTCACGTAGAAGCCGTTTCCGTCCTTTTTGTTGGGTCCCAACACGTCCGTCAGGCCTGCACAGAGTGAAGGGTTGCAGCGTTACCTACCGGCTGAGAGTGCAACACGTCCAGTCTACTCACCTGTCTGCGCACGACGCCACGCCACGCCAGAGCACGCCGTGGCGCCACAGCGCGCCACAGCACGCCTCGACCCCTCTCACTCTTTGGGATGTAGAGCGCGGTTTTCTCCCGCCCCGCGCCCCGCAGCACCAGCCGTGGGCGCCGGATGCGCAGCTGCTTCTCGATCGTGAAGGTGCCAGGAGGGATGGCCAGGACGATGGAACCTGGTTGAGAAGGGGTGGTTGCACAGGGCAGCTGTTGGAGGCGGCACAGAAGTTGTGCTTTTGCTGTGCCAAAGGCAGGAGGGCGGGAGGAGGGGCAGGGGCAGCCACGGCTGCAGGCTATGTTGGGATGTGTGTGTGGGGTGGTGGTGGTGGTGGTGGTGGGTGGGTGGGTGGGTGGGCTGGGTGGTGGTGGTGGTGTGTGTGTGTGTGTGTGTGTGTGTGTGTGCGTGCGTGCGTGCGTGCGTGCGTGCGTGCGTGCGTGCGTGCGTGCGTGCGTGCGTGCGTGCGTGCGTGCGTGCGTGCGTGCGTGCGTGCGTGCGTGCGTGCGTGCGTGCGTGCGTGCGTGCGTGCGTGCGTGCGTGCGTGCGTGCGTGCGTGCGTGCGGGGGTGGGGTGGGGGGGGGTGGGGGGGGGGGGTGGGGGGTGGGGGGGTGGGGGGGGGGGGGGGGGCACGCATGCTGCAGCAGCAATCAAGCGCGCGGCAACGGCTGGCAGCGCAGCGGGCGCTCCAGCGCAAGCACACACACTGGCAGGGCGGCAGGGGGGCAGGCGCAAGCAAGGCAGGCGGTCGCCCGCCCCCCACGCACTGCCGCAGCGCACCCGCGGTTACGGGCTGCCTGTGGGCCCACGCCAGCGCAGCAAGAAACATGTCGGTGTCGCTGGCCCTGGGCTTCCTAAAGTCCAGCACCGACCGAGTGACAGGCGGGGTGGGCAGGGGGCTGTTGCCCTGCATGTAGCCTGCAGAGGGATGTGCGGGTAGCGCCGGGTTGTTTGTGGTTGTGCGAGTGTAGAGCACAAGAGGTGGAGACGAAGTGGAATGGGTACAGGCCGGGGTCGGGGGGGCGGCAGGCAGAGGCTGGGTGGGCGTGCGGCACGGGTGCTGGGCTTGGTTGCGCAGCCCGTGCGCTGCAGGCACGAAGATGTCGAGGCACGGGGAGTGCTCCGAATGCACCGCAGCTCGCCAGCGGCTTCACCGGCGAAGCTAAAGTCGGGCAGTGGTCCGCGTGCGTCCCAAAGCTCCCCTGCCGCGCCCCACAGCTTGCTGAGTGCGGCGTGCGCTGGCGGCGGCGCCGCCGCTAGGACCGCTGCCAGCAGCAGTGTCGCGGCCTTGACCTGCAGGCGGTGGTCGGGGCCATGCTGCTCAGACAGTGTTAGAGGACGGGCTCACATGTGCGCGGGCGGACATATGGCGCTACAAGCAAAGCAATGGACAGATCTCCGCACCGCCGAGGTGCCCATCGCTCAGGCCGGACAATAACGTGTGAGCACGACTCTGGGACTGCGGGAATACGCGGAGGCGACGCTGGCCTGAATTGGGTCGGCCGCTGGAACCCGAAAGCGCGCGCAGCCCTGCAGTCAGATTTCTGGGCGTGGGCGAAGGGTACTCAGATGGTGTGCTGATGTCGGAGTGGAAATGAGCGGCAGTGCGCAGAGCCCGCAGCACGCCTACCATGCCGCTGCCGCTGCTGTCGCGGAAAGCGCGTCCGTCTGCTCAGTAGCCTGAGTGGGCTGCGTTCCTGGCCGTCTAGCAGCAGGCGCATGATTCGACCACCGTGAACAACTTGCTGACAGAGAGCAGACACGAGGAGAGCACCTAGGCCACTGACTGCACAGTAGGGCGGACGGAGGTGGGGCAGCACGCGGGTGGACGTGCGGCCAAGGTGCAGTCAGGCGGAGCTAGCTCTGCGGCTGCGATGCAGCAGGGCAAGCACCAGGAGGGGAGCAACCGTGTGCAGGCGGCAATTTCACCACCCAAGCTTGCTTTGCTTTGACGCCGCGGCGCCAGGCCGTCTCGCCTGGCTGCCTCACAACACCAGCAGGGGCCGTCCTCCCCACAAGGCTCCTCTCCTTCAGCTGCCTGTATCATCGCGCTGATGTCGGCAGAACATGGACTGCCCAACCCTCTGTTTGAAGAGGCCCCCTTGCCCGTACAGCCCTCCGGGGCAGCACCCGGTGTGACAGAGCTCATTCGTTTGCAGGTGGCGAGCGTAGGAGTGACATAGAGGAAACGAGCAGCACGGGCAGTGCCGCCGTCTGAAGCAGCTGCCTGGCCGCCTAACGTCACCGTAGTGCCTCAGCTGACGTGGCACCGCCCAAGAACCGGAAGTCTCGCATCATGCTGAGCTGCACGCTGTTCTCCTCCTGCTTGTGGTACCGCGGCGACTCTTCTTCTCGCCTGCACAGAGGGAATGGACAGGCCAGGGAGGTGGTGAGGCAGGGGTGCAAGCCCGCCCACCTGCAGCAGAAGTTGGGCGCTACTGTTTGATCCACCAGCCTGGCACCTGCCCTTAACTAGCAAGCCCGCCGACTCGCACCGGCCCCTGCCCAGCAAGCCCGCCCACCTGCAGCAGAAGTTGGTGGTGATGTGTTCTATGCGGCGGTTGAAAGCCTCTGCCTCTTCTGCTTTCGCAAATCCTGCATACGCACGCTGCGTGGTGCCCACCCCTGCAAAGCTCAGCCGCCACACGCGGTACTGCAGGCGGGGGGAGAGGGAGAGCCACGTCTGCGCATGAGAGCAGCTAGCTGCCAAGAAGCGGTGCACAACTGCACAGATTCAGATGCCACGTGCCTCATCCCCAGCCTGCTGCTGCTTCTTTGCGGGCAGGTCAAGCGGTGCTGCACAGCAGACAGGCGAGGCAGCAGCAGCAGCAACGGCGCTAGTGGCAGACCTGGAACCAGCAGCAGTTGTAGGTGCGGCTGCTATGCCTGCTGCCCACCCCAGCTCCCACCTTGCGATACTGTTGCAGCAGCGGTAGCAGCTGCGCATCCGTCAGCATCGGCGGCACCAGCAGCAGCGGGCCGCCTCCTGCAGCGCCGCCCTCTGCCTCCTTCACGCAGTCGGTGCAGTCCAGCTCAGCTGACGGCTGGATGGTCAGCACCGACTCCTGCACAGACGTAAGACGGTGAGTGAGCAATACACGTAAGGTGCGGTGCCCAGGCAGCTCAAGACTTTGACGACCGCTGTGCGCCGACGGCCCCCGCACTGTTACCTTGACAGCTGCCGGGGTGCGTTCGTTGTCCAGGAAAAACGATTCCCTGAGGTCCAGCGCAGTGCCAAACTGCTGCGGCTCATCCGCGTAGTTTCCAGGCACAAACAGGTAGTCCTGAGGGCTGCCAGAGACGGGAAGTAGCGGCGGGCACGAGACTTGTCAGGAACGGGAGGCTCTACAGGGCGCCTAGCACTGGCTTGTGCTCTTCTGCCTGCTGCCTGCCCGTCGGCCTGCCTGTGTAGCGCTCCCCCCTCGGACTCACCAAGGCACCGGCAGCGTCATGTTTTGGGCCTCTGCCGTGCGGCAGCGCACCACGCTGTACCAAATCTTCTCGCAGTAGCACACAAACTGTGGGGAGGGTGTGCAGGGGAGGAGCTGCACTTCTTGGACAAACAAACACATGCCAGCCTTGCAAGGCAAAGCAAGGCAGCAGAGGGTGGGAGCGCATGGAGCAGCAACAGCCTGAAATCTCAGGCTCAAGAGCAGTGGCGTGCCGTCGGTGGATGGAGGCATGCCCACCATGGCTGACGCGAGCCATAGCTATGTATTCCTGCAGAAGCTGGCCGTTACCACGTAACTGCATTGAAATGAATCCATTGAGCAACATGCATGTGCACACACCTTTGGCAGCACGAACGTGCGGCCCGCTGACACCGCCAGCGCCATGCCTGCGTACGCCTGCTGCAGCTGCGCGTGAATCCAGTCCAGGTGGAACGAAATCATGTCCTCATTTTCGTTCCAACTGTTGTAAGAAGCGGGCGGCTGCAGCAGTGGGGCGAAATCAGGGCCGTATGATTGGCAGATTGCTGATGGCAGCTCAAAAATAGGTAGGTTTGCGTGAGATCAGTGGCGGGCGGCAGGGCCCGAGTACTGTAGCCGGACCTGCGGATGCATACAAAGGACCTGCTGGTGCAGACAAAGGAGCGCCGACAAGCACACGCTCCAGCGCGCATAGCTACTGGTGGCAGGGACAGTGGCGCACAGCAGCGTCGGCAACAAAGCGTCAGCAAGCCTGCTCACCGCTGGTGTTAGAACGATCTGCGCACAGTGTTGGGAGGACAATGGGAAGCCCTCCTCCACCTAGAGCAGGCCCCGCAGGCGCCACCCATGCCGCCGCGTCCCCCTGCGTGCCCTCCCGCCGCATGGGAGGCCCTCCTCCACCTGGAGCAGGTCCCCGAGGCGCTACCCATGCTGCCGCGTCCCCCTGCGTGCACCCCCCCCCCCGCCGCACCTCGGGCAGCGTCAGGTTGACAGTCACAAAGTCTCCAGCGCTGTAGTACTCGGGAGGGTCCACCCAGAGACCCAGGTCCCGCAGGCGCGAGCGCTTGCCGGGAATGCCGTTGTAGGTCCACGTCATGTGCACCACATACGGCTCGACTCCCTTGACCTGCAGCGGCGGCGGCGACGCGGTTCCTTGTAGCGCGCACCAGCGGGCAAGCGACAACGGCGCAGATGGCATGCAGCCTTGCGGGCACGGCAATATGCCGGCACAAGCGCAGCGGGCAGCAATGGGGCAGCAACTGGGCAGGAACAGCACAGCAGCGGCAGCGGCAGCAGCACAGCAGCAGCACAACAGCAGCCGCGCAGCGGCAATAAAGCAACACAAGCAGCAGGGCGCACCTCATGCAAGCGCTGCAAGAAGAGCGTGTGAGCATTCATGGCGATGCTGCAGGCGGGAACATAGCAGAGGGAGAGGGGCACAGCGCACGTGGGCACACGTGGGATGCGAATCCGGCTGCCACCCGCATGCCTGCCCATGCCACCCATCCACCTGGCCAACAGCCTGCCTAGGGCTGTCCCAAACACGGGCCGCACTGCAGGGCGCAAAACTCTGTTACTCCCGCCCACCCTCCCATCCGCCTCCCGCTGTGCGCCCTAGCCAGCTACGCCCACCTGGCCGGCAGTATGCCCATCCACAGTTTGTTGTCCCAAATGGACGTGATGCGTGCCTGCTCTCCCGGGGTCGTCGAGGGGTGCGGCGAGCCCAGCGTCGCGCCTATTCGCATGAGCTCGTACGCGCACGGCTGTTCGTGGCTGGTGCACTGCGTGTGCGCAGGGAGCGGGAGGGTGTTTTTATTCGTTTTTGTTGGGTGGGGGTGTGGGGGTGTGCGGTGAGCGAGCGGGAAAAAGGGAGGTTTGAGGCTGGTGCCGGGAGTCGAGATGCAGAGGCCGTGGGGCAGCGCGGGATGCGCACGCTGGCCCCCCCACCCCCGTGTGTACCTTGGAGAAGGATTTGGCGAAAGCGTGGGCCCACTCCTGCGTGGCAGCATTGTTTCGTATGAGGTAAACGCCTGCACAGGAACAGGGGCGCAGGCGAAGGAGGAGTGGCGGCGGCGGCAGCGGCGGCGGGAGCAGGACAGGCAGTGCCTGCTACCAGCACGCCCCCTGCCCTTCCTGCCTGCCTGCCTGCGCCCTTCGCTCAGCTCACCAGTGTTGTAGTTGGAGTGGGGCGACCCCGCCGCCTCCAGACCGGCGTCTCCAGGTTCATTCCAGGAGGAGGTGCCATCGTGGGAAAAGAGCAGGTCTGGCAGGACGGGCAGTCACACGGCAGGAGAAAACGCACAGGTTGTCCACGCGTCGCATGCTGCCCAAGGTGCCTGGTATTGAACACATGCACGCCTTCCCACCCGCCAACCCGCCCGCCCACCCATCCCACCCACCGGCATGCGGGTGCTGCGTGAACAGCGGCATGGGATCTTTGAACCACGCCACATCCAGGTCTGAGGGGGGCAGAAGGGGGGACGGGGAGGGGGAGGGGGTGCGTCTCGCGATGAGATGGCGCCACACATCGGCAGCGAGCGGCGGCCGCCGCTGCAACCGGATTGTGCCCGGCAGGATGGCATGCACTGCTGCCGTGATGCTGCGGCGCTGTCGAGCGAGCGAACGAACCGTACCTCAGGCCAGCTGTGCAGCGGCCAGCCATGCAGGGCGGCTGCAGTAAGTTCACAAGGCGCACGGCACCTGCGCCACGCGCAGTGTGCCGCTGCGGCGCTGCCGAGCGCTGAATGGGCTGCGTCGCACCCGATATCACCAGGTTGAACCCCCAGTCTATCAGGGCGTCCAGCAAGAACACTTTGTTCCAGGTCATGCGGCGCCAACCCTCCTGCCCCCACTCCAGGCCTGCAGGGGTGGGGCGAGTGGGCAGAGAAGGAGACAGGTAGCATGTGTGGAGGGAGATTGAATCGTGCGGAATGGCACCCCTCCTGCACCCAACCCAGGCCTGTCGGAGCGGGGAACGAGCGCGGCGGAGGCAGCTTGTGTGGGAGGAGGTCCAGATCATCAGACGCTACACCTAGGGAGGCCTCCTGCCCCCGCTGCAGGCCTGGATAACAGGGGTGCTGCCCGGCACGAGAAGAGCAGCAGGCTGGCCACCTGGAGACAGGCCCAGCACCCAGCATGGCGATCAACACCCACCACGACCACGAACAACACCCACCCAGCTTTTGCGACTCCTCGTCGATGCGCTCAAAGCAGGGGTCCCCCTGCTCCGCCAGCCGTGCGCTGGTGGGTGCGTCGGTGGCGGCGATGATGAAGTAGTCGATGCCCGCCTTCTCCACCCAGTGCCGCCAATTCATGCCAAAGTCCCACTGTGCCTCGTTCATCTGCAGCAACAATAAAGATCAGGGCATGGAGCAGTCTGGCAGAGGCAGCAGCACAGCGGCGGTCCTGCAGAGCAGCGATGTGGGTGCTGGGCGTGATGACCCCCAAGCCAGGCCGTGCCCGGCGCGCACCACAGCTAGCATGAGGGTGTTGTTGCGTGCCCGCTTGGCCAGGACATCCCGGGTCAACGCCGGGCAGCGCTTGCCTCCCGCATCCGCAGCTGCCGCCTGCTGCAGGCGGCGCGGCAGTCTGCCGGCACCGCCGCCGCTGCTGTCAAGGCCGGGCTGTGCCGCAGCTGCCGCCGTGGCAGGACAGAGCGACCCACACACTGCCAGCAAGACTGTCAGGGCGGGCAGAAGAGGCCCCCGACGCTGCTGCGAGCGCAACCGCATCCTGCAGGGCCGCAGAGCTCACGGCTGCAGACGCCCGGCTCGTGGTGTTGCCTAACTTTATTTACGCGATCAGTGAAAGAACGAAACGGGGGCAGCAGCAGCAGCAGCAGCGCCACATGTGAGGCCGAGTTGCCCTTCGGTTTCCAGCGCAACCTGCACCGTGATATTCATTCACGCTTTTCAGTGACCCCATTGCAGCGCGTACTGCTCTCGTCCCAAGGGCCGCCCACTGCCAGAGCGCCCACACTGCGATCAGCCGACGACATTCTCCTGAGGCGAAAGCCGAGCACGAGCACAGGCAGTCGCCATGGCGCGCGTGCGCACCGCCGGCAGGCGGCGGCAGACGGGCGTGCTACGGCTGGTGGTGTTTGCGGTGGTGGCGGCGGTCGGCGGCACGGCGCTGTGGACAAGCTTGCAGTATAGCGAGGCGCACGCGGCTGCCCGCGCCGGCGAGGTCAGTAGCAAGAGCACAAGGGCTGTGAACATGGGCAGGCCAGGGCTTCAGAGCTGTGCTGTGCAGGCTGAGGTGCATGCGTTGCCGCCGGGCCATTTGCTTATCGTGCTCAACTCTCTTCACCGCTGTTCTCCCCACCGCCGCAGGGTTCACGGCTGCCAGCGCAGGAGGAGCAGCCAGAGCCAGCCGAGTGGAGCAGCAGCCGCAAGGTCGAGCCCGGCGGCAGCGATGGCGAGCGCAGCAGCGGCAGCGGCGCGTCCGACCCCTCTGCCAGCTTGAACGCTTGGGCCAAGCTGACCGACGTGGCCTCGCTGTCCACCACCAGCGGTGGCCGCGGCGGCGGCGGCGGCGGCGGCGCAGAGCATACAGAGGAGCGGCAGGAACAGGAGCAGCCTGCTGAGCAGGAGCAGGAACAGGAGCAGCAGGAGCAGCAGCAGCACCAGCAGCAGCAGCAGGGAGCCAGGTTTGGGTACCTCACGCTGGACTTGCGGGTGCCAAAGGTGCGGCGCGTCCCAGCTGGGCACAGGCAGGGACGGTTGCGTACACAGATGCACTCAGCGCAGCAGGCTGGGGGGCGCCGGCAGCGCGCTGTGCTGCCGGCATGCCTCCCCCCCGTGTGCCTCCCTCTGCCCGCCCCTCGCGCACCCACGCACGGGCGCTGGTCGAAGGCATGCTGCCCCCGCCCCGCCCGTCTCGTCCATGCCTCTCATCCTTGCGCACCCGCCCAACCTGCTCCCCTGCAGGCGCCCCCCACCTACAACAGCTGGGTGCTGAGCGAGGACATGCTGCTGTTCCACGAGCGTGCTCTGCAGCAGCAGCTGGAGCAGGTGTACGTTGCGCTGGCGCTGGCCGCCGCCACGGGGCGCGCCTTCATCCTGCCCCAGGTGCGCCGCAGTCAGCCGGCCACCCTGCCTTGCTGCCGCAAGCTTGTGAAGCATAGCATGCGCAGCAGCTGCAGCACGTGTGGTTGTGGCGCTGCCGTTGGCAAGTGCCGCCGGTCGCGCATTCATCCTGCCTTGGCACATACAGGGCTTGTGCTACGCCATTTGCCCTGGTTGATGTGCCTGCATGCCTCCCGCGTCTGCTTGCTGCTGCCCCGCCTGCGACCGGTGTTCCTGCAGCTCGCCCCTCGCCCCCAGTTCGCGTGCTGCTCATCCTCCCCTCCCCCGCAGTTCTCCTGCTTCTGCCACAACAGCGACAGCGGAGAGCCGCTGCCGCGCTGCCGCCGCCTGGACGCCACCGACGCCCAGTTCCCAGAGGCACGTGTCGGTTGGCGGCCGCACAACCCCTCCTCTCGGTCTCGGGACCAGGGTGCCCCTGGGACGCCGTGCAGCCGCGCCGCCCTGCAGCCGCGGAGTGCCTGCCAGGCAGCTGCCTGGCTTCCAGCTTCCAACAACCGACCAGCATCCGCGCCTGCCTCTTGCCCGGTGCAGACCTGCCCTGAGGAGGACATCCTGCAGCCGCTGGACGAGTTTGGCTCGCCGGGCGACGCGTCGGCGGGCGTGCCGCTCACCGTGCTGCCGCACGTCGAGCTCGCCAAGCTGGATGTGCCAAAGGTGAGAGCCGGCTGGGTGGCAGGGCTGTGGCCTCTGACCGTGCTGTCGCACACCCCGCTTGGTAGCCCAGGATCTTGCCGACCCCTTGTGGCCCTCCTGCGGCGCCCTGCTTCCCGCCGGTCTGAAGACCCGGCACGCCGTGCCTCCCCGCCCCACCCACGCGTGCAGGAAAAGACCCTGGTGCTGCGCCCCTCGGCGACGCTGCTGTGGCCCACGTGCGTGGCGCCGCCAGACCCCCACATGCAGCTGCCCTGCACCACGGACGGCCACACAGAGGACGGCACACCGGAGGTGCTGGTGCCCCCCAGCCTCAACGACACCCACCTGCTGCCCTTCCTCGAGTCGTACCAGCAGGCAGGTGTCGCCGGCTTGCGTAGCACGGGAGGCCCGGGAGGCTGCCAACACCCACCACATCGCTTTGTGCTGTTGTGCTGCCACCAGCTTGTGCGTGCTTTGGCGCCGTCGGTCGGTGCGCGCGTGCAGCTACGCGTGCGTCTCAACGTGCTTTCTCGTTGTCCCCACTCTGACTTGGGTTCCTGCAGCAGTACAGCCTGTGGCGCCTCGACCTCTCGGACGTGGGCAGCCACTGGCACGCGTTCGCCGGCTGGGACTGCGCGGGTGAGGGGGGTCAGGGGCAGTGCCGGCCGGGTGTTGCGTGAACGTGCAACCTGTGCCCCGTCCTCCCCACTTTCCGCACCAACCACGCCCCCCTTCTGGCCTGCACTCCCGCTGCGTCCTCCAGGCCCCGCCCACGCCTTTGACCTGCGCATGCGCAGCGCCGCCAGGCCCTGGCCGCTGCCCACCGGCGGCGGCCTCCTGCACATCAACATGACCACAGGTGCGCTGCTGCTGCTGCCGCTTCTGCTGCGTGGTGGCTTCTGCTCTCGCTGCTGCTGCCCTGCTGCTGCTGCCGCCGCCAGCAGCGGCTCCAGCCCCTCCTCCTGCTGCTCCTGGCACTGTGCGTCACAGTTGCACACCGCAACGTCACCCTTACGTGCAGGCAGGACGTACTCGGCAGAACCAGATCTGAAGGACTGCCCAGGCGGCAGCGCGCTGCGGCGAATGCAGGGCGCGGCGCAGCCGTCTGCGGCGGCTGGGGCCATGGCATAGCACAATGTGTGCGTGCTAGTTTTTGTTTCCTGCTCCTAATCGTGCCCTCTGTTCTCTCCAGATATGTGCCAACACAAACACATTTGAGTTACAGGACTTTACACGAAAGGGGCACAAGCGAAGCTAGGACGAGTGAATTGGGGGGGCGGCACTGCCAGCGGGCCAGGGCGCTACACCACGCCGCCTACGCAAGCGAGCAGCAAACAAACGCCCCTGTCTGGCCAAACGCCCAAAGCACCAAGGCTTGCCAGCAGTCCGAGCCAAGCCACCCGGAAGTCGCAAACGCTGGACGCCGCAGTGGCGGCTCCTAGTTGGGGCGCTGCTGCTGTTGTTGCCAGCCGTGAGCTGCTCACAGCGGCTCCTTGTCGATGGTCTCAAAGGAGAAGGGCGTGAACTGGTAGCCGTCGCCGTGGTAGAACTTGTTCTGCGGGGCACGCGAGGGGCGCAGCGCAGCACAGGTGGGGGAGTGGCGGGCGGGCAGACCGAGCAGAGCAATGCACGCACACACACCCTGCTGGCAGGCATCAGCATGAGGTGCACCCCTGGTTGTTTGGAGGCAGTGGCAGGCGGGGTGGCAGCGGGCATCAGCAGGCGGGCATACACAGTGGGCAGCCCGGCTCGCCCGGCAGCGCGGGCTGGCTGGAGCGCAGCGGGCAAGCGCAGAGAGTGCAGCACGACGCGGCATTGCTGCGCGCACAGACACAGGGGGGCTCAAACTGACCTGGAACTCCACCCAGTGCAGACGCATGGCGTGCAGGAAGGCAGACAGCGACTCCATGACCATCAGCACGCCCAGCGTGGCGCATGTAAACACAAAGAAGGCTGCACAGAGGGCCGGGGGTGGCGCAGAGAAGCGGTCGAGCGACGCCGCGAGCAGGGCGCGCGCGGCGGCGGAGCCGGCTGAAGGCTGCATTGCACTGCGGAACACACTGCTGCACGGAGGCCGTGCCAACAAGTTGAGCGTGTTGAGGCGCGTAGCAGTAGGCGGCACACACCACGCAGGAGGGCGCACACGACGCGATACCCGGGTGCACCTGTCCGCGTTCAGTGGACTCACCGACGAAGATGGCGATGGGGGAGCCGCCGCCCCGGATGGAGCCCATCAGCAGGCGGTCGTAAAACACAGACGACAGCTGCACAGGGAGGTCATGTTGCAGGCATATTGAGCGGTGAGAGCGCTTCAGTCTGCCGCGCTGCCGCTGCCGGAAACAAAAGCAAGCCCAGCTCGGCGCGTCTCAGAGCGCCCGCCCCCCACCTGCGAGTGCGCCAGGCTGAGCGCCCACAGGCGGAGGTAGGAGGCGGTGTTGGACACCGCGCCCAGCACAAACTCGATGGTGTGGATCATCTGTCAGGGCAGGCAGGCGGGCGGGAGGGAGACAGGCGGGTTGAGGGCAGGCAGGCAGGCAGGCAGGCAGGTTGAGCTGTGCCAGAAGCCGCGCAGGAAGGTGGGCGGGCGCACTTCTGCGCACAAATCTGCACCAAGGGACGCGCGTTGGGACCATCCACTAATGCCCTGCTGCCTTGTGCCCACCTGGTGCACCATCACTTCTCCAAAGTCAAACTCCCCATCTCCGTGGCCGTGGTCGCCGCCGCCACCACCACCACCGTTGGCGCCGTGCGCGGGCGCGCGCGTGTGGCCCGCCGTGCCGAGCTCCCCGCCAGAGACACTCTCCTCGTCTGCACAGAAGGAACGCAGATGCGGGCAGGTAAGGGGCACAGCTGCGATGGACGCAGTGCGTCGATTTCTCTGCCTGGCGGCATGGATTGGGGCAGCCCACAGCTGCAGCGCCGACTGCCCAGCCCCAGCCGCGCTGCCCCTCCCCCCGTCTGCAATCCTCCCACTGACCGGTGAAGCGCTGGAAGCGGAAGGCGTTGTCATCGGGACTGAGCAGGCCGTAGGAAGCGCTCTGCAGGCAGGCAAGAGGCGCGTTACACAACCATCCTTGAGGCGCACGACAACGCTGCCGACCGCGGCACGACACGCGCGCATCACGCGGTGCCGCCCAGCCTGGTCCAACACACGGTGCTGCTGCCCGACACGCCACGTACTCACCGCCTGCGAGCGCTTCTCGTGGCGCTTTTTCAGGATCAGCGGCTTGGGCAGCAGCATGCAGGGCACCGAGATGAAGCAGATGATGAGGAGGAAGACCTGCAGGCCTGCCTGCCCCGCAAACATCTTGTTCTCTGGGCACTTGCCGCCGCAGTCGACGTCGCCGGGCTGCGGCGGCGGGAGGGTGGGACACAGCGGACGTGTGAGGGATCTTGTGAACAATCGTGATTATCGTGTGCATGGCGCGCTGGCGTGCGCGTGCGGGCAGCACGCAGGCGAGCAACCACCCCTCCTGCACCCGCCGTCCTCACGTTGAGGAACATGTAGATGAGGGTGTGGTAGAGGTCGGCGGTGGAGCCGGTGGCCCACTTCATCACAATCAGGATGCACAGGTAGCCAAACAGGCCGTTCAGGAAAATCATCTGCATGGGGGAGGGCAGGGGGACGAGCGGGCAGCTGCGACACGGTGTCGGGAAACGACGTGGCAACGAATGCACAAGGCGCATGCCGGGAATGCGGCTTCGACAACGGGTGCAGCAGCTCGCATCCTCGTCCTCGCGGTTGCTGCGCTGATCGCATCCCCGTCCACCAACCAGCCAACCAGCCACTCACCCACCAACCCTCCCAGCCAGTCAGCCAGCCACCTACCCAGCCACCCTCTCCTCGCCTGTGGGATGAACTCGCAGACGGTTGAGAGCATGTCCGAGTAGTAGCGCTGGTTGAAGTAGGACAGAATGATGCCCGCGTTCATCTGCGCGGCAGGGGCAGCAGAGGAAACCCAACCGCATCAAAATTTTGACCTGGGCAAATGACAAGCACACAAAAAACGGAATAGCAGCACTGCCAGCCCCTCAGTGCGTTGCAGCTGCTGGCACAGCCCCAGCTGCAATGCACGGCCGCGGCAACCGCAGAGCCGTGCATCCCGTAGCAAGGCAGCTGCGCCAGCGAACCACAAGCCGCAGCAGCCGCCTGCCGCACCTGCGCCACCCCCAGCAGGATGCTCATCTTCATCTTCAGGCTGTTCAGGTAGGACAGCTCGGTGCGGGTGCCGTGCCAGGCGGGGTCCACGCCAAAGGCAAAGGGCTGGCCGCGGGTCTGTTGCAAGCAAGCGGGGGGCCGGGGGAGAGACGGGGTTGGCCCGAGCAACAGACAGTCCCCGTCCAGCCACGGGCGCACGTTGCCAGCACGCCCCGCCGCCTCCACAGCACAGGGCATGCCTCATGATGGTGGCACGCACTCGACACATGCACGCCCTCACGCTGCCCAGCACACCGAAACAAGCAGGAGCGCCGGGCGTGGGGTGCACAGCCCCCCTGCGTACCGTCATTTCCAGGCCGGTGATAAAGGCAGAGGGGCATGAGTCGCGGTCCATCATTATTTGCACCGGGTCGGTCAGGGAAGCGTCGGTGGCGCAGGCAAACCGGGTGTTCCCAAACCAGGTGGTCACTGCAGGAGGGCGGGGGGCGGGGCTGGTTGGGTGGATCGGCGCACAGCAAGGGCATGCGACTGTTGAGCCGGCAGGGGCCTGCTGTCCGACCCTCGAGCGCACTGCTCGCAATCCATGCTGCCATCAAACAACGGCGCACACTCCACCGTCAGACCGCCGTTTGTGGTGCAGCGGCCTGGCTGCGTGAGCATCCCTCCCCTGGGCATGCAGCACTCACCCACTGAGAACATTTCATTGTAGATGAGCCCGGTGAAGATGGAGAAGATGGACATGAGGAGGATGATGTAGCGCCCGCCAAACATCATGCCCAGGATGTCGCCCAGGTCATGCTTCATCAGCTTCTTCTCCCGCAGGACCTGCAGGCCCGATGTTTCACACAGTTAAATATACACCATGAATACTACTGACAGGTCGTTTTAACTGCAGCATTGCGGGCTGCGATGTCCGCTGCCCGCCAGCCACCCCTCTCCTCATCCCCTGGCAACAGGAAACCGAGGCGCACCAGCAGCAGCGCGAACATGAGCATGAGGATGCCGTGCCCGATGTCGCCGAACATGACGGCGAAGAGGAAGGGGAAGGTGATGATGGTGAACACCCCGGGGTTGGCCTCGCGGTACCGCGCGATGCCTGCAGGTGCAGCAAGAGGCGAGCAGGAGGTGCTCAAGCCGCTTCACAGGTCGGCTGAGCGGGGCAGGCACGCCTTGGCGCCCCGCTGGGACCGCTCCAGCAGCATCACAAGTGCACAGTGTGTGTCCAACACACGAGGCGGCAGCTGTTCGCTGCTGCCGCGGCTCACCGTACGCGTCCACAATGCCCTGGAAGGCCGCGGTGGTCTTGCTGGTCTGGTGGAAGGTGGGCGGCGGCTCGTAGGTGACCACCGGCTGGAAGACGGTGCCCACGGCGCTGGAGGCGCGCGCGGCAGCGGTGCGCAGGGCGTCCTGCGCGCGGCGGAGCGAGTGGGGTGACGCGCGTCGTACAACGGGCGAATCAAGTGGAAGCAGTTGGGCAACAGCACGAGCAGACACAGGCGCAGCCTTGCAACCATCTCTGCAGCGTCCGCCACACGGTGCTCACGGCCGCCCGCCCGTCGCCCCGCCCCCCAGCGCACCTGCACGCGGGCGCGCGCCGCCAGGGGCACCCAGGCCTCCGCCACCAGAACCTTGCGCGTGACGTCCACGCTGAGCTTGTTCAGGGTGTGGTAGATGCCCTTCTCTCGGCGCACCTGCACGCAGAAAGAAGATGGTCACAACCATTAAGATACCAGGTGTCACATGCGGAGGCAAGGCGTTCAGCTGGGTGGTGTTACTGGGCCAGGCCAGATGCACGGCGAGGAAGCGCGCGGATCGGCAGCGGCAGCGCGGCGGCTCCAACGACAGGGGCGGCAGCAGCAAGGGCGGCAGCAGCAGCAGCGCACCTGGATGCTCCACGCGTCCAGGGTGAGCGCGATGGCCTGCAGCACGCCCTCGCGCAGCCGGTCGCCCGCCTCCAGGGTGGTGTGCAGCTCGCGCAGGCGGCTGTTGACCTGCGAGAAAGCGGAGCCAACAGAGGAAACAACCCAGGCGAGGGTTGTTGGAACCAGGCAGCGGCAGTTGTGTGAGAGGGTGGACCTCACACACAGGAAAGGTGACTGTCAACTCTGACCGACGTGCACGTCCTAGTGGTTTGCTGCTGCTCACGATGTGCAACAAGGTAATGTGCTGCTGCTCACGATGTGCAACAAGGTATTTGCTGCTGCTCCAGACGGCGGGTGGCCTGCTGCTGCACCCGACTGCAGTTCTGCCTCCAAGGGCATGCGGTGGCTGAGCTCTGCAAGCTGCACGCTGCTCTGCACGCTGCACGCCAGGCAGCCCACCTCAGCGTTCATCTGGCGCTGGCGGGTAAGGTCTTCGGGGAAGGGGTAGCGGTTGGCGGAGAAGGCCTCGCAGATTTTGAGCACCTGTGGGCACGCAAGCACAGAGACGGGGTGGACGGCGCGGCGGCAGGCAGGCTGGGGAACGAGGTCATCCGGCTGCGGCAGCCCTCCGCCAACGCTGCGCCGATGGTGCACCAGGGGCAGGCAGGCGGGCACCGCACTGGCCAACACCAACCGGCTGGGGACACACGCCACTCGCACCTTCTGGCGTGCGCGCTCGCCCGCAAAGAACACCACAAACACCGACTTTTCCACGCGCTCGCCACTGGCGGGGTCGGCCACAGAGCCCACCTGCGGGGATATAGGAACACGAGGGGGACGAGCGGCGGGAGCGTCGACGCGGTGGCTGGCACGCAGAGTGATAAGCCCTCGCCATCGTTGGGCTCCTGGCTTCCCACCCCATTTCCTGCCGCCACCCCGACACGCCGCCCCCCACAAGTGTGCACTTATGCCGCCCCTGCAACCCCCGCCCGCCGCCCCTGCTCTCCTCACCGGCGTGTGCTTGAGGAACATGTTGCCACGGGTGGCGCGGAAGAGCAGGCGCTCAAACGCCGCCAGCTTCTCCACAGGGATGGTGCCCGCCGCAAACCCCAGCTGCACCGACTTGGGCTCGAAAGCCTGAGCAGACTCCAGCAGGGGCGCGCCTATGTCGGGGGTGCGGGCGCCTGTGGGTGGGTCAGGCCCGGTCGAGGCGCGTGGCGGGTGCGTGTGCCCACGCTACAGCAGGCACACGGGCCGACCAGGGCTGCACCCCCGCAAAGGCGCGCAGGAGTTGTGCAACTGCAGCCGAGGCCTGGCCTCGAGCCACTTACTGTCGACGTAGGAGGCGGTGGCGCTCTCGCGCTGCGCACGGTCTGCCGAGGAGCGTGCATCATCGAAGAACGTGCCTGCCCGCTCCAGCACCAGCTGTAGCGGGAGAGGGCGGCAGGGGTGCAGGCACAATCAGCAACCACGACAACGGCTGTCGCCGGCAGCGGCGGCGCTTGGCTGCCCACCATAGGCAGCAGGCACGCAGGTCTGCCGAGGCACCATTCCGCAGAGCAGCAGCGCGCTGCATCGCCAAGCATCTGCAGCTAAGCGGCCCATTGAGCGAGCGGCACAGGCGTCCAGCCGCATCCCTCCCAACCACCACAGCACACTTTGCAGCACAGCACCACTCGGCGATGCAGCACCCACTGCACCAGCACCAGTGCAGCGCAGCAGCAGCCTGGCGGCAGCACTGCTGTTGCCAGCCAAAGCACCTGCAGCTCCAGCAGCTCGTTGTGGGAGCGGTGCAGGCGGTCGGAGTTGCCGTTGAGCTCCAGCAGCTCGCTCTCCAGCTGCGCCAGCTTGTGCTCCAGGGCGTCGAAATCCATGGCACCCTGGCATGCATGGAGTGCCGAGCGCAGCAGGGCACCACTGTTGAGCACCACAGCAGCAGTACACGTGGTGATGCGGGGGCAACAAAGCGACGCAGCCGCACATGCGGAGCCCGCCCCGCCCCGCCACGCCAGGCAAGCCGCATCGGCCACGCTGCAAGCTGTCGCGCACCTGCTCCGAGCTGAGGCGCGGCGCCACCAGGATGCCTGCCTTCTCCACCTCGGTGGTGAAGAAGCGCAGCTGGCGCGCCATCTCGTCGCACCGCTTGATCTGCACAACAGCAGAAGCAGGAGGAAGCGAGCTTAGGCGGCGCGCACGCAGCAATCACACGCCGCAGAGGGGGGCGATGGGGGCAGCTGCACCGCGATCGGCCGCGCCAGCACAGCAAGAACCTGCGGCGCTGCCGCGGTGTGGACGTCGCAACCAGCGCGCACACGGCGCGCCTCGCACCTGGTTGGCGTAGGTGCGCTGGAACGCTGTGCGCTCCGCGTTCAGGTCCTTGAACTGCAGCATGCCCACCTCGCCCAGCGCCGTGATCGTGTCGTGCGCCGCCTCCGCCGGGATCATCAGCTGCAGGCACACGGCAGCAAGGAGGTTTGCATGCCGTGATAGCACGGCAAGCCGACCGCCCGCCGCCCTAGCGCCGCCGCCGCCGGCCCTGTGCGCCGCGATCCACCCCGATCGAGCCGCACCCTGGGGCATCGGCCGGCCCCAGCACCCTCCCCGCACCTGGCACAGCTGCATCTCCTCGCTGCGGAAGAGCTCCATGACTGAGGGCCCGCTCCTCGCCAAGCCCGCGCCGCGCGCCTCGAAGGTCCCCCTGCCGCTTGCTCCCGCCTTGCGCTGAGGGTCCCAGTCGCCCGAGGACGAGCGCTCCACGTCGAAGGCACGGTCTGCGAGGGCGCGGTCAGAGCCGCCGCGGGGGGTGCGGCGCTTCACCGCGGTCGTGAGCGACAGTTTGTCCCAAGAGCGCCGTTACGGCGCATCGAGGGCACTGGGCAGGGGTCGGCGAGGCCTGGCTTTAGGGCTCTGCTCGGGTTCATCCTTCCTCCCTTGATCCCCGCCTCTTCTCGCACGTGTCTTCCACCACGTGCGCCTGGGTCTGCGCTTCCTCAGCTTTTGCCGGCGCGCAGCGCGAGCGCTTGAACCAACAGCCCCCGACACCTTTGCGTTCTGGGTCGCTCCCTGCCGTTCGCCCCGCTCAGCCCGTGCTCTGACGCAGCAGCCGCTCTCGCTGAACTGACGGACTAGGCGGCCGCAACTGCCAGCCCACCCACCGCCGCTACCAGCCCACCACTGCTGCCGCCACCGACCGCCGCCGCTCGGCGCACAAACAAAAAGCGATGGCCCCTGCTGCCGTCACTGCGTGTGCCCCACGCGCGTGCCTCACCACGCCGGCGGCCGGCTATCTGAGCGGCCAGGGCGTGGCAGTGTCGCTGATCAACCAGCGGCTGCAGCGCTCGGCGCTGGCGGGCGGGGCGCCGCCACCGTCCGTGCACCTTGACCAAGCCCAGGTGCTGTGGGTGGTCTTGCAGGCCCTGGGCTCGCTGAGCGGATCACGAGTTGTATGCTTTTGTGTGCCCTGACAGCCTACAGCCTGCACACGCGTCTGCATCCCCTCTTGTGCTATGCACATGACGCCCTCATCTCCCCTGCCTCTGCCTGCAGGCCGTGCACTCCTTCCTGCTGCAGCAGCAGCGCTTGCGCCGCATCACCAGCGCCGCCCTGGTGCTGGAGTCCACGCCCGAGGCGCTCCGCTTCGATGTGCAGCAGCAACTGAAGCCGCTGCTGGCCTGCCTCAGCGAGCTGGGCCTGTCACAGGTGCCGCATGGGGTGGCCCGGGCGCAGTTTTGGGGGCTATGGTTGACGCACCCGGTGCGGCATGCGTCTTGCTAGCAGTGCTGGGCTTGGAGCAGCACGTCGGGGAGCAGCGAGCCGCTGCCTTCCTTGCAGCCTGCAGGCCACGCCATGCCGGCTTTTTCCCGTCACTGTCCTCTCCCTCTGCTCCCTTGGCTGTGCCTGCCGCAGGAGCAGACCACCTCTGTGTTCCGCGGGCTGCGCCGCCACCGCGACCAGGCAGCCGCCTTCCTGGAGCTGCCGCCCGAGGAGCTGCAGCGCCGCTACTTCTGGCTGTGCCAGGTGCGCGCTGCTGGCACCACTAACGGGGGGGGGGGGGGGGGGGGGGGGGGGGGCTTGAGCACACCAGGCCGTTCCCTGGCGATGCCACCACGCCCCGCCCTCGCATGCCCTCCCCTGTGGTGGCACCAACGCCAGGTCGTCGCCTTCTCCTTGCCGCTTTGTGTGTGCAGCACTTGGCCCTGGAGGGCGCCACAGCGGCGGCATACCTTGCCGCCAGCCCCACGCTGCTGCTGGCAGAGCCCGCCGACGCGGCAGCCGTGGTGCGCTGGCTGCACGCTTCGCCGGGCTGGCGGCGGCAGGCGCTGCGCCGCAACCTGGCAGCGCACGCACAGATCCTGCTGACGCCTGTCGCGCAGCTGGAGGCGGCAGCAGCGACGCTGCAGCTCAGGCTGGATGCCAGCACAGACGAGCTGTGCCTGCTGCTTGCGCTGGCGCCGCGGCTGCTTGCGCTGCCGCAGGGGGAACTCGAGGCGGCGGCTGCGGCGCACCCCGCGGCGTGGCGGCTGGCAGGAGCGTACATGGATCGACCAGCGCTTCTCATGCGCGATGCCGCGGTGAGAGGCGTTGTCAAAAGCGCGGGGCCCGAGGGGGCAGCCACCGTGCACGGTGGAGGACCAAGCTGGCGCAGTGTTTGACGTGTTGCCGCCGCCTTTGCGCACCGCCCTGCTGTCGCTGCGATCCCCTGCAACTTTGCGCCCGCTCCTGCAACCCTGCGCCCGCCCCCTGCAGGAGGCGCTGCATCTGCAGGTGGCCACGCTGTACCTCATGCAGCGGCACGGCCTGAGCCGGCAGCAGGTGGGGGCGCTGTGCCGCGACCACCCCACGCTGATGCGCACGCTGAAGCTGGAGTGAAGCTGGCGCAAGCCGAGCTGCCCTGCTCACTTCCCGTCCGTCCCGCCTAGATACTACAAAGGCACGCAGGCTTGTCTCTATGCGCTGTACCATAATCAGTCAGTCAGTCAAAATCGCCCTTTCATTTTAGCATGCATCCTTTGGCGGACCACAGGCCACCCATCCAACCTGCATCCTTTCGCCTTGGAGACTGTCCATGCATGCGGCCCCCCAGCCACTGTACCTCATGCGCAACTGTAGTGCACCCTTGCCCGAGCCGACGTGTACACCGCCAGCTCTTCCCCTCACGTCACCATCACCCCTTGTACTTCCCAGGGAAACCCAGCAATTCCCGCCGCCCTCGCTTTGCCTCTCAACCATCCCGCCCTGCCCCACCTGCATTTGATTCGCTCAAATCCTCACCTTCTGTTGAACGTGTAATTTTACACAGTGCCTGGCATGTTGCCTCATGTGAGCTGCTAGTGATTCCTGCTGGGCAGCAAAGGTGATGCAGAGATGAACATGCATGGTTGGCGACAGCGCATGGATGCTTCGTTGATGCCACAAGCACCTGGGTTAATGCACTAGAGAAGCATCCGACATGTTCCAAGGATGGCATCGATTCCAAGGATGGCACCGGCTGCAATAGACGCAATCGCAAGAGCAGGGGGCAAGCGGAGGGCCAGGTGGCGGCGAGGGCCAGGTGGCGGGGCGGCCCTCTTCACCTGCAGGCTCTCTGCCCGCCGCGCCACGACTGCTACCGACGTTTCAGAATTAAGGGTCGTTAGGACCTGCCGGTTCCAGAACGAACGTGCGCCCTTCTCAAACCCGGCTGCTGCCATGGATTCCACAAAGCAGCAGATCAGTAGCAGCGCAGCAGCAGCAGCGACGAATGGCGATGCAGGGGCAGACGGGCAAGCCGCCACTGCCGCGGCCGCTGCCGCCGCCGCCGCTCCGCTGCCGCCCGACCAGCCCTGGGGCGGCACAACGCTGCAGCAGCTCCGGGCAGAGCTTCAGCAGTTTGCAACGGCACGCGACTGGCAGCAGTTCCACACCCCTCGCAACCTGCTGCTGGCCCTGACCGGAGAAGTTGGCGAGGTGCGCAGCAGAGCTCTGTGACCGCGGCGGCGCTTTGCCTTCATCACGCGATGTGATAACGTGTTCAAACGCGGCCGACTCCTTCCCATCCGGTCCTGCCCTGCATGCGCACAGCTGGCGGAGATTTTCCAGTGGCGGGGCGAGGTGGCGACGGGCCTGCCCGACTTCACGCCCGCTGAGCGGCAGCAAGTCGGTGAGGCATTGACGAGCGACCGGCTGCTCCGCTGGTGACAGCCAATGGGTCCTGCGGTTGTTTCTTTTGAGGGGCACAGAGCTGCATGTGCCACGCCCGCCACTCGTACCAGAACGTGCCCCACGTGCGCCGGGCCCCGTGGCCGCGCGCCACGCACCCCTGCCGCACGCTCCATCCGGCCGACGCGCCCGCGGCACGCGTGCGCTGCTGCGACGCTGCACGAATGCACCATCCACCACGAATACACGCTCCGCCCCGATGCCAAATGCAGGCGAGGAACTCTCCGACGTCCTGCTGTACCTGATTCGTCTGGCGGACGCATGCGGCGTCGACCTGCCTGCAGCGGCGCTGTCCAAGATGAAAGCAAACGGTGTCAAGTACCCTGTAGAGCGGGCGTTCGGCACGGCGGCCAAGTACACTCAGCTGGCAGCAGAAGCGCGCGGCAGCAGTGCATAGAGGGCGGCGCAGCAGAAGCACATGGCGGCAATGCGGCACAGGACGGCGCAGGCGGGGGCGGTGCGGCAGTCCAAGCAACCGCAGGACCTCAATAGCACGGCAGCCCCCTAGTTTGCTGGCCCTCGTTTGCGGCGGTTTGCGGGGCTACTCCTCCTGCAATCTTCAAGGTTGCCCACTGCCCTGTGTGTAATTATCACATGCAAGGCTGCAGATCTCACTTGCGCAAGGGACACGCAGTGCCGAACAGCTGCTGGCACTTTCGAGGCACCGCCGCAGCACGGCTCAGCGCCAGCGGCGGCGCAGCATCAGGCGCACGCTGCCCGGGCGCAGCGTGATTTGGGGCTGCGGCGTGGGGAAGGCGCCGCCGGGCATGGGTTCGAGGCGCCAGCGCTGCAGCACCGCGGCCAGCACCAAGATCGCTTCGACCATTGCAAATGCTGCAGGTGCGGGGGGGGGGGGGGGGGGGGGGGGGGGGGCGGGCGGCGGCGGCGGCGGCGGCGGCGGGGGGGGGGGCTGTCGGCCACGAAGAACAATCGACCACTGCGGGAGTGGCGGAATGCAGGGCAGGCGCAGGGCAGCGCCCCCGACGCACTGGGAGCCGCAGCCCTGCCGCAGCACACCATCCCCGACCACACCGGCGCACCTGAGCCCACGCAGTTGCGCTGCCCCGCCCCGAAAGGAACGTAGGCGCCGTTGGGCCCCAGCCCAGCGAGGAAGGCCATGCCGTAGCCGCCGGAAACGCCGCTGGCAGGCCCGGCAGCCGAGGCGGCGGCGGCGGCAGCGTGCGGGCACGCGCCTGCCGGCTGCTGCTGCTGCTGCTGCTGCTGCTGCTGCTGCTGCACCTGTCGCTGCATCTCCAGCCAGCGCTCCGGTCGGAACGCAGCGGCGTCAGGCCCCCAGGCCGAGGGCTCGCGGTGCAGCAGGTACGGGCAAACAAGCACAGTGGTGCCTGCACACGGAGGGGGGGGGATGCATCCAACGGGCGGCGAGTGTGTGGGCAGGCAGCTGCGCAGCATGCGGTCTGCAGCAGGCCCGCCGCGGCGGTGCTACCTGTTGATCGCACGCGCAACTGCCCATGCAGGTGGAGGTACACCACCCTCTGCGCCTCACCCTTTTCCAAGCGATAGCCGCTCAGGCTTGTCGTCTCAGTGGTGCAGCGGCCCACCAGGTAGGCAGGCGGGGACAGCCTGGGGGGAGTTGAAAAGGGCGCGGCTGTTCAGTGGTCAGCAGGAAAAGGCATTGCCAGCACGGGACAGCTGCTGCACACACACGCAGCGCCCGCCGGCAGGAGCGACCCCTGCCGTGCCCTGCGCACAAGCAGCCCCCCCGGTTGCACACAGAGCAGCTAGCCCGCCTGCTGCACGCCTCACCTCATGGCTTCCAGCACAACCGCCTCAAGGAAGGGCAGCCGCCGCGCGTCGCCTGCCTCCAGCGCACGCCCCTCACAGCCGCTGGCACTGCCGCTGACGCCGCCGCTGCTGCCCAGGAGCGCCGCAACCTCGGCTGCCGCTGCCGCCTGCGCCTCTGGGTGGTGCGCCAGGTAGGTGCAGGCCCAGGCTAGCAGGATGGCTGACGTCTCTTGGCCTGCACACATCGGCGGCCAATGGCGCACACGTGGCGGGTGAGCAGACAGGCGCAGGGAGGATGGGTTGCTCACGTCAGGGCAGCGTGCTGCAGCAGAACCGGCGGGCAGGTGCCTGCAAACAGGCAGCCTCCCAAGGGCTTGTGCTCTGGCTAAGATTGCAAGTGTTTGCCCTGCCCCGCCACACATGCATGCACGCACCTGCCACCAGCAGCGTCAGCAGCTCATCCCTTGCCGCCCGGTCGCCCATCCGCTCGCCGTCGTCTCCACCAGCCAGCAGCAAAGCGTCCAAAAAGTCTCGTGGCGCAGCCTGCTCGCCGCGTGCAGCCGCCGCTTCGCCGGCAGCTGCCAGCTCCCTGCCAAGCAAGCAGGGGTTGTGCAGAGGCCCTGTTCAAATTCATGTCCCCACTCGCGTGCCTGCCCGCCTGCCCCCAAGTCCGCCCACCCGCCACGCCTCCCCTGCCGCCCTGCCCCAGCCACCCACCTACGCCGCTCGGCGATGAGCCCAAACACCGCTTGATCCAGCCGCGCCACCGCGGCGTTGAATCCCAGGTTGTCAGGGGTGGGCACCCACTCAGGCAGCACCATGGCCGCCGCGCCGCGCTGCGCGAAGAAGCGAAACGCCTGCTGGATGGCGTCTGAGAAGGGGAGGGGGAGCACAAGGCGGCGGGCTGTTGAAGCACGCAAGCGAGGAGGGGTAGGCGCCCGTTCCCAGACGTTGCCAGCGCCAAAGCGCTGCACAGCACCAGAGGCAGGTCAAGAGGCGCCCCCCGGCCGCCACCTGTGATCTCGCTGCTCGCCAGCGCGGAGCTGCCGCCGCCGCCCCCAAACAGCGCCCCCAGGGTGATCTCTGCAGCAAGGGGACCAGGGGGATTGGGTGCGTCCATTGCTGCACAAAGGAAAGCCCTGAAGCAACAACGCCCTCAAAGCGATGAGCGAGCAATGCAGGGCGACTGCACCCGTGCGCCCAGGCAACTCAGGGCGCACACACCGGTGCGATGCAGCCCCCAGCCCCCAGCCCCCAACCTAGCGTAAGCCGGTTGAAATCTGAGTAGACGTCGCGGGCGGTGCCGTCGCGCCAGCGGACGCGCACCAGCCGCTGGCTCGCGCCCAGCATGGCCTGTTGAGGGGACCAGGAGGCAGGGGGGTGGGACTGTGAGGAGAGGGATATGCGTCAACGGTCGAAAAGGCGTCGGCGGGGCAGCAGGAGTGGCCAGAAAAATGCGTCTGCGACGGCTGAGGTCGCGAAAACGCAGCTGCGGGACTGAGGTTGGGAAAACGCAGCTGCGGGACTAAGGTCGGAAAACACAACTGCAGTGGTTGAGTTCAGAAGAACGCATGCGCCGGGCCGAGGTTGGAAACATCCCATCTCCAGGGGGTTGGCTGGAGTCAGAAAATTTCTTGGCTTCGGCAACCCCACCCCCATCCACCCATCCATCCATCACACCACCCACCTCTGCATATGTGTCAACTGCAGTGCGGCGAAACGCAGGGTTGACCAACCGCCGCTGCCGCCGCCAGACCTCGCCGTCGCTGCACAAGGCAGGCCGGAGTGCCCGCACGGGGCGCTGGGCAGGCTGGGTCAGGGCAGAGTGTGGGGCTCCCAAGCAGCGACAGGAACAGGCAAGCGGCCGGGCAGGGCAGCGTCGCCGCTCCCAGAGCCGCTCCGCCGGGCTCCGCCAGCACGCGCCGCGCACCCCTGCCCACGGGCACCCCCACCTTGTGAGCAGGCCGTTGCCTGTGAGGCTGCTGCCGGGGAAGAAAGCGGTGCCCTCCTTCACAAACGGAGGGGACCTGCCAGGAGGCTCCAGCAGCACCGCCCGCGCCGCCGCCGGGTCTGCGCACATTCAGAGGGAGGGAAGGGCATCACGGGCCGGCACCCGGAGGTGGGACATGTTGGGTGGCACAAGGCGGATGCTCCAGCAGCAGCCCGGCGGAAGCCCCACCACCAGCGAGGCCGCTGCGCCACAGCGTGCGCCGCGGCAGCGAAGCACCGCCGCGGGGTGCGCACCTGCCACCAGCACCGCACGCTCGCCGCCCAGCAGCAGCCCCGCCACGCCGCCGTGCTCCCGCCGCACACCCTCCAAAAAAGCCAAGGGCTGCTGCAGCATCTGCACCGCTGCGTCTCCCGAGGGGCCTGCATGGCAGTATTGCGTGGCATGGGGATTTAGACAGGGCACCGCGGCTGCCCGCACGCAGTTGTGGGCACTGCGACAGCGCACATTGTAAAGCAGAGGCGGGGCACGGTCCCCAACCATGCACCGCGCTCCGCTTCCTGCTGGCACCAGCGCGCTTGCCACCCCCCTCACCTGGAGGAAAGCCTGGCGGCGGGGGCTCCAGCTGTCGGCGCAGCCGCACCGCGGTTTGTGCGGCGGCCCGCGCAAGCCCCTGGAGCCTGCCGCCAAAGGTGTTGCTGCTGCTGGCGGTAGAAGACGATACAGATGAAGCTGCTGCGGGTGGAGGCGGCGGGGCTGCCTGCTGCTGCAAAATGTATGGGGGAGGCATCGGCGGCAGCGGGGCAGGGGCGTCGCCACGAGTTGGCTCCACCTCGACGAGGGGCGCGCCTGTGGGCGGCGGCACGACCGTGCGGGCTGCCGCCGCGCACTGCTGCAGGGGCCGTCGTCGCGGCGTTTGCGGCGTGCTGCCGAACACATGTGCTGGTTGGGCGGCGCTGAGGGCGCGCATTGCGACCGCCGCTGCTAGCGCGGGCAGAGTAGGCAACCCTCCGACGCTGGAGGCCGCCGGGCGAGCCCCGGGAGACCGTCGATGGACTACTGGGACTAGCACAAACCGGGAGTCGACTGCAGAGGGCGCGGGGGGGGGGGCGGCCGAGAACACCGGATGGCGGCGGCGGGCACGCTGCCGCTGGCGCGACAATGTTCGGTCACACCCGACCTCACGAGCATGCGTGGAAGCAGTTCTTACAAAGTGATTTCAAATGACGTATTTGTTTTACATATATGTTTTTTGGAGCGCCGTTGAAATTGAGCTATCACGCGACCGTCATGCCGCCCCTGCAACCCCCCGCCAGTGCGCCGCGCATCGCTGCGCTGCTCGCCAGCCTGCTGCCCCTCCAAAGAGCAGATGTTGCTGCTACAAGCGCACGGCGCTGCTGTAGCTGGATTTACGCTGGCGGGGCGTTCTGGCAGTCACCACGCGCCTGGCGCGGTATCTTGCTGGAAGAGCGCTTGGGCAGCGAGGCGCCAGCCATGCCCTGCGGCATGGGGAGGGGGGCAAGGGTGAACGAGGCCAGCGTTGCGGGCTTGTGTTAACACTGCCTGCAGGCTACAGCTATGAGCTACTTAGTCGAACCTTTGTGCGTTCAAACCACACCTTCTGCCCCTCTCTCACCAGCGGTTTGCCGTTGATGCCAGGCTGCAGCTTGCAGGCCACCTGCCGCCCCGCCGGGCTGAAGGGGCCGCGCTGGCGCCACGGCGACAGGCAGCCTGCTGGCACCGCCGCTCCCCCTGCCGGCCCTGCACGCGCCTTCTCGGCCACCACCTCGCGGGCATGGTGGGCGGCCACTGCTGCAGCACCGGGCACCGCCGGTGCGGCGGGCGTGGCAGGCTCGTGCGTCGCCACCGGCGTAGCCGCCACCTGGCCATCTTCCTTGGGGTCCACCTGCAAAAGCGAGCACACTGCGGGGACAATCCCGGTTCAGGTGATAGAATATGCAGCGAGGGTAAGCAGCTGGGGTGGCCGTACAGGCACTCCTGGCCCCATCCCTGGCCCTGCCCGGACCCACCTCTGCAAAGCGGCCCGCCAGGTTCTCCGGCGCCACCGCTATCTGCTCGCCGCCGCCGCCCAACAGGACGGGCGATGCCTCCACTCCCTGCAGAGCGGGATGAAGGCGCGGGGATGGAGTCGGAAAGGCGCGCGCGTGGGCTGAGAGCATTGGATGCTCAAGGCGCAGCGCTGTTGGGGCACGCGTGGTGTCGCCTCCCTCGCACGGCAGTCCAGTTTGCAGCAACCGTACGTGCGCGTCTACCGAGCTGCAGCTGGGCATTTGACGATCGGCGCTGAACCAGAGTGGGCCTTGGGAGACGGCGGAGGAAGGAGAGAGCTGCCGGGTGCAGGCAGGCAGGCGGGTGCAGGGAGAGGGTGAACTCAACTGAGGGCTGCAGCAAACAAGCCTTGAGTCAGGCAGGGAGTGGCCCAGAGCTCAGCACCCACCAGTCACTGCATCCCTGGCCACCGCACCAGTTTGAAGGGCGAGACGAGGATGCGGCCCACGTGGGGGGACTCCTCGAGCAGCCGCTTGTCACCGGGAGACACCACAGTGCCGTCGCGCAGCTTGTTCATGACGTAGGGACGGGGGCTCTGCAGCGGCGAGCCGGCCTGCACGACAGAGGGACGTGTGGGTGCTGTGTGCGGCGGGTGCTGCGCCCACAGGCCTCTAATGAGCCCGACCAAGTAGTGAGAAGTGGGTGCCGCAGGCGGTGACCACCCTGAGTGAGGGGCCCAGAGCTCTGCAGCCAGAGCTGGTAGCATGGTTTGTTGTATGGCAGAGGGCTCATCTGTGTGGTCAGGTTCCCTCCACAGTCGGCTCTGCACACGGCAGCGCAGGCTGGCTCAACGCGAGAGGGCAAGGGGCTGCGTACCTTGAGCGTGCTGCTCACAATGTAGTCGTCATCGCTGCCTGAGGATTGTGCTGGGGACAGCGAATCCTGTTGGGTGGCGGGACGGGGAGGGGGTGGGAGCTGGTGAGGCATCATGCCCATGGACACCTGGAAGCTACCAGCTGTGCCTTGCGCGGCGGTCCAGCAGGCACCCCACTGGTGCCCAGGTGTGGCGTGCGCCAGCAGCCGTCACCCGCCACCGTGCCTGCCCGTGCACCGTCGTGGGTGCCGAGAAGCGAAGCTGGGAGCAGCCGCCGGGCGGCAGGCGGTGGCGCGTCTGCTGTGAGCCTGACTGCGCGGGGGAGCGGGCACAACCGGCGGGTGCTGCGGCTTGGAGTGGGTGGCAGATCATCACGGCAGCATAGGGCAGGGCTTCACACTTGAATGATGTTTGCAGGGTGATCTCCTGTGTGCAGCACGCATCAAGTTACCTTGTTGACCGTCATGCAGGAGCCTGCTCCGGAGCCCAGCCACAGAGGCTGTGAGAAGGGCATGGGCGCCTGTCGGGTGGGGTGCGGCAAGCGCAGGGGCAGGCACAGTCCTGGGGTCGAGCAGATGTTTTGCCCTCCGAACCGAGGCCTGGCGCGAGCACGAGCGCCACCAGCATGCCCGCCCAGCACGCGAAGCTCCCTGCTGCAGGCTATCGTGGTGGGGGCATGGCGCACCGGGGCAGAAACGGCTGGCAGCACACCGGCGCCCAGCACCCAGCTTCCCCGCCCGACAACCATGAACCACCTGCGCAGCACCCGCCTGGCCCTGGGCCAGGCTGAGGCCCGACATGTCGGCCGCCAGGCCTTCGCCCTCCGGAGATAGCCGGGGATATGTGAAGGTCTGCAGAGTGGTGCGTGCCTGCGCAACGGGTGAATGGCCGTGCGGCGGCGGCAGAGAGCACCGGCGCCGGCGGCGGCCGTGGTGGCAGGGAGGCGGTTCATTCCGCCCTCCGCCGCGCCTGGCGCCCCGCCGCGGACCTGGCTAGACTGGATGACGGCGCCAAGCTGGGGCTAGAGCGGCGCGAGGGCGCGGGGCGTCCGCCGGGGGACTCCGGAGTCTGCGTTGGGGGGCTCGGGAATTGACGAGCAGTGCAATGCGCGGGACTCGCCAGGAAGGAATTAAGACAGTTGAAGCGGGCCGGCACCTCAGGGCACCCTCATTCATGCGGGCCAGCGCAGCAGCGGCGCCAGCGGCGACGGTGCAGCTGATAAATCCAGAGCCTGATTCGAAAGACAGATTACATGAAGTGATGGGTTGAGAACACATGGATACACAGAGGAAGTACAGGGGGCATGGCAAACAGGTAGCAGGAGAAGGTCGGTGTGGAAAACTGGACGATGCGGGTGCTGGCCGACTACGCCGCGCCACAAAACTGGAAGGTGCCACCCTGGCCACCTCCCGCCCTGGCCTAGCTGGCAAGGTTGAAACGGGTGGTGATGCGGCGGCGCGCGTCGGGCGAGAACAGCACCACGCTGCCCTCGGCGGTGCCTGCAGCGCGGGGGCGAGGGGGGAAGCACACCGCCAGTCCGACGTCGGACGCTCGCAGCACCCGCAACGGCAGCACCGCCGCCGCAGCAGGCAGCGCACGTGCTGCCGTCCCGCCGTGCGCCCCCACCCACAGCGGCCCCGGCGCTCGCCACAGCTGGCCTCACCCTCGCTCCACACCCACTCGCCTGCCAGGAAGCACCCCCCTGGTGTGAGCGCCAGAGCAGTGACAGGGCCCCGCCCGGCGTCGTAGCGCAGCACAGGGGCTAGCGAGTGCAGCCAGCGGAGGGTGACGAGGCCCGAGGTGCCAGCGGCCAGCAGAAGGCGGCCGTCGGGCGTGGGCGCCAGCGCTGCCAGCCGCTCGTGCGTATCTGGAGGCGGGGGACAGACGGGAGGCGGCAGCTTGGTCTCACACGCAGCGGGACCCGATGAACAGGCCCCCCCCCCCCCCCCCCACCCCACACACACACACCCGCCCCCACCCGCCACCCCACCAACCAAGTGCAAGCAAGGGCACGTTGTAAGCAGCGTCCGCCCACACGCCTGGCCTTGCAGGCTGCCAGCCCCACCCCGCTGCCGGGGCGCACCTGCTGAGGCGATGTGCCGGCAGTTTAGCGAGTAGAGGTGGAGCTGCAGGTCGGTGTGGGAGTGTACCAGCAGCGCGCCTGCGGGGGGCGCAAATGGGGTGGGTGCACGGGAGTGGGTACCCACTGAGGAGGATTGCATTGCAAATAGGCAGAAAGCAGAGGAGGAGGGCTGCGGCTGGACGCTCCGCGGCCTACACAAGCCATACACGCCCTGCCACCTGCCGCCGCCACGACGGCGCCAGCACCCAGCTGCAGCGCACCCTGCGAGGGCACCAGGCGCAGCAGCGTGGGCGGCACGCCCAGCGGCAGCGCCAGCGCCCGCACAAACTGCCCGCTGGAGAGGCTGTGCAGCAGCAGCGCGCCATCGGCAGAGCCGCTCGCCACCAAGTCCAGCTCGGGGCTGAGCACAGGGATGCGAGCAAGCGGGGTCGACGGAGTGTTTTGTCGCAACAGTGCAGGGGGAAGTGCACGGACAGGGCATATATCGCACACGGCAGCACGACTCCCTGATTGGTGCGCTCTCTTCCAAGACGCCCTGCGGCTCGGGTGACACCCCTGGGCTGCGCCCTTGCCTGACTGCCACGCAGGTCACCGCATCTCGATGGCCGTACAGCACGGCGTGCGGCCGCGGCTGCAGCGGCAGCACCTGCGCCTGGCGGTTGCGTGGGGCTGCAAACGGAGGGAGCAGGGCGAGGCGTGGGAGGGCATGCGAGGGGGGCCTTGCTGTAAGACACAAGGCAGCAGCCCACGAGCATGCCGCTGTGGCTGGCCCACGCGGCCCAGCCCAACCGGCACCGCCGCTTTGCAGTGCGCAAGCCAGCCCAGGGACTGCATGCACCGGCACACGCTTCTGGCGCCAGCCGGCCCCACATAACGTCCAGATGCCTCACCCCGGCCAAACGCCGGCTGCGCCTCCAGCACTATGAGCGTCGTGTCCGCGCTGCCGGTGACGACCACGGCGCCATCTGCAGCAGCAGGGGCAGTGGAAAACGCACGAGATGTGGCTTGCAAGGTAGGGGACCGCAGGAGGCAGGCACACCACGGATATGCGTGCACAAATAGCAGCGTCAACATCAGCTGCTGCTACAGCAGCAGGCAGCACCACATCATGTGTAGCACCAGCAGCCGGCGCTCCAGAAAACGCACAGGCCACGCGCACAAGCGCGCCCGTGCTGGCGGCCAGGCAGCCAAGAGCACACAAAAGCAGGTGGCGCACGGCAGGCACGCGCAACACAACGCACCCGCGCTGGCGGCCAGGCAGGTCACCGCGTCCTTGTGGTAGCACAGGCTCTGCAGCAGGCGGCCGTCGTCGGGGCTGTGCGCCCTGCGCAGCAACGGTGGGGGGAAGGGCCCAACACGCCTGACGGCCTGCCACGCTGCGTCGGTGCGCAAACTCCCCGCGCCACCCTCCCAGCCTGCACCAGCCTGCCGCGCGCCCAGCCCACCCACCTCAGGGAACCGTTCCAGCCCACCAACCTCAGGGAACCGTCCGAGCCCACCAACCTCAGGGAACCGTCCCACCTCAGGGAACCAACCCACCCACCTCAGGGAACCGTCCCAGTAGCCGCCGCTCAGCACTGCCCGGTCGCCATGCAGCAGGACGTAGCCAGGCGGCAGCTGCCGGCGAGGGCTGGCGGCGCCGCCGTCGCCTGCCGGCGGGCCAGCCGCCCACGCCCCGGCCAGCAGCCTGCAGGTCAGGAGAGAAGAGAAGACGGGAAGTGAGAGTGGGTTGGCACACTAAGCGTGGGTTGGCACATCGCACCGCACGACCCCGAAATACACAGCCCCATCCGCGCCCAGCGCTCAACGCCCCGGCTCGAACGCCATCCACAAACCTGGGCGGCAGGGGGTCGGCCTCGATGCTGGCAGCGCTGGTGTCGGGCAGCAGGCCGCTGGGGCTGAAGGTGAAGGTTCCCAGATCCTGCCTGCCGGCGGGGAAGTAGCGGCCGGTGGCGACGGTGCCGTCGCCGTGCAGCTGCAGCAGGCGGCCGTCGACCACCCACACGCGCACCACCGGCGTGCCGCTCCTGCAGGGGCAAGGGCAGGCAGCCGTGCACAGTGAGGGGGGAATGTGACAGGGCATATAGAGAGAGACGCGGACGAGAAAAAGGCCCACAGCCCATGTCAGGCACCCCCCCCCCCCGCCCTGCACACGTAACCCTGCACCTGTGCGGCGGCGGCAGCACCAGCGCGCTGCGCCGCAGCACGTCGGGCCCATTGAGGAGGGGGTTGAGGGCGGGAGGCGGTGGCGGGCCGCGCACGGGGTGGCGTCGCCTGCACGCATGACGGACGGGGTGAGCGGGCGTGGGTGCGCACCATGCCTGTGTGCTTGCTGGCAGGCACGCCACACTGATTGCAAGTTGTGCCAGTGTGCAACGGGTGTCTTGCATGCGTCGCCAGCCTGCCCCAGCGCAAGCCAAAGCCTGTTCCCCTCGGCTCCTGCCTGAACAGCTGCATGGGGGTCTGCCCAAAGTGTCGGATCTGATCCTCCACCGCAGCACGCTGCACCAGGAAGGGGAGTCACAGCGGTGCACGTGAACCGCCGAGGCGCGCTCGGCAGCGGCGGGGCCGCAACAGCAGGACGCAGGAGAAAACCGCGGCAGCCACGGCAGCTGCCGGCAGCGGCAGCGATGCCCGCCGCCTTCTCCACCTCCCGCTGGGAAGAGCAGCAGCGGTGGCGGCAGCGCCCCCACGCACCAGCGACGGGTCTGGCAGTGCGTCCAAGTCGGCGGTTCCCTCGTAGGTCAGAGGAAAGAACACGTTGTGTGCCTCCTCGGCGGCTTTGCCTGCGGGGCCCGCCAAGGCAAAGAGAGGTGGATTCACGGGGTGCATGCATGCATGCGGTGCGGGGCATGCAGTACTGCAGAGGCAGAGAAGGCTGCCAGGTGGGCGTGCAGACCAGCTCAGCTGCCACTTTTGGTGACATGTCAGGGCGCGCCACGCGCTCCCCGGCGCCCTTGCCCCAGCGCACCCTTTTGCTTGCAGCCAAAGACAAGGTCGATCCATTCGTGCATGTGCGCCGACGCGTGCTCGCTCTCAAGGGCCTCCCTCATCAGCCGCACAAACCGCTCAGCTGGAGGCAGGGGAGAGGCACAGGGGAGAGGCGAGGGCTTGAGCAGGGGCAGGCGGGTGTCGGCGACGCATTGCACGCGCCGAGCACACTGATACTTTAGTTTCATACAGGCAGAAGAGCGGCGTCGAGGGCCGCGAGCGCGCCCCTGCTGCTCCTGCCCGGCCGCCCCCCCCCCCCCCCCCCCCCCCCCCCCCCACACCCCAAACCCACCCACCACCACCACCCATCAACCCACGTGATCCGTTGGCCCAGGGCGGCAGCACGACGTCTCCCACCGGCACGCCGTCCTGCAGGGGGAGAGTTGCGAATGAAGAGTTCAGGGGGTGCTGTAGGTTGATTGCCAATCGGGGGTGCATCTTGACAAGGCCTCTAGAGACAACATGGCCCGCTCCTCGTGCGCCCCGCCGGCCGGCGCAGCGCTCGTCCTCCCATTCCCAAAAAAACATTTTGGTGCCAGCCGTCGCTGTTGTGGGCTGGCGTCACGGGCAGTGCTGGCAAGCCCATCGCTGACCTGGCGCGCGCCCAGGTCGAAGCCGTCCGAGTTGCGCAGGAACTCTGGCTGGTAGTAAAACTCGGGGACGAGCTCCTTGACGTCTGGAGAGAGCAGGGCGAGGGCAGGAGGGCAGGAGGAGGAGCAGGGCGTGATGCTTGCGACACAACAGTCGGCGTGCTGCCAACTGTACATTTATCTGGAGTGCTGGCGAGGCAGGGCTCACAGCAGCTCGGTCCCACCGGCACTGCCCCGGGGCTCGTCGCACGCACAACGTGCGCACGCACATGTCATGCTTCCCCGACGCCCGGGCTTCCCACACACGCACCGGCTGTGTTGGTCAGGCAGGCCTGCCAGGTGGCGGCCATGGAGTGGAAGAGCCGGTCCCCGTGGTCAAACCGGCCGCCCTGCAGCACGCAGGACGAGCAAGGACAGGCAGGTGGCGGTAGATGGACGAGGAGACAGGCGGGTGGATCGGCCCACAAGGCATGCACAAGGGCTGGCAGCCCGCATGCTGGCGCAGCAGGCGTGCAGCAGGCTGTGAGTGGCGTCGCCGCCCCTGCTCCCTGCCACAAGGGCGGCCTGCTCCCCAGCCCCAGCCCCACACCTGCAGCTGCCGGTTCAGCTTTGTGAACCCCTCCAGCCTGATCAAGTAAAACAGCACGATGCCCGCGCTGCTGTAGTGCGTGCCGTAGTGGAAGGGAGGGAGGTGGCCGCTGCCATGGGCGCCGCCCTCGCCGCCGCCGCCGCCGCCGCTGTGCTGGGCGTCGGCCCGCAGGCTCTCAAACCGGTCTAGGAAAAACTGGAGGCGCCGCTCCTCCAGCGCGCCTGCGCCCAGAGGCGTGGGCGAGGCACGAATGCGCGGTGAGGCAGGGCAGGGGGAGGCAGGGCGGGGGGAAACAGTGCAGGGCGAAGCAGACGGACACCATTGGGCTGGGGATTGGTGCCCACTGCGCCCACGTGCAGCTGCAACGAGCCTGAGGCGAGCCAGCACGTTCAAGGCAGCGTTTGCTGAGCAGTGCTGCGTGCCCAGCCCCTCCCTCTGCTGACCGACGGGTTTGGACAGGTCCCTAAACGAGGCGGGGCTGGTGAGGTCCAGGGTGGGAGAGGAGTAGTCCGAGACCATCCAGGGGAGGACCTGGCGTGCGCGCGGGGGTGGGGCCAGGCGGGGAGGCGAGGGTGAGTGGCAGGGAAGGCGTCCCTCCGCGCAGCGGCTGCTACCCACCAGACATCCTGTGCACGCGTCCCTTGGCAGCATCCCTTGGCGACGGGCGTGCGCTGCTGCATGCCCCTGTGAGTCACCGGGTACTGGTTCAGGTCTGCGTAGGTGCGCCCCGCCAGCGTGTTGAGCGCCATCAAGTAATCAAACGTGTTGATCTCGTGCCTGCTGGCACCAAGGGGGGGGCTGGGACACGTGAGAGCTTCGAGGGCAGGTCCACGCCTTTACATGGCAGTGGCAGCAGCAGCGACAGCGGCAGCGCGGATCCTCGAGCCAGCCCGCCTCACTCATCCGAAGCCTCCCACCTGAGCCAGCGCTGCTGCAGGCGCAGCGCCCACTGCACTTTGCGCTTCCTGTCGTACAGCGCAACGGACGGGCAGGCGCGCTGCAGCGCTGCGGCGGCAGAGCGCATGGCCTGGGGCAGAGGGCAGGCAGTGGTGCTGTTGGTCAGTAATGCGTCAACTCACATGCACGCAATCAACAGCGCTGCGACATAACACAGTGTGTCGCAGATGCACTGGCCCCTTGCGTTGCCCCCACGCGTTGCCACAAAAAGGCACGACGAGGCCAGGGCAAACGAGGTAAGACGGGGCTTCTCCATGCAACCCATGCCATCCCCGAACCGCACACCGTGCCCTCATCCAGCCTCACCTGGTTCGATGGGAAGTTGAGGAGGGCGTGGGAGCGACGGTCCGCCATGAAGCACTCGATCGCGGTGGGCTGCAGCAGGTAGCGGCTGCAGCAGCAGGGGGATCGCGTGTGGGGGGCATGCGGCAGGGTCGGGATGAAGATCTACAACCGCATGAATTCGCTGCTGCCTGGTGCTGCGGTGCCAGCGGCTGCATGCAGGGGAGGCAGGCCTGGGTAGGGCGGGGCCCGCCAACGACTGGGCAGCTGTGGTGCACCTCCTACCTGTGGTGCACCTCCGTGAGCCCCGTCAGGCGCCAGCGCTTGACACGTCGGCGCGGGGCTGCCCGCTCGCCGCCGGCCCGCTCCTCCTCGGCCTCCCCGCCCCAGCCGCCGCCGCCGCCGGTGCCGCCGCCGGCAGCGTCGTCGCCAGCGCCAGCTTCGGGGCTTTCTGTCGGATCCCCGACGAAGCAAAGCTCGCTGGGCGTGATGTGCAGCAGGCCAGGCGTTACCCGCTTGGGCGTGACGCACTGGCAGCGGCTGGTGAACAGCGGCGCCTCTGCCCCCGTGGGAGCAGGCGCCTCCACGTCCTCGCTCGACTGCACCGCCACCGACGGCCGCGCCTCCGCCGCCGCCTGCCGCTGCGCCTGCTGCACAGGCTGCTGCGCGGCAGGCTGCTGCGGGGACGCCGCCTCCTGCGCCGCAGGCTCCTGCGCTGCAGCAGAACTGCCAGCCGCGCGTGATGCAGCCTCCTCCTGCGAGCCCCCAGGCGGCCTTGTGCTGGCGGCAGGCCCCCCTCCTTCTGCTGCACGGCCCTGCCGCTGCTCCTCCGGCTGCCCTGCTTGCTGCTGCGGTTGCTCCGCAGCGTGTGTGCTCCTGCTGTCGCCAAGCCGTTCCCGCTCCTCGCCTGCCTCCTCCTCCCCCTCCTCCCCCTCCTCCTCTCTTTCGAGAGGAAATCCTTGAGACTTGTCTGCCAGCGCAAGTGAGCCGGCTGCGGGGCAGGGAGGGAGACCACAGACTCCGCAGATGCACTTGAATCCAGCCCTGCACCTAAACACGTGTATATTGCCGCTGCAGCTGCTGGGTGCTGCTTGCTGCACACCCTCGGGCGCAGTGCCCAGCAAGCCCGACCCTCCCGCGCGCGTGCCACCTCCCAGACCCATTTAATATTTGAACATCAGCAGACCGTATCCACACTTACACAGTGGTTGCACTCTTACCTGGCACTAGGGCTGCCAAAGCCAGCAGCTCTGCTTCGTCAGGCTCTGCGTTGGCCGGGCTGGCCAGCGCAGCGCTGCTGCCCTTGCTGGGTGCGTCAGAGTAGCTGCACGGGCGGCGGGGCAGGAGCAAGGTGAGGGCGGGGTCGGGAGGGCCATAGGTGTCGGGCTGTCGGCGTTCCGGAGCCAAGGTTCTGCAGCTTGGTGAGCAGGTGCCACTGCCACCTGTAGCATCTTCCAGACACCCAACACCCTTTGCCCCAGCAGTCCACACAGCGCACGCCGGCACATGCGGCGACGCAAAGGGGTTGCCGCCCTCGCTTCCCCCGCCCCACCCCCCATGGCTGCCCCCCCTACGGCACCACCCACCGAACAAAGCGGTAGTTGCGGCGCAAACGCAGGCGGCGGCGGGACGGGTCTTCGGTTGCGTCCAGCTTCCAATGGCAGGCTGCACCTCAGGAGCAGGCAAGACATGTCAAGCAGGAGCAAGCGCGGGGGATGGTATTGGCTGGCAGGGCGCACTAAGCAGAACAAGCAGTAATCAAGGCGAATGAATGATTCCTGAAAGCGGGTGCACCCTGCCCTGCCTCTGGCCTCACCCTCTCGATCCTCCTCCTCTGCCCACAGGCCGCGTCCCGTCGTCAACCCCCGCCGCAGGTCCCGCCACTGCCGCGCCCGCCGCTGCTGCTCCTCGTCGCCGGCGTGCCGCGCCGCCGCTCGCAGCAGCCGGTCTGCCGCCAGCAGCTTCCCCAGGCTTTGCTGGCTCGCCTCCTGCGCCGCCTCTGCTCGGACGTGCTGTCGAGCCTGCGCGGCGGTCACCGCCTGCGCCAGCTCTAGCGCGGCGCGCTCGTGCAGCGCGCAGCAGTGCCGCATGAACTGCACCTGCTGCTGCGCCGCAGCCAGCACCGCGCGTGCCTGCAAGAGGCCCATCATCTCCTGCATGGAACGCTGCTGCGCCTGCCCCTCCTGCTGTGGGTGCGCGTGTGCCAGCGCCACCTGCTGCCCTGCGCGGGGCTGGTGCAGGCCGAAAGCCCAGGGGGCTGCATGCACGATGGCATTGGCCGCAGCGACACAGGCCGCCAGGCGCTGCTGCAGCGACAGAGGCAGCAGCTGCTCCTGCTGCTGTGCTGCGGCGGCACGTGCCGCGACGCCCCTGTGACACTGCACCACAGCTGCCAGCAAGAGCTGCAGCCGCGACGCAGCTGCCTCTGCTGCTGCCGCATCTGATGCTGCGTCCGCCAGCAGCGGTGGCAGCAGCTGCGCGGCCTGCGCCACAGCCTGCTGTGCGCGCTCCGGCGCCGCCTGCAGCAGCGCCTGCAGCAGGAGCCGGTGCAGAAGCAGGAAGCTGCGCTGTTGCTGGTGCCTCAGCAACTGCTGCTCGCCAAGGCCCTTGCTAGCAGCCGCGGGTTCACTGACAGCTGGCAGCGCACCCAGCAGCGCCGCTGTTGTGGAGCGAGGCGAGGCGCCGGCTTCCGCCGCCGCAGCCGCCGCGCCGCTGCTGTGCAGCCTGTCCAGGAACCTCCAGGCGTTCTGCAGCAGAGCGCTGCTGAGCTGCGGCTGCTGCTTGGGCGCCGCGCCGAGTTCCTGCCAGGCCGCAACAGGAATTGTGTCGGCGCTGCCGCCGCCGCGGGTGGCGTCGCTGCCGCCAGAGGGGGCAGCCCACATCAGCGCAGTGCCTCCAGGGGCCAGGCTGCCGCCTGCACGTTGGAGGAATGGGGCTAAAGCGAGTCACAGCGCCATCTACACAAAGGCAGGTGTTCAGGCAGGGAGGGAGGCAGGCAGGCACAAAGGCAGGGAGGGAGGGAGGCAGGCAGGCACAAAGGCAGGGAGGGAGGCAGGCAGGCAGGCAGGCAGGCAGGCAGGCAGGCAGGCAGGCAGGCAGGCAGGCAGGCAGGCAGGCAGGCAGGCAGGCAGGCAGGCAGGCAGGCAGGCAGGCAGGCAGGCAGGCAGGCAGGCAGGCAGGCAGGCAGGCAGGCAGGCAGGCAGGCAGGCAGGCAGGCAGGCGGGCCTACCTGGCGGCGGCAGCACTGTGCCACCAAGAAAGTCCTCGACCAGGGAGAGCAGCGCAGCAGCGTTGCTGCAGTACGGCTCGGTGGCCCACTGCAGGAGGAGGGAGAGTGTGTGGCTGGTGAGAGGGGTGGGGTGGAAAGCAAGATAGAGATGGCGCATAACAAGCTGCACCTCCACGCTCGCTGCAACGCAGGCGCTTGTGCATTCCTTTCTTTGTGCTTTCCGTCTTGCCTGCGAGACGTGCGTCCAGGCGTCCCACTCGCTGGTTGCGCGCCGGGGTTGCAGCGACAGGGCGCGGTGCAGGCCAGAGCCAGCAGCACGTGCCGCCGCCGCCGCTGCCGCGCGCGGGCTGGAGGCAGGTGCCGCGGCCTCCGCCGTGCCCGCTGCATCCTCTGCCTGCGCCGCCAGCAGCTCGTGCAGCACATCCGCCAGCAGGTCTTGCAGCAGGTGCCAAGCGGGCGCAGAGGAGGCGTCAGCTGGGCTGCTGGCGCCACTGCGGGCTGCGCCCTTGCCCACCGCCGAGGGACACCAGTACAAGCTGCCAGGCGGAGCCGCTTTCAGATGGCCCACAACCGCGCGCAGCTGCTCGCAGCCTGCACTGCTGACCGCCACGCCGCGCGCCAGCAGCAGCACGAGCAGCCTCCAGGCTGCGCCCGCCGCCGCAGGCTGTGCCAGCGATGCCGCCGGTGCTCCGCCGCTCCGCTTGCGCGGCGAGCCGCCCTCGTCCACGCGCAAGCAATCCAGAACCAGCGCTTGCCAGCAGCAAGGCGCTGCTGCCAGCATGTCTGCGTTCGCATGCCGCGCATGGTTTGCCAGGCTGGCGCTCTCGCACAGCAGGCCCAGCATGTCCAGCACCGCCACACGCTCCTGCCCATCGCCTGCCGCCCGCGCGGCCTGCAGCAGCACCGCGGCTGCACCAGGGTGGCGCAAGCGCACATATGACGCTGCCGCAGATGGGTCTTCCTCTTCCAGCCCGTCGCCACGCTCAGCAGCAGCGGCAGGCGGCCCCGCTGGCGCAAGGCTGTCAATCTGCAGTTCAAGGGGCAGGGGTGACGTGGGAAGAGCAAACTGGACGGTTGGGATCCTTTGGGGAGTGCAGGCTGCAGGCTGCGAAATGGCAGAACTGGACTGCGCACGAAGTGTGTGCCTCCCTTGCTTCTGCACAGGCAGCGCCAAGGCCCCTGCCCACCCACCTGCCGCCAGGGGGCGCCGTCGCACAGCAACTCCAGCAGGGCAATGCGGGTGGCGGCGGTCAGGGGAAAGGCCGCCAGCGCCTCGCCTGCCGCTGCAATCACATCGGATGCCTCGTCGCCTGGCGGCTCCACGGCCGCAGAGCCAGGGCGCGCGCGGGCCAAGCTGGCGCCCTGCTTGCTGCTGGCACCAGGCTCAGGCGTCGCGCTGCGGCTGCGGCCCAGCGTCGCAATGTCCCCTCCCGAGAGGCACGCTGTGATCGCACGGAGGCCCAGCAGGCGCAGCTGCTGCTGCTCCAGGCACAGCAGCGGCAGCAGCAGCGAGGCGCCGCCCTGGCGCTGCAGGCAGGCCAGCAGCGGCAGCCGCGCCAGGCTGTCGCGGCGCAGCAGCGGCAGCAGCAGCACGGACAGCAGCTCCTGAAGCAGGGTCGAGTCGCTGGCGCTGGCGTCGCCGCCGCTGCCGCTGCCGACAGCCGTCAGGGTGGTGCAGCAGTCGGCCACCAGCGACAAGATCGATTGGACGTCAGCCTGAAGGCCGTCGTCGGCGCTCTGTGCTGATGAGCCAGCCGGAGCGCCGCCGCCTGCCTGCCGCGCGGCAGCAGCAGAGCTCTCGTGGATAAGCGTGCCCGCGAGCTGGAGGTACCCACGCCGCAGCTCCCCGGCAGCTGCCGCATCAGCGTCGGCGTCAGCTGCCGCACCGCCCTGCTGCTGCACACCGGCGGTCGCCGCCGCCGCCCGCCGCCGCTGCCGCGCCTCCTCTCCCCTGCTGAAGTGGCAGCGCCGCACGTGGTGCAGCAAGTGCGCCGGCGGCAGCAGGCAGCGCACCACCAGGGGTTCGCCCGCTGCCAGCTGGTGCCAGAGGCCCAGCAGCTGCAGCTGCACGACCGGCGCAGCGGCACTCCACAGCCGCAGGTTCAGCAGGAGGTGGCTGCACCGGGGGGTGAGTTTCCGTGTCGGCCATCAGCATCTGCGGCGCACACACTTGCATCGCTGCACCGCTGTGTAAGGCGTGAGCGCATGAATTGGGGACACAGCGGGACTGGGAAACAGCCAGCCTGGCCTCAGGCCAGAAGGGCCTTCTGGTGGGACCGTAGCTGTCTGCAGCCCTGCTCGGCAGCTAGCCAACACGGCGCTGCAGCACCGGGCACCCCCCCTGCCGCCCCTCCACCACGCGCCGCTCACCCGAGCACGGCCCGGCTGAGGGTCGGCGAGGCGGCGGCCGCCGCCAGCAGCTGCCGCTGCGCCGCCAGGAGCTCCGTGCCGAGCAGCCGCTGCTGCCGCTCCAGCAGGTGGGCTATGAGGGCAAACCCTGCAGCACACGTGGGGCAGCCAGTGCACGTGATGTTTGCATGTAGCAGCGTCATGAAGCAGGCGGCAGGTGGCGGCACGCAGGAGGCATGTGGATAAGATCTGAGGCGAAGGCACTGGGAACCCGGAAACTCGAAACCGCGACAGACAAGCAGGCGCAGAGCACTGCACCCTGGCTCTGATCGCGCCATTCAACAGCACGGCCTCACCTCCCAGCTCCTCCATGCCCTGCTGGTTGCCGGCGTTGCCCCGCAGCATGGCAGCCAGCAGGCGCAGCACCGCGGCAGCAGTCCCGTCGCTGCCGCCGCCGCTGCCCTCGCTGTCTGGTGGCGGCCCCTGTTCAAGCAGCGGCAGGAGCACCGCGATGCCGCCCAGGCAGTGCAGCATGTCACCAGGCTGGCGTGTGCGGCACAGCTGCGCGCCTGTCAGCAGCGCCGCGGGCAGGCCGGCAACGGCATCGCGGATCGCGCGCCCGACGCGCCTGCCGCCGCCGCTGGCAGCGCTGCTGCTGTCCTCTGCCGCGGCGGACGCCGTCAGCTGGGGGCAGAACGCGAGCAGCAGGCGGGGCGGCAGGCCCTGTGGGCTGGCTGCGGCTGCGGCTGCCGCCGCTGCGGTGCCGGCGCCAAGGGAGAGCGCTGCTGCTGCGGAAGGGTGCTGATCCAGCAGGCCGCTGCTCTCGGTAGCAATCAGAGGAGACTGGTACTCAGGCCCCAGCTGGTGCAGCGCCGCCACTTGGGCTGCGCAGCAGAGGAAAGATTGACAATCAGGAACGCAGGGCGGGTGGGCGGGCCGGTGGGTTCAAGCCAGGCAACCCTCCCAAAAGAACGGACCACTCAACACAGTACGGCTCCAAACAGTTGTGATGTGCATCCCGCCCAGTCGTCGCAATCTCACCAGGTGCCAGCAAATCCTCAAACAGCAGCGCGGCGCCAGCCTGGCCGCGCAGCGGGCGCAGCAGCGCGCCCGCCCCCACGCACACGCTGCTGAGCGGCTCCTTGATTGCTGGGTAGCGCAGGCGGGCGGTGGCCTGCGGGGAGAGGCGCAGGTCACAGCACGCTGAGCGCACACTGAGCCCACGCAGCGGAGCAGGCATTGACAAACCGATGCAGGCGCGGCAAACAGGGCGCTCTGGGCAGCCTCGGGCACACCAGGAATGCAGGCAGATGGTTGCCCGGCAGGCCCCGACGCCGCCGCAAACCTGCAACTGGCCATCCAGGTAGAGGCAGACCTCCGCAGGGGTGAGGGGCCCGCCGGCGCTGTGCGTCAGCGCCACGTGGTGCCAGCGCCCCGGCAGCAGCGGCTGCTGCAGCGGCAGCGCCGCCTCTGCGTGCTTTGGGCTCCACGAGTGCGCAACGAGCTGCAGCGGCGGGCGCTGGCCGCCCGGGCTGACGCTGCCAGCAGGGAGCATGGGGCTGTCGACCTGGCGCACCGCAAGTGCCACGCCCTGCAGCAGCTGCGGCGCGTGGCCGTGGCCAAAGGGGAAGTGATGCGCCTGGTGCGCACCAGAGGGCGGCTTCTGCTGGTGCAGCAGCGCAAACAGGGCCTGGTCGGAGGTCGCAGCCGCGCTGGCGCCGGCCGCAGCGTGGGGGGTGCTCAAAAGTTGGTCGATGGCAGCCCTGCCGTCCTCCAGCCTAACCCAGGCAGCAAAGCTGTAACCCTGTTTGGGCAGGCGCAGGAAGCTGCTGCTGCTGCTGCCGGCGGCAGAGGCGCCGCTGCTGCCGCCGGTGGACGCGCCGCCGCCGCCGCCAAGGCTGGCGCTGCACACGATGCCGCTGGGCTGCTGCTGCTGCGCGCCGCCGGCCTGGCCAGGCATGGCTGCGCCGCTGCCGCTGCCGAAATTGAAGAAGCAGGCGGGGCCGGTGCGGTGCGATGCCATGGCCTCCATAGCCTTCAGTGGAATGCGAGAGAACCAGGGGAACAGGCGCAGGTGTTTGAGGCTCGCATTGCTTGCGCCAGCAGCAGGCAAGTGTGGCACAGACGGGGTTGAGGCAAGGCATGCAACGAGGGGCGCCGACCACACCTCGAGCACAGCGCCGGCGTGAGGCGGCGGGCGGCCGTCGGCGTCAGGCCGCAGCAGCTGCAGCAGCGACCGCAGGTCCCGGGCTGCAGGCACGGGGGAGGTGCGCACGTTGCGGCGGCGGTGACAAACATGGCAGGGAGTCTGCAGCTTGCCGCTGCGCCAGCGAGGGGGCGTGGTGGCGTCTCCGCTCAATTTGACTACATACCCAGCTACTGGTACGGCCTTGTACTGCTGCCCCGACTCCGGCAGCCGTGCCCAGACGCCGCTGATTCCCGCCCACGCATTGCTGTTACTGTACAACAGTACTGCACTGTACAACAGTGCATACCGGTACAGTAAAGTACAGAACCCACCAGAGATGCTGTAGCTCCCGCTGAGGCGCAGCAGCGACAGCAGCTGGTGCTGGAGCAGCAGCAGGCGCTGGCCGCGGCCCTCCCCCGCCGCCTCTGCCTCCTCGGCCGCCTCCTCGCCGCCACTTGGCGCGCCCTCCTCGGTCGCTGCTGCGGCTGCCGCTGCCTCGGCAACCGTCTCGCTCAGCCACACGATGACTTGGCGGTTGAGACACGCAGCGTCGGCGGCGCACAGGTTGTGCACGCCCTGCACATGGCACAGACGTGTGAGCAGTGGGCCTTGGTAGCGAGCATCCTGACACAGAGTCAGTTGAGCACGCACAGCTGCAGGCACGCACAGCCAGCCACGTGGCAACAACGGACCAATCCGATCGACAAAGCAGACAGGCAGGCATGGCACCCCAGCCCCGCCGCACCTGCAGCAGCAGCTCCCGAAACGCGGCCAGCCCCCACAGCTGGTCGGGCCACGCGGCGCGCCGCAGCAGCGCCAGCAGCAGCCCCAGCGCTGCCAGGTTGGCGACCGCGGTCGCGGTGAAGCGATGCGGCGAGGCTCCGCTGCTCGGAGGCTCCTGCATCGACCGAATCAAGACAGGCAGGCGCACGAGGAGGGTCAGTGCAGCTGGTGGCAGCCCTTCCCGGGGCGGCGAGTGCGATGTGTGGGCAGGAACAGTAGGGCAGCACCGCCGCCCTGCCTGCCCGCCCACCTCCAGCAGGAGCCCCAGCGCGGCCAGCAGCAGGGGCCGCGGCGGCGGCGCCCCCTCCAGCCGGCGCAGCACAGCCTCAAGCAGCATGCTGTACCCAACAGTGTCTCTGCAGAGGAGCGGGGTTGGGGGCGGGTCACAGGGGCGAGGTCACCTCAGAACCGAGGAACACAAAACGGCTGAAGCGGAGGCAGCCAGCCAGCGGCAGCAGGGCGGGCACCTGGGGGGCTGCACGCCCCGGCATGTGTTGGCCGGCCAGAACGAAGTGGCCTGCTGACAACAGGGGGGGTGTCGCCAGCCACTCACGCGAGTGCGGCGCGGTGCGCGGGGCTGCCAGCCACCAGGGCGCTCAGCGTGTCCAGCACGCAGCAGCACAGCTCAGCCGCGGTCTCCTGCAGGGTTGCAGCCGGCAAGGCTGAGGCGCGCACATGTGCTCGTGCATCTTGGCTCCTGGCATCAGCTGCAGCCGCTGCGGCCAATCTGGCAGCTTCCCACACAAAACAGCACGCATGTTTGCTCTGCTCGCTCGTGCGCTGGCTCGCCCAAGCGCAAACAAGCACGCACGCATGCACGCATGCAAATATGAATCCAGGGCTCCAGCATCACACATAGCAACAGCCCGACAGCAGGCCTACCGGAGGGTATTCTTCACTGCGCAACAAACACAGAAGGGCAGCACCCCACGCCCGGTGCAGCAGCCGGGGTACGCACTGGTGCTACCAAGCGACCCACCCACCTGTGGATACTCTTCGTTGAGCGCGTTGCAGACCTGCAGCAGTGCCTGCGCCTGCACAAACAGCTGCTGCGCGTACGCCCGCTCGGCGCGAGGCGCGCCGCCTGTGGTGCCGCCAGCAGCGCCGCCCGCGGCACTCCCCGGGGCGCCGCTGCACGCCGCGGCTGGGACAGAGGCGCCGCCGGCAACCACCACCCGCATGCCGCCCAGCAGCTCCAGCAGCAGCGGCATGCCCAGCTGCCGCCAGCGCGCCACAGCCGCAGGCAGCGTCTCTGCAGGATAGGGACGATGGTTGCGCATGTTGGCGTGACCCGCATGCCAGGACTGTGGCAGACACGCCGGCAGGCCTGCTTGTGACTGCACCTGGAGCACGCCCTTGGCAGCGCAGCTCAGGGAGATCAGGCAGCTCGGCTCAGCTCAGACGGTGCCTGCACCGCCTCGTGTCGATCCCCACCTGTGTACTTAGAGAAAAGGGCGGCCTTGGCCAGCCGGTCGTCCTCGCCAGCGGGCGGGGCCTGCATCAGCAGCAGCACCTGCGGCGAGAGACGAGCGAGCACACCCAGAGGCACGCACGCTGCGATGTGATGAACTGCTTGTGCAACACGCAAGCGGCGTCGTGCCACACAGCACGGCAAAGAGCAGGTAGCAGTGCCGCCCATGCTGCCCACGCTGCCCAGCCGTGCCGCCGCACTCACGTTGTCCAGTGCCAGGCGGCGGCTGGGGCTGGCGGGCTGCAGCAGCAGCGCAAAGAGCGCAGCCACCGGTTCCCACGCGGCCACGGCGGCGCGCTGGATGCTGGCGTGCATGCTGCAGGCAAGCGGGAGAGGCATGAGGGAGTGAACTGAGGGACCAAACCTTGCAACATCGATGGTTGTTCAGCTGCACGCACGTGCACACCTGCAACCTGTGTTCAATGCATCGTTGCGAGCCTCCAGGGCAAGCTTGCAGAAGCTCACCTCATGAAAGATCCAAGCAGCTCCAAGGCTGCGCAGCGTGCTTGCTCTGCATCCCCCCCTGCAGCGGGCGGCGATCCGGGCCCTCCGCCTGCTGCTGTGGGGCTGTCCCCGGGCCCCCCCTGACCGGCGGCTGCCATGCCGCTGCCCGCCTGCTGCTGTGCCGCCAGCAGGCGGGGCAGCAGCACCAGCAGCTGGCGTTCCTGCAGCGCGGCCTGCGTGGTGGCAGGTGCGGCGCCCAGCAGGCGCAGCAGCGCACGGCACGCGGCGGCGGTGATGCCGTGGCGCCGCGGGTGCTGCTGCAGCAGGCGCAGCAGCACCGACACCTCTGGGAGGTTGCTGCTGGCCGCAGGCAGAGTGCCTGCCGCCTCTAGAACCACCAACACCATCTGGCGAAGCTGCTCCCTCTGCTGGCGCGCCAGCTCGCTGCCCCCTGCCGCAGCCGCTGCCGCCGCTGCTGCGCCGCCTGCTGGCTGTACCGCTGCCTCTCCAGCTGCCGCCGCAGCGTCCACAGCATTCGTCGCCGCTGCGGCAGCGCCGCCCAGCGCCAGCTCCCCCCAAAAGAAGAAGCACGGTCCGAACACCACCTCCCACAAGCCTGCACAGCAAAGGTGGCACGCAGAGTCTTGAGCAGGAGCGCGACACGCAAGGCTTGCAGCCGTGGCGGCTCACGATGACGCCCCCAACGCCCCCACGCAAAACAAGGCGTCCTTGCTGGACTGCAGCAGCGCCTCGCCTCACCTGCTGCCCGCAGCGCCTGCAGGTTGCCAAGGGCCTCGTTGGCGCTGCTGCGCACGTGCCCGCCGCTGCCTGCATGCCGCTCCCACAGCGCTTGGCAGGCCGGGGGCAGCAGGGGCAGCAGGAGAGCCTCGCGGCCCAGCAGCCGCGCCACAAACAGCAGGGTCTGCTGCTGCAGCAGGCAGCACTCAGCACCAGCCTGGCACAGCGCAGCGACCGCTGCTTTGTGGTACGCAAGGTATCTGCCCTCAAGCCGGGGTGCTGCCGGCTGTGCGGCAGCACCGCCCGCCGCAGCGCTGCCGTTGCGTGCCTCGCCGCCGCCTGCTGCAGCGCGTGCTGCGGGGCCTGTGGAGCGGAACGCACCAAGCACGGCCCCCAGCAGCAGCGGCAGCAGCGCCTTGGCGGTTCCGCTGCTGCCGCTGCCGCCCAGCCAGGTCCAGAGGGCTTGAAAGACCTGCTGCGGCTCTGTGCCCTCCCCTGCCGCTGCCTCGCCTGCCGCTGCCTCGCCTGCCGCTGCTGTGGCCCCCTGTGTCGAGCTGCAGAATGTCTGCGCCGCCCACTGCAGCAGCTGCGTGAGCCGGGCGAAGCAGGCGTGCTGCTGCAGCACGCGCAGCGCAGCGCTGCCGCCGCCCAGCGCCGCCGCACCCAGCGCCCGCACCGCCAGCAGCTGCAGCTGCAGCTCTTCAGCCGGCGTGCGCAGGCCTGCGCCGCAGCTGACACGGACGTACCGATGGCCAGAGGCTACCGCTGGCGCTGCCTCTGCCTCCTGCTGCGCTGCCAGTTCCTCGCCTCCTGCTGCCGCTGCTGCTGCTGCTGTTGCGGTTGCGGCGGCCAGGTTGGACGTGCTGGAGGCTGCGGCAGTGGAGAGCGGCAGCTGGTGCTCTGGCGCCGCGATCGGCCATCCCAGCTGCTGCACCAGCGTCGTCAGCGGCTGGCCGCCCTGCTGGTGCAGCAGCGCCGCAGCCGTTTGCGAGGGGCTGGCTGCCTGCAGGGCCAGCAGGCACTGCAGCGCTTGCCGCTCCACCGCCGCTGCCGCTGCCGAGAGCGCCGCCTCCTGCGCCTGGCTGCCGCCGCTGCCGCTGCCGCCGCAGTGCAGTTGTATGCGCAGCGCAAGCGGCAGCAGCTCACAACACATTACTGGCAGGCCTAGTTCAAAGAGCGGCGCCACGGCTGCTGCTGACAGGGCACTCGCAGAGGCGGCAGCACCGGCTGACGCCGCCTGCGCTGCCGCCGCCTGCCCTGCGTGGCTGGCCGCCCGGCTGCCTGGCTGGCTTCCCAGCAACGCCGTCTGGCGATGCTGAGCTGCCTCTTCCTCGGCAAACTCTTGCACGGCTGACAACGCTTCGCACAGCAGCGCCATGAGAGGGAGGAGCAGGCGCACCTGACCGGGTGCGCTGGTGCCGCCGCCGCCTCCTGCGCCGCCGCGGCCGCTGCCGTTGCGCAACACCAGCACGCCGGCGGCGGCCTGCAGCTTCTGTACCAGCGCTCGCAGCAGGCTGCACAGCGCAGGCAGCAGGCCCAGCGACGCCAGCACGGCTCGGTTGTGCTGGCTGCGCTGCAGCACGCGCAGCGCACGCAGCGCGGGCAGCCCCGCCGCCTGCAGCAGCGCCGCCTCGGCGCGCGCAGCAGGCGAGTCTGGCGTGGGCGGCCCGCCGTCTGTTGCGCACGGCGTCGCCGCTGCTGCTGCCACCGGTGCAGAGACGCCCAACGCACAAGGCGCCCGTTCCAGGCTTTCTGCTGCTGCCGCCAGCAGGGCGCGTGGGTGCCCTCCACTGCACCCCGTCACAACCTGCACCTGCGCCCGCCGTCCGGCGCTGCCGCCGGCACCGCCGCGCGCGACGCCAGCCGTGCCCGCCGCTGCTGCTGCAGACGCAGCCGCTGCTGTGGCTCGAGCGGCCTCGATGGCCGCCGGCGCGGGCCGCCAGTTGGCTTGTGTCGAGGCAAACCGTTCCAGGAAAGAGGCCAGCATTTCGTCTGCCACCTGGAGAGGGACGTCAGTATAAAGAGTGGGCAGCAGCAGCAGCAGCAGCAGCAAGGAACGGGGTTGGCACTGATGAGACGGACGCGCTGGTTCCAGGGGTGGCCTGCTTGGGCGGAGGAGGCCAGCGGGCTCTGGAGCCTGGGCGGCGGCTCCGCAGCACGCCCTGCGCAGCGGCGTGCCCTCCCTAGCCCCCGCACATCGTACCTCGCGGTCGCAGTGCAGAGCGCGCTCGTATCCATCGAACAGCTGGGCCAACTGGGCCTCGCTGCGGTCGGCCTCACTGCAGCGGGGCGCGACAACGATGCGGGCGGCGGCGCGGGGTGGCGACGGCAGCAGCAGGAGCTGTAGCAGTGCCGCAGCCGTCCCAGCACCGTGCTCTGCCTCCCTGCTCGACCGTAGCCAGTGCACTCACTTGAAGCGAACATCCACCAGTTCGTCGGGTGCAATTTCGGGGGCGCCGCCGCTGCTGCCGCCGGCACGCGGACTGCCCGACGGCCCCACAGGCCCTGCCTGCTGGCCGCCCAGCCATCGCTGTAGAAAGCTCATGACCTAACGATCATGGGTGACACGCCCATGGGCGCACACGGGAGCCAGGAGGGCTAAAGAGCGAACCAGTGCTGAGCCAGTCGAAGGTCGTTCACGGCGACGCTGCCGAGGCTGAGAGGACGGGCGGAAGAGCGCGAGCATCGAAGAAATGAAAACGCCCTAGCAGGGAGCACGAGCCTTGCGGCAGCAAGCGGGGATATGAGCTAATGAGGGCTGCCGGCACCAGCCAAACCAGTTGATCCGGCAGGGTCTCCGGCAGGTTTTTAGGCAGATATCGCTCACATTTCTCAGGGGCGCCCTAGCGCAAAATACAGCCTCCTTTTACCTTTCCAGCCTGCTCCTGGGCAACCCATTAGTGTTATAAACCTCCTGCAGCGCGCGCAAGCCCCTCAGAGCGCAGTCCCACCCACGCGCCAAGTGGCAGCGCGAGCAGTGCGCTCTGCGCGTTCGCAGGCCGCTTTGGCATTGCTCACAAGTTGCATATGTAACCCAATAGAGCTCCTGGATTGGAGGCAGCGTTTGCAGTTGTAGCTAGGGACTGGCAGCGGCGGCGGCAACGCCTCCTGGCGAACGCGGCACGCTGCCCGGCTGTGCCAGGGCTGCTTGTGCAGCAGGCTACCCACCCAGCCTAGCTGAGAGTGTTTGCAGGGTGGTGTTGGAGCAGGCGGCGCATGCGCGCCCTGCGGTGGGCAGGCGGGAGAGGGTGCGGCGCTGTCGGGGGTCGGCGACGGCGGTGGACCAGGGGGTGCCTGCAGATGTGATGCTGCCTGTTGTTCCTGGGGTGCTTGTGCAGTGGTCCACCCATCCAGCCTCGCTGAGAGGGGTCACAGGGTGTTGGTGGAGCAGGCAAGCGTGCGCGCCCTGCGCAGGGCAGGCGGCAGGGGGTGCCCCGCTGGCGGTGTCGGCGGCATCGTCCGCGGACCAGCGGAGGAGCCTGCAGATGCCGCCTGTTGTTTCATCGTGCTCCTGACCCACACCCACTACCCGTATGCACCTAGTGCAGCGCGCGCAAGCCCCTTAGAGCGCAGTCCCACCCACAGGCCTGGCAAGCGCGCTCTGCTGTCTCCGGTCGATGTCCGACGGCTTCTGGCGCACGTCCACACCGTCAGAGCCTTCGTTCAGCGGCCCGCCACTTCCCAAGAAGCAGCGGGCCACAACTGGTGTGCGGCAGCGCAGCGCAGCCCCCGTGCAGCCTGAGGCTGGCAGCTTCGAGGCGGAGGAGGAGAGCAGCAGCGAGGATGAGGACGAGGATGGGCCAAAGATAGTGGACGAAGAGGTGGGCTGGCCTGGCCTGCTGCGGGCCTGCCTGCTCGCTTTGTGCAGCGCTCACCCCCAGCCAGAGGGCAGTCCGTTGTCGCGCTGCTTGCAAACCTCGTCACTATTCGATGCCGCACCGCATGTCACCCTTGTCCCACTCTCTTGCCGCCCCTCTCCTGCCGTCCCTCTACACTTCACCCCCTCTCCCCCGCCCTGGTGCAGGACGTCAAGGTCACCAAGAAGGCCAAGTCGGCGGAGGGCAAGCCCAAGAAGGCGGCGGTGGAGGGTGGGTGCCAGCATGTTGGGCCACCTCGAGGGGCGCTGTTACCTGCTGTCCGCGCTGCCCCTATCCTGCTGGGTGCGCCTCACTGGACGGTCGACAATTGATGCCAACACTCTACTACCCCCCCCCCCCCCCCCCCGCCGCCTGCAGCCGCCCCCAAGAAGCAGCGCAAGCCGAAGAAGGAGAAGGTGGGTGGGCGGGTGGGCGGGGCGGGCAGGTGCAGGAGACCCTGGCTGCGAAGCTGCGAGGGGGCAGGCCAGCATGTCGCTGCCGCTGCCGCACGCGTGCCGCCGCTGTCGTTGTGCCGCGCGCTCGCCTGCCTGCCAACGCTCCCTCCTCCCCCCCCGCCCCCCTCCGCCCTCGGCAGGACCCCAACGCTCCCAAGCGCGCCACCTCAGCCTTCTTCTACTTCTCCCAAGACCACCGCGGGGTGGGTGGGTGGGTGGGGACGCTCGGTCGGCGAGCGCTGTCTGGCACTGCGGTGGGCCGTGCGGCACTGGCTCGATACCGCCTCGCCTTTCCCTCGGCACCTTGGAGCCTCTGCTTGGCCGCGCACCCGCAAGGCCTGACCCGGCTTTTGCTGTGTGGGCGACGTCATATCTGTGTCGCGCCTGAACTGCCGCTGCCACCCCGCATCGCCTCCGTTGGTGCCTGACTGCAGCTCAACAAAGAGGCAATGCAGGCTGGCCCCCCCGACCCTCCTCCTCCCTTCACCTCTCATCGACCTGCGCTGCCGTGCCCCGCCGCCTGCGTGTGCCTGCAGCGCATCAAGGCGGCCAACCCTGGCTTCGGCATGGGCGACATCGCAAAGGCGCTGGGCGCGGAGTGGAAGGCACTGACGGCAGAGGAAAAGGCGCCGTACGACGAGCGCGCAAAAGCAGACAAGGCGAGGCTTGTTGCTGGAGTGGTTGGCCTGTAGTGCAGGGGCAGCGACGCACAGGCGCAGGCCAATGGCGGTGTGCGCGTTGCGGGCACATGGGCTCGCCTGGTCGCTGCTTGCGTGTCTGAATGACATCACGCGCACATACTTTCTTGCCGCAGGAGCGGTACCAGGCGCAGCAGGCAGTGTACAAGGCGTCGAAGGGCGCTGCGGCAGCGGATGATGAGGAGGCGGGCGGCGAGGAGGAGGGGGGAGACGACGAGTGAGATGCGTGCGCTTGACTGCCGTCCTGCTCCACTGCATCGCGCGCACTGCCCTCTGTTGGTGGCGCCGCAGCCTGTAACGCGGCCCACGCTTGCATGTGTGCTAAGAGGCCTGCCGGCGACGCGGCGCTGTGATGAAGTTGCTTTGCGGCGCACAGCACGGGCAGCGCCGGCGGCAGGGGGCAGGGGAAGGTGGAGACAAGGCGCGCTGTTGAATTTTGGCGAGATCGTCAGTTAGCACAGCTTGCCCTATATCATACAGTGCGCTTGCAGGCGCTTGTAGGAGCGCCAAGCCTTTGGGCACAAGTTGGCCCGACTCTCACAGAGTTCCGAAGCCCCGGCACCCCCTGCCAGCTCAGAGCGCAGGCGCAATGTCAACCCTTGCCGGCGAGAAGCGCGGATTCACTTCGTGGGCGCTCCCATTCGTTCCCGATCAAACTACGTTGATCGATATCCCCGCTTGCTTGCCCCCGCTCGCTCGAGCTAATGAGGGCTGCCGGCACCAGCCAAACCAGTTGATCCGGCAGGGTCTCCGGCAGGTTTTTAGGCAGATATCGCTCACATTCCTCAGGGGCGCCCTAGCGCAAAATACAGCCTCCTTTTACCTTTCCAGCCTGCTCCTGGGCAACCCATTAGTGTTATAAACCTCCTGCAGCGCGCGCAAGCCCCTCAGAGCGCAGTCCCACCCACGCGCCAAGTGGCAGCGCGAGCAGTGCGCTCTGCGCGTTCGCAGGCCGCTTTGGCATTGCTCACAAGTTGCATATGTAACCCAATAGAGCTCCTGGATTGGAGGCAGCGTTTGCAGTTGTAGCTAGGGACTGGCAGCGGCGGCGGCAACGCCTCCTGGCGAACGCGGCACGCTGCCCGGCTGTGCCAGGGCTGCTTGTGCAGCAGGCTACCCACCCAGCCTAGCTGAGAGTGTTTGCAGGGTGGTGTTGGAGCAGGCGGCGCATGCGCGCCCTGCGGTGGGCAGGCGGGAGAGGGTGCGGCGCTGTCGGGGGTCGGCGACGGCGGTGGACCAGGGGGTGCCTGCAGATGTGATGCTGCCTGTTGTTCCTGGGGTGCTTGTGCAGTGGTCCACCCATCCAGCCTCGCTGAGAGGGGTCACAGGGTGGTGGTGGAGCAGGCAAGCGTGCGCGCCCTGCGCAGGGCAGGCGGCAGGGGGTGCCCCGCTGGCGGTGTCGGCGGCATCGTCCGCGGACCAGCGGAGGAGCCTGCAGATGCCGCCTGTTGTTTCATCGTGCTCCTGACCCACACCCACTACCCGTATGCACCTAGTGCAGCGCGCGCAAGCCCCTTAGAGCGCAGTCCCACCCACAGGCCTGGCAAGCGCGCTCTGCTGTCTCCGGTCGATGTCCGACGGCTTCTGGCGCACGTCCACACCGTCAGAGCCTTCGTTCAGCGGCCCGCCACTTCCCAAGAAGCAGCGGGCCACAACTGGTGTGCGGCAGCGCAGCGCAGCCCCCGTGCAGCCTGAGGCTGGCAGCTTCGAGGCGGAGGAGGAGAGCAGCAGCGAGGATGAGGACGAGGATGGGCCAAAGATAGTGGACGAAGAGGTGGGCTGGCCTGGCCTGCTGCGGGCCTGCCTGCTCGCTTTGTGCAGCGCTCACCCCCAGCCAGAGGGCAGTCCGTTGTCGCGCTGCTTGCAAACCTCGTCACTATTCGATGCCGCACCGCATGTCACCCTTGTCCCACTCTCTTGCCGCCCCTCTCCTGCCGTCCCTCTACACTTCACCCCCTCTCCCCCGCCCTGGTGCAGGACGTCAAGGTCACCAAGAAGGCCAAGTCGGCGGAGGGCAAGCCCAAGAAGGCGGCGGTGGAGGGTGGGTGCCAGCATGTTGGGCCACCTCGAGGGGCGCTGTTACCTGCTGTCCGCGCTGCCCCTATCCTGCTGGGTGCGCCTCACTGGACGGTCGACAATTGATGCCAACACTCTACTACCCCCCCCCCCCCCCCCCCGCCGCCTGCAGCCGCCCCCAAGAAGCAGCGCAAGCCGAAGAAGGAGAAGGTGGGTGGGCGGGTGGGCGGGGCGGGCAGGCGCAGGAGACCCTGGCTGCGAAGCTGCGAGGGGGCAGGCCAGCATGTCGCTGCCGCTGCCGCACGCGTGCCGCCGCTGTCGTTGTGCCGCGCGCTCGCCTGCCTGCCAACGCTCCCTCCTCCCCCCCCGCCCCCCTCCGCCCTCGGCAGGACCCCAACGCTCCCAAGCGCGCCACCTCAGCCTTCTTCTACTTCTCCCAAGACCACCGCGGGGTGGGTGGGTGGGTGGGGACGCTCGGTCGGCGAGCGCTGTCTGGCACTGCGGTGGGCCGTGCGGCACTGGCTCGATACCGCCTCGCCTTTCCCTCGGCACCTTGGAGCCTCTGCTTGGCCGCGCACCCGCAAGGCCTGACCCGGCTTTTGCTGTGTGGGCGACGTCATATCTGTGTCGCGCCTGAACTGCCGCTGCCACCCCGCATCGCCTCCGTTGGTGCCTGACTGCAGCTCAACAAAGAGGCAATGCAGGCTGGCCCCCCCGACCCTCCTCCTCCCTTCACCTCTCATCGACCTGCGCTGCCGTGCCCCGCCGCCTGCGTGTGCCTGCAGCGCATCAAGGCGGCCAACCCTGGCTTCGGCATGGGCGACATCGCAAAGGCGCTGGGCGCGGAGTGGAAGGCACTGACGGCAGAGGAAAAGGCGCCGTACGACGAGCGCGCAAAAGCAGACAAGGCGAGGCTTGTTGCTGGAATGGTTGGCCTGTAGTGCAGGGGCAGCGACGCACAGGCGCAGGCCAATGGCGGTGTGCGCGTTGCGGGCACATGGGCTCGCCTGGTCGCTGCTTGCGTGTCTGAATGACATCACGCGCACATACTTTCTTGCCGCAGGAGCGGTACCAGGCGCAGCAGGCAGTGTACAAGGCGTCGAAGGGCGCTGCGGCAGCGGATGATGAGGAGGCGGGCGGCGAGGAGGAGGGGGGAGACGACGAGTGAGATGCGTGCGCTTGACTGCCGTCCTGCTCCACTGCATCGCGCGCACTGCCCTCTGTTGGTGGCGCCGCAGCCTGTAACGCGGCCCACGCTTGCATGTGTGCTAAGAGGCCTGCCGGCGACGCGGCGCTGTGATGAAGTTGCTTTGCGGCGCACAGCACGGGCAGCGCCGGCGGCAGGGGGCAGGGGAAGGTGGAGACAAGGCGCGCTGTTGAATTTTGGCGAGATCATCAGTTAGCACAGCTTGCCCTATATCATACAGTGCGCTTGCAGGCGCTTGTAGGAGCGCCAAGCCTTTGGGCACAAGTTGGCCCGACTCTCACAGAGTTCCGAAGCCCCGGCACCCCCTGCCAGCTCAGAGCGCAGGCGCAATGTCAACCCTTGCCGGCGAGAAGCGCGGATTCACTTCGTGGGCGCTCCCATTCGTTCCCGATCAAACTACGTTGATCGATATCCCCGCTTGCTGCTGCAAGGCCGCAAGGGCTCCCCGATCGCATTGCCTGCACGGCAAAACTCTCGCTCGCTCGCTTTCTCCCTCACGCGGCTCTCATATCGCGCATCAAGCTGACTTCGATCCACCAAGGGTCGATCCGACACCACGGAGGCCTTTCCTGCTGCAGACCCGCGGCGGCGCCTGGCGCGCTGTCCAGCCCTCGGCACAGGCAAGCCCCTGGAGGCAGTCAGCGTTCGGAAGCGCGATAGTGTTTCCCAGCTGCCGCCGTTCCTGCCGCTGCCGCCGCCGCCGCTCCCGTGCCGCTGCCGCTGCCGCTGCCGCACTGCGGCCAATGCTCGAATAGTGCAGCCCAAACTCCTTGAGCATCAGCATCCTTGCACCGCTCGCCACTAGTTTGTTGCGCCACCGCTGCAGGCCGGCGCACCAGATGGAACCGTCGGGCGTAGACGGCGGGTCGTGGTCGGCAGCCAGCAGCCCGAAGCTGCGCCGGCACCTGTTCATTGCAGCAGAGGACACGCGGGAGTCGGCGGCGGCGTGCGAGTGGGCGCTGCGGAATGTTTACAAGGAGGGCGATGTGGTGCACATGACGTGAGGGGGCAGGCGACGCATGAGAGCGGGGACTGGGGCAGCGAACCCGGTGGTGGCACGCAGCGCGCCTGCTATTGGCCGTGTGCAGCCTTATACCGGGCAGGCAGACGACGCTTCACGTTCTCTGCCCCACCCTCCTCGCGCATGTGCAGCTACGTCGTGCAGTGCCTGCAGCCCCAGCTTGAAGTGTTTCACGGCATGCCAGGCACAGCATTCTCATTCACGTAAGGCAGGGGAGTGCGTGGTTGCTTCGGCTACCGCCCTCCGCCTTCAACTGCCACAGGCGCTCGACCCCCACCGTTCCTGCCGCCGTGCCTACCTGCTGCAGTGCACCGGCGAATGCGCACCAAGAACAGCATATCATCTCCTCTGCGAAGCAAAAGCTAGAGGACCGGTGAGAAGGGGGGGGCGCGGGGGGGGGGGGGGGCGCGGGGGGGGGGCGTTTGAAGGGCCCGGGACGTCTGCAGGCAGTAACTGCCCACCGCACGCTGCTGCTGTCAGCCACTTTGCCCCAGTGTCGTCCCCTCTTCAACCCCCCGACTGCTTTGCCACTCCTGCGCAGCTTTCTGCCACTGCTGCGGCCGCAAATGGTTCCCTACCAGGCAAGCCGAGCACAGACCATGCCTGCTGTGCCATGCTGTGCTGCGAAGTGCCCCGAACGCTGCCAGGTGTGCGTGCCATCCTGCGGGCTCCATCCCAAGCCTGAACTTGCTTCCTGCTTCGTCCCTTCTGCGAGTGGTGCAGTTGCATCTCTTGGCGGAAAAGTGCGACTGTGGCGTCAAGAGAGTGGCGGAGCTGCTGCTGCAGTGAGTGGCGCCAGTGGCCTCTGCTTGGCGTTTGGAGTCTTTGGCGCAGCTGTGGAGGCGGACAGGGATGCGCAGAGGAGAGGAGCTTTGCGTCGCGGCGGCACCTGCAGTGCACTGCTTGGTGCCGGGCATTCCCGGCCTCACGCTGAGCTGTGGTCTGATTGTCACAGCGTGCTCCCCGCAATGCACCCACTCGGCCTGCAGGGACATTGAGCAGCGAGACGCAGCGATGGTGGTGCTGTCGGCGCACAACAAGGTAAGCTCCTTTACCCATAACGAGCCGCTGCTGCATGCGCGTGGCTGTCCCTGCTTGCCTGCGCCTGCCTGCACTGCACATGAGCGAAGTACCCCCTTCCCAGCTGCCTCCTTACCCCGCTGCTGCCCCACTACTCCTGCCCGTTGGCGTGCAGCCAGGCACGGCGGGGGGACTGGGCTCTGTGGCAGAGCACATTGCCGCCAACTGCCGCCGCCCCACAGCCATCGTCCGGCCGCAAGCACACGGGCAGTGAGGGGCGCCTAGCGCCGCCTGGCCTCTCACACTCTCGGCTGTCAGGCTGAGACTGCAGAGCGGCCATGCCCTTTGTTGAACTGCACAATGCACGTTACCGCCCGTCCTTATTCCCGCTCGAAATTCTCTTGCACTCCCAGTGCCATACATTTTGACGCTTGCTTTCACCCCTCCTGAACCTGCTACTCGCTGGTCGACCACCACCAAGTCTGCACGTGCTTACACGTTTGTATAGTTTACACTCGCAGCAGGCACGCACGGTTGCCCGCAGGAAAGCGCTGGCAAGGCCAACGGCAGTGCGTTTTCGCCTGCTGCCGCAGCCGCCAGCACAGCCCGTGGGGAAGAGCAGGCTGGCTCAGGTGCTCAGTAGGCAGAGGGTGGTGTGTTTTCGCCTGCCAGCGCGGCCACCGGCAGCGTCGAGCCGCGCCGCAGCTTGGCCACCTTGGCAGCCTCCTTCAGCAGCCTGATCTGCTGGCGCTGGTCCTCCAGGCTGCGGGCCGCCGCGGCCTGCTGCGCCGAGATGTCGGCCAGCGCGCGGCGCGCGGCGGTGGCGGCATCTGCGGCGCCCGCCTGCAGCAAGAGCCAGGCCAGGTGGTGGAAGGTGCTTCAGCAGTGCTTGGCAGTGCGCCCAGAGCATGCGCCTTCCACTACTCAAACTGCCTGCTCAGTCTCACGGCCATGGTTCTTGCCCCCCTCACACCCAGCCCACTCCGCACCTTGCCGCCATCATGCTGCGCCCGCTGCGGACGCGGCGTGACCAGCTCCAGCACAATGTCCTCGTCTCCGCCGCTGCCTTCTGCCTCCAGGCCTGCTGCCTCCCCACCAGAAGCTGCCTGCCGGGGTGCCAGCGACAGCACGGAGCGAGCCAGGCCCTCCAGCTCACGCTCCAGCTGCAGAGGGTGAAGGTGGGGGAGCGAGCGGGTGGGCACCGCATGTGGGCATGCGGGTGGCGGGGGACCCAGCAAGCATGGCAGCAGCAGCCAGCGGGGGGGGTCTCCCCAGACGCTGCCCTCACAACACAACTGCCAAGCGCCCCCACCTGCTGCTTCTGCGCCTCGGTGGCCACCAGCGCGTCGCGCAGGGCCTCTTCCGCTTCAAAGTCGGGCAGAGAGCCGTCGCCACGCAGCTTCTGCAGCTCGCCAGTGATGCGGTCGTAGCGGACCTGGCCGGGGTGCATGGGGCGGGCAAGGCTGGCTGATTGTGATGCGATGCAGGGGGGGGGAGGCACGGCAGCATGAGGCCAGCCATGCTGGCAGCGATCCTTTCCCCTCGGCAGCCACGCCTTCCGCAGCAGCACAACCTCCCTCAGCATCGTTCAACCCCTTGCCCATCCCCCACCTGCACGCGGTGGTGGTCGATGCGCAGGCGGCCCAGCTCCTCGCGCAGTACATCATTCTCCTCCTTGACCTGTGCGGGGTGATGGTTGGAGGTGGCATCAGGTCTGGTTGGACATCATGAGTGGGACTGACACGAGGTACAGGACCCGACCGCCGGCTGTACATCCCTGGCCTGTAGCTGGAGGCCCGGATCGCCCAATTGGATCTCCCAGCCGCGCTGCGCGCTGACGCGTTTCCCAGACCACCCAACTGCCGCCCACCTTCTTGTGGTACTGGATGCGCTGGTTGAGGTTCTGCTGGCCCGTGAGGTGCGTGAGCTCGGTTTCCAGCTTGAGGCACCGCTCCTGCGCCTCTGCCAGCGCCGCTGCCAGCACGCCCCGCTCCTCTGCCAGCTCGGCAAAGCGGCGCTCGAGCGCGCGGGAAGCCTCCACCGCGGCTGCAGCAGGGGGCGGGGACGAGGCAGGTTGATGTGGGTTGGGTGGGCAGGACCCGGTCTGCGAATGCAGCAAAGCGAGCTGCCACCACAGCGCACACATCAAAACCGGCGGGGGTGACAGACACATGCAGCAAGCAAGCAGCTTGGTCCGGCACGCTGCCAGGCATGCACTGCACGGCTGCATCTGCCCCGCATGCTGTCGGCCCCTTGTGCCCTGCACTCACCGCTGGCCTCGGCGCGCTGCGCCTGCACCTCCTCGATCCACGCCTCACGCTCCGCCACCAGCTGGTTGATCTGCTCCTGGGCCGCAACAGTGGTGGCGCCAGCTGCGTCGGCCATCTCTGCCTGCGCCGCCTCAAAGTGGCCCCGCAGCACCGTCAGCTCCTGCTCGCGCTGCAGGGAGGCAAGGGAAGGCAGCAGGGCGGCGGGCGGCAAGTGGCAGGGTTGGCGCGAGCTCGCAATTGTTGGGGCAGCGCTGGAGGTGCATCGTGTTGTTGTTGCAATGCAGCTGTTTCACTGGACGTGGTGGTCGGTGGAGGTGCGCCACCTGCAAGCTCCTGTGTCCCCGCCCCACCAAGTCCCTCTCCGGTCCCACACCACCCACAACCCTTCCCTACCTCTGCCAGCAGCCCCTCGAGGCGGTCCAGCTCCCGCCGGGCATCAGCCCGCGCCGCCGCCACCGCCTCTGCCAGTTTGAGCGGCAGGTGCGCCGCGGCAGCCTCGCCCTCCTCTGCGGCCGCGCGAGCCTCTGCCAGCTCGCCCTCCAGCGCTGCCACGCGGCTCTCCACTGCCGCGCATGCCGCCGTCTCACGCTCGTTAAATGCCGCACGCGCCGCCTCCAGCTCACCCTCGAGGGCTTCCACCCGGCCCTGTGCCGCCAGCAGGAGCTGCACCTGCTGCGCCGCCTCGCTGACCTCTGCGGCCATCTCCTGGCGTAGGCGAGCCATCTCGCCGTCCCGCGACTCCAGCTGGGCCTGCAGGTGTTCAGAAAGGTAGGCCAGGTGGTTGTGGAGTGATGGACGACGGCTTGGCAGCGGAGGGATGCTGCACGCCTGCGGCACGCACGCATGCAGACCCCCATTCCTCTTGCCCACGCTGGGTGGAGCTGGCAGTCGCTCACCCGCAGCTTGTCTGCTGCGTGCCCCTGCGCGGCCAGCTGGTCACACAGCTCCTTGACCTCAGCGCGGCCCAGCAGCAGCTGTGGGCACGGGGCACAAGCACAAGGCGCAGGGCAATCGGGTGGGGGGGCCAGTGGCCCGGCCAGGCTTGTGCTGGGCACGCCAAAACAGACAGAGACAGGCAGCGCCAGCTGCACTCGGGACACCCCTGCTTTTCCGCAGCGCTCACCTGCTGCTCCTTCTCCAGCAGGGTGCCCTGCTGCAGCAGCTGCAGCTGCGCCACCAACTCGCCCGCCTGCTGCTGCGCTGCCTCGGCAGCAGCACGCTGCGCCGCCAGGGTGCCCTCGCGCTCGACCAACGCAGCTGCGGCAGCGGCAGCGGCTGCTGCTGCGGCAACCCGCTCGGCAGATGCCGACTCGTGCTGTGCCTCCAGCTCTCCCACAGCAGCCGCCAGCGCCGTGGTCAGCTCAGCGGCGCGAGCGTTGGCTGCTTCCAGCTGCTGCGCCGCCTCCACAGCTGCGGCGCCGCTCTGCTCTGCGGCAGCAACAGCAGCGGCGTGCGCCTCGCGCGCTTCGACCAGCTGCCACTGCACCTCGCACAGCTGCTCCTGCACCTCTGACAGGCTGGCCGACTTGTCGCTCAGCTCGTACTCGGCCTGCGCCTGCTGCTCCTCTGCCACGGCAAGGCGGTCCTGTGGGGGCGAATGTGGGGAGGCCGGAGCTGGTCGGTGCAGGATGGTTGCGGCACCTTCACGCAGAGTGTGTGCGACCACGGCACGGACTGATGTGTAAAGCAGGCAAAGCAACATGCAGCAGAACGCCTGGACCCATGTGCTCGACCTGCATCTCCGCCAGCTGGTCGTGCGCATCCTGCATGGCTGCAGTGGCCTCTGCCAGCATGGCACTTGCCGCCTCCAGCTCAGCGCGGACGCCTGCCAGCTCAGCGCCCTTCTCTGCCAGCTCCCGCTGCACTGTCTCCAAGTCAGCTGCAAGGAAGCGCAAGGCAGGAGGAGCATGTGGTTTGCGCGGTAGGTGTTTGTTGTGGTTCTTCATCATGGTGCGCTGCTTGCACGGAGTGCTGCGTGTGCCTGCCCTGCCCCTGCCTCGACGCACCTGCCAGCTTGTCGGCGCCGGCCTTCTGTGTTGCTAGCTGGGACTCTGTGTCCTCGATGGTCTGCTCCATCTCTGCATTGGGGGGGGGGGGGGGGGGACAGCACATTGTACGTGCGTAGTGAGCCCAAGGAGGTGTGCACCATGCGCCACAGGCAGCCCAGCCTTGGCAAGCCAGCCAGCCAGCCAGCCTCCCAACCCCGTCACGCACCCAGCAGCTCGTTGTCGCGCTGAGCGAGCATGGACGCCAGGTGCACGTTCTCGTCGTGCAGCTGCGTGCAGCGCTGTGTGAGGTCGTCCGCAACCAACTGCAGCCGCTCGCGCTCCGCCTGCACCTCGCCCAGCTGAACGCTGCGGGCCTCCAGCTGCACCGCCGCATCGGCTGCCTCCTTGCCTGCCGCTGCAGGAGAGGATTGAGTCATCACAGGGGAAGATTGCGAGTCGGAGCAGGGCAAGCCTAAGCAGGGATACTGTATCATGGACCACCTCCCCAGCTTCTGCCCCCCTGGTGCCCTCGCATCACCTTCCGCACGCTCTGCTGCCGCCATCAGCGCCGCTTCGCGCTCCGCCTGGGCCTGCTGCAGCTCGGCCCTGACCTCCAGCGCCTCGCGCTGGCTGGCCTGCGACTGTAGCTCCAACTCTGCTGCCCGCTGCCGGCTGCCCTCCAGCTGCTGCACAGCGTCGGCGTGGTCTGCCTGGCGCTCAGCTGCCAGCGCCTGCTCGCGCTGCAGCTGGCTGCGCAGCGAGGCCACCTGGGCTTCCACGCTGCAGGGACAAGGACGCAAGGAAAGGCGGTGCGAGGGATACGGGTGAGACACGGAGTGCTGGCAGCATGCAGGTTCTGTAATGTCACATTAGACCAAAGGCCATCCCCCTTTTTATGAGGCGTCTTCCTACCCGCCTTCACTGCTTCCTCCCCCCGTCCCTGCAGCGCACCCCGCAACGCTGTCGCGCTGCTCCTCTGCGTCGCTCTTGGCGCGGAAGAGCTCCTGGTTGGCCGCCCGCAGCGCTGCCGCCTCCGCCACCAGCACCGCCAGCTGCGCCTGCAGCAGGGGTTGGGTGGGCGTGCTAGTAACGCTTCCCCCATTTCACGCGCATCTGACGGCATCTCCTGTCCACTAGTCATAGGCCAAAGCTTTGATCGGACGGCAGCATGCACGATTGATTCTGGCCGTCATACCTGCAGCTGCGCGCTGGCCTGCTCAGCCTGGCTGCGCAGCGTGGCCTCGCTGGTGGCGCGCATCTCGGCAGCCTGGAGGGAGATAAGCAGGGAAGCGGAGGGTCAGCAGGGCCTGGCAAGGCAACGCTGGGAGAATGGCCAAGTGCACGCTGCCGCCGCTGGGCAAAACGCTTTACAGCCAACCAGCCCTCTGTACCTGCCCCTCCTGCCGCGCCAGCCCCAGCTCATGCTCGAGGTTCCGTGACTGGCGCTTGACAGGGCTAAGCTCGCCGCGTATTGTGGTGTGAGAGCTGCACAGGACGCGGTTGTTAGGCAGGTGCGATGGGCGAGGGGACGTCATGTGCAGCCGCTGGAGCCACAGGTCTTGCTGTCGTGCATATGCCTGCATCTGCAGCGCTTCATCTGCATAGCAGCTGCCAGGCGCACCCCACCCTGCCTCTGTCCCCATCCCCTGCCTCCCACCTCTCCAGCTGCGTCACCGTCGCCTGCAGCAGCGCCACGCGTGCCTGCAGCTCCTCGTTGTCCCGCGCGGCCGCCGTCAGCTGCGCCTCGCCCTCCCGCGCCGCACGCTGCTGCTCGAACAACTGCTGCCGAAGCTGGGACAGCTCCACAGCCTGTTTTGGCAGATGGGCGGCATGCGAAGGTCGCAGGCACTTAGCACTGACGGCATGGAGGCGCATCAATTGCCCCACACTTTTGCACATGCGCCTGCTTTAGCCCACTCACAGCATCCTCCCCCCTACCTCACCGCCTTGGCCTGCGTCTCCTCGACTGCCTTTGCCCGGATAGCATCGGCACTGGCCTCAGCCTCCAGCCGTGCTGCCGTTGCCTGCTCGGCAGCCATCCCTGCCTCCGCCTGCAGTGCAGGAGAAAATCACATGCTGCCATCAACGCCACCCTCAGCTTTGCCTGCTTGATCTCCTGTGTAGCAGCCGCGCTATTACCCTATTACGCCATCCTTGCTTAGGGCAGTCCCTGTGCCCGCGGCACTCCGTCCACCTGTCGGACGCCCACCTGCGCTCGCTTGAGATCTTCCTCCATGCGCAACATCTCCCCTCGGAGCACATCCACGTCAGCTCCCAGCGCCGCCAGCTCGCCACGCTGCACGATGGCCTCAAAGCGCTTGACGTCCTGTAGGGGCACTCCCGAAAAGAGGATCTCAACTCTGGCAGCCGTGCACGGCAGGAATGCCACGTCGCAGAACTGGCATTAGGCAGAACTTGCCTACCTACTGCTCTCACTTGCCACGCCAGCGCGGCTGCTAGCACCGGCCCTGCTGTCCCACCCACCTCGCTCAAGCGCAGGTTTTCCACCGCAAAGCGCTTCACTTCAGGGTGCGCCTCCACCTTGCCGCGCAGCAGATCGATCTCCTGCTGCAGCTCAGACACTTCGGCAGGCACGTTGCCGCCTGCGGTGGAAGAAGGTTGGTGAGGACTGGGACGCCTAAGACTGGTTGCCGAGCGGTTGCAAGCAAATCTCACGTTGACCGCCGCCCTCCAATCCCCCCTGCAAAGCTCACCGCCGCCGGCCTGCAGGCGCGCCAGGCGGGACTCCTTGAGCTTCATCATCATTTGGGAGCGCTGCAGGTCACTTTCCTTGGCCTGAAAGGCAAGCAACGGAAGGGCAAGAAGGCGACGCGCTGAGGCTACATGCTGTGGCCGAGGTGTGTCATGCACAACAGCTGCAGGGCACATGCACAACAGCCTGCACAGTCCATGGCGGCGTGCGCGCACGCAGCGGGCACCATGCGCCTGGGCCTGCTCCCCCGCACCTTGAGCAGGTCACGCATGCTCTCCACCTCTCCCTGCAGCCGGTGCACGTCCTTCACCGCATTGTCCTCCCGCCGCAGCGCCCCCATCAGCGCCTGCCGCCGCCCCAGCCCGCCGCCGCCGCCACCAGGCGAGGTGGCCCCCAGGATGGCATCTGCTGCGTCGGCCAAGCGGGCGGGGGTGCCGCTGAGCGGCTCGAGGCCGGCAGCGGCGGCGCCAGCAGCATGGCCGGCTGCTGCCGCAGCTGCTGCACGCTGCGCTGCCACCAGCTCCTGGTTCAACCGCTTGATCTCTCGCTTAAGCGCCGCGCGGTCGCCGTCGGTGTCCTCGTTCACCACCGCCTGCAGGCAAAGGAGCAGAGGGGGTTTGGTAAGACGGCTGCATGACGCCTGGCAGGAGGGACGGATGCCGGTGTCGCATGGGCTTGGCTGCCCACCCTCCATAATCCCAACACCCTGCTCGCCAGCCCCACCTGGTTCTTGATGCGCTTGGCCTGGTCGGCAAAACGCAGCGTGGACAGCGTCTCGGCCATGTTGACGGCAGCAGGGGACACGGCAGCCACCTGCAAGCACGAATGGGATGGAGGTCAGGGCGGGGAGGGGAGCGCTGACCGAGGCCAGGTAGCACAAAGTGGAAGGCAAACGCAGTGCTGCCTGCCATGGACATGCCACGGGTTGAATGGCCAGCCCCGCCCGCACCAGGCAGGTCTTGGCGTTCCCGCCCAGCGAGTCTTGCAGCAGGTAGGTCAGCCGCGAGTCGCGGTAGGGAATGTGGCGCGCACGGCCCTGCAGCAAGTGAGGAGGCGTGGGAGCTCTCCGACTTTGTGCATCGCTCCAGTTGTGCACAGCAGGCACCCTGTGAGCCACATGCCCAAATTGACCTCCTAGGCCCGCCAGCAGACGCAGCCGCACACCCCCATCTCACGTGCTGCTGGTCCACCAGGCTCATGATCACGTTGCCCAGCGCGCTCAGGCTCTTGTTGATGGCAGTGGCCTCCTTCAGCCTCTCGCCCTGCGCGCCGCTCGCCTTCTGCCGCTCGCTGCCTGCGGGGGCGGGGTGCAGGAAACAGCATGATGGCAGCTCTCACAGCTGAAAGACGTGCTCAGCGATATGGTATTGGTGGTGCAGCTGCTCGTGCGTTCTACCCACTGCCCCGCTAGGATGGCCCGTGTTCGCACCAGCCAGGTCCACCAGATGCAGGCGGGAGCAGCGGATGTGAGAGGTGCCATAGGCATCCACCGTCTTGCTCTGCAGCTTGCAGGTAAACACACTGCAGAGGCATGGGAGGGAGCAGAGCGGCATGAAGGGGTATGTTGACAAGGGCATGCCCAGCACAGCAGGCTGCACCATTAGTGTTCAGCAAGAGCGCCGCCTCCCTGTCTGCACGAACACCGCCTCTCTCCCTGCCTGCCCACACCTGTGGCTGCGGCTGCTGCGCTCGTTCATGTTGGTCTCGCCCACCCGCCGGTTTGCCTGACCAGTGCGCAGCAGCGCCACCACATCCTCCACTGCAGGCACAGCAGGGGGGGTGGTGGTGGGTGGGGGGGGGGGGGGGCAGGGCACGCCAAATCGCAGCGGCTGCTGATGTAGGAAGCCAAAGCGACACACAGCAGGCGCGTCGCAAAACAAGCTCTGTTTTTGTGCTTACGACTGTATGCACAGCGGCACACCGCCCCTAAACCCTGCCATGCGCACCCCACAGCACGCACCTCGGTACACTTCATGCGCCGTCAGGTTCGACACGTACTGCCCCTCCAGGTTCTCCCGCACTTGCAGGTTGGCGCGTGAGGGGTCCAGCAGGTCGGTGATGGTCTGGAGAGGGGGCGGAGAGGCGGGGGATGGGCGAAGGCGAGGGCAGGCAAGCCTGATGACTGCATCAAGCAGCTCCCCTGACACACACTCTCTGCCAGGGTTGGCCCACCAACCTCATTGTAGATCTCCAGGAACGAACACTCCAGCAGGTACTTGCCGCCGCCCTCGGCGATGCGCGCGAACTGAGTGGGAAGGGACAGGCGGCAGGGGAGCAGGGAGATAAGCTCAAGGGTGCATGGCCGAGCACAGCGCCCACGTGCAGGGCGCATCAGCAGGGCACTCAGCAGCAGCTACCCGCCTGACCCTTCCCCCCCGCACCAAGTGCTCGAACACGCGCTGGATGAGGCCGCGGGAGGCGTCATCCCGCCCGCCTGCCTCCCCTCCATCGCCGCCGCCTAGCATCGTGTAAGTCTTGCCGCTGCCTGTCTGGCCATCTGCATCAGGTACGAGGAGATGGTAGGGAAGGAAATGTGAAAACAGTGCGGAACCTGCCTCCCTGCATTGACGCTGCATTGCACTGCCTCTGCCTGGCTTCCTGCATGCTGTGCCCGCTGCGCATGCCACTTACAGGCGAAGATGCAGCCATTGTATCCAGCCAAGCAGTTCTCCACGATGGGCTTGCCCGCCACTGCAGCGATGGGATTTGCGGATGCGTGAGGCCGGAAGGCAGCACAGCTAATGCAACACCTCGAGGCGTCAAAGCTGGCATGTGCCAACTGCCGTCCCCGTTGCGGTGAGGACCAGCAACCGACTGCCTGAAAGCCATGCAGGTGTGCCCAGCTGCCGGCACCCACCCCTGAAGATGGTGTCCTGGCTGGTGCCGTCGCCCGCAACGTAATCGAAAGAAAACTGGTGTGGGTCTGGATGGGAGGCGACGCGCACGCCAATGGTGCCCAGCGGCTGCAGGCAGGCGCCGCCGCCGCCAGCCACGCCCGCCTCGCGCTCGTTGCGCGGCCGCACGCGCAGCACGACGCGGATGTTGTCCGACGAGGCGGCGGCGTCGCCGGCGGCGTCGCCGGCAAACCCGGCCGCTGCAGCTGGGCCCGCCATGCCTTGCGCCCCCAGGCGGGAGGGCTGGCGTGCCGGGGTGCGTGCCGGGGTGGAGGCAACGCGAGGAAGCGCCGGGCTGCCGCGCAGGCTGCCCTCGCGCTGCAGCCGCGTGCTGCGCGTCGGCGAGCGGTCGTCAAAGTTGATCGACCACGGCTGCAGGCATGGGCAACAACAGCGCATGAGGAACGCTTCAGGCAGGCAACTTGCGAGCCGGTCGTGTAGATCGGGCGGAAGAAGTGCAGCCAGCTGGTGGCTTTTCGGCGGTCCGCCGCCGCCGCCGCCACGACCTCCCGGCTCACCGAGGCATTCACGTCTGCCAGCGCGCTGGCCTGCCGTCCCCTGGGCAGGCTGCCTCCAGGAGTAAGCAGCCTCTTTGGCCCCAGCGCCGGGCTGTCCGCTGCATTCTCGTCGAGCCTCGCGCGCCGCTCCTCTCGCTTTTTGGTGGAGCTCTTTCGGCCGCTGAAGGCCTCCAGCACCCGCTTCATGGCGCCTCGGTGCGGTTGGCAGCCGACGGCTGGAGACAGCTGCTGAAAGCTTCGCTGCTCAGGAGCGCGGCGAGCTTGGCAGGGCCGCCATGGCCGGGCCAAATGTATGAACGGGCTTTGCTGTGAGTGAAGGGGAAGCCCGGGGGAGAGGGCGCCGCGGCGGCACGCTGTGCGGCCGTGCTGACCTGTGCTACGTAGCTGCGGAGCCGGTGCAGGTGAGCACCACAGGACCCATTTCATCGACGTGTTGGACATGCGTTGAGGTTTTGTAGCTGAACTCGCCAAGTCTAGCTGAGAGCGGCAGCGACACGCCGCGCCCGACGGCTGCACCGCTCGCCCGATCCGGCGGCGCGCTGGACAAGGCCGCAGTGTACATCCACTGATCTCTTCGCCTCATTTCATGATTTTAAAACGAATCCGTCATGATCTTCCGTGCCTCAGGGCAAACGCAGCTGGTGGAGGCAGCAGGAAGAGGGAGGCAGCAGGAAGAGGGCGCTGTGCATTTTGACTTTGATGTTGGCGCTCAGGGTGCCTGGCGCCTTCCAAATAACTGCGCAGCACTCTGCAGGTCAGAACGATCTGCATTGACGGCCCGGGCGCAATGGAGGCGCACTTCGCCTCCTCAAGCCTGGTCAGCCTGCCCGGCCAGCAGCCGCCCTGGCACGGCTTCGCTGGTCCAGCAGGCAGCTGGGCACCCTGCGACGCCTCTGCGACGCCAGTGCACCACAGTCAGCACTACTCTGCTGCCGCCGCCACGCCGCCACGCTCTCCCGCCGTCTTCCAAGTCCCTCGTGCTAGAGTCCAGCCCGTCCAAGGATGGCAGCACTAGTGACAGCCCGTATCAGTATGCCCCACCCGAGCAGCAGTGGCGTGGGCAGCCCCTGGAGTCGCCGCCACCACACGCCTGGGGCCCGCCGCCGCTCACGGCGGCGCCGCAGCCACCGTACTGGGTGCAGCAGCCGCAGCAGCAACACCAGCACCAGCACCAGCACCAGCACCGCCAGCAGCTGGAGCTGGAGAGGCAGAACGCGGCGCTGGCGCAGCGCTGCCAGGAGCTACAGGGAGAGCTTGAGGCAACGGCGGCGGCGGCAGCCCAGCTCAGCGCAGGCTTGGCGCTGGCCTCCCCCGGCGGCAGCACCCAGACCTCGCAAAAACAGCACCCACAAGAGCAGACGCCGCAGCGTCAGCAGCGATCGGCCACGCACACGCTGGGAGACGGAGAGGTGGACCGTGAGGAACTGGCGCTACTGCAGCGCCGCCTGGCAGCCAAGCAGCGCGAGGTGGAGGCGGCGGCGGCGGCCGTGGGCGCCAAGCGGGCGCAGGCGGCGCAGCTGCAGGCGGAATTGGAGGAGGCACGGGGCTTGGCTGCTGCGCTGAGCGACGAGCTGGCACGGTGGAAGGGGGAGTGCGCACAGGTGGGTGCTGGCGGGTGGGCTTCAGGCTGGTGGTGCAGCAAGTGTTACTTTGAATTGTGCGCGTGTGCTTTCCAGCCCTGTGTGTGCCTGCAACGCTCGACTTTGGCCAATTTCCGAGCTCTGACGCATACCCTGCCACTCACCTCCCGCCTCCCCCCCTGCCCTGCCCACAGCGCGAGCGCGAGCTGCGCACGCTGCAGCAGCGCGTGGAGGCAGCAGAGGCGCACGCCGGCCACCTGGAAGACGGCGAGTCTGCGCTGAAGAAGCGCAACAGCGAGCTGGGCACAGCGCTGGCGCAGCGCAAGGCCGCCGTCCGCCAGCTGGAAGACCGGCTGCGGGCGCTGCAGGTGCGCCGAGGGCAGGAGGCCGACGGTTGCAGGGGCAAACCGTGGGCACTCCCAACCCCACAACTGCTCGGCAAGCTGCACCCTGGCTCTGACTTGCAGCGGGACGTCGCCGCAAAGTAAAGCCGCGCCCCCACGCCTGCCTTCTGCAACTCCATACCTGCTTCCCTCCCTCACTCAAGGGCTCGGAGGGCAGCAAGGAGCGGCAGATGGAGGTGCTGCATAGCGAGGTCGAGGCCCTGCGGAGGGAGGGTGCAGACCTGCGGCGGCACAATGCCACGCTGCAGGTGCTGTGCTGTGCTGTGCCGTGCCGTGCCGTGCGGGGCTGCCCTGCTGCGCAGCCTGACTGGTGCTCTAAAAAGTGGGTGTTCCGCTGCCAATCAGAGCGTGCTGGCACCGCTGCCGCTGACGGCCCCTTTGCGCGTGCTGTGTTGCTCTGCAGGCGGAGGTACAGCGGTTGGAGCCAGCGTTGGTGCAGGCACGGGAGCAATCGGCAAGCCTGCAGCTGCTCGTGCGGGGCCTCCGTGCAGGAGCAGCGGATGCAGAGGCTGTGCGGGCGGCCGACGTGGCGCAGCGCAGCGCTGCCGCCGGCAGCACTCCTGGGCGACACCATGCGGCCGCTGCGCCAGGGTACAGCCAGCCGCAGCTGCAGCCTGCCCCTGGGCCCAGCCCTTACGACCCAGCCAACGATCCAGTCTGGCGAGGGTGCAGCCCACCTGCAGCTTTCATGCCTGGCGGGTATGCTGAATCGTTCCAGCAGCGCTGGCAGCCCGACCCCCGCGCCGGCGTGCCGCACCCGCACTGCAGCCACGGCGCTGCAGGGCTGCAGGAGGCGGAGCAGGAGCAGTGGCACTCGCCAACCAGTGGCTGGCAGCCGTACCAGCAGCACCAGCAGCTGGAGGCAGCTGTCAGCGTGCAGGCGGTTGAGCATGACGAGCCGCTGCCGCTGAGCGCCGTCCAGCTCAACCGCAACGCGGCACACGCGCCGCTGGTGCCAGCAGGGGCAGTGGCGCGATATGCCAAGCCTAGCGTCCCGGAGTATGTGGCGTGCAACACAGCAGGCAGCTATCCAAGCAGCCCGCCCAGCTGCGGGCGCAGCCCTCGAGCCACCCCGCTGGCGTCGCTGGCGCCACAGCACGCCGCCACTGGCGGCGCCGCCTTTGGCACCCCCGTCGCTGCATCGCACGCCTCACGGCCTTCGGGCCAGCTGCCCCAGGAGCACGAGCATCAGCAGCGCCCGCCCGCCCCCTCCAGCCATGGCAGCCCTGCCAGCACCAGCAGCGGCGCCTGCCAGCGAGACGCAGCAAGCTTCCTGGCTGCGCAGCTGGGGGGCCTGGGGCTGGCCACCCCTGGGTCATCCAGCAGCCCTTTTGCCACCGAGGCCACGCTGCAGGTGCGCAGGGGCAGGCGGGCTGGCGCTCTGCCACTGTACCGTCGTCATTGTGGATATTGCGGTGGTTGCGTGCCATTGCCTGCTGACAGCGCAATACCCTGCTACTTGCGGGCAGCCTGCACGCCCTTCCCATGCAAGTGAGACCAGGCAAGCGCACACAGCTGTGGGGGCCCTGCAGGTGGCCCCGCAAAAGGCCCTGCCACGTGTGCTCTGCTGACCCTCCCTGCCATGCCCCCCCCCCCCCCCCCCCCCCCCCCCGCCCCCAGGACATGCTGGGGCGCACGCAAGCGCTGGAAGACCGGCTGCTCGCCCTCAACGCAGAGCGCAACGCGCTGGAGGCAGAGGCGGCACGCATGCCCTCGCACACTAACGGGCGCACGCTGAAGGTGGGGGGCGGGCGGGTGTGGGTGTGTGGGGCGCCCCCGCAGACCGTGTTTTCCCCCAGACGCATTTCCATCAATCAACCTCTGTTTTACTAGAGGAGCCACACGTGGCTGGCTGCAGCACATCTGCATATGTCCAGCCACCCAACACCCTGGCCCCTCATGCCCCCTCCTGCTGCAGGAGCGCAAGCGGCGAGGCGAGGTGGAGGGCAGGCTGGAGGCCATCGCGAAGGAGAGCAGCAGCGTGCGCCTGCAGCTTCGCCGCCTGGGCGTCAAGTGACAGCAGCAGCCATTCGTAGAGTAGGCATCTCGCCGGGCCGGTCACGCAGCACATGACAACACACGTGGCACTGGTGTGTAAGACAGGATAAACCGATGACGGGCTGGGCAATATGGAGGTTGTGAAGGGTGGTGTGGGTTCAGCAGGAGGAGTAGGGAGATTTGCGCCGGGCGGGGGCAGGTGGGGGTGGTGCAGATGAGAAAGCAAGGGGTCTGGTTGAGAGGTGCAGGAGGGAGCGACAAAGGAATCATTTGATGGGTTATGAGGGGTGCAGACGCTGGGAAGTTGCAGGGAGACGCTTGGAAAGGTGCAGGGAGTCACTCGGGAGGTTGCAGGGGGTCGAACACGAATGGGGCATGGGCGGAATGGCAACAACAGGAGGCGCCCGGAGACACTGCATGCGGCCGTGGGGCACAGCACCGCAATGCGCAGCGGGTTCGGGAGTGTGATGTGATGAAGTGGTGGGGGCGACGGTAGCAACCAGATAGCGGCAGCGCGGCCGCCGACTGTTGCCATGCAGCCCGCGGGGGCCGCATACTGTGCAGGGGCATGTGAAGAGCTCGGCCAGCCACAGGGACACCAGAGGCGGCATCAGGCCTGCACCGCTGCGTACGAATACATGGCAGCAACCGCAGGAACTGCAAATGAGGCGTACTCCACAAGCGATGGCTGCATGCCAGCCGCCGCCGCCGCCGCCGCCGCCGCTGGCCCCGCCTCTTGGCGGCCCCCCGCTGCCGCCTGCTGCGCAAGAAAGCGGCGGCGCTGGCGGCTTTCTGTGACAAAGATGTACCAGGTGGGTGCTAGGAAGCCAAACAGCAGCAGGCTGCGTTCGGGATGGGAGAGAAGAGGAGGGGCCGGGCGGTGGGCAGCAGCACCGAGCACACTGCTCACAAGCAGGCGCCGCCGTGTATGCCGCCGCCGGCAGTGCAGCCCCCTGCCCCTCCCTCCCAACGCACATTGCGGGCTGGTAGGCCAGGCAGAGCTCCGCGCCAGCTGTCGCCACGCTGTCACCTGCCACGTCTGCACCGCCGCCCGCCGCCAGCCGCTGCTGCAGGCCCTGGCGGTGTTCAAGGGATGCAGGTACGCTGCTCATGCAGGCTGCGCGCACTGCCTCTGCCGCCCAGGCCGGCGCTGCCAGCACTGCGGCGCCGCAGCTGCGAGCGGCGGGCGAGGGGTGGAGGAAGCTGGACAGGGCTGCCAGCAGGCGCGCTGGGCGACGCAGCAGGCGGGAGGCCAGCAGCGCATACGCGTGCTGGATGGGCACGTTGCTGGAGCAGAGCGGGCGATTGAAGTGCAGCAGTATCAGCGTGAGCTCCGCCTGCAGGGGGAAGGCAAAGCTGCAGGTAGGGAGGAGGGAAGGGGAAGAACGAGCAGCAGGTGGCGGGGGCGGAAACGGGACGACAGGACCGAGCAGAAGGCGCACTGCTGCCCGGCAGGCAGGCATGTCCGCACAACCAACCGCAGCAGGCAGTGCGCCCAGCGGTGCCGCACCGGAAGGGCAGGCTGCCCCAGAGTGAGGAGAAGAGCAGCCAGGCGACGCCGTTTCCAGTCAGAAGCACGGCGGCCATCTGCGTTGGGGGATGTGGGGGGGCAGGGCCGAGGTGGCGGCTTGTCAGAGGGCAGCGACGGACAGGCGTTCAAGCCGCGCGGGGGGGAAGCCTGCAACCACCCGGCCAAACACAAACAAACCAACTGCACTCGCCGTCCGCGGGGAACCACCGGGTCTCTGCAGTCAGCCGCGCAGCAGGCAGCCGCGCAACGATACACCGACAAGCCTGGCGCTGACCCCCCCTCCCGCGGCAGCCCCTTACCTGAAACGTGGACGGGTCCGCTCCACTTCTTGGGTTGGGGTCTGCAGGGGGGGAGGAGAAGCCACCCGCCCATGCGGTTTGCGTGACGTGGCGGCACCCCGCCGCAGGCAGCACTGGGCCCTGCGCATGGCCTTGCCTTCGATGAGGGTGGGCACCCAACCATGACGGACTGTGCAACCACAGCCCACAAAAGCTCACAAATGTAGCCGTGCGTGTAGCACCCCAGCGCCATTTGCAGCAGGTTGTCGAAAGCCATGATGGGCAGGCGCCACCTGTGGAGGCACAGCAGGCGACATGACTCGTGAGTCAATCCGACGTGAGGCTGCGGAGCAGTTGCGGCCACGGCAAGCATACAGGCAGCGAGCAGCTGGCCGCGCAGACCCCGCGCACCAGACGCTTCCCCCACATGCGCAACACCACCCACGTCTCCTGGCAAGCACCTGAGGTAGCAGCGCCGCGGCAGGCGGTCGACAAACGCCGGCAGCAGCGTCGTGACTGCGCCGGCGGCGATGATGCAACAGGCGACCCGGTCACCGGTCGCCAGCGTGCGCAGCAGGACTGCGGCCCACGTCGCCGCACGCGCGTAGTGAAACTGCAGGGGAAGTTCGGCGTGGGTGAGACGGGCTGGTGGGGTCGGCGTGCCCAACTTGTGGATTGCAGGGACGTTCGGGTGTGGGATATGGGGTGGTCGAGGCGGGTACGCAGGCGAGCGGCGGCGCATGTAGCGGCACCTGCCAGCCACCACAAGTCCCTCCACAACAAGGGCCAACCCCGCCGCCGAGCCTGGCGGCAGCCGCCCGCACGCCCCGCGCAGCCCGCCGACGCGCCCTCGCTGCGGCTGCCGCGCGGCGCTTGCCTGGCGCTCCATCCAAGCCTCGCGCCCCGTGTGAGCCTCGTAAAACGCCCGCTCCCACTCTGGTCTAGCGAACGACAGGTCGGCACGCATGCCTGTGCCCATCGGTGGCATTCACAGCAGAGCTGCCAAGACCTGTGCCAGCGGCCGTGGGGTCCCAGGTCCGGCACATATTTAGGGCACTGCAAGCGTGGGAGCGGGGCTGGTGGTGGTGCTGAGACAGCAGGCGGAGCGGCTCCTGCTGTGGCCGCAGGCCGCGGCGGCTGTTCTGCAGCTGCGGTCCCGGCGTCCGCGGCATATGGCCGACTGAGTGATGCCGCAGCAGTCGCAATGAAGGTCACGGGCAGAGGGCCCTGTGGGGATACGGGCAGAGGGCCCTGTGGCGGCGTGCCGCCCTCCTCCAGACCCTGCCAGGCCATCCGCGGGCCCCTGCATCTTCAACATCACCCTGCTTGCCTGCCGGCTAAACCGCCCTCCCAAGCTCGCGCTAGGCCCCGGCCAGGTGGCGCACGTCTGCAGCAGTGCTGGGCAGTCTACGTGTTCAGGAGCACGACACGGGGTGATGAGAGAGCAGATCAAACCCAGCACAGGTCAGCCACAGAGCGAGAAGTCACAACGGGCTGAGTTGTAAAAGGCGCCCGCCCCCCCTGCGCGTGTTGTCTGCTCCCGTGTGCCGTCTTGTTTCTGTCACACGCCACATGTGGACATGCAGGGCATGCATGGACATGGATGTGGTTTCCTTTCCAAACCAACTAGTGCGTCTGGGAATACGTCCTGCAACCTTTAAGTGTCTGCTGGCCCAGGCAGTGCCTGTTTCCTCTCAGAACGACAGACCCAGGGGCGCTAAGGTAGCAAGTGCCAGCAACAAACAGTAAGCAGGCAAAGCCTGCAAGGTCTGGCAGGCAGTGTGAGCGCAAAACATGGTAACAGGAAGTTGGGAAGCACTCGCGCCGTCCGGGACAGGCGTGGGCGGCGACTGTATGGCAACAGGGGACAAAGTTGACAAGACTGGGAGGCAGACCAACAAGGGTCGGCAGACGGGTAAGCTAACGAGGGCGACAGCGGTCGGTGCAAGCTTGTCCTTAAGGGTCTGTGCCACGCAAGGAACTGGCGCCGCGGTGCCGCGGCCAAGCCCCAGCGTGGAGCGGCTGACGAGCGCAAGGGCTTTGAGAGCTCTAGCCCTGCGCCACGACAAATGAATACATCGCCACGAACCCGGGCAGCGCCAGCATGGCAAAGTCAGCCCGGGACGGCAGGCGCGGCGCGCGGCGGCTGCCCGGCGGCGCACGCGACGCCAGGAATTGCTGCGCGCGCACGCGTCGCTCCGAGGTCCAGACGACCAGCGCGGGCAGCAAGAAGCCCAGCAGGAGGAGGCTGCGGGCAAAGCGGGGTCCGGGGGAGGGAGGGTGGACAGGCGGCACTGCCCTCTGCCAACGCACGAGGCCAGGGTGCAGGCGCTGCTGGCTGTCCCAGCGGCCCCCCAAGGATCAACCCCCACCTCAAGGGCTGGTAGCGCATGCACAGCGCGGCGCCGTGCTTCAGCGAAGGGGCCGCCGCATGGATGGAGCGCGCCTCGGCTGCTGCCACAGTCGCCTCTGCTGCGTGCACGCACGCGGCACGCACCGCCTCCCTCGCGCGCGGCGGCGCCGCCAGCACCGCCGCGGAGCAGCTGCGCCCTGCTGTGTACGCTGCGGTCCAGCGCTGCCACAGCGGCGCGGCTGCCAGGGAGTCGAGCGCCAGGGCGACCCGGCGCGACAGTCCTAACGCAAGGCTGGAGTAGGCCAGCTGGGTGGCTGCATTGTTTTCGCAGAGGGCGCTGCTGTAGAGGAGCAGCACGATGGTAAGAGCCGCCTGCTGCGGAAAGCAATGCTGCGGCAGCAGGCAGGAGTCAAAGGGGCAGAGCAGCCACGGTGGGTGCGTGTCAGGGGCGGCAGGCAAGAGGGCACAGGCAGCAGGCTGCGCTGCCGGCGCTGCAGCGGCACCACGCCAACAGCGGCATGGCAGAGCACAGGCAAGGCAGGCAGGCAGGCAGGCAGCGCACCGGAAGGGCAGGCTGCCCCAGATTGGGCAGAAGAGCAGCCAGGCGACGCCGCTGCCGGTCACAAGCGCAGCGGCCATCTGTGCAGGTGGAGGGTGAAAGGCGGGGGGGAGGGGTCGCCAGCAGCGTGGGTACCCTGGCGGGCACACCCCGCACGTGCGGAAGAGTGCAGCAACGCTGGATATGCGGGCACTGCTTGCCGTCTCTTCACGCCTCTCATTCCCGACAACCACCAAACTAACTGCAGTACCTGTTGGTACTGCCAATCCACGCCTGCTGTGCCCCCTTGCCTGAAAGGTGGATGGTGCCTCCACCTGGCTCGCGGGGCCGATGGTTTGGTGGGCATAGCAGCCCATTGCCACCTGTGGAGAGCGCAGCGTGACAGGGGAGAAGAGGCGGGGCGTGGGGCCGGCTGGCAGGCAGGCAGGCAGGCAGGCAGGTCTCCAGGGGGCGCCCCGTCTTGAGCGCTGCAATGCGGCGCACCGCTTACTCGCCCACGTGGTCCTGCATCCCCAGCTCCTGCTTCCCAACGGCACGCAGCACATTACACCACGCCCTGCTGTCCAACCCGCCTGCTTCACATACCCAACGCTCAGCTTCCCCAGCGCCACACCCACCATGCCCACCGCCACACCCACCCAGCGCCACACACCATGCCCTGCCTGCTTTCCCACCGCCACCCACCGTCCACCCACCTGCACCAGGTTGTCCAGCACAATCAACGGCAGACGCCACCTGCAGCAGAGGGGGCCGGCGGGCAGCCTCGGACTCACGCTTCACTGAGCTGTGCGGCACAACCACTTGATGCGCTGACCCGAGCAGCCCGCCGTCGTGCCGCCGTCCCGAACATGGCTGCTGCTCTCCTGGCGACGCCCGTTTTACGGCGTCGGCGCTGGATGGCCACTGGGTCAGCTCCCTTGCCACCCCCAGGCTCTCACCTCTGGTACGCGCGCTGCGGCAGACGGTCCGACAGGGCCGGCAAAAAGGTGGAGAGGCACCCCGTGGCCAGGAGGACAGCGGTTCGCCACTGGCGCGCCGCTAGCATCCGCAGCAGCACAAGGCACCAGGTGACCGCGCGAGCGTAGTGAAACTGCAGGCGCGTGTGTTGGGTGCAGGATGCTGGCAAAAGGGGCAGGCGGCCCAGCTGGAGGGGCAGGCGGGGCGGGGCAGGAGGGGCAGGCGGCAGGCGGGGGCCTGTGGGGCAGGCAGGCAGGCACGGCAGGCGGGGCGGAGGCACGCGCAGCGGCCTCCTCCCTGCGCCGCCTGGCCCAACCCTCGGCTTCAGCTACCTGCTTCTCCAGACGCGCATTGCGCAGCGTAAGCAGCTCCTGGAACTGCCGCTCGGCGCCAGGGTCGCTAAAATGGAGGTCGCACAGTACGCGCGGGGGTGACGACGCGTCGGGCGTCGTCGCGACGGCGGCGGCACCCGCACAGTGGCGGCACCCGCCATGACGTGCAGCTGCTGCATGTGAAGCGGGGGTTTTGGCATGGGTGTCCGTGTGCTGGTGGAGGATACAGGGTAACAGTGAGCATTCTGCACGCATGACGAGCATTCTGCGCCCGCACCGCCGCCGTGGTGCCGCCGCGGTGCCACAAAGGACACGCCCGTGAGCCATGCTCGAGCATGCCGCTAGGTGCCTGTTCGACACGCTCACTTGTTGGGCCCTAGGCAGGGCTCTAGGCAGGGGCGGGAGACGAGGGTAGCGGCACACTGCAGCGGTCTGCAGGGGGAAGACTGGGCGGGGCGGCTGGGCGTGCCTCCAAGACGTACGCGGCTTATATTTCGACAACCGCACGCAGATAAGCGCAAAGAAAGGGCTTTGCGCCGAAATTGAGGCGGCATGGGGCGCAGTTGGGGCGCAGCCTGAACGCAAACTCCCGACTCTCTCGTCTCTTCCTGGTGCTCGTCCTCGATCACGCGCGACACCATGAATGCGAATAAAGATGGACTGAGCGCTGTCGACGCCGCGACGCTTTCGTTGTCGCGCTGCTGGTACGCGCTGGCTCGCGCGCTGCGCCTAAACAAGCTGCGAGACTTGCTAGGATCCACGATCAGCGGTCTGGAGACGCCGGTGACGCTGCTGGGCCGCGCCTACGCCTGCAGTCCCGGCGCGAGCGAGAGCGTGCAGGAGGAGGTGCGTGGAGAACTACAGCGCGCACGGCAGGCGCCGACACCCTACCAGAACGGCGGGGCAGGTGCAGGCGGCCTGCTGCACCCGCGGCCCGCCCCGCCTGCGCCGCCAGCGCCGGCGCCCTAGGCCTCGGCGACTGCAGCGCCGGCGCTGCGCCCACCGGCCTGGCTCGACCCCCACGTCTGCCCCCCTCGACTCGCGAACACGCGCAGGCTCTGGCCCGCCTGCTGCACCACTTTCAGTCCATCCTGTGGATGAGCTACCGCACCGGCTTCACGCCCATCCCCGCCGGCGACGCAGTCGTGCTCCGCTCCGATGCCGGCTGGGGCTGCACGCTGCGCAGGTGCGCGGCGGCGCGGGGGCACGCAAGCAGACGGTGGACGCAGCAGCGTGGATGGAGAGGCCCGCCAGGCGCCACCCAGCGTGACCTGAATGTTACGAATTAGGCAGGTGGGCGCGCTCCCGGCACGCCTCCCGCACGGCTTGCGACGTGCTTGCCCCCCACCTACCCACCCTCCTTGCCTTGCCCTCTCTTGCCTCTTTCCCCGCCTCAGCGGCCAGATGATCCTGGCTCAGGGCCTGCAGCGCCACCTGCTCGGCCCCGACTGGCGGTGGCCCGTGCCGCCGGGCGAGGGCGTCGACGAGGCGGCGGTGGCGCCGCCGCACGACCTGGCCCGCCTGCTGCAGCTCTTTTGGGACACGCCGGCAGGTGCGCGGGGCCTGTGCCGCAGTTTGGGTTTGGGTGAGGCGGGCAGTCGGAATCAGATGCAGTACCGACCCTGCCGGCAGCTCGCCGCTGCGGCTGCTGCCGCTGCCGCTCCGTTGCATGCACCGCCCGCTGCTGCCTGCAGGCGCCGAGGGCCGGCCCCATGCCCCCACCCCCACGCGGTGCAGACCGCAACGCGTTTTCGCTGCACAACCTGTGCGCCCACGGGCGGCGCTGCGGCGTGGTGCCAGGGCGCTGGCTGGGGCCGTGGGTGATGTGCCGCGCGCTGCAGACCACAGCAGAGGCAGCGCTGCAGGTGGGAAGCAGCCCTGCAGGGTGTGGGGGGGACGGGGGGGTGCAGCCGGGCGCGGGTTGTGCTGCGGGCAGCGAGGTAGGACAGAGGCGGGAGTGCATGGCAGCAGCAGCGGCAGCAGCAGCAGCAGCAGCCCGTGCGTCCCGGACCTGCGTCGATGCCTGACCTGCGTTGATGCCGCCGCCGTGCCCTCTACAGCACCGACAAGATCTGGGGTTGACAGTCGCGGTGTTAGCTGACGCAGGCGGCGGCGCGCCCATGCTGGTAGCCCCCCGGTATGAGGCAGTGTTTACGGCAGTGGACGGCGGCGGCGGCGCTGCAGGCGGCGCTGACGGCAGCCCCGATGGCAGCAGCAGCAGCGGAGCGAAGCGGGGGCAGCCGCTGCAGCTGCAAACAGAGCCATCCGCGCCCGAGCTTGTATCGCTCGACAGCTGCACCCTGGCGGTGGAGGCTCCGCTGCCTGCGGCGGCGCTGGCGCGAGGCGCCGCGGCGGCAGGCGGCGGCGGCGCGCGGCGGGGGCTCATCCTGCTGGTGCCTCTGGTGCTGGGGCTCGGCAAGGTGGGTGCTGCCAGGGCGCAGCGGCCGGTGGGTGTGACCGCAAGTGTTGCAGAGGGAGGTGTTGAGCCAGCAGCGGGAGTGCTCGGCTAGAGGCACACGGTGCCGAACATGTTGCCTGCTCCTGCTCAGCGTTATCCACCCTCTGCCCCGCGACCCTCTCCTCCCCTCAGCTCAACCCGCGGTACGCCCCCCAGCTGGAGGCGGTACTGTCCTGGCCACAGAGCATCGGCGTGGTGGGAGGCCGGCCCAGCTCCTCCCTCTACTTTGTGGGCTGCCAAGCGGCGGCGCCATCCGCAGGGCCAGCGCCCGTGCAGGCATCCGCAGACGCCGGCGGCGCTGTAGACCACCACCACCACCAGCACGGGCAGGAGCAGCAGTCGTCACCGCCGAAGCAGCAGCAGCAGCAGCAGCAGGATGAGCTGCACCAGCGGCAACACGAAGGCGCGGGGCAGCGCGGCACGCAGCCGCACGCAGCCGCGAGCACAGACGCTGCCGGCGCCACCAGCGGCGGCTCAAGCATCATCTATTTGGACCCCCACCAAGTGCAAGAGGTGCGGCCAAGGGCAGGGTGATGCATCGGGGCTGATGTATCTTCGTCTCCCGTGCTCCCCCCCAGGTGCTACTCCTGCCTGCCACGCCGCCTGCCGCGCTCCTCGCCCCCGCCACCGTGTCCCTCGCACCTCGCCTCCCTGCCCCCCCCTCCACAGGCCGCTTGCAGCGATGGTGACTGGCACACGTTTCACTGCCAGACGCCCCGTAGCATGCCGCTGGCAGCCATAGACCCCTCGCTGGCGCTCGGCTTCTACTGCGGCAGCCTAGGTGCGGGCGCAGCGCTGGGCGGCAGGCACCGTGGGGCTCGAGCCGCGTCGCCGCCGCTGCACACTCGCTGCCCTGCCTTCTGCCCGCCGTGCTCCTGCCCCGCGTCTGCGCTGGCCGCACCAGAGGCGGTGCATCGCGGCTGCCATCGACCCTCACTCCACCCCAGCTCCCCTGGCCACGCTATGCAGACGAGTACCGAGACCTGTGCGCCCGCCTGGAAGCCCTGGAGGCAAACTCCGACGGCGCGCCGCTCCTGTGCGTCGCACACTCGGAGCCTGTGACCGCGCCTTACGCCACGCCGCCCGCCTCAGGCGCGTGCGTGATGGGGGCGCTGCGAGGCACGACCGTCGCGGCAGGGGCTGTGCAGGAGGTGCAGGCCTGGGCGGCCGCCCGCAGAAAGCTGGCGCTGGCGCCATTGCAGCGCACACAAGCCTGCCTGTCGGATGCACGCTCAGCCCGCTGCTGCCCCTGCCACGCTACGACTCCACGGTGCAGAGTGGGTGTCTGATGAGATGAGCTCTGAAGAAGGAGGAGACCAGGGGGCAGATGGAGAAGATGAGCTATTCGAAGAGGAGGGCGTGGCGGTAGAGCGACCACAGGCAGTTGCCGCCGCAGCGGCGGCGGCGGCGGCGGCGGCGCTTGCAGCAGCGCGGCCAGAGCCGCCGGCTGCAGTAGCGGCTGCCGGCAGCAGGCTCGGCACGCCGCCGGCGTCGCCGCAGTGCCGCCGCGTGCAGCAGCCACCGCCGGCAAGCCCGGGAGAGCGCAACGGCGGGAGCCCCTTGCCGGCGGCGCTCACGCCGCGCCACTCGAGCCGCGGCTGGGAGATGCTCTGAGGGCGGCCCTGATCAGTTCCCATGTAAACATGCGCCGGATCTTCCATGGCAGGGAGAGACGATGAGAGAGCAACCGAGGGCTGGCAGCGCGTCGACGTCGTGCGGGATGTGCGGTGACGTGCGGCCGCACCTTCCGCGCGCCGGCGGCCCGCCACGGGCGCCCCTCCTCGCCTGAGGCCTCCCTGCCACCGTCTTGTCCGGCCCAGTGGCCATGGCGGGCAGCTGGGGCATGAAGACGTCGCTCCCATGCGCGCAATGCGCCCCCAGCGGCGTGCGCCAAACCCCAACACCCGCCCGGCTGCCCCTGCTCGCCCTCTTTCGCCTGAGGCCTCCCATCGCCGCTTCCCAGCCCCACCCACTCACCATGCGGCTCGCCATTGCTCTGGGCCTCCTGCTGCTGGTGGCTGCCGCGGCGGCAGGTGCGCGCGCAGGGGCGGGCCTGCGCCGGCGCCGCCGCCCCTCTGCACAGCCTTGGACGCGCATGGCTGCCCTAGGGCGGCATGCCATGCCCGGCATGCATTGCAGATGTGGGCGGGAGCGACTGCCTGCGCGCCGTCAGACTGACAGACGCCCGCGCCTTGCCCCGCTCCCGCCCCACAGAGCCTCGTAAGCTTCTGCAGGACGCCAGCGCGACCGCTGCGGGCGAGGCCGCGGCCACCGGCGACGAAGGGGGCGGCCAGGCCACCGCCGCCGGCGAGGCGGGCGCCACCGCCACCGGCGGCGGCGCTGCCCAGGCCTCGGCGGCCGGCAACGCGACCGCCGGCGGCGGCGGCGCCACCGCGAGCTCCGTTGCTCAGGCCATCGCGCAGGGCGGCAGCGCCGCCGCGCGCGCCGTGAGCCAGGCCGTGGCGGGCAACCGCTCCCAGGCGCTTGCCAGTGAGAGGGCGGGGGCCCGGTCGCGGGGGCATCAGCCGCAAGGCACGGGCATCAGCCGCAAGGCACAGGCATGCACATGCGGACACCCCCAAGCTGCGACACTGCTCTACACACCTCAACTCGCCCCTTCTCTCGCTCCACCCCACCCACAGGCGGAGTGGCCCAAGCCGTGACTGGGGGCGACGCCACGGCGGCCGCACAGGTGGGCGGCGACGGACAAGGAAGGGGCCTGCCGCCGCCGTGCCCTGCCTTGGAAGCGCGCCCGCCCCGCCGAGCCCGTGTGCTCAACATTGCGCGCTGCTCAGTCCTCTCCCCTGTCCTTTTGCCCACCCCTTGCCACACGCGCACTCCTACCCCTTGATCACCCCTCGTATGCATGGCTGTGTCTCATCCCTGCCCTCGGTTTGCAGGATGCTGCCAGGCCTGAAGCGTGCTGCCAGTGGTATCTCCCTCTGCCTGCCCCTCACCAGGCGCCCCCGGGCTTTCCCTCCACCACCCCGCTTGCAGGCCGTGGCTCAGGCTGTGTCGACCCAGGGCGCCGCCGCTCAGGCCACCGCGCAGGCGCTCGCTCAGGCAAGGAAGGGGTCGGGTCTCCCAGGGATCATATGGTTCAGGGCTGCCCACGCGCTGCTGCCATGGCGCCGCCACTCCCGGCTCCGCCTGTTGCTGCTCACGACTCAACCGTTGCCTGCGCCCCGTGTGTTTCCCCCTCCCCGTATGTGCAGGGCATCCTCCTGTCCCTCCAGCAGGCCCCCGTCCAGTCTGTGCAGGCAAGCCAGGGAGCGGGCGGGGGGCGGGGGGCGGCCGCAGGCGTGCGTGCACAGCGGCAGGGACGTGGGGGCGTGGGGGGGGGCGAGCACTTCCTTCTTCCCGCGCCTCGTGATCACCGATCCTCTCTCACTGTGGGACCCTCTCTCACTGTGGGACCCCACCCGTCCTGCTGGCACGAACCCGTTTCCTTCTGTCCCTCTCCCTCCCTGCCTGCAGCCCGTGGTCCAGACCCTGCAGACCGTGCAGCAGGCCGGGGTGCAGAGCCTCGAGGACCAGACCTGCAACGCACTGGCGCAGGTGGGGCCTTCAGTTGGCAGAAGAAAGAAAGAAAGAATACGCCCTTGGGCGTGGATTGAGGAAGCCGCCGGGGCTGGGCAGCCTTGGTTGGCACACCGAGTGCGTGTGTGCGCTGCAGCGTTCCCACGTCCTCGCGACGTGTGTTGTGCCGGGGCACAGGAGGGGCTGGATGGGCAGACGGGCGGGAAGGTGAGAGGGAAGCGACTTGAAGTGGGGGAGATCCCTCCGCTTGCCGATCCTCGCGCCTCACCCGTGGCCCCCCACCCACCCCCACCTTGCGCATCACCACCACCCCCATTCCGCCACCACACCCCATCCCACGCACCCACACGCCGCACCCACCCACCCACCCACCCTGCAGCTGGTGACCCAGTCCCTGTCCAGCCAGGACACCCAGGCTGCTGCCCGCCTCATCGCCACCGTCTTCATCCAGGGTGGGTGTGGTCGGGGTGGGGTGGGGTGGGCGCCGTGGCTGGGGGATGCACTGCGAAGTGGCTGCCAGGTCGACCTGCAGTTTCATGTTGCTTTTCCCTGCGCAGCTCGCAGGCGCCGTGCCTGCAGAGCGCTCCGCAGGTTGCTGTTGTTGTGTGCGCCGTGCAGACGAGACGCCCCCAACCCGCGGTTTGCTCCCCCTCCCAACCCCCCTCTTTGCCAGGCGGCGTGTGCGCCACCGCCGTCGCCGACCGCCTGGCTGCCCTGGGATGCTCCCAGCTGACCCAGGCCATCTCTCAGGCCTGGCAGGTGCGCACCAAAAGCTTGCCGTGTCGTCATCACAGGGCAAACGACAGGCGGGCACCCTCTCCACACCCTCCCCAGCGACTGCCGCGTGCAGCTCGCTCTCCACCTGCGCCCACCCACCCCCTCGAGCCTGCGGCTCCTCCGCCTCTCCTCCCTTCTCCCCTCCTCCCACCTCTTTACTCAGCGTCTTGCACCTCCAGAAGGAGGCAGGCTGGGACCTCCGCCGGCAGCCCTGCCGGCTCCCCCCTCCCCCCTCGCCGCCTGGCCAACCGGGCACCTCACCCCTCCCCTCCCCCCTCTCCCTCCCTCCCTCCCTCCCCTTCCTCCCACTGCAGGTGGCCCAGCAGGCGGGCCAGCAGGATGCGTTCACCAAGAGCCTGGCCGGCTTCCAGGCCCTGGTCTCCGCGCTGAAGGCCTGCCTGACCTCTCAGCAGGTGATCTGCTTCGCCAGCCAGCCCCCCGCCCCTGCCGCCGGCGGCGCCGCCGTGCAGTCCGAGTCCCCCGCCCCCTCCCCCTCCTCCTCCCCCGCCGCCTCCCCCGCTCCCGCTGCCGGCGGCGTCGCCCAGGCTGCCGCTCAGGCTGCCGCCCAGGCCCGCGGCGGCGCCGGCGGCCGCTGAAGCACCTCTGCTGTATGGCGCTGCGCTGGGCGCGCTGTGCTGAAGCGCACACCTGCGCAAGCCGCCAATCAAGAATCCTCAGCTCCAAAACGCATCGATCATCGATGCATCAACATCGACGCATCGATGCCCCTCGTGGCTGCCCCAGCCGCAAGGGGTCCCTGCACGCGTCCCCACCCCCGTTAGCGAGCACTGCATGCCTCTCCCCTTGACCGGCAGCGAGCACTGCATGCGTCCCCACCACCACCCACCCACCCCGACGGCACTGCTCGCCGGCTTCCACCAAGACTTGGAACGGTTTTGGTGCAGCTGCCTGCGTGCCTCCTCCACGACCCCCTAGCGCGCATTGCACCCCCCCTCCCCCTCCCAAGCTGCACGGGACTGTAAAGCTGCTTCCCTGAAAGTTCATCTCTGCTGCCACTGCCAACTGTGAAAAATGCACAGCTCTAGCAAGACTGCACAGAGCGCGGAGCCTTGAAGAGCAGCGGGCCAGCGGGCACAGGGCGGGTGGGCCGCTGGCAGGGCCCGGGGATGACATGCACCCAAGTTGCACACATGGCAGTACAAACAGGCAGGTGCCAGCGAGGAGCAGCCGGCGGGCGCCGCTGCGCCGAGAGCAGCAGCCGCAGCCTGCCGCCACGCCAGCGGTGCACCGCCAGCGGTGCTACAACAGTCGAAGACCAGCGCTAGCGTGCCGCCAGCGCTCGCTGCAGCACCGACCTGCCCACCCACACCCACCCACGCGCCTGCGCCTGCCCTCTCTCTCCGCAGCCGAGGCTGCGATCAAGTTCAAGGGCAAAACTCCATCAACGCCGCGGGCGTGGAGATGTGGAAGCAGCCCAGCATGGGCTAGTCCCCCTAGCATTCAGGCTCTCTAGCATGTCGCCTTCCACCTGCCCTGCCCAATATGATGCTCTGCTTTCTGTTCAACAAGTAGTGCTGCGGCAGTAACACGAGCGCTCAGCGTTGGTAGGGTGCAAGTGGTGGCGCGCCCGCTGGGCCGCTGGCAGGGCGGCGGTACCAATACCGTTAAGAGGACGAAAAATATGGACGAAAGGCGACAAGGGTGGACGAAAATGTCGAGCAGCTGGTGGGTGATGACAGTGGGGTTGGCGGCGCTGCTTTGGCGGCAGGTGTCGGCAGTGCAGGGGGGTGCAGCCGGAGTGCTGGATGGGTGTACAGCGGGTGATAGACGGGGTGCTGGTGGCAGGCATGGAAGGGTTGAAAGAATGAGCAGCGGGCGCTGCGGCCCAGGGGAAAGAGCAAGCAATTTATGCAAGAAGTCGTGTTGGGAGAAAGAGTGGGGGCTTCAGGTGCAGCGCCGCGTGCAGCCAAAGGTACGGCAGCAAAACGCAGGCGTTGCTACGAGGGAGGAAGCACGGGGGGTGTGCCCGTGCGACGTGCTGGGGTCCAAGGCAGCATCAAACGGAAGCCGAAACGGGGCGCTTCAGAGGGTGGGATGCGAACGAGGTTCACGGCAAGAGAGCACGAGGGCCCCGCGGCACACACAGACAGACAGCTGAGCTGGCCAAGAGCAGCATGCTCAAGCGCACAGACGGACGCCCTTCTGCAACTTGCAGTTGTTAGAGCAGCAGTTGATGTTGGCGGTGCAGGGTGCACCCTTGGCTGAGCAGATGCGGGGCGGCGGCGGCTTGGGGCTGGGAGGCCTGGGAGAGGGGGGAGAGGGCCGCGGCGGCGGAGGGGAGGGAGGAGGGGGCCGCGGCGAGGGAGGAGGGGGGGAGGGGCTGGGAGGGGGAGGGGAAGGAGAGGGGGGCGGAGGGGAGGGGAAGGGGGAGGGAGGGGGCGGTGAGGGGCTGGGAGGGGGAGGGGAAGGAGAGGGAGGGGAAGGGGGAGGTGAGGGATCCTTTGGGGGAGGGCTTGGGCTGGGAGGCCTTGGGCTGGGAGGGGAAGGCGGCGGCGAGGGGCGAGGCGGCGCCGGGGACGGCGGAGGCCGCGGCGGCGGGCTGGGGGGCCGGGGCGACGGCGGCGCGGGCGGGAAGGGCGCGCAGGCGGCGGACACGTATCCGGCGCTGGCAGCTGTGTAGCTGACAGACAGCTTATACTCTCCCAGGCTGCCGTAGTTGGAGTAGCCGGTGCTAGCGTCAGCGCCCTGCGAGGGGGTGGCAGGCGGTCGAGGGGGACGGTTGGTGGGTGAGCAGGCAAGGATGGATGGATGGATGGATGAAGGGTGGGGCACGCAGAAGGGCGGCGGCTGGCCCAGCCCGGGCAGGCGGTACGGCGCACCCCGCGACGCCCTCTCACACGCACCCACGCACACCACAACGCCTGCCCACTCGCACACTGCTGCCCTCCCGCCCGCCCCTCCACCCACCTGTCCGACGCCCTGGACGGTCACGTAATAGGTCCCTTGTGCGGGCAGAGTGGTGCTCTGTGTGCCGGCAAACAGCCCAGTGCTGGGGTCCCACGTCGCCAGGGGGACGTAGCTGCAGGCGGGGAACACCTGCACGCGCACGTCCACGTTGGACCTCGCCTGGCCGCCGTACGCGGGCGCAAGCGCGAGGGTGAGGCTGGCGGTGCCCGCGGCGGCGTTGAAGGTGAACCAGTCGACGTCCCCTGTGCGTTCGATGTTGCCGGTGGTGGGCGCGCCTGGGCCCGCCAGCGCCGTGGCGGTGGCTGCGCTGTCGCCGTGGTCGTCTGCGCGGTAGCCAACTTTGCTGGCGATGATGGCCAAATCGTCCTGGGTGGTCTTCGCGTCTGCGTACTCGCCCTTGCTCCACTGCGAGAGAGGCTGATAGTAGCCCACCTGTAGTGTGGAAGGGGGGGGGGGACCCAACAAGATAAAGTGTATATACAGAGGGATGGAGCGGGCGCGCTGCGAGGGGCGGGGCATGCGGCGCCGCGAGGGAGATGCAGCGTCGACTGCGTGCCTGCGCCTGGTGGCTGCGTGCCGCGCGCCGCGCATGCCGCCCGCCTGCGCGTCCGGCGCCGTCCAGGTTCAGCTGTGTGCCTCCGCCTCGCTCACCCCCATGATCGGCGCCCAGCCATTGTGGCAGGAGTAGTACCCTGCAGTGGAGGTGCCGTCGTGGCTCAGGCTGCAGGGTGGTGGGGTGGGTGGGCGGGCGGGTGCAGTGGTTGCTCAACAAGGGCGAGCAAAGCTGCGAGCCAGAGCAGCAGGCAGCGCAGTGCATGTCGTGCAGGTGAATGGGCAGCGGGAAGAGCGGCAGCTGAATCAGTGGCAGCTAATCAGGAGCAGAAGCAGAGGCGGCAGGAGCGGCGGCGGCGGCGGCAGCAGGACTCACCCCATGTTGTGCCCCAGCTCGTGGCTGGTGGCCTCCCACACATACTTTGCGGTACCGCTGCCCAGCTGGGCAGGGAACACGAACGCTGGCTGCGGGGAGGGAGGGGCAGCAAAGCGAGGGCGGGCGGCGTGAGAGGCGGGGGTTGTGCCGCGGAGGGAGGGGCGAGGGGATGCCCGGGTGGGCAGACAATATATGCTGTTGAAGGCAGACCACGGGCAGGAGTGGCAGGTGGTGAGGCAGGCGGGGTTGAGCTCCCCTCTACTTTCAGGGTGCGCAACGAGTGGGTTCACGGACGGATGTCACTCGCCCCGCAAGGGACACTTCCGGGTGGCTGGGGTGTGTGTGTGTGTGGGTGGGTGGGGTGGGGGGGTGGGGGTGGGGGTGGGGGGGTCGACTCGCCTCATAGTTTGTGTTGCCGAACACGTTTACGTAGGCAACCCCGCCAGCGCCGGCGCCATACCAGTCGTTCGAGCTGCAGGCGCAAGGGGGGGACGCAGCGGCGGTGTGCGTGTCAGAGCCCGGCTGGGTGGCGCTCGCTTCAGCACCGCGCAGGCTGGCAGCGGGGCGACACCCCGGCCACGGCCCCCCCGCAGCAGCAGCCCGTGCACACGCGGCGCCGCTCCACCAGCGACTCCACCCCCAGGCCCTGCGTGACAAGCACGCACCTGCCGCCAATGGCTGCACGGATGCCCCGGCCCGACAGGTTCCAGGGGGCGTTTGTTGCGGGATCACGGTCTTCGGTGGTGACATCGACCTGCCAGGTCAGCAATGGGAGGCGGAGGCCAAAAGGGATCAGAGGTGCTTGCGGGCAAGCGTGTGGTGCGCAGCGCCTTCTCGGCACGCGGGTGCAGGGCAACGTGGGAGGCAGCGCAGGTGCAGCGCACCGGCGGGCAGGGCAGGGAGGTGGTGGGCGGGCGGGCTGCCAGGAGTGCAGGCAGCGCATGCAGCGCTGCCCGTGACGCGGCCCTGCTCCTGACCCCCCCCCCTGTGTGCATGCTGCACCCCCGCTCACATCAAAGGCAGCAAAGTCTTCGGCCACCGCCCGCCAAATGGCGATGATGTTGAGGAGCTCAGTGTTGGAGAAGGCGGGGTCGGCGTCGGTTGAGTACTGCGGGCAGGCAGGCAAGGCAAGGCAGCACAGCGGGGAGGAGAGGAAGGGGTTGGTTGCGTGCGTCGGGTGATGCCGGCGTCGGCGTCGAGGATCCGCTGGCATGCACACCCCATCCACTCACATGCGCGCACGTCACTCGCTCAGCTGCCCGCCACCCGGCCAGCCAGCCCACTCGACTGGACTGCGTTTGACTCCGGTGACCTGCCACGCACTCACCGGCGGTGTGGTGATGGTGGAGCCGCCAGTAAAGGCGCTGTTCCACACCTTGCCCGTGGTGATGTGGCCTGTGGGCGACAGCGCGAGGGAAGGGTCGGGCGTGTGAGTGGCAATGTTTGTGCGGCGATGCAGCACGGCAGTGCGGTGCACCCGGCTTACACAGTGATGGCCCGCTGGCACCCCAACGAAGCAGGCATAGCATGCACAGCACGTGCAGCGTGCTCATCGCAGCGTGAAACCCACCGTCAAAGTCGAGGAGGATGATCTTGCTGGCGCCGGGGCGGCTGTGCAGCTGGAATGCCAGCGAGGTGTCCGCGGGGTCGGGGTCGCCGGGCAGCGCGCTGCTGGCGCGCAGCGAGCGGCGGTGCGAGTGCGAGTGCGCCTTCACCGAGGCGGCGGCGGCGGTGCCGTTGACGAGGAGGGACTCGCAGGCGTACAGCAGGCGCTTGGACTGCAGGCACGCACAGAGGAAGGGAGGCGCCGGCGGAGGGTGAAGCGGTGACGAGTGCCGTACCGTAGCCTCACGTGAGGCGCACCCTCGACGGCGCTTGCCGCTGCGTGGCCACCGCAGGCCAGTGGCGGTCCGTGCGGCAGCTCCCCGTGCGGCGTGTGTGAGCTTGTGTGGAATGCCATGCAGGTCGACTGCGCGCGCGCCGGCGGATACTACCAAACCCGTTCACCTTCTTATCATATCCCAGGTCCTTGTCATGCGCAAGCTCCGCCTGCAGTGCCGCCTTGCTCATGCCTGCCGCTGACGCGACTGCGGAGACATCGGCGCCCATGGTGGTGAGCGCGGCGCTGCGGGTGCGGGGTGAGGCAAGGGGCCGCTGTGAGCTGCGGGTGGCGGTCGTCGTCGGCGGCGGCGGGACTCAAGGCACCCACAGCGATGCGCCGCCGCCGTGCCGCGGCGCTTGGAGAGTCGTCAAGGTCACACGTGGTGACTGCAGTGCAGTGTGTGAGGCGCCCGTTTGACCGCTTTGAAGCGGTCGGCCGGGGCCCTTGCAGTCGGTGCGACGATTGGGAGCCTCCGCCCCGCGCACCTTCCCCATGAGAGGTTGCTATTGACTGGCTTGACTGCGGAAGCCGCTCCGAGCAGAGCCCAAGCTGCCAGAAACGCCACATGCTGCCGAGGCGCCGGCATCGCGGACCGTTGTATGCAGCAAGAGTTTGCAGGCAGGGGAGTGCCTGGATAACGCCTGAATGGGCAGCCGGGCCTAAATGTGGGCCAGCAGCTTCCTGGCCGGGTCCGTCCGGCCGGGCAAAGTGCCCGCAAAGAGTTGCCTGCGGGTGCAGCAGCTTCAGGATGATCGCCTTGACGTCATTGAACGCACCGGCGGCGCCGGCGCATGCTCCGGACAAGCAGGATGCTGGGAGGGCTCGCCGCCGACGGCGGCGCCGCTCCCGCCGCCGCTCCCCCCCACCGCCTTGCAAGCCTCGACTACGGTTCGGTGCACGCAGCAACGCCACCCTCTGAGTGACCATGTGAACAAGTGCTTCATGCAGCAATCGCCTGCCGCATTGTTTCGTGGACTTGAGTGGGCGCACCGTCGTGGCCGCCTTCACCGTTCGCTCTGCCCCCTCTCGTTCGCAGATGACTGCAGCTGATCCTCTGTTCATACGTTTATGGCGCCATAATCTTACATTTTTACACTATCCATCGAGCGTACGCTGTGGTGCTGAGGAGGGTTGGCGCAGGGGGGCAGCAGCGCCGGCATCGTAATATTTTCCAAACTCCGTGTCCGCATGCAAGTGGCGGCGGTGGTGGTGGTGGTGGCGGTGGAGACGTTGGTGGTGGTCGTGCTGCTGCTGCAGGCGATGCCGGGCTTGCAGAGCGTCATGCTGCCTGGGCGTGTCGGACTGCTCCGGGCCAGCAGGGGTCTCATGGCTGCCAGGCTGCTCTGCCCAGTCAGGCTGTGGAGACTGTTGCATGTCGCCTTGCACGGCCAGCCCATCCAGCATATCCTGCATGTAGCACATGCTACATGTGTAGCATGCGCCCATCCTGCATATGCTGCTTGCCAGGTGGCGATTTGCGCCTTCACGCCGGCATCGCGGCAACTCCCCTTCATAGCTCCCCCCCTTCCCGCCACTGCAGGCACCCCTAGTGCTGCGCCAGAAAGATGCCGTACATGCCATGCCCTGCTTGGAGGGGCGCGGGATGTCCAGCGCTAGCGAAACGGCATTGATGTGGGCGCGTTTGCAGGCTCCCGCAGGGAGGCCGCGGGCTCGCTGCCAGTACTGCACGCTTCTCGCACCTGAACTCCCTGCTCATTGCTGCCAGCGATTGGGGCTCACCGTAATCTCAACCACGAACTTGCGTGCACGTGTCGGCCGAATTCTTTTTCGAATTTTCCTCTTCGAACACAACACCGCCCCGGTGGCACCGCCCCGGTGGCACTGCCCCGGTGGCACTGGTGGCACCAGCGAACGAAAGGAGTTGTGGCGGTACCGCCAATCCAATGCGCTAGTCCTGACGAGCCCAGAAGTGGTTGCCCAGAGGAACACGAGTCCCCCTCCCACAGCATGGGTCGACCTGATGATGCACGGGGCGCACATCCAGACGAGCTTGTCTGGCGTAAGCCAGCCGGCCAGCCAGTATTGCAGACAACACTGCGGCGCACGCACACATGCACGCGGCATGCAAGGGGCACGGTAGTCGCGGGGCGCTTGAGGGCCCAAGGTGGCTCAGCTGCAGCTGCGGCTGCGCCAAAGCAGCAGCGCCGACGCACCTCTTGACGATGCAGCAGGCAGCCGAGCGACGCCCGCGGCGCATCCCGCTGCCGACCCGGTCTCGGCCCCTCGGCATTCATGGTTCACTGTGAAACTTATGCTGCAATGCAAGGATCCGCGTTTACTCTCTCATCTGAGAGAAGACACCATTTGATAAAGGAATGAACGCGCCGGACGATGGCGGCCTTGGCGCAGCGCGCTCGTCGCCGGCGTGACCCACTAAAAATCGCAGCGCCGAGCCCTTTCAGCATCGCGCGCCCATCGCCCGCGCATCAATTTGAACCTTGCCCGTCCCAGGCACTGTTGGGTGCGCTGGGCAGCTTTTGGTCGCGACCACGCGCGGCGGACTGGCGCGCCTCTCCATAGCAGCACTGAATCGTGTGTGACGGCAGGCCGGCGAGTTTGAAGGCGAGCGCCACTGTTTCGCAGCTTGACAGCCTGCAGGTGCGTCCAGCGCCGCTGCAGTGCTCCCGCCGCGCCACAGCGATTGCCTCAGGAATGTCGGGATGATCGCCTGCGGGTCTGCGCCGCCACAGCGAGTATGTCCCATATTTGCCGCCGCCACCGCCGCTCGCCGCCAACTGCCTCGCTCAAACCGCCTTCGCCCGCAGCCATGTCGTTCTTCAACAAAGAAAATCTGAAGCAGCTGGCGGCAGATGCGAAAGCGGCAGGCACTCGGCTGGGTGTGCAGGTGCAGCAGCAGGTGCAGACGGCGCAGCAGACGGTGCAGCAGCAGATGCAGCAGCAGGTGACGCGCACGCAGTCTGGCCATCCTGCCTCAGGTAGGGCGCCGCGCATTTGCTGGGTGCTGCACATCGCCTGGGATGCATCCGGCAGAACAGCTTGGCTTGCTGCCGTGCCCAAGGTGTAGCTTGCTCGAGGGATGCCGCCTCCTCTGGCTTGCCGCTGCAGGCGATGTCGGCGCGCTGCCGCCCGCGGGGCCCACTGCCGCCCTGCCGCGCTCCAGCAGCACCGGCCTGAGCAGCCTGTCTCCCGACGAGGCGAACCATTTGCTGCAGAGCCAGGTGCCGTGGGTAACACGCTTGGGGGGAAGTCGAGGCGGCAGCACGGGCAAGATCACAGTTGCCCGTGCCGCCCACGCAGCGGTCGGCTGCTGCCTGCATGCCACATCGTGCATACACCTGCGTCTGCTGCCGCCCACCCCCGCCGCCTGCAGAACAAGGCGCTGCGGGAGCGGCTGAACGCAGCGCAGGGCGCTGCAGAGGAGAATGCCAAGCTGAAGGCGGACATCCAGCAGCTGTGTCAGCAGATGGTGAGATCAACAGAAAGAAGTGAAGGTTCAGGAGCAGGATGGGTGGGCAAACGGCACCGGCCAGGCGCGTAAGCAGCGCTATGTGGCTGGCTGCCTTGGAAACTTAGCTGGGAGCCAGGGGCAAGCTGCAAGTGGCCGCGCGTGCTGGGCTTGCCCGCAGCTGCTGTGCATCGACCGGCTGATTGATGTTGCTGTGCGTTGGCCACATCGCCAGGCTTCTGCCGCCCCACCTGTGCCCCTCCCCCGCCGCTCTGCGCCGCCCGCAGGAGCAGGAGCAGTCGCGGCGCACGCAGCAGCTGCAGGAGGCGGTGGCGGCGGCGCAGGCGGCGCAGCAGCAGCACGCGGCCGAGCTGCAGCAGCTCAGGCAGCACAACGCGCAGCTCAAGGGCGCCGCCGCGGCCGCCGCCTCCGCGGCAGAGGCCGAGCTAGAAAGCCTGCGGGAGGTGCTGTCGCAGCAGCGCCAGCAGAACACGGCGCTGCGGGCGGCGGCTGGTGCGGTGGAGGCGGAGCTGGTGTCGGCGCAGCGCCGGCTGACCGAGCAGGAGGAGCTGGCGTCGGCGGCGCCGGCAGGCCCCGCCGCAGAGCACGAGGTGGCGGCGGCAGCAGAGCTCGCTGCCGAGAACAAGCGATTGGCGCAAGTGGTGCAGCAGCTGGGCGGTCAGCTGGAGGAGGCACACCAGGCAGCGGCGCGGGCCGCCGCCGAGCCCGCTGCTGGCGGCGACGCCGGAGCTGAGTGCCGGGTGGCAGAGGCGGAGGATCGTGCGGATGCGCTGGCGGAGCAGCTTGCTGTGGCCCAGGCACAGCTTGACCACGCCACGGCCCAGCTGGGTGATGCCCGGCAGCAGCTGGAGCAGGCGCAGGCGGCGGCCGCCGAGGCTGCGACCCTGCGGCGGCAGCTAGCGGATGCTAAGGCAGCTGCGGTGGCTGCTGCCGAGAGCGCGCGCCAGCAGGCGGAGGCTGCGGCGCAGCGCGCAGAAGCAGCAGAGCAGCGCCAGCGCGAGCTTGCGGCCGACAACGCCAGCTTGCGCCAGGCGGTTGCTGTCCTGGAGGAAGCAGGGGCTGCGGTGCAGCGGCAGCAGGCAGACGAGGCCGGCGAGGCCGCGGTTGAGCAGCAGCAGCAGCAGCAGCGCTTGATGGCTGTCGAGGCAGAGCGCGAGGCCCTGGCGCAGGTGCGAGGGATGAGGGGTGATGCGGGGCGCTTGCGCCCAGCACGAGCTGCCTCCACCTGCCCCTGCACTGCAGCTGCTGCTTGGCCTGCCGTATCTGCTCTGGATGTTCGTCCACTACCACCGCTGCTGCCACCCCCGTCGTGCAGACGGTTGAGCAGCTGGAGGTCGCGCTATCGGAGCAGCAGCGCGCGGCAGAGGCGCAGCAGGCGGAGCAGCAGCAGCGGCTGCAGCAGCTCGACGCGCAGCTGGCCAGCGCTGCGGCCTCCGCGTCGCCACAGGTGAGCCGCCGCTCTCGCGTCTCTCCCTCTCGCAAAGGCTGAGCAGTGCCCTGAATGATGATGCGCATGGGGGCACCCCCCGGCGCTCGGTACCCAACACGCAGCCTCTCTGGGAACCCGCTTGGCCGTTGCCCCCCCGCCGCGCACTGCAGCAGTCGAGGCCGCTGTCGCCGCGCGCCGGCGCCGGCGAAGCCGCAGACGGCGGCCTGGCTGAGCACATCTTGGAGCGCATGGCGCGCAGCATCGAAGCCACGGAGGGCTCGTTTGAGCAGCTCAAGGCGAGGAGAAGCAGGGGTGGAACGCGGCGCCGGGCTGAGGGGGCACACGAGGGCGTGGGCGGGCTGGGTTGAAGGAGCACTGCACAGGCGGTATGCCTGCTGGCCCGAAAACTGCATGCCCTTGCACAACCAGGCCACCCATCTGTGGATCTGTCGAATGCAGGCTGAGCTGGCGGAGGCGCACGCGCAGCGCCTGCAGCTGGCCGATCAGGTCATCGAGCTGGGGCAGGCGCTGGAGGCAGCGCAGCAGGCGGCACAGCCGGCGGCGCAGCAGGCGGCACAGCAGGCGGCGCAGCAGGGTGCCCCCCAGGACGGTGCAGCCGCCGTCGCCGCAGCACGCAGCAGCAGCAACGGCGGGTGGGAGGGCGAGGACTTGCTTGGCCTGGGAGGGGGACAGCCCACCGGCGGCGGCCCCTCGCCTGCGCTGCCGTCTACGCCGAGCGCCATCGCCAACCCCATCTTCAGCCCCGACCGAGACGCGGCAGAGCTGCATCACCAGGTGGGTCGGCAGTGGGCTTCCGGAAGAGAGGCGGCGCAGTGCTGTGCGCCGCCCCAGTCGCCGGCACTGCGGTGCCGCACAGGGTTGGCTGTTCCCGCCGCTGCCGCCGCCTGCGTTGCAGGCGCCTGCTTTCTCGTCGCCCTGCCTCTTGGCATCTGGACTCAGTCGGAGCACGCCTGCCTCTTGCCTTCTCCCTCACTCGTTCTCCCGCTGGCAAACACGCCTTCTGCGAACCATCTTGCTGCAGCTGGAGGCATTGGTGCAGGCGTGCCTCCTGACTCCCCTCCACTCCTTGCACCTGCTCACTTACACGCCTCCCCTCCCACCGTCCGTCCGCAGCTGGAGGCGCTGCAGGCGCAGCTGGAGGCCTCGGAGAAGGAGCGGCTGGAGCTGCGGCAAGAGGTGGAGCAGCTGCGGGCGCTGGGAGTGCAGCAGGTGGGCGGGCGACCAGAGGGACGTGGGGGGCAACGGGCGTCTGCTGCGCCAGATGTGTTCATTGTCCGATTGCCCCGCCTGAGCACTGTCGCTGCCTGTCCTGCCTGCCTGTGGTTCTGCTGCGCAGGAGCTGGCTCTGAGTGCCGTCAAGACACCCGGCGACTTCTCCCCCTTCCCTGGCACAGCTGGCAAGGTGCGGCGTGCACCGTGCGTCTCATTACGCGTGCTGGACAGGCCATCCTGCTCTGCCCCTCGCTTTCTCCTCCTGTTCTGTTGCTGCGATGGACCTCCGACCCCTTATGACCTGCCTCCCCATTGGAGTCCTGCCTGCCTGCAGGGAGAGGGCGCCTCCCAGGAGCTGCAGCGCATGCAGGAGGAGCAGGAGCACCTGCAGCAGCGGCTGGCAGAGGCACAGGCGGCTGCCGACGCGGCGGAGCAGCGCGCGGTCGCCGCCGCCAACAGCCTGCAGCAGCAGCTGGGGGAGCAGGAGCACTTGCAGCAGCAGCTGGCAGAGGCGCGAGACGCCGCCGACGCCGCGCAGCAGCGCGCCAACGCCGCTGCCTTGGAGGCGGGCACGCTGCGGCAGCAGCTGGAGGAGCAGGAATCTGTGGCAGCGGCAGCAGCTGGGGCGGTGGCTGGCGCTGCAGCTGCGGCAGCCCTGGAGGAGCAGCTTCAGCGGGTGGAGGCGGAGCGGCAGCGCCTGCAGCAGCAGCTGGCAGACAGGGCGTCTGAGGGCGCGCTGCTGCACGAGGAGGAGCAGCACCAGCAGCGGCTGCTGGCGGACGCGCTGCACGAGGCCGCGGCGCTGCGTGGGCAGCTGTCCGAAGCGACGGCCGCTGCCGAGGAGGCCAAGCGTGCGAGCGAAGCCGCGGCGCACCACGCCGCGCAGCAGGCGTCGGATAAGACGGCAGAGGCAGCGCTGCTGCACGAGCAGCTGCGGCAGCTGCAGGCGGCGGCGGTGGAGACGCATGAGGCGCAGCAACAGCTGCGGACGGCGCTGGCAGAGGCCGAGGCGCGGCGGCGGGAGGCGGAAGCGGCAGGAGAGTCGCTGCGGGAGGAGTTTGCCAGCCTGGCGGCGAAAGCGGCGGAGCTGCAGGCGGCGGCGGCGGCGGCGGGCGACGACGTGGCCGCCGCCGAGGTGGAGGCCTCTGCCGCACGCCAGCAGCTGGCGGCGCAGCTAGAAGATGCGCGGCACCAGCTGGCGGCGGAGCACGAGCGCGCCGACGCAGTGGCCAGCGAGTTTGAGAGGCAGCTGTCAGAGGCGCGGCAGGCGGCCGAGGCGGAGCGGGAGCGGGCAGCGGCCGCCGCTGCCGCCGAGGCAGCCCTGACTGCTCAGCTGGTTGCGGCGCAGCAGCACGGCGACGCTGCGGCAGGGGAGCGCGTGCAGGCGCTGCAGGATGAGTTGGAGGAGCAGCAGCGCGTGCTGGCGGTGGCGGCGGCGGGCCGGGCGGCGGCGGAACAGGCGGCAGCAGAGGCGCAGGAGAAGGCGGCTCGGCTGTCAGCTGGCAAAGCAGAGCAGACGCAGCAGCTGGAGCGGTTGCAGGCAGAAGCGGCGCAGCGCCAGATCGAGTTGGACGCGGCCTCGGAGGCGGCCACCGCTGCCGTCGCTGCCCGTGCCGAGCTTGAGCGACGGCTGGAGGCAGCCACCGAGGCGGCCAGCGCTGCCGGCTCTGAGGTGCAACACTTGGCGGAGCAGCTGGCGGACGAACGTGCGGCGCAAGGGGACGCGGCCGCGCGGCTGGCAGATCTCGAGCGGCAGCTGTCGGCCGCACACGAGGCGGCAGAGGCCGGCGCCGCCGCCCGGCAGCAGTCTGACGCCGCCTGCGAAGCTGCTGCGGCGGCGGCGGCGCGCCAGCAGCAGCTGGAGCAGCAGCTGGCGGGTGCAGAGGCTGCTGTGCAGGCTGCCGAGGCCACTGCCGCAGCCGGCGAGGCGCGCCAGCGCTCGCTGGAGGGGGACCTTGCTGCAGCGCGTGCTGCAGCGGTGGCCGCAGCCGAGGAGTGCAGCCAGTTGGCGGCGATGCAGGAGGCGGCTGCAGAGGAGATGGAGCAGCAGTTTTCTTCTTACCGAGCCGAGCTGGAGGAGGCGCAGGCGGCGGCGGCGCAAGCGTCGGCGGCGCGCGCCGAGGCAGCCCTGCTGGCCGACGAACTGCAGCAGCTGCAGGGGCAGCACGACGAGCTGGCAGGCAGGGTGGCGGCGGCAGAGGCGGCAGCCGCCAGCGCCGGCGACGAGCTGGCAGCATCGCGGCAGGCGGCGGAGCAGCGGGAGGCGGCGCTGCGTGCGGAGCTGGAGAGCGTGCAGCTGCAGGTTGCAGCGGCCACCGCCGCGCACGAGCAGGCCAGGGCAGAGGGAGCGTCGGCAGCCGCTGCCGCGGCGGCAGCCGGCGTCATCGCGGCAGACGAGCAAGCCGCGGAGCTGCAGGGGCAGCTGCGGGAGGCACGGCAGCAGCTGGTGGTAGCGCGGCAGCAGGCGGGGGAGCTCGTGGAGGCGCGCCGCCAGCTGGCAGCCGCTCAAGAGGCGCAGGCAGAGGCGGCGGCGGAGCTGCAGGCGGCGTTGCAGCAGGTGGAGGAGGCCCGGCAGCAGGCAGGCGCGGCCCAGCGGCAACTGGAGGAGCATAACCAAGCACTGGCCTCGGCGCAGCAGCAGGGCGTGGTGGAGCAGGAGGTCGCGCAGGCAGAGGCGGCTGCCGCCGTGGAGCTGCAGGCGCGGCAGGCGGCGCTCGCGGCAGAGCTGGCGGCCACGCAGGCGGCGCTGGCAGAGGAGCGCGTGCGAGCTGTGGCTCTCAGGGTGGGTGGGCGGCTGCTCTGCCCAGGCTTTAGCCAGTGTTGGTGGGCGGGTCGACGTCCGAGGGAGCTGGTACCGCGGCAGGCAAGCCGCGGACCGAGGGACCGCTGCCTGTCCAGCGGCTGCACTATTCTTAAGGGCTGCACCTCTCGCACGCCTGCATCTGACCTGCCTGGCTGCCCTTCCACCTGTCTGGCCCGCCTTCAGGACGACCTGAGCGCAGCGCAGCGTGCGGCAAAGGCAGCGGCCCAGCGTGCAGCGGATGCCGAGTCTCGCGCGCAGGCCGCCAAGGAGGCGGCGGCGGCCGCGGCAGCCGACGCCGCAGCAGCAGCCAGGCGCGCCGCGTCTCCTGCCGCCGCCCCCGCCTCGGCGGCCTCTCCCCCCAACTCCTCGGCTGCTGTGCAAGCAGCAGTGGCGGCGGCGCTTGGCAGCGGCGGCGGCTCTGGCGCCGACGCCGGCGGGCTCGGCCCCAGCGAGCCCTCTCTCGACAACCTCCTCTCTCCTGGCGGCACCACGCTGCGCTTCACCGGCCCCACGATAGGGTACGCAGAAGCGGCAGCAGCCTCGCCCGGCGCCGCCGCCAGCCCGCCCAGTGGGCGCGGCATTCTTGGCAGCCGGGCCGAGAGCATCTCCTCCGAAATCGAGCCTGCAGAGGCAGCGCCAGTGGGCGGCGCGCCCCCGACTCGTGTGCCGCGTGGCGGCGGCGCGGCGGCGCAGCTGGCGATGCTGCAGGCGAGGAGCACGGGGCGGGGGTGGCAGGGGTGGGAGTGGCCTGGCATTGCACCTTTGCCCGGTTTGCACAGGTGGCCGAGTAATGCATGGCTGTCCTTCCCCACGTTAGTGCAGGGGCGGCTGGTAGCGGCGGAGCACAGCCGGCAGGCCTGCCCATCCCGCTTTCTCACAGGCACACTGGCCCAATATGTTTTGCCTCCTGCAGGAGCGGCTGGCGGCGGTAGAGCTTGAGCTGGCCGACAGCGAGCGCACCCACGCGCTACGTGACAAGGCCACCGCGGTGCTCAAGGAAGAAATCCACGAGCTGAGGTGGGTGGGTGGGTGGGTGGGTTGCTCGGCCGGTGCGCCGATGCATCCTCTCCCTCAGCGCTGGAGCACAGGGCCGCCTGTTCGATGGCTGTTCAATGGGGGCAGTGCACGGAGAGAGGGAACGGGGGAGGCGCTAGTCGCAGAGCCAAGAGAAGGTGCGGGCGAGGATGGGCAGCAGGCGCAGCTGAGCGTCTGTCTGCCGGCTGGGGCTGCATTCACGGGGCCGTGCGCAGCATACTTCCGTCCCCACGTTGCCCCCCGCGCCTGCCTCATGCGCCATGTCGATGCAGCCGCGTGCTCACTAATGTGCCCCTGCCTGTACCTGTCTGGCATCTGCAGGCGCCAGGAGAAGCGCGGCGACGTCGACACAGAGTACATCAAAGCGGTGCTGCTGCGGGCGTTCGAGTCTGGTGAGTGCGGCGCCCACGTGTGCCTCCTCCCACCCGGAAGGGTCGGGGCTGTGCTGTCCTGCCTGTATTCCGAACCACTGGCGCGCCTGGCGCACCCAAGGGGGCGTGTGTGGGTGCGTTGCGGGTGGGCGGGATTTGTGGGTGCAGAGCAGGGCATGGGAAGTGTTTCGCAGGGGCGGGCTTGCGCCGCGCCGGCTCTGCGCAGCGCCGGCGCCTCTCCCAACCGGCTGCCTGCCTGACGAAGCAGTGGCGTGGCAGCACCCCCCCCCCCCCCACCCCCCCCCCACCACCACACACACACACACACCCCACCCCACCCCGGTTCCCACTGCAGGCGAGCTGCCCGCCGGCTCCACCATGGTCCCTGTGCTGGCCCGCCTGCTGCACTTCTCGCCCCAGGAGCTGCAGCGCCTGCAGTCCAAGGCGGCGGCGCATTCACCCTTCTTCAGGCTGCCCGGCCTGTCGTAAGCTGCTGACGCTGGGTGCCTGCCAGCGCATGAGGGCTGTGTAGCCTGTCGGACTCGCGCGTGCGTCAGCAGCGCTGTGCAGCTGCTGGGCTAGTGACGCACGAGCGGTCCCGGCGGCAGCTGCCAGTGGCTGCCCGAACGCCGGCGGCGCTTGATCCGACGGGCCTGCTCGCCACACTTGTTACCCCCGATTGGTACATGCCTGCTGTAGTTGCTGCCAAGGTTGTGTGTTTTGAAGTTGCCACCCTCTTCTGGTCGTGTAACCTGAGCACTGAGAGGGCGTGGGGCGACGCCTGTCGCAGTTGCGTATCTGGACGCACGTGGCTGCTAGTGTCTCCTCGAATACCGGCGTCCTGGGGGACGCGTGGGGCGCTGCCAGCTCGCGAGCGCTGGTCAGAACGCGTCGCTGGACCCCTGTTTGGTCCTCGACTGGCCGAGAAGGACGAGGGAGGGCCGTTGCAAAGGTGGGCTGCAGCGCCCGTGAAGCTCACGCAGTGTTCACGACGGGACAGCGTGCGCAGCGCATGACCCTAACTCCGGCCCTGCTCATTCTTTCAGGCCGTTAGCTCCCGTTAACACCACCCATATCGTTGATACCCTGTCCGCCAGGCGGCAGCGGTCCCTCCCCCACGCACGAGCGAGCGCCATGGCCGAGGTTGCTCAGTGCCCTTGCGCCGTGCCCGCCGACCGCCGCGAGACGGCCTTCGATGCGGAGCGGCCCGATCTGACGCTGGCGACCACGACGCCGGAGCGGGTGAGTGGCCGCGGGGGAATGGCGCATGGTGTGCCGGGAGGCGGGCGACCCGAAACCGCCCCGCGCCCCGCCCGCCTTCTCGCGCCTTTCATACTCCCTAACTACCGCTTTGATGGGCAGGACGACGAGGTCAAGCGCCGCCGCATCACCAGCGAGCTGGGATGCAGCGGTGGCGGCGCCGACGAGGCGGCCGCCGACTCTCCCGCCGGCGCCTGCTCCACCTCCAGCAGCGCCACCAACCTGTCGGAGGCCGACCCGCAGCCGCTGAGCCGCGGCGTGGAAACCACACTGCGCACCTACCTGGCCTCCTGGGCGCAGCGCCTGGTGCAACTGCAGCCAAAGGTGCGCACCGGCGGCACGCACGGTACGGCTAAGCGGGATGTGGCGCTGTGGCCTCCCGCGTGTCTCACCCGACCCCCCTGATCGCCCCCTGCAGGTCTACATGACCGAGCACCTGGTAGAGTGCGGCATGTACCTCTTCAAGTACCTGCGCCAGCTGCAGGTGGATGCTCGTGGTTGAGGGGCGGCTCCCCGCGAGCGCGCCGGCGACAGTGCCCGCCCAGCTCCCGTGCGCCACGCCGCCCTGACGCAGCCTGCGCCGCCCCTCCTCTGCACCCCGCAGGTGGAGGCAGCCTACGAGGGCAACTTTCCGCTGCAGGTGCGGCGGGTTCGAGGGCTGAGTGGGCGGGAACGATGCCTACCGGCGGCCCCTTGCACGACGCCGGCAGCCACGGCATGCGCGCAGCTTCCGTTACGCCCGCCCGCCCGCCCGCCCTCACCCCCGCACCCCCCCGCCTTCCCGCCCCTTCCGCCCCTCGCCCGCCCGCAGTATCTGGCAAACGAGCAGCTGCTGATCCACGACTTGGTGTCCTGCTGGTGGGTGGCGCTCAAGCACTGCTCCATCCGCACCGCAGTGCCCAACCGGTGAGCTGCCGCCGACGGCGCTGCTGCCGCTGCGCTGCTGCCGGCGTGGCGGCGGCTGGGCGCACATAAACGCATGGCCTCTCGCTAGTATATAGCATGCATCCGTGAGCGCAAGCCTTCCCTCCCCCCACCCCCCATCCCCACCTGACCGCTGCCCTCTCCCCTTCTGTTGCAGCACCCTCATGTGCCGCGCCACCGGCGCCAGCGCAGAGCTGCTCAGCGACCGCGAGCTGGCCGCACTGATTGCCATCGACTGGGAGGTGCAGGCGGTGCTGAAGCGTGGCGGCCTCGTGCTCTGATGCCCCCGTCTCTGGTGCTCTCATGCCCCCGCTCTGGCCTCTGAAGCTTGGCAGCGGCCTGCCGCCGGCGCCGCTGCAGCAGCAGCAGCAACAGACACACCCTGCTGTATCTATCCATCAATGCCTCAGTCCAGCCCGCACACAGCCCGCCGCAACGGCAGGCCGTGCTGCGGCCCTTGGCGCAAACCCTTAACTAAAACCCCTGCAGCCCCGCTTTGTGTCCCACCCGCGAACCCTGCGCCCCGAAACAGGGGGCGCCGGCAGTGCCCCACCCTGCAAATGCTGTCTACTAGTCTCCATCGTGTGTCCCCGCTTGCGTCGCCTCCCCCATTTTACTGCGCCGCCGCAAATTCGCCGCCGCGCCCTCCGCCACACACCCTCGCCCACTCCCACCCTGCCTCCCCATCCCCCGCCCCCGCACCTACGGCACCCAGTGCTCTCATTCACTGCCACCATTGCAACATTGCGCCCACCCCTGCCCCTGCCATGCCCCGCGCTCCCGTGGATTCCTCTGCTTAATTTATGGCTGACTCACCATTTTTTCAGATCCCCCGACCCCGACCCCACCCCACCCACCCCTCTCTTCCCGACGTCGCCTCCCGCCCATCACCCCCTCCCCTCCCCCCCCCAGTTTTGCCTGCTCCCTCCATTCAGCCTGCGGTGTTCCCACACAAGGGCACCTGGGTGCCCCTCCCAGCCCCCTCCCGCCAGCGCACCTCGCCACCCTCTTGTCCCTCGGCAGCACTGCCCCGATCCCCCCTTGTGTTTCCTGTGTTTCATGAACCCCGTCCGTGTTTCATCCCCTCCCCCCCAGAGACTTCTGCCCCCTGCCGCCCCCTCCCCCCCGCTACGCCCCACCCTGCCGCCCCCTGCCCCCCCTGCCCCCCCCCGCCATGCCCTGCCCTGCCCCAGCGCCCGCCCGCTCTTGTCCGCCGGCCGCCACGCTCATGGCAGCGGGGAAGGCATCAAATGAGGGCATCACGAACTGTGATAGTGATGAAAGAATGCAGGCATGCAGACAGGGGACACGAGGCGGCGCGGTTGAGCAGCTGAACGGCAGCCACGTGGCAGGCTCACTTGCCTGCAGCCAGGCAGCAGCGCTCTCAGCACAAGGGCAAGGGCAGCCACACGTGCACTGGAGCTCAATACACAGGCAGGTCGGCCGGCCGGTTGGGTGCGCGGCCCAGCTTGGCAAAGGGATCGGGAGCGGGCGCCGCCGCTACCGCCGCCGCCGCCGCTGCCACGTGCTGCTGCACCATCTGCACGAACAGCTCGTGCCAGCGTGCGTCCTGATGAGGGCGGGGAGGGGTAGGGCAAGCCGCGGCAGCAGGCAGGCAGCAGTCTCAGCACTTGGCACTTGGCATTGAACCACACCCCTGTTGAGCGGCGGCGCCGCCTGCAATCCTCTGCTCCTCTAGCACCCCCCAGCTGTGCCACACGGTCATCTGCACGAGCTCGCCCCACAGCCCCACAGCCCCCCAGCCCTGCAACTCAAGCACCTCAGCAGCGCTGCAATCCAGCAGCCCCCACAGCCCCTCAGCCCCCACAGCGCCGCCGCCTTGCCTGCGTGAGCTCCGGGTGGAAAGCAGTTGCCATGAGGGGCCCGCTGCGCACCGCCACCGCCACGCTGCCGCGCCCCTGCGCCGCTGCCTCCTCCTCTGTCAGCTGGTACTCGGCCAACACCTCCACGCCTGCAACGCGGGGAGAGCAGGGGCCACACAGCAGGTGCGTGGCAGCGTCAAGGCAGGGCAGGGCGGTGCAAGCCAGGGCAGGGTGGGACCAGGGGGAGGCGTTGGGGGTGCCCTTGTCAGCGCCTCTGATGCTGGGCGCGCCACCGCACGTTCAAGCATTGATGACGACAGCAGGAATGCGATCGTCGAGGCGGGAGATACGCCATCAACTCCCCCGCACGACCCTGAAACAGCCACAGCCACAGCAAAGCGCCCCTCGCACAAGCCTGCAGCCTCAGGCACTGCGCTGCAACCCACGCACCCACTCCCAGCGCGCACCTGGCCCCGCCTCTATGATGGCGGGCGCACGAATGAACACGGCTCGGAAGGTGGGGCCCTCGCCGTCTGCTGCCGGCAAGCAGGCCGGCGCCGGCAGCTGCGTTTCGAAGCTGTTGATCTGCGCGCCGAAGAAGTTGCGCTGCACCATGCAGTCCAGGCCGCCCAGCAGCGCCTGCCCGCCCTCCTTCATGCCTGCGTGCAAGGCAGGGGGCGGCGCGAGGGCGAGGGCGGGGAGGTGACGCAGAGGGAGCGCGCTGCACGGCGCAGGACACTGGCGCAGCCGGCCTGCCAGCCGCACGAAGCACACAACCACAGCCAAGGCTCTGCGGGAGACAACGTCGAGTTGTTGCTGGCCTCACCAGAGGCGCGGTTGGCAAGGAAGATGAGGCCTGCGCAGGTGCCCCAGATGGGGCGCTGCTCCGCCGCAAACGCACGCAGCTCGGGGATGAGGCCCCACCGCTCAGCCACCAGCGCCATAGTGGTGCTCTCACCGCCTGCAACAGCGACCGGGATGAGGTGGCGAGGCGTGGGAGGAGGGAGGGCCGAGAGAGACGCGGCGGAGGGCAAGCAGCGCGCCGAGGGTGGCAGTGGCGGCGGCGGTGGACGGAGCGGGTCAGAGCGCCAGCTTGGGGCGCGCCGGAGAGGCTCACCGGGGATGATGAGACCAGCCACGGACTGCAGCTCCTCCTTGGTGCGGACCTCGACCGGCTCCACGCCAGGGATGCGGCGCAGCAGCGTCATGTGCTCGCGAAAACTGCCCTGTAGCGCCAGCACGCCCACACGAGTGACCTGGGGCTGCGCCATTGTGGTGGAGCTGGCTGGGGAGTGCGGGCCTGGGGCGAGCGGCGGCGCGCAAAGTACACCGGCCGGGACTGAGACGTTGAGCTGAGAATAGCAATTGAGTGAGCATGCTGGAGACGCCACCGCCACACTCGTCTTGCGGCGGCGGCGGCGGCGGCAGCGTGCGCGCCGTGGCGGCACCAGTCAGTTTCCACAGGGACTTCGACCAGCAGCATGCTGCACCCGCTGCGCTTGCCACAAGCATCCATAACCCATGCATTGCACGGATGAACTCGCTATGGTCACGGCAACCTTTCGGGCATGTGCCACAGTAGGCTGTGAACAGTGTAGCCAGTCGGGCCAGAGGGCTCCGTCCACGCACATGCAACTTGCCGCACACGCATCGTGGCTGCTGCGTGCGTGCTGCATGCTCTCCCTCCGGGAGCTACCAGGTCACACCATCTGCTCAGGCCTGTATTCATGCATTCATGCAATGCCACACATTCCCCCTGCCTGGCGCAGGAAAGCACCGTGCACATCTGTGTGCTGCAAGCCAAACAGTTGCTGCTGGACGCCGCGCGTGCGGGGCTGAGCGCTGCCGCCGCCGACGCGGCCCTGCTGCAGCGCCAGCTGGAGGCCTGCCCTCCGGGTGGACTCTCCAGTGCGGCGCTTGCACAGGCGCTGCCGGCGGCAGAGCGCGTTGCGGCAGCACTTCTGGACTGGTGGCAGCAGCCGTGCCAGCGCTGCGCCAATCTGGCGGGCTGCAGCGGCGGCCCGGCGGCGGGCGACGGCGTGGGCAGCTGAAGTGCAGCAAGTGCCGCTGGGGCGTGGTGAGCGGGCGGGGGCAGTTGTCCTGCACTGACCTTCTCGCATGAGACGCGTCACTTCGTGGAAAAAGGGGATGGGCAGCCTTCCGAGCACCTCAGCTGCAGCACACACCCCTGGCTCCCACCGTTCAGGCACTGCGGCACCGCCGGTTTCCATACTGACTGGAAGTATCACAAGAAGGTGTGCAGGGTTGGGAAGGCCGAGCGCGAGGAGCAGCGGCGGCGGCGGCAGCAGCAGCAGCAAGATGAACGGCGCTCACAACCGCAGCAGACATCCCCACCTTAGGCTGTTTAGCTTGACATGTCAACACAGTTGACGTTCTGCCGTGCAGACCTTGCATGGATGATGACAACAATGAAATTGGTGCGAAAGTGCCCCATTCACGCTGAGGGAGCGGTGCTGAGTGGTGCTATTGGGCGGCAAGGCAGTACTGTTTACGGGCAACGGTCACGCGTATTCCCAACAGCAACCATGTCGCTCCTGACATGCCTGCAGCGGGCGGAGGCTTGCTTAAACGTGCTGGAAGCGGGACAGCCTGACCCTCCAGCGCTGTCGGCCGCCGCCGACTCCTTCGCGGAGCTTTATCAGGAGCTGGAGAGCCAGTTTATTGCGGCTGAAGCTAGCCACCGGCGCGAAGTGGAGAGGTGCGCCTTTCACAGCCCGTCGGGGCGCGGCAGCGGCGGTGGCGGCTGTGCCACCGTTCCCCTCTTGCCTTGCACGCAGCTGGGGCTGTGCTCCTATGATACTCACGTTGTGCGTGACCTACTGCAGGCTGGTGGAGCGCGCAGCTACCGTGCTGCCGCAGCTTGGGGAGCAGCTGCGTGCCTCGCTGCTGGCGGCTCGCTCATTCCCTGCCGCGCGATCGAGCGCGTTGCAGCTGGGCGCTGGTCGCAAGCTGCTAGAAGGGCTAGCTGTGCTGTGCGGCGTGTGCGCCACAAGCCCTGCGGCCAGCGTGCAGCTGTGCCATGCAGCGCGGCTGCTGGCTGCGGCGGGGCCTGCAGTTTTGACTGTTTCGCTGCGTTTTTGCAGCCCCGCGATGACGTTCCACACGGCAGCACTTTCGCTGGGCACCATGCTCCGGTGCCTCACGCCGCTGCACGTGCTGCGGATGGAAGGGCGCCTGCCACAGGCGGCAGTGGCAGCGTTCGATGCACCTCAGCTGCTGCAGTGGCTGGTGGCGGTTGGCGGCATGTTACAGCGGTATCTGCAGACCGACTCGCACACCAACCCACCACGTGAGCTGTGTGGTTGATGTGACAAGCACTTGCTCACACGCAGTGGAGGTGAGCATTGCCCTGCCTGGCTGCTTGCAATGCAACGCATTCCTTGGCTCGCCCCCCTCGACCCACCTGTGCAGTGCCAGTGCTCACTCAAGTCGCCTCAGCCATGCTGGGGCTGCACGAGCTGTACGCGGCCGATGGCACCCTTGCTGCGTTTGACGCCGCGCATGCAGGCGGCACCGGCAAGCGGTTGCTGCAGCTGACATTCGGAGTGGTGCGGTTTGCGCTGCCCATGCTGCGGGCTGCAGGCACGGCAAGCGGCGGCGCTGCCACGGGGCAGCAGCAGCAGCAGCAGCGGCAGCAGCAGGGGGAGGCTTGGCAGCTGGCGGCCTCCTGGCTCATCCTGACGGCCGCGCTGCCGTGCTGGCGTGAGGTGCTGGCAGGCTGGCCGGCGGATGACAAGTATCGCTCAGTGCTACAGCTGTGTGCTGATCTCCTCGCAGGCTTGCCAGCGGAGCGACCGGCTGCAGCGGCTCCAGCTGATTTCGGCGCAGTGCAGGTCATGGCGGCCAACTTGCCTCTAATGGCAACGGGCATGTTAGATCCGGCGGGCAATCCAGCAGGCAGCATTGCTGAGCACGCCCACAACATCAGCACAGCGTTCAGCGCATCAGCGGCACGGGCGCGAATGCAGCCAAGCGAGCTAGCAGCCTGGCTGGCAGAGCGGCTAGCAGGGGCGTGCAGCACGCTGCGCCTGCTGACAGGCGACGCCGGAAGCCTGCTGCCGCCACCAGATGGGCAGCTGAAGAAGTTCGTGAGCAATTTGTCTGACGTGCTGTCTGGTCTGTCGGAGCTGCCCGCCTTTTGCGACTCGTGCACCACGGCGCAGGCGGCAGCGCTGGCCAGGCTGGCAGATGAGGGGCTGCAGACGCTGCCCTGCCTGGCCGCACTGCACCAGCGGTGGCGCGACCCAGCTGCAGCTGGATTGCCGCACGTGGCAGCCAGGGATTGCTGCACAGCAGCCGGCGGGCTGGCAGAGGCAATCCTGGACCTGTGGGCTTCCTTTGTGCTCGGCAGTGCTCCCTTCCTTGCCCGGCAGCACGAGCTCAACGGCGGGAGCACCTCCGCGGCGGCGGCGGCGGCGGCGGCGGCGCAGCTCTGGCGGCCACTGTGGCGCGTGCAATCCACGGCCTGCCGCCTGGCGCACTGGTCCACGAGCGTTGCCGCGCAGCAGGCTAGGGAGCTGGCTTGCCAGCTGCAGGGGCATTTCCTTGCCTTCAGTTTATCACAACTCAGCGACGCGATGGACATGTCTGTGAACCTGGCGGCATCGGGGCCCCCCGACAGGTGAGGCGGGGCGGCAAGCAGCACGCATCCTGGCTGCGATCAGCCAGCTCCTGGCTGCCTGCCTGCCTGCCTGCCTGCCTGGCTGGTGCCACACTCACATCTCCCCACCTGAGCTGGCAGCTGCCCGTGCCTGCACCCTCCCTTTGCCGCAGCGAGGTGGCGGCGGCACGGGCGCAGCACTGGGCCGCCCTCAAGGCCCTCGTGCAGGACTGGGGGCCCGACCCCATGGCCGTGCTGCAGGGCGAGGAGGTCACCGTGCGGTCGTCAATCTGTAGGGGCGTCGCCAAGTCTGCATCGCTGTGCGCGGTTGCACGCGACCCCCTGCTGCCCCAGGTTCTGCTGGCCTGCCTGCAGGGCTTGCAGCAGGTGAGGGGCAGCAGCGACAGCCAGGACGTTGTGTGAGCTGGCCTGCCCGCAGGCAGGCGCGAGCGTGCATCCGGCGTCCAGCGGGCATGCGCCTGCTGCTGCCGCAGGCGGCATCCTGCGGCTTGCCGTAACGTTTTGCTCTCACGGTCGCACTGGCCATCTTGCAGCAACGCCGTGAGGAATTTTGGATCGTTTGCATGACGGTGCTGCAAGCAGCGTCGCACGCCGACGCCGCTGCTGCGCTGGCGTCGAGCGGCGTGCTGCGGCAGTTGGTGCAGGGGCTGGAGGCGTCGCAGCGGGGTGCAGGCGCAGCTGGGGATCAGGTGTGCCTGGGATCGATTGCTCGCTTTGTTGGTTGGTTGCTTTTGGTTGGGATGCGCGGCACTGCATATGGAGCGTTGAGCATGCGTGCTGCCTCTAGTGTTTACCCCCAGGGCGACGACGTGTGACTGCTCCTCTCCTGGTTGCTTCCGTTCGTGCAGGTATCAATTGTGCACAAGCAGGTGCTCATTGCCTTGGCGACGCTGTTGGACACGTCCATGCCCCCTGGGTTGGACAGCGCTCGAGCCGATGCCAGCCAGTTGCAGAAGCAGCTGCAGGTCTGCCATGCCACTTGCTCCAGCGCAGCGTTCGTGCAGGCGGCCAAGGAGGCACTGCCGGCAGCAGAGCGCGTGGCAGCAGCGGTGCTGGAGTGGTGGCAGGAGCCGGAGCAGGTGGCAGCTGCCAGGCGCAGCGCACCCGAGGCAGCAGCTGGAAGGTCGTGCGCTTTCCTGCGCTGCGCCAACCTGGCGGGCTGCAGCGGCGGCCCGGCGGCGGGCGAGGGCGCGGGCAGCTTCAAGTGCAGCGCGTGCCGCCGGGCGTGGTGAGCGGGCTGGGGAGGCAGAAGGTACCGGGCGTGTACGCCGAAGCGTTATGCGCAGGCTCGCCTGCGCTGCGCCTGTTCAGTGCAGGACAAGCACACATGCCTGCCAGTGCAGCTGCCTCTGGATCAGTGCCAACCATGGCTCGCCGCCCCCGCCACCCCCGTACAGGTACTGCGGCACCGCCTGCTCCCACGCCGACTGGAAGGACCACAAGCGGGTGTGCAAGGCGTGGGCGGCGGAGCGCGAGGAGCAGCGGAGGCAGCGCCAGCAGAAAGCCCAGCAGCAGCAGCAGGCGCAGCAGGGGGCGCAGCAGCAGCCGCAGCAGCCAGAGTGACGTCGCAGCTGCATCCATTCTCTGTTGTTTTCACGTGTGTCCCCGTGGTAAGAAGAGGACGGTTTGCGATTGGAAAGCATGAGGTCCAGTCACAGGCAGGCGGAAATAGCAATACGGGGGGGGGGGGGGGGGGGGGGGGGGCATCAAAGCATCGGAGAGAGCTGGGGAGATGTGGGCAGACAAACAAAGCGGGCTGGCAGGGAGAGGGAGGTAGAGGTGCATCTGGCAATCACGCAATGATGGGATATCAGGACTTGCGCACGGTAGGTGGGGGAAGGATGGATGGAAGGAATGCAATGCAACGCGCAACAGGGGCAGGGGAGGTCGGGCTGCGTCACTGCGGCAGGTCGACAAAGGGCACGGGCAGGTCGCCCATCGCCCGCGCCGCGTGCTGCAGCCCCACAAACTTTTTGGCGGCCGCCGCCACCGCCGCCGCGTCGGCCCCCGACTGCACCGCCGCTTCCAGGGCCTCGTACGCTTTCCGTGACCCCACGTGCTGCGCCGCCCTGCGCCAAGGGTTGTTCCCACAAGGGGCAGGGGTCGCGGGCATGGGAAGGCACAAGCGAAGAGCAGGCTTCCAGCGGCGCTGCAAGCCCGCTGTGCTACCCAGGCAGGCCTCGCCAACGCCTGCATGCAGCCGCCCAACCCACCCACCTGCGCAGCGCCGGGTGGTACTGCTCCCCCGTTACGAGGGCCTCGGGCGTCACCCACATCAGCTGGTCGTACTCAGCTGGGTGGAAGTCGATCGCAGCGCGCTCAGCGGGGGTGATGCGAACCAGCAGTGTCAGCTGCGGCCAGGACAGGGTGCGCAGGGTGGTTGGGGGGCGGCTGAGCGGGGATTGCATCATGCTCAGCAGGCCCGGAGCACTCTTGCAGCACCGACTGTGGTCCGGAGAGGGTGGGTGGGCAGCGGCATTGCGTTGCAGCACACCAACGTCGTGTTGCGGGCTGCGGCGCGCCGACGCCGCCGCACCGCTGCGACTCTGCCTGTGACGTTGTACAGACGCAATACAGAGGCACCGCTTGCCGACGCGACAGTACAGCGGCATTGTGCGCACCGCGATGTCGCCCGTGCCGTTGCCCGCGGGCTCCTGCTTGCGCTTCTGCCACAGCATGGAGGTCGCGCACACGCCCAGGAAGCGAGACGGCGCCAGGTCCAGGCGCGTCTCCCTCATCACGTTGCGCGCCGCCGACTGCTGCGGGGTGTCGCCCACCTGCGAATGGGAAGGGGGCCGGGTTGTGGGGGCAGGGCCCGGCATGCAGGGGGCGTGTGCCAGGCAGGCGGGCGCACGCAGACTTGAGGCTGATGGGCAGTGGAGGGGCGTGCGTGCTGCAGCATGCGCATGGCGGCGCATGCACAGGCGCCCCATGCGCAGGGCAGGCCGAGCGGGAGGGGGCGCGGCCCATGCATGATGCATGGCGCACCCGCGTGCATGTTCACAAGCACAAACACGGTTTACAAGCGTAGCGCACCCGCATGCGGCCGCCGACGAACCACCAGGCTGGCTGCGGGTGCACGATGCGGTGCCCTATCAAAATCTGTTGGTTGGATGGAAGACGGATTGACATGAGGGGTTGAGTGAAGGTCAGGCAAAGGAGAGACTGCGCAGGCAGTTGATGAGGGGCATGCGGGCCGGCGGCAGCAGAGTGGCGGCACCGGGCGGCGGCGGCACGGGCGGCAGGGGCGGCAGCGCTAGCAGGCGGTCCGCACCTCTCCGGTGCTCTCATCCTGCAGCAGCACGTCAGCACAGCCTGCAGGAACGGCCGAGGGGCGCGTGGGTTTGCGCCCGCCCGGGCAACGCTGCGCGCCTTGCAAGCGCCTACATTGTGCCAGCGCCCGGTATCGTGCCTTTTACGAAGCAGTCGAGCGCTCGCGAGAACTCTGGGTCCTCCAGGAAGGTGGCGTTGCGCCGGTAGGCCCCCGTCTCGAAGTGCGCCACGTCGTAGAGGTCGGCCATGGTGCAAGGGTGGTTTGGGAATGAGGCTGACAGGGGGATGCGAAGTGAAGAGGTGGCTGGCGTGCGGTCACAAGGTGGCGGCGGCGCGTCGCGCGCGTGGAGGGTCGCCAGAGCATATGGCGGCAGCCTTCAGGTGCATGTCGCCAGGTTGGTCAGGCCATCCAGGCAGCATGCGGAGGGGTGGGAAAGAGCGGGTGCGATCAGCGTGCGCATATGATGCATTTGCCACACAATCCAACACAAGTGTGCACGGATGCATGCCAAATTTGTGATGCCGTTCCGGCTCGTAGGCAGGGTTGGCCACTTCCCAGCGCAGCTCTAACCTCACCTTTCATTCGCAGAAAACGTGTTAGCCGCTGCCGCCGCCGCTGCTGCTGCTGCTGCTGCTGCTGCTGCCGCTGCCGCTGCCGCCGCAGCACCTGCGGCTGCTGCTGCTGCCACTCCTGGCCGCCGAAGCTGGTGGGTGTGGGCCTCAGGGTGGGGTGGTGGGGTGTGGGTGTGTGAGGGCAATCTAAGCGCCGCATCGGGTGGTGGTGGTGGTGGTGGTGGTGGTGGTGGTGGTGGTGGTGGTGGTGGTGGTGGTGGTGTGTGTGTGTGTGAGGGCAGTAAAATCGCTGCATCGGGGAGTGGTGGTGGTGTGTGTCTGTGAGGGCAGTAAAATCGCCGCATCGGGGAGTGGTGGTGGTGTGTGTCTGTGAGGGCAGTAAAATCGCCGCATCGGGGTGGTGTGGGTGTGTGAGGGCAGTAAATTCGCCGCATCGGGGAGTGGTGGTGGTGGGTGTGGGAGGGCAGTAAAAACGCCGCATCGGGGTGGTGGTGAGGTGGTGGGTGTGTGAGGGCAGTAAACTCGCCGCATCGGGGAGTGGTGGTGGTGGTTGTGGTGGTGGTGTGTGTGGGTGTGTGAGGGCAGTAAAAACGCCGCATCGGGGTGGTGGTGAGGTGGTGGGTGGGTGAGGGCAGTAAAAACGCCGCATCGGGGAATCGAACCCCGGCCTCCTGCGTGACAGGCAGGGATACTAACCACTATACTAATGCGACCTCCTGGCGTGCGCCAAGATTAGCGAACACCCCGGTGGGAGGATCGGGAGTCGGTGGGCGAGGTGAATGTCAGCGGGCGCAAGCTCGCTACCTATTTGCGTCATAGCAGTTTTTCGGCTTTCAAAACAAAAGGCTTGCTCCACCAGCTCCAGCGGCAGCCGCGTGCCCCACAGCGTCTGCCTCCGCATCACGGCCTCCAGCAGCCAGGCGGCGGCGCTGCTCGCCAGCCCCGTCGTCCGCCTGCCGGCGCCGTGGCCTGCGGACCAGCCGCCAGCGCAGCTCGTTCGCCAGCCCACGGAGCAGCTGGCCTATCTCACAGGCGCCCCTCCTTCCATCCCTGAGGGCCCTCTCTCCGCAGAGCTGCGCCGCCGTTTCCCCGGCATCCTGCGCGCGCGCCGCGACACCGTCGGCGGCCTCGCGTCCGAGCGCTTCGTGTTGGCGCTTGCCCCCGGCGCAGCGGTGCCGCACCATATCTCCTTTGACGTGAGTGGCATGCGTGTACGGTGCCGGCTGATGCGCGCCCCCCTCCTGCCCCAGCCTGCGGCGGCTCCGGCCCCGCCTGCAGCAGCGCCGCCGCCGCCGCCGCCAGCCGAGGCGTCGGGCGCCGCCGCCGTGGTGGCACCTGCAGCGGTGGCGGCGGCAGCAGCAGCACCGGCAGCAGCACCGGCAGCAGCGCCAGCGACAGCCGCGCCGCCCACCGCCGCCGGCCCCGCGCCGCCCTCCGCCCCTTCGCGGCCCCCCCGGCCGTGCCCTCGCAGCCCTCCGCTGCTGCCCCCTCGCGGCCGCCTGCGGCTGCGCCCCCCCCGCCCCCCGCCGCTGCCGTTTTCGTCGGCGGCGACGCGCGCTCACCCCGCTGTGCGGCCTACCGCCGTCGCAATTTGCGCCGGCGCGTCGAGTCGCCGTTGGGCGACGCCTGGGTTCCCGCGTCCGACGGCGGCAGCACTGTCGCCAGCAGCGCGCCCCCGAGCCGCCCCGGCAGCCTCGCCGCCAGCGACCCTCCCAGCCCCACCGCCGCCGCGCCGCGCGACCCCGCTGGTTAGCGTGTGCGCCGCGCTGGGCTGCCCTCCCTCTTGCTTTCGCTCTCTTGTCCCCACCGCCGCCGGCTCGCCCCCTGCGCCTTCTTGCTTGCCTTGCACCCTGCGCTTGGGCTCCCCCGCCTGTCTGGCCGCTCTTGCCAGCTCCTGTGCCGGGGCGGGTACTCCCTCTGCGCTTGCGTGTTGCCCTGGCTTGCCTCGCGCCTGCACCATCGCCCGGCGGCTGTGCGTTGTTGTTCCCGGGCGGCGCTGTGCCGCATGCGGTTGAAGGGTGTGTTTAATGCATCGATCCTGCGACCCGGCCCCCTTACTGCCATGCTGCCCCCCGCTTGCCCCCGCATGCCTGTGTTTTGGGAGCGGCTCCCAGGTGCCCGCCGCTCTCCCGCCCTCCTTTGCGCCCGATTGGCCAGCCTGTGCGTTGCTGTGCCGCTTTCCCCCCCCGCTCCCTCCACAGGCATTGCTTTCTCAGGTTAGAGGGCTCAGCCCCAGCACGTTAACGTGCGGACCACCTGTAAGACACACACACACACACAAAAAAAGGCTCGCCCCCTGCGCCTTCTTGCTTGCCTTGCACCCTGCGCTTGGGCTCCCCCGCCTGTCTGGCCGCTCTTGCCAGCTCCTGTGCCGGGGCGGGTACTCCCCCTGCGCTTGCGTGTTGCCCTGGCTTGCCTCGCGCCTGCACCATCGCCCGGCGGCTGTGCGTTGTTGTTCCCGGGCGGCGCTGTGCCGCATGCGGTTGAAGGGTGTGTTTGATGCATCGATCCTGCGACCCGGCCCCCTTACTGCCATGCTGCCCCCCGCTTGCCCCCGCATGCCTGTGTTTTGGGAGCGGCTCCCAGGTGCCCGCCGCTCTCCCGCCCTCCTTTGCGCCCGATTGGCCAGCCTGTGCGTTGCTGTGCCGCTTTCCCCCCCCGCTCCCTCCACAGGCATTGCTTTCTCAGGTTAGAGGGCTCAGCCCCAGCACGTTAACGTGCGGACCACCTGTAAGACACACACACAAACGACAGATGCCGACAGATGCTGCTCCAGAACCTCGAGGGAGGGGATGGTCGGTGGTGCGGGCAAGTCAAGTGGTGCGGGGCTGCTGTGCGAAGAGCGTAGTGTCGAGGGGTGTGCGCCCGCATCTGCAGGCCATCGTGGCGCGCGTCGTAACCCTCACCGACGCTCGTCGTCTGACTGACTTGACTGATGGCGGGTTACGCTCGTCGTCGTCCGGCGTCGCGCTCCCACTGTGACTGCGACTGACTGAACATGTACGTGTAACCCACACTCAATCACTCAGTTAGCCACACCAGGCATGGCGCCTCCGGCGCCGTCACCCCTCCCCCACCACCCTGGGAACCACCCACCCACCCACCCCAGCACGGCGCCTCCGGCGCCGCCCACGGGCCCACGCCCGGCCACCCCTCACCACCTGCCGGGCACGTGCACGGCGCCTCCGGCGCCGCGCCCCTCTCCCCCGCCGCGCCCCTCCCCCCCCCCCCGTGCCCCTCCCCCCCCCCCCCCCCCCCACCCCCACCCCCACCCCCACCCACCCCCACCCACCCCCACCCACCCCCACCCACCCACTTACTGACTTACACCTGCTAAACCAATAATGCGCAGGCCCCCGGCTCGGATGCGCAGAGCCGGGGAAGAGAGGGGGGGGGAGGGAGGGGCACGAGGGAGCATCAGACAGGCACTTGGGAACTGGGGTCTGCGGGGGGGGAGAGGCGGGGGGAGAAAGGCGGGGGGAGAGAGCCCCCCCGCGCCGCCGCCCCCCGTCCCCGGCCACCCCACCCACCCACCCACCGGCACGTCGCCTCTGGCACCACCGTCCCCGCCTGGCCACCCACCCACCGGGTGTGGGTTTTCCTCCGTTTATTTTGCAGAGTAGAGGTCGACGTGCAACCCGCACTCAGTCAATCAGTTTCCACCAGCGTCCCAACACGGCGACCACCCTCCGCACCCACCCTCCCAACCGGCCTGCCACGGTGCCTGCGGCGCCCTCAGCAGCCACCCACCCACCCTCAGGCAGGCAGGCGGGCGGGCTTTGCAAGAAAAGGTGAAGGTGACTTTGCTGCCTTTTGAGGTTGCAGCAGCACTGGCGCTGCATGGCGTCCCTTGTACAGCCCGCGTGTGGCGGTACCTACCTGCCTACCGCGCGACCGACCGACTGAGTGCGGGTTACCACGTCATTTTTAGCACGACATGCCTCGGTCACTGACACCCAGCCCACCTAGTTTCCGCCACTCCCCTGCCGCTCCCCTCCCCCCCCTTCCCCCCTCTCCCCTCCCCTCTCCCCTCTCCCTCGCTCCCCTGCGCGCCTAGCTGTGTGCCATAACAGCCTCTCTCACCCCGCTGCCCCCCAAATTCCCATGTGCCTGTCTGATGCTCCCTCGTGCCCCTCCCTTCCCCCCCCTCTCTTCCCCGGCTCTGTGCATCCGAGCCGGGGGCCTGCACATTCATTTGCTCTAGCAGGTGTAAGTCAGTCAGTCAGTCAGCACAAACCTGCGCTCCGCCCATGGCAACCTCCCGAGAGCACCAGCACAAGGAGGGGTGGCAGCGCATTGGGCGCCCGCTGCGACCCCTGAGCTCTGCCTCTGTAAGTTGCACGAACCCGCACCCTGGCCGCATCCTGGCCGTCGCCGCACGATCTGGGTCTGCCCTGCCGCCGCTGCGTGGTGGTCCACTTTGGTCATTTGCTCAGCGTGTTCAATTGTGAACGTTTGCAAACAACTGACAGGCAAGGGGGCATCATGAGCAGGAGAAAATTGCGATGCTAGGATCGTCTTTTCGCAGCGGGGACTGCCACGCCTCCCCCACCCCCACCTGCTGCTGCTTCTAATGCTGCCGCCGCCGTACCGCCACCGCCGCCTGCTTGTGGCCGCTGCCGGCTCTGTTTCAGCAGCGCCGTCGTCTGCGGCCGCTGCCGCCGCTGTCGACGCGCCACCGCCACCGTCTGCTGCTGCTCCAGCGCTGGCCGCCGCCGCCGCCGCGCCGGCCTCACGACGCGCCCGCCGGACCTTCAAGCCTTCCTCTGTGGTGCCAGAGGTCTCCAGCTGTTGCTGCGGGTTCTGCACAAAGTAGCACTCTTCGGCAGCCGCTTGCGGCAGCAGCGGCAGGCCAGACTCGTCAGCCAGCTGCGGCACCGCGCCCAGGAAGAGCACGGGAGCCCCCTCTAGCGCACGCGCAGCTTCGATTGCCGCCGCTGCGGTGAGCGCCACCGCCGGCTGCGAGACGCGCGGCGCCTCTGCCGCCAGGCCCTGCTGCGGGTGCGCCCCGAGACCGTCTTCGCCGCTGGCAGCGCGCCACTCCGCCACCCACAGCGTGTTGCCGTTGCCAGGGGTTGCCTGCTCCGCCGGCAGCGCACGCTCCATCCACGCCAGGGCGTCGATGTGCGTGGGCATCAGCGCCACGCACCCCTGGGTCAGCGCCCGCAGCCAGTGGCAGTAGGTGGCGTTGGCGGTGCCGCGGTGCCGCCGCTTGAAGTCGGGGAACTGGACGACGCTCATGCCGTCGTACACGTCAGGCCTGCGTCAGGTTGGGGTGAGAACGACGCTCAGCGCGTCGCGGCAGCACACGGGAGATGGGAATGCGACCTCGGCAGGGTTTGGAGGGAGGAGGCCGCGTGTGCTGCGCATGCCGTCGCGCATCAGGCATGGAAGGGAACAGTCACGGACAGCCAGCCTGAGGGTGCATGCGTAGGTCACGGGTCGGGAAACACTCCTGGGTGTGCTTGCACCCCCTCGGCTCCCGCGTGGGCTATAGCCCACGCCTTCGATCAGGGCTATCGGCTGACGCTCCCCCCATATGCCACTCCCCCCCTGCGCTCGCAGCAAGCCCTACACACATCCCGACACACGCGCACCAAACAGGAACGCCGGCATCCTGCGGGCTGCCGGGCTGGAAGCGCTTGTCTTCGTCGTGCGTGTTTGGCAGCACCCCCAGCCAGGCGCTGTCGCAGGGCGGGTTGGGCACCACCAGGGAGCGCCCCAGGGCCTCCGAAAGGCGTGCCAGCTGGAGGGGGGGGGGGGGCAGGTTGGGTTCGGAAGAAGGTGGGTGGCAGGTGGGTAGAGGGGTTGGCACCAGCAGGCGGCGCCCCAGGGCCTCTGCTGTGCGTGCCAGCTGGAGGGAGGAAACGCGGCAGGAAAGGGGAGGGTTGAGCAGAAGGGTTGGCACCACCAGGTGGGCTAGCTGTTGCCGCTACGCCGCCCCTCGGTACGTACCTTCACCACCTCAGCCCTGAAGGCCTCCTCCGTCTCGGTGTGCAGCGCCACTCCCGGGGCCAGCATCAGCAGCCGCGGCTGGCTGGCGTTGAGCCCCAGCACGTCGCCGCCGGGGCTGAACGCCTCGCTGACCTCCCAACGCCACCTGCAGCAGGGGAGTGGGGAAGGGGTTAGCGGGGATCAAGGGGGGGTGACTCCGAGAGAAGTCCTGCCCTGCTGCGCCATTTTTTTTTTCAGCACCAGCTGCTGAACCCCGCTCGCCCCATCGCTGCCCGCCCCTGCCCCCGTCACATTCACCAGCCGTTGCCCTTCACAAAATACTGCTTCCACAGTCCGGAGCCTCCGGGTGTGAAGCTGTATGCTGCATGCGCAATGACCTGCACACGAGCGGAGTGGGGAGTGGGGTGTTACCGGATCGAAGGAGTGCGCAAGCCAGCCTGGTCTGTTGGCGTGCCGCGTGGTGCTGGCGCATTGCGCAACGTCAAACAGCTTGGCGGCAGCGCGGGCAGTGCGTATGGTTCAACGCTTGTTGTGTTGATGCAACCACAGGAAACAGAGGCGCCCCTGTAGTCGCGTGCCTCAACCCTGAAGGAGGGTTCAGCGCCCAGAACCCGTACTGCCCGCGGTCCGCCTGTAGTGCCGCCAGCCAGGCAGGCAGGTGTGGGCCCAGTGCTCTGCAGGCAGGCCCTCTGGAGGAGTCCAGGGCTCCCCTATGCTAAACAGCGGCTCGGACGCTGCGCTGCGCACCAGCTGCGGCGTGGAAAAGGGGTGGTGAGGGCAGTCACTGCACACGCAGCGGTTTGGGGCAGCAGCAGCAGCAGCAGGAGCAGCAGCAATACCAACGGCCGCCAGTAGCACAGCGGCAGCAGAGCAGACGGACCTCGAAGTACGCGGTGGAGGCAGGCCCACGCTGCGGCGGGTAAAACAAGTGCTTGTGTTCGGCCCACCAAGATTCGTTGTGGGGCATGGGGAAGCGTAGGCCTTCGATTGCATCCACAGGGCCCTTTAAGTACAGCGTGCGCTGCAGATAGGCAAGCAGGTCGGCAGTGGAACGAGCGCCGCTCGTGAACGATTGGCCACACCCCAGGCTGGGCTGCGAATGGCTGCCGCTGCCTGCTCCCCCGCCACGCGTGCCTGCTCCCTCGGGGCCAGGCACGGGCCATCGCACCGGCAGCGCAGCACAGCATCACAACAACCTGCCCGCAGCCTGCCAGCAGCTCCTGGGCAGCAGCGCCGCAACACGGCGCGCCCTCGCACCTGCCGCCACGCCGCCGGCCACTCGACTTCCACCCGCGGCATGCGCTCGTAGCCCTTCGCCTTGACCGCCATGTTCTCTGCATACCACCCCTTCTCAGACAGCGGCTCCCCTGGCGCGCGTATCGTAGGCACTCCGGCTGCAGCGCCCATCACCTTCGGTGGAGCAGCCACAGGGTACTGAACAGGGTTTCCTCCAGCGTTATGAACAGTCACATTTGCCAACCAACGAATCTTAAGATTCAACGGAAGCACATGCCAATGGAAAGGGACGCGTCCCCACCCTCACCATGTCGTCCCACGTGTTCTGCTCCCACGTAGACTCTCCCGCTTGCCACCGCTCGGTGTAGACCCTCTGCATTGCCGCCGGGTCCTCCCGCTGCCTGCAGCGTGCGGCGAAAGCGAGTGCAGGGAGTCGAGGGAGGGTGGTGGCAGGGCAGGCAGCACACCGCTTGGGGTCACACTGGTTGCAGGGGGGGAAGGCATGCAGGGCACGCCAGAGCAGGCAGCGAGGCGAGGAGGGTCAGCGAGGAGGGGCGTGGAGTGGGTGGGTGGGCTCTTACACAGCGTGGACAGGGAGGCAGGCAGGCAGCAGCCTGGCAGGCCCTCCCTGCGTTCCTGCAATCGCCGGGCCTCCGCGGACGCCGCACCTAAGCGTGCGGTCTGTCAGCTCAACAACCATGTGCACAGCTGGGCCCGAAGGGTGGCAGTTCTGCGGGGCGAGAAGAGGCGGTGGCAGGCAACGCAGCAGTGTCAGAAGAAAGGCATGCCTGCCTGATGCCACCCCGCAGTCTCTGCTGCAGCCTCGCTCGTTAACCCACATGCACGCCCCGTGGCCTTCCCAACGCGCGCGCCTGCCAGTACATGACTCCACAGTTGACGCCGTCGCTGTCCACGGCATCGCGGTGGAACAATGCGTTGTACCTGGCGCAGGCGGGCAGGGGGGGGGGGGGGGGGATGGAGTGCGGGTCGGGGCCGCAGCAGGTGTCGGCGGGAAGGACACAACCCAGCGCGGCACCCGTCTAGCGACACCCCCTCTCACTTTGAGAATGGTGGGGCCTTGAAGTAGCGATAGGGGTCGTCGAGGAGGCTGACATCTGCAGGGGGCAAGGCAGTGGCAGGCGATGTGCACGCCGGTTGTTGCAACGGCTGTGCGACCGCCAGCATGCTGCCTGCGCCATTCCAGCGCATGCACAGCACGGCACGGCACACACAGCACACAGCTCATCTCGCGCAGGAGCCCGCGCCAAGCAGGCAGCTCACCGGCGTCGAGGCTCAGCACGTTGTAGCGCATGCGCAGCATGCGGGACGCCACCTCCCTGTACAGGACATGGAGGAGCACAAGCAGGGGCGAGAGCGGTGAGGCAGCCACAGCGCAGGCGTCTCAGGGCACAACGCAGGCCTGGACTCGTTAAGGCCCACCCCCTACTGCTGAATCCCCCAGCCCCGGAAATTCATGACCACATGGAGGCGCACCCTCACCACCTCCACACAAGCCCGTGACGGCGCCCAACCTGATCCAGCACAGTCTGAGCATGCACGCACCACGCAATTGCAACACGATCCTTTCTAGACAGCCATCTTAGGGTTTGTTTAGACACACCAGCGCATGGCCATGGTGTCGTGAAAGCGACCCGTGAGGGGCTCGTAGCGGCGGGACGACCACGCGCAGCTGACTTCGCCGGCGAAGCGTGGCGTCGGCAGCGCACAGTCGTCCTCCTCCCACACGAAGATAAAGGCGTGGGCGAGGCCTGGGCGTGGATGGGTGGGTGGGTGTGGTGGGTGGCTCGGTGGGTGTGGTAAGAGGGTGGGCCACGCCTGGTGCGGCATGGGGCAGCCAAGGGCGGGCAGTGATGCAGGCGGCAGGCGTTGCGATGCACGCGCAGGCATTGAGCATCGGGCGGCAGGCGAGGGCTGGGCCAGCAGTGGCGCCCTCGTGGCTTGCAGTGGGAGCACACCGCCGCACGTGGGAGGCTCCGCCCCGGATTCACAGGGGGGCACGATGCAGGCGCACCCAGGGCGCGCGCTCCCAGAACGGCGTTGACGGCTGAGGCGATGTCTTTGGGGTGGGCGGTCACAAACATGATCTGCAGCAGGCGGCGAGAAGGGGGGAGGGAGTGGGATGGGTGAACAAAAATATGAATGGGCAACGCTTTCGCGCAGCTGCACCCCCTAGTGCCTGCCCCGCCAGGCCGCGCCCTTGCCCTGCCAAGCCCTGCGCATGTAGCCCTGCCAGCCATGCGTGTCCGCACCTCTTGCTTGAAGGCCAGCGCGCTGAGGAGCTGCGTCAGCTCTTCATTGGTCGCCACGTCACCACGGAAGTGCCCCACCTTGCCCACGCTGCACAACCCGCTTTCGTCGCACGCCAGGTCGGCAGCGCTGCCGGACAGCTGTGCCACCTCTGCCTGCTGCGCTGCATCCCCCGCCTGCGCCTGCGGCTGTGTTGGCTGCTCTGCTGCCGTCGCCGGGTGTGGCTCTGCCTGTGCCGCTGCCGCTGCTTGCACCTGTGACGCAGGCTGCCCCACTGCTGCTGCTGCTGCCGCTGCGTCTGGTTGTGCTGCTGTTGCTGCCTTCCCCTGCTGCCGTCACCTGCTGGGCCGCGTGCAGCTCTGCTGCCGCCTGCTGCAGCGCTTCTGCGTGCTCCCCCACTTCCGCTCGCTGAGCTGCTGCCACGTGCCCCTCCTCGCTTTCTTCGAACTCTGTGCGGCTGTGCGGCTGGGGCAGGAGGCTGAGGATAAGCGCCTGCGCGGCATGCGCATCCAGCTGCGCCTGCTGCTGGGCGGCGTTGCTGCTGTCTGTGGTCCCAACAAGCCGCGCATTCCTCGCCGCCGACAGCGCTACAGCCAGAACGACCGCTATGGCCGCCAGCTTGACCCATCGCGGGCGCGGCTGCAAGGGGAGACGGAGTGATGCTGAACTGAAAGCCTGGCGGCGGCGGCGGCAGCGGCGGCGGAGGCGGCGGCGGCGGCGGCGGCGGCAAAGCCGAAGGGGAGCGTCGGCGAGTGCGAGTCCGAACATCGGCACATCGAGTGTGGTGTGCATTCTCTGAAACGGCGCTGCGCTGCCCCTGGCCTCCCCCGGACTCACCAGCCGCAGAGCTTTCAGTCTCATCGAAAACGCGGGGAGCCTCCTGTCTCCTGCTGCGGAAGATCAACTGTGCATTTTACAAACGTGTTGGACCTCTCAGCGGCCGTGCCACTTCGCCAATGGTCGCGGACAAGTGCTCGCCTGAGCCGCCCCGCTTGCTTGCAGCCCGTCCGGACAGGCCGGAGAAGAGGCACGTGCAATAAGGATACGCAGCAGCCAAGAATGGCCTACGAGCTGGAAGCCACCAGTCATATGTTGACGTGGTCGACGTGAGCGGCTGCTGCACTGCACATATCTGCAACGCTGCAGCCTGCATTCCTGCCGAGCTGCAATGCCACATTACACAGGATTGCGGCACACACAACAGTTGATACGACGCAAGCAGGGCAGCGGTGCGGGGAGTGTTGATGCGAGCGGCGCCGTTGCCAGCAACCAGAAGACCCAGCGCCAGCGCGGCGCATGGCTCTCCCTACCGCTCCGGAATGATGAGCTCCGCGAGGCTCCAGTCCTCATAAGAGTTGTCTGGAAGGTACCGGCTGCAGGACGGTAGGTGGTGCATGGAGGGTGGTTGGCCGGCGAGGCGCCAAAGCAGCCGGGCGAGCCGGGCTCTGCCGCAAGGTGCTGTGAGAAAGCACCGATGCTGGTCTTTGCTGCTGCGACACGCGACCAGCACACACGCGCGCAGCACCCCACGCCCAGCGTTGCAGCCAGCACCCACCGGATGATGAAGGGGATCTTCTTTTCGCGCAGCTCCTTGTAGGCGATTTCAAGGGGGTCGGTCTCCATGCCCACCTCCACCATCACCGGCGCGTTCATGCTGATCTGCGGGCGCACACACACGGGGGGGAGGCGGGGCCGCATGATGGAGCAAACTGAGGGCGTGCAGCACGGCCGGCGGGCTCGCCGCCAGCCTGCCGCTGGACCCCTCGTGGGCTTGAGCGGCGTTCCCGCACCGGGAGGCGACGTTCCTGCTGGGCTCCCAGCGAGCCAGCAGACGGCCGCCAGGCGGTAGCAACTGCATCCGCCTCCTTCCTGCCGCACGTGCATCCGCAATGCGCAAACCATCCGTCCAACGCTGCCACCGCTCCCTGCGCACCTGTAGCGCGCGCGTGCCCAGCACTCGCGCCTTCTCGTACTTTGTGAGGTAGCGGGTGGTGATGCGCGGCCGGTCGGCCTGCTGCTGCCCCGCCGCGCCCTGCCCGGGCCCCTGCTCTAGAATCTCCACCTGCTGCTCCTGTGCGCCTGCAGGTTTCATGAGAGTTCTCAAGAACATCGTGCACAAGCTGCAAAATTTGTGGCAGCGGCGCGACGCAAGCAGCAGCCGTGCACGACGCTCGGGAAGGGGGCCCACCGCTTCTGGGCCTCCTGCCGCCTTACCCTCCGCCAAGTCCTGGTCCTCCTCCTCGCCCCAAGGGTTGTCTTCTGCCACCTCGTCCTCCCCGAACTCGTCTGCCGCAAAGCTGCAAAGCAGGGAAGGGCAGCGAGTGCGCGGTGATGCGGCCGCTGGCGGCGGCGGCAGCGGCGGCGGCAAAGGTGATGGCGCGCGGGCAGCCGCAGCGTGCTCATACTCTGCGCCAGTGATGCGGGCGCTGCAGCGGCCCCTACGGCAGCAGAGGGGCGCTAGGGCGCATGCAGGCGGCCCGCAAGCGTTCCCGCTCACTCGTTGGCGCCACTTCCGAAGAAATCCTCGCCATCGTCCGCCATTGTGCTGCCGGCGGCAAGAAAACGGCCGGCAAGCGCTTGAGAAGCGAGCGACTGCCGGCGAGGTGGAACGGGGGAGGCGCGCGGGCTGGGCAGGCAGTTGTACTAATGTTGAGAGCAGGCGGAGAAAGCGGCGCAAAACCAGGCATCGATAAGTGCCCTGACGGAGCGGGGAGATGCGCTGGAAACTTGCTCGACATGGCCCTGCCTTAACAGCCCCAGGCTCGCCCAGCGCCCAAGCTGCAGCTCAAGATATGCCGGAATTTGCGTTCAAGGTGCCCCCTGAGTCAAGCACAGCCGTTCCTCTCACCAGACCCCTCCTCTCCCGCCGTCGTCGCTGCGCGCCCGTCTGGCGCTGCGCGTGTGGCAGGTATGCCTGGGCCGGCTGATGATCACACGCACGTCGTGCATCGAGCGCACGCGAGATTTGTGATCAGAGGGACGTTCGCAAGGGGTTGCGGCATGAGCAGTGCCGCTCGCGGGAGTGCAAGGCACGGGCTGTGCGTCACCCGGTCCCGTCGCGAGCTTGCAGGGATTCGCAAGGCTGCGCAACTGGGCACCATTGCATAGTGGAGTGCTCACGCTGGCAGCGCTATCACCAAACATAAGTTACTGAGTTGTCGCTCTGGCGTGCCCGCGGGACGTGCGGTGCCGTCTAGCGCAGGGTGGGCAGCTTGTGCACTGCAGCTCACTCATCAAGCCAAATAAATGACTGCCGTCTTGGCAAGGCCTGATCAGGCCCCGTGCCAGAGAGCTTGCTGGCAGACGGCGGCGGCGGCGGCGGCAGCGGCAGTGGCGGCGGCGGCAGCTTTCCCAGGACCTGTGGCCGCGTGCGCGAGACGACGATGACTTCTTTGGCGACGTGGAAATGACAACAGCGAGTTCGAGGTGCTGGGAGGGCCAGCAGTGGCGCATTGTGGGCCGGAGGCTCTTCAGCGGCCTGCCGTCGACCTCCCCGTCTCTTCCTTCCGATGCTGGCGCGGCCTCTGCGCGCTGGCCCTTCCCTACTGACGTATAGGCGCCTCACCACCAGAATGAGCACGTCGAGCGGCTCGGACTGGCCCGTCGCGCGGGTGCGCCAGGCCTTCGTCGACTTTTTCAAGGAGAAGGGCCACACGCATGTGCCCTCCTCCCTGGTGGTCCCTGTGAACGACCCCACCCTGCTGTTCAGGTGGGCTTGGCGGTCGCTGGCCTCGCCCCCGGCCACCTTTGGGTAGCCGCAAGGCCTCCGAGGACGTGCCCGACGCCGCGCCGATCGGCGGTGCAGGCCCTGCCGCCGCCGCCCAGCGCCTGCCGCCGCCGCCGCCGGCCCACCACACAGCACAGTGCCTGCCCTCGACCTGCCGCAGCAATGCGGGCATGAACCAGTTCAAGCCCATCTTCCTGGGCACCGTGGACCCCAACTCCGACTTTGCCAAGCTCAAGCGCGCGGCCAACTCGCAGAAGGTGGGTGCTGGCGGGGCGGCGGTCAGGTGCTGTAACCGCGTGTTTCGCCTGCTCCGGCACCGGCTGCCAAGCTTTGCGGTTTCTTGCAGAAGCAGGTCGTCGAAATGCAGCCGGAGTGTTCCACTCTGCAGCGACGCACAGCAGCTGCAGGGTGCAGCCGTCGCTGCCCTGCTAGTGCCCTGCTAGTGCTAGCGCCCACGCTGCCGCCCGCCGCTCTTTCAACACCTCCAGTGCATCCGCGCCGGCGGCAAGCACAATGACCTTGATGATGTGGGCAAGGACAACTACCACCACACCTTCTTCGAGATGCTTGGCAACTGGTGAGGGTATCGCACTGCAGCAAACGGGCGGGCTCGGCCGGCAGGCCGGCAGGTGCTGGTCATTGCCCATCGCAGGTGGCAGGCCCCTGCTGCCTGCCGCTTGGCAACTGGTGAGGGTATCGCACTGCAGCAAACGGGCGGGCTCGGCCGGCAGGCCGGCAGCTGCTGGTCATTGCCCATCGCAGGTGGCAGGCCCCTGCTGCCTGCCGCTTGGCAACTGGTGAGGGTATCGCACTGCAGCAAACGGGCGGGCTCGGCCGGCAGGCCGGCAGCTGCTGGTCATTGCCCATCGCAGGTGGCAGGCCCCTGCTGCCTGCCGCTTGGCAACTGGTGAGGGTATCGCACTGCAGCAAACGGGCGGGCTCGGCCGCCAGGCCGGCAGCTGCTGGCCATTGCCCATCGCAGGTGGCAGGCCCCTGCTGCCTGCCGCCTTGTCCAAGCATCTGCATAGCTCGCTGTCTCCGTCCCCAGGTCGTTTGGCGACTATTTCAAGAAGGAGGCAATTGAGTGGGCCTGGGAGCTGCTGACCGAGGTGGGTGCAGGAGATGGGTCAAATGGGAGGGTAGGTGAGTGTTTATTTGAGCAGCAGGACGACTCACATCGATTTGGGGAGGGAAATGTAGGCGCGACAACAGCAGACGCGGCGCGGCAGCTCTGAGCGTCGAGTTGCGCTGCTGCGGGTGAGTATGGCCATGCGGGTGCCCCCTTCAACTCGGTCGATGCGCTGCCGCAGGTGTACAAGCTGCCCTCCGACCGCCTCTACGCCACCTATTTTGGCGGCGACGAGGCGCATGGCCTGCCCGCCGACGAGGAGGCGCGCCAGATCTGGCTGCAGGTCGGCGACCCTGTGGCAGGGTGGCGGGGGGCAGCGGCCACCGGCACGCCTGCGCTGAGGGTTGGCAGGGGTGGAGCCGTGCAGGCACCTCGCGCGTACCCTTCTGCTGCTGTTTCCCCGACCGGCTGCCCCCCGGTGCCTCCCCGCCTGCAGTTCCTGCCCGAGAACCGCGTGCTGCCCTTTGGCTGCAAGGACAACTTCTGGGAGATGGGAGATCAGGGCCCCTGCGGCCCCTGCACGGGTGCGTACACAGACGCACGGCGCTCGGAAGGCCGTTACGTGCGGGGTCTGCAGTCAGGGAGCGTGTCGGGCGCAGCGCAAGTGCAGCGCAACACGCTGGCCCGAGCGATTTACAAACGCTCATGCAGCAGTATGCGCTTGCACGCCTGCTACTTGACCTGACAGTCTTGCCCAACACCTGTGCCTTACCCCGTGTGCAGAGATCCACTTCGACCGCATCGGCGGCCGCCACGTGCCTGAGCTGGTCAACATGGGTGAGAGGCGGCAGGGCTGGCGTGCCAGGCAGGCAGGCATGCCAGGCACTGCGTGCTCTGCTTGGTGTTGTAGCAGGTTGGTGTAGCAGCAAAGCGTTGCCACAGCTCAACGAGTGGGCAGCCGTCTCACCCCCTCCAAACATACCACCAAATGGTGTGTTACCCTCTGCCCCAGACGACCCCAATGTGCTGGAGATCTGGAACCTGGTGTTCATCCAGTTCAATCGCGAGGCCGAAGGGGAGCTCAAGAACCTGCCGGCCAAGCACGTCGACACCGGTGGGTGGCGGTCGGCGGGTGCCTGGGGCTGTGCCATCTAGCATTTTGCTGTCGCCTGATATAGACAGCCTTCGTAGACAGACGCAACGAAAGACGTGAAGCTTCGTGTGCAGTGCCGCCCTCAAGAGCACCATCCATCTTGCTCCTGCCTTTGCTGCGTGCGTGCAGGCGCGGGCCTGGAGCGTGTGTGCTCCGTGCTGCAGCAGAAGATGTCCAACTACGCCACCGACGCTTTCGGTGAGTGCAGCGAGCGCTCGTTGCTGGGTTGAGTGAAGTGTGGGCGGTGCTGCCCTGTCTTCCCTTGCTTCTCTGTGTGTTGCCTGCCATTGCTGCGAGCTGCGTGCTGCATCAGGGGAATGAAGAGCAATTTATTGGAGCTGTATGAAGCCCGGGCGGACGCGCACCGGAGCATTGTTTATGACACTTTTCACAGACCCCTCGCTGTCGCTTTCTGGTAGCCGGGTTACACGCCTGTGTTTCTGCCTGCCTGCGCGTGTGCGGCGACTCCTGTGGGGAATGAAGAGCAATTTTTTGGAGCTGTATGAAGCCTGGGCGCACGCGCACCAGAGCAGTGTTTATGAAAGTTTATCACAGACCCCTCGCTTTCGCTTGCTGGTAGCCCAGTCGCATGTGTGCATGCTGTGCCTGCATGCACACGACCCCTTGCATTCGCCACGCCCTGCACGCACCGCTGACTGCCTGTGGGGGGTGACGACCTCTTTATTGGAGCTGTATGAAGCCCGGGCGCACGCGCACCGGAGCGTTGTTTATGACATATACGCGACCGACCCCACAGCTGTGCACTGCCCGACTCCCTGCCTGCTCTGCCACACCCTGCACCGTTGCAAACACGCCGCCATGTGATCACCGCCCTCGCCCTACGCTTGTCCCACCCTCGTGCCTGACTGGCTGGCTTTTGACCCTCGCTGGTGCGTCCCTCTCCTGCCCCCTTATGTGCAGGCCCCATCTTTGAGGCCATCCAGGCGGCCACCGGCCACCCCGAGCCCTACACTGACCGCATCGGCTCAGAGGTGCGCGCTGCAGCAGCAGGCGCCCCCTTGTTAGCAAAGGGCACAGCGGTTCTGCTAGCGGAGAGGGAACTGTGACTGACCTGCCACCGTTGTTGAGCTGGCCGGACGCCGGATCGCTCACTCGCATGCTCCTTTTGCACGGCCCCTACCTGCAGGACACTGGCAACAAGGACATGGCGTACCGTGTGGTGGCCGACCACATCCGCACCCTGTGCTTTGCCATTGCCGACGGCGCACGGTGCGCACGGGAGGGAGCCAGCAGACTATTGCATGCGCCGCCGCGGGGCACGTGCCTTGCTGCCCCGTGTCCGTATGTACTGCCTCCCCCTACCTCATACCATCTGCTCACCTGGTCTGCAGCCCGGGCAACGAGGGACGCGAGTATGTGCTGCGCCGCGTGCTGCGCCGCGCTGTGCGCTACGGTCGCGAGGTGCTGGGCGCCAAGGAGGGCTTCTTCTCGCAGGTGGGTGCCGACGGTGGGCACGAGGGCAAGGGGGAGAGGCAACGTCATGCGTGGCAGACACGGCTGCACAGTGGTGTGACGTGGCGGTCATGCAGTGCTGTGTTCCGTAATCAGCATGCACCTCTCCAATCCATGCTCCTTGTTACCGTGTGCTTCTGCAGCTGGTGGATGTGGTGTGCGACCAGATGGGAGAGTTCTACCCTGAGCTGCAGAAGCACCGTGAGAACATCCGGTGCGAGGGCGCAGCAGCAGGGGCGTGCACAACAGCAGCAGCGGCGTCCGGGGGAGCAATGGCGCGTGCAGCGGCAGCGGCAATGGCAGCAACGGTGCCTGCAGCGCCGGTGTTCGCAGCAGCACTGGACGACAGACATTGGTTACTGACCCCCTGACCCCGGCGCCCCCCCCGTTGCAGCGCCATCATCAAGGACGAGGAGGCCACCTTCAGCCGCACCCTGGTCAAGGGCCTGGAGCAGTTCCACAAGATGGCGGCCAACGCAACGGTGGGTGGGCGGGGCGGCGGTGGCCAGGAGGGAACCTCCGACGAGCCCAGAAGGGGACTGCAAGCAACACTGAGAGTCATGGAGGTGCATGGTGGTAGCGAGTACTTGCAGCACGGCCAGGCGCTCCTCCACAACCTGCATGCCTGCCCCGACCCTGTCGCCCGCCCCCCCCCCCCCCCCCCCCCCCACACACACACACACCCCACACACACACCACCACCACCACCACCACACACACACACACAGGACGGCAAGCTGGCGGGCACCGATGCCTTCACGTTGTGGGACACCTACGGCTTCCCTGTGGACCTCACCGAGGTGGGTGCTTTCGCCTCTGCATGCACCGCGCTCATGCAGAGGCCCTGTGTTGTGCTGCGCACTGATTGTGCTGCCGCCGTATGTGCTTGCGCGATCCCACGCGGCGACTGATCGGCCACTGAAGAAATGCGTGCGACGCTTGGATGCGGATCCCCGTCTGTCCGCCGCTTCACCTCTCCTGCGCCTTCCTGTCTGCCTTCCCCGCACGTGCAGCTGATGGCCCAAGAAGCTGGCTTGAACGTGGACATGGCTGGCTTCCAGGTGGCCATGGAAGCTGCCAAGGAGCTGAGCCGCGCGGGCCAGAAGAAGGGCGGCGCGGCGGAGCTGAAGTTCGAGGCGGAAGCTACTGCTTACCTGGCCAACGGGTGCGCTGGCACGCCTCGCTGCGCTGCCGCCTTGGCATAAAGATGGCGAGCATGGTCTGCACTGCTTGCTCTGATTGAAGCGTCGCCCACAGTCTTTGCGCTGGGTGCGTCAGCATCTCACGTGGCACCTGCGGCAGCCTGCCCCAATCAGCAATCTGTCTACATGAAGCTGACTGCCTCTTATCCACCCGCTGTTTTCACCCCGCAGCGGCGTGTCGGTGACCAACGACCAGCCCAAGTATGGAAAGGAGGACGTGGCCACTGAGGTCATGGCCATCCTGACGTGAGTGGCTGCATCCTGTTGTTTGCTGCTGCTGCTGCTGCTGCTTGGGCCGATAGCAGAGGGAAGGCCTGCAGTTGGCATGAAGCGCACTAGGCAAGATGCGCATGGCAGCAGCGTGGCTGCCTGATGCTGCGCCTGGCTGCTCACCATGCCTCGCCACGCTTGCCTCTGCTTCCTCCTATCTATGTGCCGCAGCAAGGACGGCTTCAAGCAGAGCACCTCCGAGGCGCCTGCTGGCTCCGCCGTCGGCCTGGTCCTGCGGGACACCTCCTTCTATGCCGAGTCTGGCGGCCAGACGGCGGACACCGGCGCCATCGCGGGCGCCTCTGGCTCGCTTGACGTGGAGGTGAGGTCAGGCTGCTTCCCGTCGGTTGTTGGTTGGTTGTTGGGGGCGGAGCCGGTGCAGCGCAGCATGCTTTGTTGGCCAGCAGCGTTGTGGTTGGCAGCATCGGGGTGCAGGCGTGGCTGGTGGACCACCGGCAGCCCCACTCACGCATGCGAATCGCGTTGCTGCCTCCCTCGCTACTTAAAACAGGACACGATTGTTGCGGCAGGCTATGTGCTGCACATTGGCCCGCAGCCCGCCGCTGAGATCAAGGTTGGGGAGGCAGTGACTAGCAAGTGAGTGGCAGAGATTGCAGCAGCAGGCAGGAACAGGCAGGCGTGTGGCACGGCTTGGCGACTGCTCATCCCTGCTCTTCTTGCTTCCCCAGTACCCTACGCTGCTCCGATGCCCTGCCCCTGCATCTGCTGATAACCCGCGCCATGTTTCGACTGCTGCCCCCGCAGGGTTGACTACACGCGGCGCAACAAAATCATGCCTAACCACACCTTCACCCACGTGCTCAACTACGCGCTGCGCAAGGCGAGGCGTCGCTGAAGGGGGGAAGCGAGTGCAAGCCGTCCCGGCCCCTGCTGGCGGCGCCGTGCCTGCAGCGGCGGCGCCGCCGCTGCAGGCGCTGCGGCAGCTGCCACCACTGCAGCAAGGAAGGAGGGAAGGATGTCGCTGCAACTGCCACAGCAGGCTGCGCCGCTCACCTCGCACGCCGCGCCGTCTCTGTTGTTCCTCGTGGCAGGTGCTGGGCGACCATGTGGACCAGAAGGGCTCCATCGTGCTGCCCGACCGGCTGCGCTTCGACTTCAGCAACAACGGTGGGTGGGCCGGGATGCATTAGTGGTGAGGGGAAGCGGGCCAGCGCTCCGTCGAGGGCAGCGCCGCACATATGCAGCCTCGCCCCCACTTATGCCTGCTGCTCATTTCTCCCTCAAAACTGCGATCGTGAATGCGCAGGCGTGGTGGATGTGACCAAGCTTGCTGAGATCGAGGGCATCTGCCAGCAGTTTGTCGCCGCGAACCAGCAAGGTGCGCCTGGGGCAGGAGGGGCTCACCATGAAGAGGCAACTTCTCTGTGTGTAGCACGTGCGCACTCATGTGCCACGCGCCTGCGTACAGGCCGGGCATCTGCTGTGGCTGCTCTGCCGCACCGCCACCTGCCAACACCCCTGACACTTCCGTCCTCGTTGCTCCCCGGCCCTGCCTTGTGTCCGTCTTTGTGTGCAGTGTACAAGCAGGAGGTGGCGCTGGCGCAGGCAAAGTCCATCAACGGCCTGCGCGCTGTGTTTGGCGAGGTCTACCCAGACCCCGTGCGTGTCGTGTCGGTGGGCAAGCCTGTGGACGTGCTGGTGGCAAACCCTGACGCTGGTGAGCCGGGTGGTGGTGGTGAGGGGTGGGTGGGGGGCCGGATGGCTCAATGGCGGCTGGGTTTGGGGGACAAGTGCGGAGAGGGTGTGCAGGCACCGCCCCTGTTGCAGCACCTGGGCCCCGATTTCTCATTCTCAACACCGGCCAGCCTTGCTCACCTGGAGATGTCGGTCAGGTTCTGGGCTTTGCACACTGTGCGCCAATGCCCAACTGCTCTGCTCTCTGGGCTGCCCCCTCCCCTCCCTTTGCAGAGGACAACCTGGCGCACCCCATCGAGTTCTGCGGCGGCACCCACCTGGACAACACCGCGGACGCGCGCGCGTTTGCGCTGCTCACGGAAGAGGGCATCTCCAAGGGCGTGCGGTGAGCTGGCGTCTTGTCGTGCCTCCTGCGTGACGCGGGCCTGCTCTGCGCTGCTCACGGACGAGGACGTGTCAGGGGCGTGCAGTTGGTGTGCTTCCTGTGCCTGCTTTGCGCTGCTCGTCGGCATCCCCAAGGACGTGAGGAGGGCTTGCGATGGGTGCACTTGCATGCTGTTCATTTGCTTGTGCCTGCCCCGCTTGTGCCCCGCTGGCCACCCTTTGCGTTTGCTGACGTCTCGCCGGCGCACACCCTCTGGCACCTCCCCTCCTCACGTGCAGCCGCATCGTGGCGGTGACTGGTGAGGAGGCGGAGGCAGCCATTGCTCTGGCAGACCAGCTGGCGACGCAGGTTGAAGCCGCGGGGAAGCTGCCCATTGCCGACATGCAGGGCGAGGTCAAGGCGCTCACGCAGACGGTGTCGGGTGCGTCGTTGTGGGCGGTGTGTGGCAGGGTTGGGTTGCGAGGACGCAAGGAGGTGCTGCATTGCGCCCACGCCACTGCTGCCGCCCATGCTGCTGCTGTGTTTGCGCTTCCCCGCCTCCCTGCCCCGCCGCTCACCTGCCCCGCTCGCACCTTGCGCCGTCCCTTTGCTGCAGGCGCTGTGATCCCCACTGTGCGCAAGGCTGCGCTGGCTGAGCAGCTGCAGGGCCTGACCCGCATTATCCTGGACGACCATAAGAAGGTGGGCAGCAGCTGCTGCGTGGCTACCATGTTTAGACTGCGGCGGCGGCGGCGGCTGCCGCTGCTGCATCTGTGGCATCTGTCTCTCGAGTGTTCCAGTAAAGCTTGCTGGTCGGCAAGAGCTGGCAGCAGAGCAGTAAGCGCAGCTGCAGCGTGCTGCCCTCGCAGCCTCAACCCGCCCACCCTGACCCCTTCGCTCCACCCGCAGGCCGCCGCTGCCAACAAGGAGCGCGCAGTGGCTGCGGCCGTCGAGGCTGCAGACGCTGCTGCTGCCGGTGGCGCCAAGTTCCTGGTTAGCAAGCTGGAGGTTGGGCTGGATGCCAAGGCCATCCAGGCAAGTCGGGGAGGCCCCTTGGGATCAGGCGTTGCGTACCAGACCAGTGTCTCGCACTCCACTGTTGCGGCGTGACCTTTTTTACCAAGGGGGAGCACGGTCTGCTTGCCTGCTCCCTCCCTGATGCATGTGCCGGTGCTCCGCCAACCTGGCTTGCCCCGCGTCCCCCGCCCTGCCTGCCTTGCCCTGCAGGAGGCCTGGAACGCGATCCAGAAGAAGCACCCCGCGCTGCCAGTGCTGTTTGTGTCTGCGGGCGAGGACAAGGCGATGGCGTACGCGGGCGTGCCGCAGGACCTGTCCAAGCAGCTGCCCGCCAGTGAGCTAAGAGGGTTGCTAGCCCGTCTCGTATGCATTAACCACCGCAGAAGCTGTCAGCCTCGCTGCAGCGTGTGTGTGCCCAGCGCGCGGCAGCTCCGTACACAAGGAGGCTAGAAGGAAGGCCCCGGGGCACGCCACGCGCATGCCTTGACTTATGCTGCGCTTCCGTGCTTGCTCCTGCAGGCGAGTGGGTGAAGGAGGCCCTCACCGCTCTGGGCGGCAAGGGCGGCGGCAAGCCCACCAGCGCGCAGGGCACCGGCCCCGAGATTGGAAAGGTGGATGAGGCCCTGGCTCTGGCCACCCAGCTGGCCGCCACCAAGCTCTGAAGCGGCACAGCAGCAGCGCCAGCAGCAGCCCAGCAGCAGCGGTGATGGCGGCACGACGTGTTCCAGCAGGTGCCCCGGCGCTGCCGACGCCGCCACTCTGGCAGTACCAGCGACACAAAGCAGACTGGCTGCGTCGCCGTCGCCGCTCCGACCAGCCCTTGCCGCTACCACTCGATTCAGCCTGGAATCCCTCAAATCTCTTTGCCGAGCTTTGCTCTCTTGACCGCGGGACAGCTCCCCACAAACACATTTGATTTACTCTTCCGCACTGCTCTGTAATCCACGCTGGTTGCTGGTTGTCCGAGGTCGGGGAGACGGGGGCAAGAGGGGATTCTCCCGGTTGGGGCGGCAGGCGCGCTACGGCGGCGGCAGCTCTTCCAGGCAGCGCGTCCCGAGATCAAGCACGTCTTCTCACCCACGGACCTTTGCATCTTCGCCGTCATCAGACTGGCGCCGACCGCCGCAGATGGCGGAGGCGGAGCTATGTCGCGAAGCGCTGGGTTTGAGCTACGGCCAGGCGCTTGCGCTCAACGTATTTGTGGCACTGGCTGGCGGCATCTATCTGTGTCTAGCGGGCCACCTGCTGGCACCAGGCGTCGGTCGTCTGGCGGTGGCGGCGCCGTTGGTCGCGGTCAACTTGCTGGTGAGCAAGGGCGGCAGTTGTTGGTCGTGCATGCCTGCAGGTCAGCTGGGTGCAGCGCCAACCTGCAGCTGTGTGTCGAGCCTTGCCCTGACCCTCCTCGCAGGTGCCAAAGCTGTTCTGCCGCTACGTTGATGCCGTCACCCTGCTGGCCATGATGCGAGTAGGGGGCACCAGCTGTGGGGGCTGGGGTGGAGAAACACGGCAGCGCAGCGTGCAGCAACACCAGCACACATGCAGGCACTGCGACGGAAAGGGCGCAGCATCGCAGCACAGCTAACACACACTTGCTGGGCGGTGCGCGCACCACTGCTGACGTCCGTGCCCTCCGCTGCCCCCACATTCCCCTGCCCCAGTTTCAACCTGGGCTGGCTGTGCTCCTTCAAGGTGGGTTCATCGTGGCACGCGCTTCCCCCAACTGCTTGGCAATCAATAGTTCAGTCGCAGAGGCAGCAGCTGCTTGCGCGCATGAAAGTGTCATGCAGTGCTCTGCTGGGCATAAGCCGCGTTCGGCGAGCCCCAAGCACACCCGACGTCGACTGCTCCTTGCAGGCCATTTCGTGGGCCCTGAACCGCGGCGCGCTGTGCATGCTGCGCTTCACCCCCGCGCAATTCGTGGCGGTCTACCTGACCCCAGTCACCCCCGCGGCAACCGACGACCAAGTCGTTGCGCCCGCCAGCGCCGCAGCGCCCTCTGATTCCACGTCCCAAGCCTCCCGTCCCGGGCTTCGGCGCCGCGCTGGGGCCACTATTAATGCCAAACTCGGCAGCGGCAGCGGCAGCGGTGCCTCCCTGGCCGGTACCAACAGCAGCAAGGTCGGCGGCGGCGCGACGCTGCCGCGGCGCGGCAGCCAGGGGCGCCTCAACGAGGACGCGGGCGGCTGGGAGGTGCAGGCGGCGAAGTGGGGCGCCAAGCTGGCATTCATCGCCCTGATTGTGGTGGTGCTGCAGTACCCGCTGCCGGGCCTGCTGGAGTCGTTTGCTTACGGTGAGGGACAAGGGGTGTTTGTGTGCCTGGGCAGCGTGCAACAGGTGTTTGTCTGCTGAGGGCAGCGGGCGACAGAGAAGGCTTGTGGGAGTTTGCAGGCAGGGTTGCGGGAATGAAGCGACGCTGTCTTGCCAGCGCACCCGTAGCCCAGTGTACCGCTGTATCCGGTGCCTACCAGGCATTTGGGTCTGCATGGGCTCCCATCCCCCACAGGCGAACCTTTCCCGTCGCTGACCACCGCTGCTTAACCCCTCTCTTCTTCCCAAATCCCCCCTCCAGGCATGGCGCTGTACGGGCTGCTGTCGGCCCTGATGGACGGCCCAGCAGCGGTGGTGGTGGGCCTGACCGGGCTGCGGGTGTCGCCCCACTTTGACCGGCCGTGGCGCTCGACCAGCATAGCCAGCTTCTGGTCCAAGCGGTGGGACCTGGCGGCGGGTGGGTGTTGCCCAGGATGGGGGAGGGGGGGGGGGGGGGGGGGGGTAAATTTTCCAACGTTACGGGTTCGCTGGCTGCCCCGTGCGAGGGGCTGCAGGGAGCGGCAGCGCAGCGGCGCGTGCACGGGACTGAACTTGCAGCGAGAGCTAATGCTTTTTGTGTTTGGTAACAGCGACGGGACCTGGCGGGCGGTGGGTGGGCAGTCGCAGGCGGGCCGCAAGATTGTGGGCTGTGTGGGTGCGGCACGCAGCTCGCTTGTTGGGGTGGCCAGCCTGCCTGGCCTTGCTTCTTGTCCCATCCACACCCTTGCGGCGTTGCTCCCCACTGCTAACGCAGGGAACACGCTGCGACAGCTCGTTTACGATACCATCTGCGACGGCAGCCTGCTGCCGCCGCCGCCGGGCGCGCAGCAGCCGCCGGGGCCTCTGAGGCAGGCGCTGAGCACCGCCGCGTCCTTCCTGGCCAGCGGGCTCATCCACGAAGGCATCTTCTGGTGAGGCTGCCACCACGCTGTGATGGCCTGTCTTGCCATCAGCTGGGCAAGGCAGCTGCGTCGACACCCACGCATGCTGTGGGCGCTTGGGCGCTGCTCCCCTGCTCACGGCCACGGGTGTCCATCATATTAAGCAACACTATCTCTGCCCACGCCCGTTCCGCGCAGGTACCTGACGGGCCGCTTCACAGGCGGCCAGTGGCTGGCCTTCTTCGCTGTGCAGGCGCCGCTGATCGTGGGCGAACGCCTGGCATTGGCTGCGCTCAAGCAGAGGGGCGTGCACCTCCCCGACTGGCTGCGCAACGCCGTCGCCGCCCTGGCGATCATCACCACGGGGCAGCTGCTCTTCTGGCCACCCTGCAAGCGCCACGGGGTGGTGGATTCGTGTGTCGGCAACACGCGGAGCTTCCTGCTGGCGGCGGTGGCGCGCCTGTGCGGCGTGGCGGTGCGCGCAGCGTGACGCCCTGCGTGGCGGGCGCGGACGACAGCCTGCTGCCGCCTGCAGCTTGACGTGATTCGTTCCTTGCATTCCAAAGCTTTTCAGCCGCTCATTTCTCCACTCTTGTCGCTGGTCCTGACTCGCTCTCCCCTCCGTATGTTCACACTCCTCACATTTGCGGCTGGTTCCCCTTGGCTTCCAACCTCCCCCTCACCTCATCCGCCGTCTATATTCTGTCATGCTGATGCGAAAATGCACGTCTATACTGCCTGTTATCATTTGTAAGTTGATGCAGAGGGAGGCTGGCGCCAGGACGAAGCCTGCTGCCCAAGGCCCGGCTGCGTGTGCTGCGCCCGCTCAGCGGCGGCGCCGGCGGGCGAGAGGTCTGTGCCCGCGAGGACCTCTCGACACGTTTCGAGAGTTTCGCGCCAGACGCCTTTACTGTTGCTCCGCTCCCCCAGATCTCCCGGGACTCCTCAAACTTCGCCCCAACACTCGCAATGGCACCCCGCCTCGGCCCCACCGCTCTGCTGGGCCTAACCTACCCCGAGGCGCTCATTCTGGCGGTTGCTACAGTGACAAGCAGCGGCGCCGCGATGCATGTGGCTGGACGGCGGCTGGCGCCTGGGCGGGCGCGCGTCCTGCCGGCTCTGGCGGCGGTGGCCGTCAATCTGCTCACCCCGCTCCTCTTCCGCCGCTGGGAAAGCACAATCACCATCATTCTGGTCAGGTGCTGCGGCCATCAGGCAACAACACAGTCGGCAACAGGCTGCAGCTGCTGCAGCCCTGCGCCGCCTGCTTGCACAACCCTCGGCAACAGGAGGGCAGCGGGCGCCGCTGCCCCGACCCGGGCTGCCACGCCCTGCCGCGCGCCACCCCATCCCTTCTGCGTGCAGTGGCAGAAGAGGCGGGCATGCAGCATAATTGGAACGCGAGGAGTCGCTGCCAGAGGGCTGCAGAAAATGCTGTCAGGGTACAACTGACCACCCATCAGCCTCTCCACTCCCTGGCCCGCTGCAGCTTCAACTTTGCTTGGCTTTCATCCTTCAAGGCCCTGTCCTGGGCGCTGGGCCGCGGCGCGCTGTGCGCGCAGCGCTACACCGCCGCCCAGTTCATGCTCCTGTACGCCGCTCCCCTGACTCCTGTGGCTGCCTCTGATGGCGCCGCCCCTGCTGGCGCCGCCCCCGCCGCTGCCGTGACCGCCGCTCCCGCCGCCTCCACCAAGGCTGCTCCCGAGCCGGCTGGCCCTTCCCCGGCCAGCAGCCAGCCGGCAGCGAGCGCAGGCAGCGCCGGTGCAGCGCCTGCTGTGCAGCAGGACGTGGAGCAGCACAAGCGCGCGGCGGCCCAGCAGCAGCAGCAGGCGGAGTCGGAGCAGGCTGCGCGCCGCGGCGGGCGGTTTGCAGAGGACGCCGGCGGCGGCGTGGCCATGGCCCGCAACTGGACCGCCAAGGTCGCCTTCATTGCCCTCCTTGTGTGGCTCCTGCTGCACCCGCTGCCCGGCCCGCTGCGTGCATTCGCCTATGGTGAGGCAGGGGCAGGGGCAGGGAGCAAGGGAGGAGGACGGCCAGAGCGGGGACGGCTGGGGCCGCCCAAGGGCAGCGTCCGCCACTGCTGCTGCTGTGGAGCTGCGTCCTGCCTCAGGCGGTGCCTGCTGACTCGCGCGGCCCCTGCAGGCCTGGCCATGCGTGTTTTCGTGCGGAAGATGTGCCTGCGGAGCTGCTGTTTGCCCTCACTGGCTCGCATGTTTCGCCGGCAACAACGCAGGCCTGGCCCTCTACGCCCTGCTCTCCCTCATCATGGACGGCCCGGCTGTGCTGCTGATCGGCGCGACCGGCCTGCGGGTGTCTCCCCACTTTGACCGGCCATGGAGGGCGAAGGGCGTCGCTGCCTTTTGGTCCAAGCACTGGGATCTGGCGGCAGGTGGGTTCCGGTGCTTGCGTGAGAACACACATGGAGCACACATGTTTGCTTGTGTCTGCCTGCTGCCAGCGCTGCGCGGAGGGGACGCATGCATCGGGGTATGTGGGTGAGGCATCACAGCAGCGGGGCTGCTCTGTACGGTGGCATGCCCCAACCAGAGACCCTGCTGGCCTGCGTCCACGCTTGCTAACGCAGGGAACACGCTGCGCCAGCTGCTCTACGACCCCATCTGCGAGGGCAGCCTGCTGCCGCTGCCGCCGGGCGCGCCGCACACGCGCCCCGGCGCGCTGCGCCAGCTGGCGGCGACCACCGCTGTCTTTGGCTCGAGCGGGCTGGTGCACGAGGGCATCTTCTGGTGAGGGGCGGCAGCAAGAAAAGCAGCCGAATCACAGCATCAGCGCGAGGGCAGATACGTGCCGCAGAGGCGGCCACGACCCGGTGCCCCCTTCCCCCTCCACCCCACCCCTGCCTCCTCCACCCCCACCCCTGCCCCCCTGCCCGCCCCCTTGCAACCGCAGGCACCTCACCGGGCACACCACCGGGGGCGTGTGGTGCTCCTTCTTCCTGGTGCAAGTCGCCTTCATCGCCATCGAGCGCCTGGCCCTGGGCGCGCTGAAGCGCCGTGGCGTGCTGCTCCCCGCCTGGCTGCGCACGCTGGTCACCGTGGGGCTGGAGGTGGTGGCCTCGCAGCACCTTTTTTGGGGGCCGTGCGACCGCTACGGCGTCACCCAGTCGGCGATCCACAATGTGTATGATGCCCTGGTGTGGACGGCGCGCGGCGCGCAGGCTGCGGTGTTGCAGGCGGCCGCGGCGCGCGCCTGAGAACGGCTGGGGCGCTGCGCGGCGTGCTTATTTCTGCCTGGTGTTGTTTGCATGCTTCGACCCTGCTTTACTGGTTTGAGCACGATCACGAGTCACACACTGCTGGGAGTCAGGCAGGGGGCGGCGCAGTGGCAGGACGGCGCACCGGGGAGGCAAGCAGCAGGCGTCGCATGCTGGTCAGCGCCACGCAACTGTACACGAGTGCTGGGCTGCAGCCTCTGCCTTGCTGCCAGCCAGCAGCTAGCGCGCGATGGGTGCCAGCCTGCTCTTGAGCAACGCCGTCAGCTGCGCGTCATCCATGGCCGCCAGCCTGGCGCTGTACCGCGACAGGTGACGCAGCAGGTAGCCGTACTGCCCCGCCATGACCGCAGCGCCGATCTGTGCAGCAAGAGGGGGGTTGGCATGACACAGCGCATACGGTGGGTGTAGCGCAGGCGAGCGCTGCATGCAAAGAGCGTCGCGTGTGGGCACGTGCGGTGCAGTTCATCCACACCACAGCCCACCTGGAAGAAAGACGTGCCCACAAAGCACAGCGCGTCGTGCTCAGCGTGCGCCTCCAGGGTGGCAGCGAACCGCGTGGGGAGCTCGGTCCAGTGCAGGCGGCCGTTGAGGTGGTGCACGATGTGGTACCTGCAAATACAGGGGAAGCAGGCACCAGAGAAAAGGGGGAGGGGTGAGGTGAAGCGTTGCACGATGTGGTAGCTGCATGGCGGGTAGCAAAGCGAACGGGGAGGGTCGAGGGGGAGCGGTGGGAGCTGACAATGGGACCCCCCCCCCCCCCCCGCACACACACACAGAGGGGGGCGGCAAGGTGGCCCTCCCGGTTGGCTCGCACGCCAGCTGTGCTGCTGCTGACGTGGCGCACCCACCCGTCGTTGTACGTCATCGCGTTGTCCCCCACGCCGACGCAGTTGTAGGTGAGGCGGAACGAGTCGCGGGGGGCCGAGGGGTCCACGAAAATGTGCTGGCTCCAGCTGTGGGCGTCATAGGAGAAAATGGTCGTGGAAAGTTCAACGGGTCGGCTGAGCGGTGAGAATGGGGCTGGAGGATGCGCACAGCCGGCATGTCGGCCCAGGTGCCAAATGTGCCACAAGGGCAGGCGCCGTCTGGAGCAGCAGTTTGGTAAGGCCGCACAGAGCCGCGCTGTTGCGTGCACAATCGAAAGCCTGCAGCAGCACTCACTTGCCAAACATCAGTGCCAGCGTGGCCACGCAATACGGCAGCGCCAGCACCCAGAGGGCGGCGCGCGGGTTGGCACGCCAGGCCGCCACGGCGCCAGCCAAGTAGCATAGCTCGGCTGCCAGGCTGGCGGCCAGCAGCCCCAACCGCCGGTACCGCAGGCAGCGCAGCGGGACCTGCAGCGCAATTGGGGAGGGCGACCTAGCAGCGGTGCAGCACCTTCTGGCGGGCCGGCAAGCAAGCGCGCCCAGCGCGCACATCAAAAACAACAGAGGCAAATGCAGCTTTGCACCTCCAGCCAAGCCCCCAGAGCAAAGCGCAGCCAGTAGTGCAGGAAGGCCGCGGGGCTGTCGCGCTGGTAGGGCTCGGTGCTGCTGGCGTCAATGGGCGCGCGGTTGTTGCCGCCGTGGTGCATCTGCAGACGGGGCGGCACGGGGAGCGACCAGGGGCAGGGCTGGGGTGGATGACAAGGCAGGCCGGCAGTGCAGCAGCATCGGAGGGGGTGTTGCTGCCCTGGTGCATCTGCAAGGGTGAAGGGGGACGCGCGTGGTTTGGGGCGGGAAGGGCGGGCCTGCAGGAACGAGGGGGGCCGTGGAGCACGCAGGGGTGGTGCCAGCCACAACTGCATGACATGAAAAAACACAAGCCACAATCCCTCGGCTGTCCAGCCCACCAGGCAGTGGTGCAGGTGATACATGCCGGAGGGCACTCCAAAGAGCGGCGCCAGCAGCACGGGGGCCACCAGATTGAGGGGCCACAGGCCTGGTGGGGTGGGGTGGGGTGGGGTGGGGTGGGGTGGGGTGGGGTGGGGTGGGGTGGGGTGGGGTGTGGGTGTGTGGGTGGGCGTGGGTGTGTGTGTGGTGGTGGTGGTGGGTGGGTGGGTGGGTGGGTGGGTGGGGGGTGGGGGGGTGGGGGGTGGGGGGGGGAGGGGGGGGCTTGAGCCAGGGAGCGAGGCGGGCGGCAGGCAGCAAGGGGCAACCCGCACACTGCAGCAACCGCAACTCACGAGTGCTGCGTCTCCACGCCCGCACGGCCCTGCGCTGCGCTCCCACTTTCACCGTAAGCACCTCCCGGCGCCCACCCACCGCGGCGGAAGAGCTGCCGGTGCTGGCTGAAGTGCAGGGAGAGCATGAAGCGCGCCAGGTATGCGGCAGAGTTGACCAACAGGTAGGCAGCACCCAGCAGGTGCGGCAGCGGGCGCGAGGCGGGCGGGAACAGCGCGAAGAGCGCGGCAGCGGCGGGTGCTGTGGTGAGGGCGATGTTGAGGAAGAGGAAGAGGATGGGGAGGTCGCGGGGGTCTGCCAGCAGCGCCGCCAGCGGTTTGTGGAGCGCCGACGGCGGCGCGAAGAGGAAGTCGCGGCGGGGGGCCGCCGCGTCTGCGGCAGCCGCCGCGCGCAGCCGAGCTGCTGCTGGCCCATGCAGCAGGGGGGAAGGGCCGGCGGCGGCTGTGCGTCCGGGGACAGGTGTGCCGCTGCCGCTGGCACTGCTACTGCCACCGACGTCGGTGTTACCGCCGTCGCCGGTGTCGCCGCCGCCACCAGTGCCTGCGCCTTCATCGGCGCCCAGCGGCGCTGCAGGTTCACTCGTCCTGCGTTGCCGCATGCTCAGGAAGCGCCGCGTCGCGCGGGCTGGAGCGTCGGTACAAGTCAAGCAAACGAGCGGGGTTCGGCGCGGGTGGGAGGGAGAGTCGGCCGGTACAAGCAATTCAAGTGGAAGTGTATGAATAAGCAAATGCGATCTGCAGCCCGCGCGCATGCAAGGCCGCTCCGCCCCGCTGTCGCACGCTCGCCGCACTTGCCGCACTTGCAACACACGACGGCCGGTGAAACCACAGCCAGGGAGGGTGAGGACCCATGATCACAGGCGGGATCACACTCAGCAGGTGCATTGCAAGGCAGGGCTGCGGACCGTGCAGGCAGAGGTAGGGCAACAAGAGGGGCTCTTGGTTGTTAGCGATTGATGAGTGTGGGTGGCTAAGCACAAGGTCGGCCTCAGGGGCTGCTGCCACACAGTCATGCTTGCTTGTGGCAACCGTGGCGGAACCTTGTGCGGCAAGGCAAGCGAACCGGGGCTCACAGGCCAGGCTGCATGTCAGCAATGCCGCCGCGCCCCACACCAACGTGTGGAGTTGCCGGCTGCTGCTGTGCAGCATGTTCTGGCAGGGGCGCATTGGTGGCGGCGCCGCCGGCGACGATGCCACCTCCTGCAGCGGCCTCCAGCACGTCGCGCACAGCAGGCTGGTCGCGCACAGCGTCAGCCAGCGCAGCCATGCCCGCCTGCAAGGCCTCCACCTGCTGCTCAAGCCTGGGCAGCCGCTCGCTGCTCGCCGCGCCCGACGCGCCTGCTGGGAAGTGCTGTGCAGCCCACTGCCGGAGCTCGCCATTCAGATAGCCGTTGGCAGCCGCCTGCAGCTTCTGCACCAGCTCTCCTGCCCGCCCAAGCGGCGCCAGCGGTAGCCCCGGAGCCAGCAGCGCCAGCAGCGGCGGCACCGTGCCGCCTGAAGAGCCTGTAGGTGCCGCAGCCGCAGCGCCTGCCTGTACCAGAGTCTGCCCTGCTGCCTCGAACGCCGCCGCAGCGGGGGCAGCGGTCGCCGGCAGCAGGCTGCCAAGGGCAGGGCCGGCAGGGCACGGCGCAACACCAGGCGCAGCACCAGGCGCAGCAGCAGCAGGCTCCTCGTGCTCCAACCAATACACCATCCTCCCCTGCTGGTCGGAGGTGCGCCGCACGCGGTGGCCTTCCGCCGTCACTGCCTGTTTGGTCTGAAGAGGAGGGCAGGGAAGGGAACAGAAAATCTGCCTATTTCTTGGCCGTGTGGCATGCTGGGCAGCTGTTGATCCACCTGAATCAGTCACGTCTCACCAGGCGCTGACACGCTGATGACAAACCAGTCTGTGTCCGGTGCCCTCCCCTTACAATCGCGCGCGCCAATGGGCTCTCTTTGCCTTGCGGCTTCACGGTTGCTGTGCGTGCCTCACCACGTGTTTCAGCAGGTGGTCCAGCAGACCCGTGTCCCCCACCGCCGTGCGCGCCTCCTCACGCAGCCGCACGCGCGGCACCGCACGCTCGGCTGGGCACAAGGCGGGCGCAACAGGGTGGAGGTTCAGAGGCAGTCTCCAGGGGGAGCCTTGCCGCACTAATACCAAGTGCACCAGCTGGAAATGCAGCAGACCGTCACAGTGTGCTCGCCAGCGCGACAACCTCCACCTCGCCTCGACGCCCTCCCGCCGCACCGGAGGCCCCGCAAAGCTGCAGCAGCGCCGCAACCACGCTTGCGTGCGCCCCCTCATAGCGCGCTTTGCTCCACCTGACGAGACGAGAGCGACGTTACAGGAGGAGACACAATGAGAGTGCAGGAGAGGTTGGCGGAAGCTTGCAACCAGGCCGCGGCCAGCACTGCTGAGCTGGGTGAGAAGGTGAAGCGGCAGACGGCGCGGCAGGTTGAGCAGGCGCAACAGGCACAGCACACACAGCGGCAGAGCAGGCGGGGCAGGACAGGCCGCCTTCCTGGATGGCCCCCTCAGGCCCTCGCGGCTTGCCTCAGGCGGCGGCCGCGCATCTCCTTGCCGCCCTGCCCGCCGCCCACGCCACCCTCCTCCCCCTCCTCCTCCTCCTCCCCCTCCTCCTCCTCCTCCTCCTCCTCGGAGTTCTGCTTGCTGTCGCGGCTGGCGCTGCGGCACGCCACGTGTTCGTGCCGCCTCTTCTTGGCAGGGGGGTGCCGGTCAATGGTGCTCGGCTCTGCCAGATTATCTTGGGGCGCTGACAGCAGGCCGCCCTCGGCCTCCTCTGCTGCAACCTCGGCGGCGACGGCGGCAGCGGGGCCGGCGGCGCCCGCCGCTGCCGCGGAGGCAAACTGCCCGGCGGCGCCGCGCACGCGCTTGGGGCGCGGCTGCCGGTCGGCTTTCTCAGCGGCGGTGGGCTCAGGCTGCACCGGGTGGCCGTCAACCTTCGACATACCGGGCGGGGCAGTGGTGGGTGAGGAGTGGCAGTGGTGGGCGAGGAGGCAGTGGCGGGTGGTTGCGAGGCAGGCGGCGAGGCAAGGGCCATCGCCGCGGCAGCGCTCTCAACCCCACCGCCCCAGCCATCACCCCCAGCACCTCACCACCTCAAAGGGCTTCTGCTCCAGCAGCAGCTTCAGGTTGATACCCTCCACTCCGTCATCCAAGGGCACGACGCGTCGCTCGCCTGGCGGGGACGGAGGGATGCAAAGATAGAAGGACAAGCAAGAGGAACACAAGCGGGGATGTCACATCCCCGCTCACGGTGAGCCGTAGGAGGGAAACACGGAGGACATCTGCAGCCTGCCTGCTTCCTCTGACCTCCAGCAATGCGCAGAGGACCCAGGTGTTTGACCACCCCACCTGGCAGGTACTTGCGGGCGCACACAAAGGTGTGGGGGGGCGCGTGCTCCGCGGCGCTGCCGGCGCCGCTGCGCGCGGCCTGCGCGGGCGTCAGCACGACACACTTGCCGCACACTGCGGTGGGGGCCAACCGTGGGGTGCGAGCGCCGCAGGGGGAGGGAGGGTGGCAGAAGTTGGCATGGTCCACGGCAAGCAGCACCGGCGGCGGTAGACAACCGCATGCGGCACCGCGCTCCAGCCCCGCCAAGCACCAGCACATGGCTGGCCTGCGCGCCCCCGCCCGCCCATACCGCCACCACGCCTTGCCTGCATCCAGCGGGTGCACCGCAAACTCGTCCGACCAGAACAGCTCCCCCTCCTGCATCTGCGCTGGGTGGCTGACCTTCAGTTCCGCTGGGCTGCAGGCACAAGGGGGGAGGCGGGGGGAGAACCATTGGGTTGGGACTTTCAAACAAGGAGGATCAGAGAGAGCGGCCGCATGACAAGGCCAGTGGCACAGGAGAGCAGGCTGGTGCGACAGCGCGGTGCTTGTGCTGCTTTCGCCTTGGCTGCTCGCCTCGGCTGCTTGCTTGCGAGCAGCGCCTCGGCTGCTCGCGAACGAGAAACCCACCGGTACAGCCAACGAACGCCCGCCCACATGCCGCCGCCGCCACCGCCGCTGCCGCCTGCCTGCTCTGCGCGGCCTGCAGCACCAGCGCTGCCGCCGCCGCCGGCCTCCGTGTCGCCTGCCTCAGTGCCTGCAACCTGCTGGTGCAGGCTCTCCAATCGAGCGACGTAGGGCGGCAGCCCTGGCTCGGTTGAACACAGGTAAATGCAGTCGCCTGTAGGGGTAGACGTCGCGGGGGAGATGAACGGGGCAGGCAGCAAAGGGTGGTGGGCAGCTCGCGGCGGCCAGCGCCCTTTCAACCTCCCATTCACCTCACCTAGCTCGTAGCGTTGGCCTCCAATGTCGACTGCTGTGTAGAACACCCGACCTCCCTCCTCCTTCACAGCCTCCCCCAGCCAGCTGGCGCCGAGCGGCGGCTCGCCGTCAGCGGGCGGCGCCGCGGGCGGCGCTGCAACCGCCTCTATGCAGACGGCTTCGAAGTGCACGGCCTGCTCTCCGCCTCCCTGTGGCGTTGCCGACATGGAACAGGCGGGCGAGCTAGCAAAAGGGGCTGCTCAGCGGCGTCCAAGGCTGCACGGCTGGCTGCTGAGCGCACTGCAGGGCTGCCAGTGCGTTTGGCAGGCTGCTGGGCTGACAAAGGCGGCAGCTTTGCACCGCCGCTGCTCCCCCAAGACGTGTGTTCCCATGCAGTGACGATGCGGCTTCCTCGCAGGAGTCAACGGTTTACCAGCGCTCCTTTCTGCTTCTGCGTATTTACAGGGCGTGAGAAACCGCAGCAGCACAGGACCAGCCAGTCAGCCACACATTCAGGCAGGCAGGTGGCTACAGCCCTCGCTCGTGGATCAGGTCTGAGATCAGGCTGGCCACCGACTGCACCGCACGCCTCTCGATGCAGGCGCGGTAGTGGAGCGGCGGCACCAGCGGGCTGCCTGCCGCCAGGCCAGGCGCCGCGCCTGCAAGCGCTGCCTTGGCAGGAGACAGCGGGGCACACTTTGCGGGCGACGAAGCCCTGTTGCTCTTCCCTGCTGGCACGCACGGCGAGCGCTGCACTGGCGGCGCCGCACGCTCGCCGCCAGCAGGCGCCATCGTCGGGCTGCCGCCAGGCTTCCACTGTCCCTTGGCGTTGGGCGAACGCTGCTGCTGCTGCTGCTGCTGCTGCTGCTGTTGTTGTAGCTGCTGGTGTGCAGCAGCCACGCGCTGCTCAAGGTTGGGCAGGGCCCACGGCATGTCAACCGCCGCCTGCGTGAGGCCGTTTGCGCTGGTGGCGCCGCTGCTGCTGCCGACACTGCTGCTCGAACCGGCCAGCGGTTTGCCACCGCCTGGGATTGATGCTGCTACCTTTGACCGCCGTACAACAGGCGCAGCACTGCCGGGGATGCTGGCGACGACGCAAGCGCTGCCGCTGCTGGCTGACGCAGGCAGTTCTGCTCCCGCGCCCACCGACAGCCGCTGTGCCGGCGACGCTGCCGATGGCGCGCCAGCAGGCACAAAGCGCCGCGCCGGCTGCCCCTGGCCGTGCTGCGTCGTGGCACCCCCGGCGGCAGCGCCTGCCGCTGCGCTGCCGCGCAGGCCCGACAGCAGGCGCGGCGACATGCGCACCGTGTGCAGCGCGCTCATCAGCGCAGGCGGGATGTACGTCACTTCCAGCCCTGGCACCGACGATTCAGGTGTCGGCACGCGTCGCGCGCTGGCAAGGCCGCCGGCGAGGTGCCCAGCTGCGCCGTCCGCGCCTGCCTGCTCCGCCTGTGCCTGCTCGCCTCCCGACCAGCTGGCGCCACTGCCGCCGTCCTCGCTGCCGCAGCGGCTGACGGGCAGCCCGCCGGCCTCCAGCTCTGCCAGCTCAGCGGCTGCCTCCTGCTGCTGGTGCTGCGTGAAGGTGGCTACGCGCTCCAAGAAGCGACCGCTGCTGGCGGGGCGTGCCCAGACAGGTCGACCGTACATGTCCCATGCCTGCTGATGCCAGGTTGAAGGCTCCAAGTCCCCGGCAGCAGCGCTGGGCTGACGGCTGACCGCCGCTGCCCAGGCTGCAAGCGCCGCCGAGCCGGGGCGGAGCTGCGCCGTGGGTACGCGCGCCTCGCCGACCTCGCTGCGCCCTGCGGCGGACGCCTCGGCGGCGGCGGCAGCTGCTGCTGCCACACGTTGCTCAATGACTGACTCAATTGTAACTGAGGGAGGCCTGCTGGGCTGCGGGCCAGCAGACAGCGGGCGGCGTGGCGATGCGCCGCTGGTGCTGCTCACGCGCGCCGAGTCGAAGCACTGCTTGCCAGATCCCACTGGCACCCCCGCTACGCTGAGGAGCGCTGTGTCGGGCAGCAGCGCGTCCTTGCGGCCTGGAGACCCGCTGGCATGCTTGTTGCCACCACCGCGTGCCGGGCCGCGCTCCCGCTTTGCACGCTCCCTGCCGGGCGGCAGGCCGCAAGAGGAGGGCAGCGCCAGGCGGACGGCAGCAAAGTGGCGCTGCAGCACGAGCGCCGCCTCGGCGGCGGTCGCCGCGTCCCTCCACCCGCACATGCTGCTGCCTGCCCCGCTGCCGCCGTCGCTGCCGCCTGCCCCGCTGCCATCCAAGCTGCCGTCCTGCGTTGCCGGGCCATCCTGCAAGGCACTGTCGGCTGCAGCTTCCGCCTCGGCTGCGGCACGCTGCTGGCGCTCTTCGCGGTGCTTCTGGCAGACTGCCGCCATCCATGCGCGCAGGCTCTCGGCGCGCCGAGCCAGCGCCTCCTGCCGCGCCGCAGCCTCTGCCTCCTCCTGCTGCCGCCGCTCCCTGCAGCAAGCAGCCGCCAGCCAGGCATCATATGGCATGGCATGGAGGATGCGGCACGTGTGTGCAAGGTGCGTGCAAGGTGCAGCTTCAAGCAGGCAGCGCCCCTCCACCTTCCTGCCACCTCCTGCCTTGCAAGCTGCTCGGGCGGAAAAAGCAGGCAGCGCCCCTCCAGGCCCCCAATGCACTGCCGGCGAACTTCGCCCCCCACCCACCCACTTGGTCTGCAGGAGGCGGTGCTGGTTGCGCCCCTGCATGCTGGAGCGGTAGAAAATGCGCAGGGCGCCCTCGAGGAGCTTTTGGTACAGTGCGGCCTGGGGGGGGGGGGGGGGGGGGGGGGGGGGGGGGAGCAGGGGGAGGAGGCAGAGGAGTTCGACAGCCGCGGCGGCTGAGCCAGTGGAGCATCTGTTTTCCAGCACTAGGCTGCTGGCCCCTCCATCAGGGATCCCCTGTTCCTTCTCACCTGCTCAGGGTCATCAGGCGGCATGATGCGATCGAAACTGCCCATGTGCGCGTCCTCGTACGCCCGCTGCACCTCCTCCCACTCGGGGCTGCCGCGCAACGTCTCCCCAGCCGCAGGGCCCAGCGCGCAGCAGGCAGCCCCTGGCGAGGCGGCGCCTGGGAAGGGAGAGGACGAAGACGCGGAGCAGTTGATGGCACAGCAATGCAGTAGACGCGACGACCGCTGCTGCTCGTCAGGCCCACTACCTCTTTGCAATACACGCCGTGACGTCAAACGCCCTACCTGGGCCTGGGCTGGTGCGGTCGGTTGGTGCCGCGGCGCCAGGGCCAGGGCTTGTGCGGCCAGAGGCAGTCGCTACTGCATCCTCCGCTGTTGCTGCAAGGCCTGACGCTGGCGCGGCTGTTGCACTCTCTGACAGCCCCACTGCTGCTGCCGCCGCCGCCCCTGCAGCAGGCTTTGGCGCGCCAGCGCCGGCGTTCCACGGCTTGTGGGGCAGCACGCCCGTGCCTGCGGCAGCAGCGACGGCGTGCGCCATGCTGGCGGCATGCCCCGAGTACAGCCGTGCCTGCTTGGCCCGCTCCTTGGCGCTGAGCTCCGCTTTCACACGCTCTGGCTGCACGCCTGCAGGATTTTGGAGCGCCAGGTAGAGAAGCATGTCGTGGTGATGACCGGTCGAGATGCAGAGGGAGGCATCGTCAGCGCTGGCACGCTGCACTTCATCCCGACGCCAGCCTGCGCAATCAGCCGCTGCTGCCGCACCCACTTTCGACTCTGCATGATGCATGCGGAAATCGTTTTGCAACGCGCCTGCCAGCGCCAGAGCCTCCCGCACGAGCTTGGACTTGATCTCCAGGTCGAGAGGGGTGTCGCAGGTCAGGGAAGGGGAGTGGTTGACCTGGAGGGAATCGAGTGGCAGGATGCATTTGACTCAACTCTGAGAGTGCAGGTAGCGCCGTAACGCACAAGGGCATGTTCAGAGCGCCTCCTGGCACCCGCCCATGCCGCCACTCATCACACCTCCAGCAGCCATGGGCGCAGGTCCTCGTCGATCAGCACATCGTAGCCCAGCAGCTGCAGGCAAGTGGCGTTGTGGGATCTTGCGTAAGTTACAAGAAGGACACAGAGCGCCAGTGCTGCCGACAGTGCAGACCAGACGGCTTGCTGTGCACATCGCCTGTCGAGCACCCCACGTGCGATGCGGCGAAGGGGGGGGGGGGTCCCAGGCACTTGCCTCGAAGCAGGTAAGCCCGTCGTCGTCTGCTTTGGTTGCGCAGTCGTACTGAGGACAGGAGGGCGCGAGGGGAGGAGGCTTGCCACGCGTTTCATAGTCCTCCGCCTGAAAACCTGCAGATGACACGCGCTGCACAGCATGCCACGCGGCATGCACCACGCATTCGACCCACACCGCACCTGGTACTGCAGCATGGGCTGGCAGGCGATGACGCTCTTTACAATGATGTGCGCTATCTGGCGCCACAGCGCGTCGAAATCGTGGCCCTGCATCGGTGGAGGGTGGCAGTTGGGTGTGCTTTGGGTGGGTGACACGCAAGTACCCCTGCAGGCAGCCCTGCGTCTGGACTCCCCTGTCCCAGGCCTGCCACGGCGCAAGTACAAGGGCGGATGACACGCCTGTTGCATGCACTACCTGCTGCCGCATCCAGTCCGCAAACGCAGAGATGGTCCACTTGCTGCCGGTGCCGCTCTGCTCCACATCCCTGCAGCGAGCAGGCACGGTGGAATCGGCGCAGGAATGGGTAAAGCGCTTCTGCCGCTGCTGCCGTCCCCGCTGCTGGCACACTGCGCACATTCCTGCTGGCGGAGACCGCATGCACCACGCAAATAAACAAATCCCGTCCTCAAGTGTTGCACGCCGACTCCCCTCCCTCCCAGGCACTGCAGCATAGCTACAGCACGCCCCCAACAAAGCCCGTTCGAGCCCGTCGACGCACTGGTTGAACTGGAAGGCGGGGTTGAGCTTGTTGACGGCGTAGTTTGTGAGGTGGGCGTACGCATTGCCGAGGTTGCTGGCCGCCGGCGGCGTGTAGGCCTCGGTGCAGAAGCGCACCAGGCCCTCGCGGCACAAGAACACGCGCAGAGGGTTGCAGCAGCTGCGGGGGCAGGGGGCGCATCGGGGGGCATGAGGATGCGGCGGCCGCAGCGCATGCAGCGATGGCGTGAGGGGCATGAAGACGAGTGGTGTGCCACGCACGCCCTGCCTGCCTGCCTGGCCCGCTTGCTGCCGCCCTGAGGCCAACACGCGCACCGCACGAGCACGTAGATGCGCAGGTCGAACTTCTTGCCATCGATGAGCAGCGGGCGGTCGATGTATCGGGAGGCCACCACATTTTCGTGGTCGAAGGTGGGCAGCGCCGCCGCCGCCTGCGCCGCCGTCTGCACCAGCTTAATGCCGCGGCCCTGCACAAGGGGCGAGGACGAGGGAGAGGCAGTGTAGCAAATGCAGAAGACACGTGGCTGGCATCGGTGTGGAGGGTCCTCGGCTGGATACAGAAGCATTGGTCGACGGGCTACGCCGCCCGCCTGCCAACGCTAGATAGCCCTGCCACGCAGGTTGCGCATTGCCGGCCACAGCTCCCACGCACCACCCACCCACCATGCTGCCGTTGTCTAGCTTGAGGATGTAGGTGGGCCGCCGGTAGCCCTTGGGCCCTCCCCCGCCGCCGCTGCTGCTGTTCTCGGCGCCGCTCTGAGGTCGGGCAAGGCACATACAGCCGCCTGATCAGCAACAGTGATACTGAGGGGGCAGACCACCATGCAGCAACAGCAACGACAGGGGCAGCCGTTGCGGCACCCGCAGTGGCGGCGGCGGCGGCAACCATGGCGGCGGCGGCAGCAGCAGCACCCACCTGCAGTTCTTCCCAGAAGGCCTCCTCCATTTCGGGCAGCAGGAAGGTGCGGGGGTTGAAGTCGTACTCCTCAGGGAACAGCGACCTGCAATTGATTGATTGATTGATTGAATGGGCACAAGGCGATGAGGAGACGCGTGGCGCTCAGCCGCCGGTGCTGCCACGCCGCTGCCGTGCACACAAGCCTCGCTCTAAACGCGACCGTACGCAAGCCCGTCGCCACTGCCAGTGGTTGCCCTTCAGCACGTGAGATGCACCGCTGTCGGCAGCCAGCACCCTGCTGTCGAGGCAGCATGAGCCGCACCTCATGTTGGCCAGGTTGCGAGCCAGCCCCTTCTTGCGCGCAATCTCAAGCATGCCGGGAAAGTGGTTGAGCCGCTGCACACGAAGAGGGAGCAATTGGAGTGGTGGCGGTCGCAAGAGCAGGCTGGCCGTAAGTGCTTGCCAGGCGGCTGTGCATTGGAAGGCACGTGCCAGGCACATGCCACTTGGTGTTGCACCGAGCACCAGCAGACGACGAGCGCCTCGGTGCCTGCTCGCCGCGCTGCGCAGCCGCTGCCCCTCGCTGCGTCACGCCCCCCTGCAGCGCACCTGCGGGCGCGACATGCGCACGAGGCGCTCGGTGCCGGCGCTGGTGTCGCACCAGAACAGGTGAGCGTCCTCGTCGTCACCCTCCTCCCACCCCAGCTGCCGCTGCACCACGCGCACTGCAGCCATGGCGTCAAGTTGGGGCAGGACAGGACGCCCGTGGGTTTTGCGATTGAGCTTGTGTTCACACGCAGCGGTTGGGAGACAGCGGAATCGTGTGCACAGCTCCAGCTGCAGCTGCTCCACTCGCAGCGCGAGTGGGAGGCGGGCAGGCATGGAGAGGCCAGAGGGGGGACTGAGGCGGGTGCTGGAGGCAGCAGACAGCTGTACGCACAAGCACCAAGTTGGTGCCATGCGTACTTGTACATAACACACATGCATGCCCCATTTGTCCCCTGAACTCACGTACGGGGTACTTGCAGCTGGCGAGGTTTATGCGCATTTGGAAGCCGCCGCGGTGACCGCCGGCGGGTGCTGCGCCGCCGCCCGCGGGGCCGCAGCATGCCGAGGCCGGGCTGCTGTCTGGGCTGGTGCTGGCGTCGCTGCCGCAATCAGAGTCGGCAGCCACGCGCCGCACCATGGCAGCCGCGCACTACCAGGCAGGCCGATGCTCTATAACGGGCCAGAGCCGAGGGGCAGCGGCGGCGGGAGCGGCCGTCAACCTTGGGCGAGCGCCCAGCGGGCGGGACGATGCCGCGTTTGCCCCAAGGCCTTCGCTTAGGCGCACGCTGCCGTCAAGCGGCCGGCAATTGGGCGCGCGGCCGAGAGCGCCCGCCGTTTTGGGGACGCGTGTGCGTGCTTGGAACGGCGGCCTGCCCGAGGGATTGATAATGATAGGTTCTCAGCCGAGGCGGCGGATAGAGCGGCGGGCGCCCTTTGCCCCAGAGAGAGCACCCGCCGCCGCCACATCACCTCGTCAACCGGTCGTCGTCGCCAGGGGGGTGTCACCTCGGGCCTGTTCTGACGCATGTCCGGCCGAACTCTTTTGACTATTGGCACCACCGAACTAATTTGTGCCGCTCTGCATGCTGGCTCTAAAGGGCGTTAGGTACCCCCAGCCAGCAGGGCACACATTGGTTCGGTGGTGCCGCCCTCCGCCGGCGTCCGGGCCCCGGAAGATGGCAGGCCAAAGGTTCGCGTGAGGCCTGCGAGGAAGACCGGCACGGCTTGGGCGGTCAGAAGAGGCAGGATAGAAAGAGAGGGGAGGCAGCCAGGGGGGAGCCGACAGAGTGCCAAGATGCGAGGCTGGAGTCGCTCCAAAACTAGCGAGGCCAGGGGGCAATTGCAGCGGCGCTCGGTTTCCACTCCAACCCTCCCCCCTGCAGGTTCAAGGCTTTCCTCGACAGCGTGACCCCAGAAGACTGGTTCGAGTTGGTGGCGGCACAGCGGGCAGCCAAGAAGGCGGTGCTGCGCGCAGGCTGGGAGGCCCAGCGCGGCGCCATTGCGGAGCGCAAGGCGGCGGCAGCGGCGGACAAGCAGCGCGTGGAGCACGGCATGCAGTGGGCGTGCACGCAGCAGCAGTCTGAGCGGGCGGAGCGGGCGCACCGCGAGGCAGCGGCGGCGCTGCGCGACGCGCTGGCGGAGCAGGTGTGTGGGGCCGGGATGTGGGTACTGCAGCATATCCCTGCCTGCCTCGCCGCCTATCCCTGACAAGTGCCTGCTGGCCTCTTTCAACGGCATGCCATCGTGTTCTGCCTGGAGCCCCTCGTTCTCACATATCTCTACCGTTTCCCCTCCGGTCTCCCTCTGCTTTCACAGGACCCACCCGAGCCAGAGTATGCAGCGGTGGATGCTGAGGACCCAGGCATGCACTTTGCCGACCCCGCCCAGCTGCTGGCGGTGTTCAGCCAGCTGGAGGGCAGCAACATGTTCCTCATCCAGACGACGCAGGACGCAGAGGCGGCGCTGGAGGCGGCCAAGGCCAGCGCAGGTGGGCGCAAACAGTACGAACAGACGCGGACATTCGGTGCCTGCTGCCTGATGGTGCGCCCTGCTGCTGGCACCTCTGCCTCCCCCACCCACCCTCGCACTCTGCCTCCCACCCTCCCTCCTCTATGCAGAGGCGGCGCAGGCAGCAGCCAGCGCACAGGCCTCGGCGCTGGCAGCACAGGTAGCAGAGCTGGAGGCGGCGGTGGCAGCGGCGCGCGAACGCTGCAACCGCCTGCGTGCCGCGGCGGCGGCGCAGGAGGCGGAGGGCGCTGCAAGAGGCGCGCTGCTGCCAGCGCCCGCATGGAGCACTGCCACTGGCGGCGGCGCAGCCGCAGGCCCGCCCATGGCCAGCAGTACGCAGCCCACTGATGGAAGCAGCGGCGGCGGTGGCGGCATCAGCCTGGCGGTGCTGTCAGAGAGGCTGGCGGCGGCGTATGAGGCAGGTGGGTTTGCGCGCGATGCCAGCGTGACGCCGCTGCAAATGCTGCAGAAAGTGGAGGCTCGGCTGGAGGAGCTGCTGCTGGCAGTGGGGCCGCCGGGCAGCGCCAGCGCAGCGGCGGCAGAGGCGGTGGAACGAGCGCGAGAGAAGGAGCGGTGACAGGCAGCGCGTGCGGGCAAGCTGGCGACCCAGCAGACAGAGCACGTGAGGAGGCGGGGGTGATGGTGGTGAAGAGGCAGTATGGAGGCGGAGGCAGGGGCGGTGTTGCAGGAGCTGTTTTGAGCTGCGGGGGCTGGCAGCCGAGCCTCTTGCGGGTTGCTGCCTCCTCCGATGGGGAGGAGGGCCCAGATGAGGCAGCCGAAGGAGGCGGTAGCAGAGTAGGAGCTGGGATGCTTCCCTGGTGGCAGAGGTGTTGAAGGCTGAGGTTGCAAGGATGGGAATAAAAGTCGGCCGAGGGGAACAACCGCAAAACAGGATGCATGCGGGTGCCGCAGATATCATTGGCCGCAAGGGGCGCCCGAAGCTTTAAGAAATCAGACCACACAGTAGCACAAACACCCCAAAAACTGTCATAACAAAGGATAAAAACAGAAAAATTGAGAGCGCCAGCAAGAGGGGCCCCCAGACGTCTCCGGCCACGGGGGACACCGCTCGGTACAGCAGGGGGAAGCGGTCGAGCAGCTGCACGTTCTGACGTGCGTCCCGCCATCGGGCCTGCGCCGTGGCCTGCTCCTCCTCCTTCCCTGTGTGGCAGCAGGCGGAAAGCGCGCACGCACGTGGGGCTGATGGGCGACAGCAGTGCAGGCATAGGCAAGCGGTGCCGGGCGCAGCCGCCGGCTGGCCCAACCTCCTCCCTGGCTCTGCCACCCTCTACTGTCGTGTCTCCGTTGTCCCCCCTCCCCCCCCCCCCCCCCCCACACACACACACCACCCACCCACCACCACACACACACACACCCACGCCCGCCCGCCCGCCCGCCCGCCCGCCCGCCCGCGCGCCCGCCCGCCCGCACACGCGCACGCGCACGCGCACGCGCACGCACACACACACACACACACACACACACACACACACACACACACACACACACACACACACACACCACACACACACACACACACACACACACACACACACACACACACACACACACACACACACACACACACACACACACACACACACACACACACACACACACACACACACACACACACACACACACACACACACACACACACACACACACACACACACACACACACACACACACACACACACACACACACACACACACACACACACACACACACACACACACACACACACACACACACACACACACACACACACACACACACACACACACACACACCACACACACACACACACCCCACACACACTCACCCTCCTTGCTGGCGCTCTCAAACCTCTCCAGCCAGAACTGCTCCGACTCCCGCAGCTTCTCCCTCTCCTGCTGCAGCTGCTGCACCACGCTGAACCGCCGCGGCTTAAACTGCTGGATCTTCTGTTGTGCAGGCGCCTGCAGGTCTGCCCCTGCACCGGCAGGGCAAGGCGGGGCGGAGTGGGAGCAGGTGGGGCATTTGCCTCAGCAGGGCGTGTAGAAGGGCAGGGCAGGGCAGGGCGGTGCCGGGCGGGGCGGCAGCTGAGACGCGGGCGAGCTACAGCAACCAACGTTGAGCGCCTCCCGTCTGCATGCCGCCTGGCTCCCCACACCCACCCACCAGGCATGCCTACATGCAATCGCCCATGCAGGCAGGCCGCGTACCTGCCGCTGCTGCCGGTGCCTCCGCTTTCAGGCCGTGGTATGCGCCATGCTTTCGGATGAACTCGTCGGGGTCCAGCTGCAACAGCTGCAGCTGCTCGGACGTGCTCTCCCAAAGGGAATGCATAGAGTCCCGGGCCAGCAGGTTGCCTGCACCAGGCAGATGGTCGCGCACTGGCGTTTGTTGTGCTTTGGGATAGTCGGGGGTGCGTTGCGGGCTGTTGCGCCAGGCGGGGGCAAGCAAGTGGCAGGGCAAAGCCGAGTGGGGCTTGACGCAGCAAAGGCAGCGAGGCCACTCACCGGAACTTTCAAACCGCTCTAGCCAAAGCGTCTCCTCCTCCCGCAGCTTCTGCCGCACCAGCTGCAGCTTCTGCTCCTGCCCCAGGCGCGTGTGCTCGCGCAGCCGCTGGCGCAGCTCGTCACGCCCGTCGCCCACTGGTGGCCACATGGATGCAGTTGGCAGTTGTGTTAAGCTGTGCGGATCGCAGCACTTGTGGCTGCACAGGAGGAGGCGCCGGCACGGGGACAGGCACAGACACAGGCCAGCAACGCAGCGACCATCCGTCACTGCCACACCAACGTTGGGGTTAACAGTTAACTGGCACAGCGGCGGCCGCTTGGCCCTCACTCACCGGGCTCCTTCTCCCAGGGCGGCGTCGCTTGGGGGCCCTGCAGACAGCAATACCATCAGTCAGTCAGACCTGAGCACGAACGGCTGGCTGGTGGCTGCGGCGTTTGCGCCATGCGCACAACATGTGTTTCGGCGCCTTGCATGGCGGCGCACCAACGGTACCTGCGGCCTCGACGCTGCGCCGCCGCTGGTGCCGTCAGGCCCTGGCTGGCTCCCGTCTGCCTCCGCCAAGATGCGCTGCATCGACAAGGAGGTGGGGGGCAATGTGGGGCTCGAAGCAGGGCGCTGGCGCTTCAAGGTGGTGCGCAAGCCCTTTCTAGCGCGCACGGCGTGCCTCCCGGCTCGCGCCAAAGACACCGGTACTCACATGTACGCGCCTTGCAGCCGTGAAGAGGCCCCAGGTCGGGCGGGCGAGGCCGCCGCGTTTTGGCTGGACCCGTCCCAGCGTTGGCCGGCTGCACGAGAGGGACAGCATGATGGCAGCAATGCAAGAATGCGTGTGGAGGGTTTGCCTGGATGCCAAGAACGGCCCGCGAGATGTCGACAGATGGTGCTGACGTGGCGGCACTGAAACTGGACGGGGCAAGGCAGAGCCAGCAGGACAAAAGGGCAGCAACATGAGAAGGAAGCGGATGCAGGGGGTGTTGTAAGGGCAGCCGGCATCGGGCGCCACCCTCACTGCAAAGGGAGCTCCGAGCATTGTGCAGCGGCGGCAGCGGCGGCGGCGGCGGCGGCGAGTGAGCGGATCCGGAGGGGCGAAGCGGAAGAAGTCGGAGGCCAGCGCCAGTTCTAAGGCGCGTGCGCACGTGGTGCATCAGTCCTGCTCACTTCCTGTAGTGTAACAATGCCCAATGATTGCTGACACCATGTTGCTGCTGCCACATCAGCAGGAGTATCGATTGCAGGGATTACGCGCCGTAACTGGCCTTAACCATGACAGGGTGGGGGGGCTGGCAGCACTTCTAGCGGCTTCTGGCGGCTTGAATGTCTCTGAAATGTGTATGCAAGACTCATGTATGCGTTTGTAGCCGGCCCAGTGTGGCCAGCGCAGGGTGGCCTCATGGCCGCTGCGGCAGGCGTAGGCCTGCTTTGCAATCGACGGCTGTCGCCGCCACGAAGGGAGTTCATCAGCCTCAACGACGGCAACTTCTGATCCTTCAAAGCTCCGCATAACTCTCCCCGCGGCGCGGAGTCCGATGCCTGCTCCAGCGCGATGCCTGCTCATCGGCATGGTCGCCGCCCCCCGCGGCTGCAGCTCAGCTAGAGCTCAGCTAGCCGCGGCGGCCGCAGCCGGCCATGTTCGCCACGTAACAGAGCAGCCAGGTTTATATGTAACAGATCAGCATTTTGCTTGATGATATCATGCTCACAACAGGCCAGAGGCTTGTGGAGCAGCCCGTTGTGTCGGAGGCCGTGTGGTGCAAGGGAGGTATGAGGCAGCGCCGAGGGTGGCAGTGTAAGGCTGGTGGTGCTTCACGTCCAGCACAGCACTCCCGTACTGCCACTGCTCAGCTCCATCTCCGGCAGGACTGCCGCCCCAGGCGGCCGGCTGTCCCCGACAAGCGCCAACCTGCCGCCCCTCTGCCTGTCTTTCTCATACTGTTGCAGCCACATAGGAGGGCGATTTGCAGTGTGCCAATAAGGGAGGAGGTTGGAATACAGGGGAAACGGAGGCGCGTGCATTTTGAAAAAAGTTCATGTGAGGCGGCGACAGACGCCAAAAAGAGGCGGCGACAAAGAGCTCTAGAGGGGAGCGCGCAAAAATCGCACGGCGGGGAAGGCAGGTGACCGCAGGTATAGGCAGCCGCGCAGGGCTGTGGGGAGAAAATCCTATAGGGCGGAGAGGATTGGTTCTGAAACAAGTGTGGGGGGCGCGCGTCGTGCGTTGGCGGTGCGCCTGGAAAAACGGCGCTGGGAGTACAGGGGAAGAAGGGGTGGGTGCCGGCCGCCTGGGCCGTGCAGAGCTGGCACCACGCCTGGCAAGGCAACAAGCGCGCCCAGGCTCCAGGCTGCCCGGGGGCTGCGCATGCAGGCCCCACGGCTCACTCATCCATGCTGCTGAGCATCGAGCCCACCTCGTCCAGCGTCCCTCCTCGAGCGCCCGGGCCGTCGCCGTTGCCGCCGCCGCCGTTGTACACCGTACCGCTGCTGCCGCTGGGGCCTCCGACGCTGCCGTTGGATACGGTGCTGGCGGCGCTGCTGCTGGTGCCCAAGTGCGTGAGCAGCCGCTGGTCGATCGGCAGCTGCTCCACCCGCTCGCTCCACTGAAAGCAGCGCTGGATGGCGCCAAACCAGTCGGTGGTCTGCAGATAGGAGAAGAAGGAAACGAAAACGCGGTTCGTGGTTCGCAGGTGGCAGGCACGGCCTGGCTTGTCATGAGATACAGCACCAGCTTCAGGTGCGGCGTCAGCGGCAGCAATAGCGCGAGGGCAGCAGCCGGGCAGGTGCAAAAGGTGGACAGTAGTGTGTGGTGCAGTCGGAGCAGCCCAGCCCCGCACCCACCTGATCTGCGTTGTTAATCGTCGGCACCGGGTTGGGGGACATGCGCACGCGAATCGAATCGCCCTGCTGCAGCTCCCTGCCGTCGCGCCCGTCAAACTG